>CM055825.1:17623634-18356784 GCA_029582265.1 Zoroaster sp. YZ-2022 | reverse complement strand
TAAATAATTTGGAATTTTAAAAGTTGTCAATATAAAATAAAAAGAACTAGGATTCATGTTTACTAGCAGAGGGGTTTTGAATAGTCCGCCACCGTTTTAACTGGCATTTGACCAGTGGACCATTGGCAAATTCGAACCCTGTTTTGTGCAGAAAGTGATGGATGTGTAACATAAAAGTGTAGTACCTTCATATAAATTCTACCCTTAGCATGTAAATGCATGTACAAACCTTGCGGTGTTCCGTTTGGGAATTACCTCTCTCTTGTGTCAGAATTCAATGCTATTTGCTCGATCGACTCCAAGGTGGCGACGTACAATATTTTACTGTGAGTTTAGATAATAAAATGTATGTTTGTTTAGTTTCGTTATGACATAACCTCTATGAAAATAGAGGAAGGTCAATATTTAATATTTGCTCAGAGTGTCACTTTAAATTAGAGTCGAGCTTTGTATATGGTACAAATAACATTACGCGTCAGTGTCACTCAAGTGTCAGTAAACTGCATTATTTCCAAAAGTGGTACCCTTCCATACATGTTTATGTCACTTTCCCGATGCCTAAATGCATGGAAAGAATATCGAACCAAACCGCCACTTGTGCAAAACGTCTAAGCATGTGTTTTTAGCAGACGACAAAATGGCCAACATCTCATTGGATGTGCATACATTCATCCAATCCTCACTTGACTACACTTTCCCCTGTTTAAGTGTGTCCTCTCTTATCTTTTAAAGGAAAATCTGTAATATTTGTCAGAATTTTGATAGAATAGCGGCGGTTGTATTCTACATTCTTTCCTTCCCATTATTTACAGAATTGTCTTGCTCATCAGTATAGGAAACGTGAGTACATAGCTGCCATCGTAAACCATCCTGACCTCCTCTGCCTTGGAAATGTTGATAATCCAATCTCATCGTCTTGTATTGTAATACATGTAGTTAATATAAACAAACTACACTCTGACATAGAGGGCGCTATATCGGCGGACTGGGAAGTGTTGGGGGGGGGGGTGTTGTACCAAACTAAATGCCACTAAGTGTAATCGTGAAATAATCGGTTAATGTTACAAGAGGCCTACACAGTGAGCACTAGCGAAATAAAAATTGTTTCTGTAAAAAAAATGCGGGTCAGCCAATCAGACCTAAATGTTCAGATATTGACACTCAAATCATTGGCAGATCCAGTAATGAAATCAGAGGCGGGCTGAAACTGCAACTGATCATCACAAAATGGGGATAATGGCTAAGGCAGGAAGGAGGGGGAGGGGCTTCAGCCCACCGACCCCCACCCTAGATCCGGCACTTGTACTGCACAGTGAACCATCACATGTATACGGCCAAATGTATAAAGCCAACCTCGTTATAAGTTTGAGATTTCCCATTCAGTCAGTGGGGACAAGGGCAGAATATGGAACAAAAGTTTCGGGGGGGGGGGGGGGGTGCTGGAAGGACGGACTTGCGAGCGCAAAGCGCGAAGCCATTCACGGCGGGTGGTCCGGAGCCCGCCTAAGGGCCTTGGAAATGTTGGATTCTAGGCGCTCTCTGATACTATAATAATATGAGCGTTTTCAGGACCAAGTTTGTGAAGAATTCTGCGTCATGATTAACCATGAGTAACCTTTTCCCAACTTAACTGACAATATTATTTTTTTTAAACCCACATAAATAACCCTCCCACACACACACAATTATTCTCACCTCTGAATCATTCTCTCCTCTGATATTTTGTGAATGTATGGTTTTATCTTGTTTTCATTTTTATGACTATAAATCCATAAAGTGTGGAGGTTTTTTCCATTGCAACTGACGGCAGTGGCGTAGCCACGGGGAGAGATCAGGGGTCCAAAACCACCACTGGAAAACCACCCCCATGGGCTTGCCGATTTTATTTTATATTTATTTTAAAAAGGAGAAGAGAGAATGGTACATAAAGTGTTGCTTTAAGTGTTGTTTGAGGAGGGGTAATTACCCCCACCCAGGCATGCAAACAACAATTGAGCTCACAAATATCTAGCCCCTCCGCCCACTGAGCGACGTTCGAGATCCTCCTTTTTGGTGGAAAACCAAAATGCACCCCCATGAAAAATCTCTGGCTACGCGCCTGACTGGCAGTGTATGAACGCGTAAATAATTGTTTAGGTTCAAATAGGCGGATGGGTCTTCTGTCTGTCACAAAAATGTGCTTTTAAATGGAAGATTTTAATATACTATGGGTACATGTAGACCTTGTTTACGTTCTTTATACTGTCTATGTAACGAAGTGTAAATTCTAATTCATCTCCTATGGCTGGCCCAGATTTATCATTTTCACTTGCCCATGAGGTTTAATGTAATGTAATGTTTTGATCCTTGCCTCACCTTATTGTTCATTAAGTTTCTTAAATAATGTTTTAATAATGTTTTTATTGCAATTTTCTATTTTTATACTATCGAATGTTTGTTATTGCTGGGCACCTTGAAAAACAGTGTTCCACTGAAAGGTTTCCCCAGGATAAATAAGAAATAAATAAATATACTGTCAGGGGCGTAGCGAAGCCATTTTCTTTGGGGTGTGAAAGCCAATTTGACGACTGACATCAGTGGCGTAGCCAGGATTTTCAGAGTGGTGGGGGGCAAACATTTTTGGTGGCTAAATTTACCGACACAAAACTAACCTGACCAGACAAGTTTACTTTGTTTTTCCCCCAAAATGGACAATCTCTAAAGCGCAGTCGACAAACCCACAGCTGTAGGTTTGCCGACTGCAAATTAATTTTGAACCAACCCTTGTTCCAGTACCTTTGATGCTTCATTTGCCGACTGGGGCTCTAAATGCCCACTGAACAAATTATTTGGGGGGGGGGGGGGGTTCTCACCCCCGATCGCTACGGCCATGTATACTGTCAAGTAAGGGTTATTTGGGGGGGGGGTTTATTAGTGAAATAAATTAAAACAAAATTGAAGCTAGTGCCCGAAGAAACGAGTTCATTTTCCTTCTATTTTCGTGGTTTGATTTTAAGCGTCCACACTCACTGGCGGGTCCAGGGGGGCCAACGAGGTCGGACCATGGCCCCCAAACGTTTTCAAAAGCAGCCCCCAAAAAAGGAAGAAGAAAGAAATATTATCGTCAGTTGGGTTGAGAAATAAAAAGGTTACTCAAACACGTATCATGAGCCAGAAAATCTAGTCCCGCCTCCAAAATATAGCTTAAAATGAAATGTGGTCCATTGCTGATCCCTTATACCAAATTTCATGCTTTTACCATAAAATGCACACATTTTTCCTATGTTTCCAATATATAAACTTGTTAAACTCAACATCCCTCGAGTTTCATGAATAGTTTTCATTTGTTCTTTAAGGGTGTAAATTTTAGGCGTTTCTGGCCGTCGTTGCATGGCTTTGGTATTTTGACGGGTAGTCTCTGGTTTCTGAACACATCGCGACGCGTCGCCTCAGACCTGCGCGTTGGCATTTTTGAAATGATGTCCAATTGCAGCCAAAATTGCTGGATCGATTTGAAATCTGCCGTGCTGTGTTTTAAACGACTTTCTCATATAGGGTATGAACGTTTGCCCGATCTGTGGGACTTCTCTTTAGTCTGGTTCCAATAACCGGATATACATGTATCACGTTGGCCCCCAAAAAATATTATCAAAAAAAGAAAAGAAAAGAAAAGAAAAAAGAAAAAAAAACGCGTCACCGCACCGATTTTGAAGCGGACCTATGACCAGAAACCAGAGACTTTTTTGGCGGCCTTCGTAGCAACTGTTATGGTCATCCCCGCAGCACCGCCATGCAGTGGAATCGACAATACAAAATAATTAGACGGAACAGTATTTCTGCAACAACTACACATTACGGTGTTTTAATTTAAACACAAATTAATTTATAAACACAAAAGTATAAGTCGATGTAGGTCAGACGACTCGGTAGCACACCACGAGGAACACAGCACCCCGAGTCGCTGATGTACAAGTATTTTATAGCTCGGTGTTTTATGAGGTTTGAGCGTACGTTAAATGTTTAGAGTGTTGCGTCATCACAATACTGTATACATAATCGGGTTTAAAGATGAGTTAATTGGTAGAATAAAGACGGCAATCCAGACATACATGTCAGGACTAATATCCACAGTCCCGGACTGGGAGAGAATCCCCATGATGATGACTGGCATCCAGCAGGAGAAGTCCGTAAAGACTATCAGCGCCATTTTGATCGTCATCTTTATTTCTCGCTGGCGGTGAGGGGTCATCCTGACAATCTTGGCTGAGCGTTTTACACTCACGAACATGGCGATGTAACAACAAAGCACGATCATGAAACACAACAGGTTCACGCCGAGAAACAGGACAATAGAGTAGATCCAAGATGGTTCACTACCCTCAGCCACTGAGGTCAAAAGGTTGGGTGCCCACACAAGTTGGCTGTCTAGGCCTCTCGGTAGATAAAAGCTGTTCCATTCACTACCAACACTACTCGGATGTGTTATTAGAGGGAGCCCAATACACACATTGGATAATCCATACACCTTTGAATCAGACCCACTTAAGACGGTTGGAACAATACTGAGACACGCAGCCGCTACCCATATTATGCAGACGATAGCTCTGGATGTTTTCCCTCGAATTTTGATTGAACTGAAGGGAAACACGATGCCGAAGAAACATTGGATACTGATAATGGTGACGAAGAAGACAGATGCCTCACTTGAAAGCACCGACAGCACCCCAGTAATCTTGCAAATTGCACTAGACCGCCATCTCTCCGCTCCATTAAAGAACTTCTCCCCAAAATGCAAATCTGCACTCGCTATAATCAGCATATAAACCCCCATAATCATGTCTGATATAGCTAAATTGAGCACCAAGAAAGAGTGCGTCTTATTCTCACATGGTTCTGTGCGTTTCTTACACCTCCATATAATAACCATTGAATTACCAATGAGGGCACTAATACCAATAATCCACATGAACACTCTGAGTACTTGGTTCCTCATCAGACTGCCACATTGGTTTAATGGTGACTGAGGCTCTGTGGCTTTGCAATTAGAATCATTAAAACCAGGAATAGCTGAAACAAATTCACAGCAGAGACGGTAGTCGTCGATAATCCTAAAATAAAAACACATATTGAAAATAACATTAAAGGGACAACATCGTCACAAACAACAGGGCATGGAATCAGAGTGCTAGTTTTAGATTAACACAGTGACTGAAAAATAATACCCACATGATAAGGTCACATTACCTTTGCTGCTGCAAAAATGAGCTAGTAATTTTTAGTCACTTTGTTAAACTAGGACACCGATTCCATGCCCTCTGTAAATAAAGTTTGCTCTGATTGCGACTATAATTTTTTCTTGTCCCTTTCAGTCTCTTGTAGGCTTCCGTGTATATTGCATGATGTTGAAAGGGTAATGAAAACACTTGTTTGCAAATGTTTTAGTTAAAAGAGTTGATTATCACTGGAAAAATATAACAGCAGTATTATTTCTGAAAGACTTTATTTATAAATAATTGTCAAAATATCAATTCAATTAATGTGAACGAATCTAGTATAGGCTATATGAACTGCAAATTATCGCTGCCATTAAGCAAATGTTCACACAGACAATTAATGTAGACCCACATCATTACTTGCTTGCTCCTCATTGACCTTTTTGCACATACCACAGTGCGCAAGCGCAAGCCAATTTGCTTAATGCATGTTAAATAATTAATCCATAACCCAAACAAAGCTTGGTCCTAAATGCCCTTCTTTTGGCAGTGTTTCCAGACCAAAGCTGATTTACAGAATTCTCTGAAAATGGAAGCATCTTTAGGGGTGCACAGTGAGAAATAGCGGGATTGCACACAAAATGTTACATAGTGCGCCCTCCATATTTTCTTTAACGTTCAGCCAATTTTAATGCAGTTTTGTAGGTTAATCCAATCTATCGGATGAGGTCATAAAAACTTCCATAGGGCGTCGTTAGGGGGCGCTATACAAATATAAAAAAAACATTTTCCCCATACTTTCCTGAGTTTTCATCCATTGGCATTCGAACAGATGTTGTTTGAAGTACAGTACAATCAATTATATGGCGTCATTTGAGGGTGCTATAACCACAATACTTGGTACTTTGGTACCAAAAACATCATTATCGAAAATGTTGACCCCCATTTTCTTAAATTTTTTAGGGCCTGAAGGTAGAAATAATATGAGCACACAAAAATCATGAAAATTGCACACACATGTTATAATGCCTTTTTAACGTAATGGCGACCATATTGGATTTAAAGTTGACAAACCCCAAAACACATTCTCAATGTCTAACAGTATCAAAATTTGAGTATTTACCACAAACAAGGAAATTCTATTAGATCTGTTCAAAATAGAGGGTTGCCATAGACACCCAACCATCATTGTTGTTTAAATATGAGGGACAGAGGTTCTAAAGAATAGTAAGGAAAGTTGAAAAATGTTAGCGTGATCGTTCCAACCGTTCTGGAGATATTATAAAAAAATATATAAGCGGGACACACTGTGCCCCCGGCCTGATAGGGCTACAGAAAGATAAAGTGTTTATATAAGTCTTTACAAATAAATAATAAATAAATAAATAAATAAATAAATAAATAAATAACAAATACAAGAATAACAAAACATACCCTCATTAGATTAAGTCTCATGTCACATGCATTGTTCTCGTAGGGTAAAGTAACGTTTGAAGTTTCTTTTGAAATAGTGTTATCAGAAGTCTTAATAGACTTCTTTTATCATTCAACTTACAGCAAGTTGAGGTTAACAAGGTCTTTTAGCGCTCCATCCTCGACAACAATCGGATTATAGCTGAATTTTTTACCTCTGGTCAGTGTCCTGGTAAATATCAATGAAAAATAACGAACATTTATTAATCCCTACCCTTAATTTAAGACACTAGAGACAATTTAAGATGGCATGCAATGAGTTCATTTGTCAAGTCTGAAATCCAAACAAAATTAGTAATCAGTTAGAAGCCATCATGGATTGCGGTAGCCCTATTTTAACCACACTTCACCACATTTCAAACCCAAGTTGCAGACAATAATTATTATAAAAAGAGAAGAACAATCCTTACAGGGTTTTTAGCATCGTGAGTCCATCAAAGGTCTGGTTTCGAATTACTTTTAGTAGACAGTTCCTGAGATCCCTTGAAAACAAGCAAATAATATTAATTTACTACATTTGCCAGGGTGGATCCAGAAATTAGATGGGAGGGGCTGAATTTTGAAGCTGATTCAGTAAATGTATATATGGGGAAAAGTTTACGAATGTGCCCGAACTTGAACGCCTCTTAAAATCGCCGTAGGTGGGGTTGAGTTAGATGGGTCGGCGTATTTGTTTTTATTGTTTTATCCACGTCCCGATACTACAAGGAAGACAAATTGAGTGAGACGTGTTTTCTTACAGTCATGGGGACGGGGATGGTCCTAAATCAGGGAGGTGGATGCTTTGGCCCCACCCAATCCCCTCCTGGATCCACCAGTGTATATTTAATATTTGCAATACAAGTAGCATGTTCTTATTCAACACAAACAATTTTCACATAAAGACGAGTTTTTGTTGGTTTCTTAGACTTAGTGCACGATAACTTATAAAACATAATAACAATGCTGCATACTTTTCGCTTGAATTAAATTGCTGGCATGAACGGTAACAGTAACCAAACTCTTTATGTGGCAATTGGTACGTGTGTTAATTACGCGTCAAAATATTTGGTTCAACATATGTGACGTATTCTCCCGAAATCAGACACTTTTGGGCAGGTTATCAAAATTTAGTTAGTTATTGATTATGAAAGTAGAGATCCTCAGCTTTACAATGATACCTTTTTTTTTTTTAAACTGGACTCCCCAAAGCGGAGTTACGTAATTTTTAGGTTTGTCTTTACGAAAATTACAAACGGAGATAATCGACTTTAAAGTTACAAGTTTCATTTGGTATGTTTTAAGTAATTAACTTCTTACAAAGATACTTCTGTTCCCCTAGCAACAGGCATGTCAACATATTAATATTGCCTTAAATTGCTTTATTAAGGGTTACCTATTAATGAAATGACTTGCTGAGGAAAACAAAAAACATACTGCGCAAAGTTGGTAAATTTTGCTTCATTTTGAAACCAAATTAGAACAAATTCATCATTTTCTGAACTGACATGCCCTTCTAAATCTGTAAAAACGTGTACTTATCAATGAATTTTTAATCTGAAACTCTCACAAGATGTTATAAACATTATAAATATTGATAATTTACAAGAAACTCAAATTCCACAAAAAACACCCCTAGGCATATTTTTGCCCGTATCTCAGTTCCGAGTTCTGCCCAAAAGTGTCTGATTTCGGGAGAACACGTCACATATGCTGTACCTTTTTACATCGGCTTTTCTTTACTACATCTGAGAGTTTTGATTAAAGGGGCAATATCGTCACGAGCAGAGTAGACATTCATCAGGGCATGGAACCGGTGTCCTAGTTTAAGATGAACTAGTGACTGAGAATTACTGGCTCATTTATGCAGCATCAACGGTAAAGTGACCTTATCATGTGTGGTATTATTTTCAGTCACTGTGTTAATCTAAAACTAGCATTCCGATTCCATGCCCTGTTGATCTTGACGATATTGTCCCTTTGAGATTATATTGAAAGAATATACAGGTACAGTATGATGAAACATGGTTCTACCTTTTGACCACAAACTTCTTTGATGCTCGACCCTTTGAAAAAAGTGTGTTATTTTAAATATCTTAGAAGGTTTCCTAGTTTACAAGATCCAAGAAGTAGAAAGCATTGATGATCATGTTGTTTGAAATGTTTTGGGAATAAAAATTATCTCTGATCGTCGTTTATGACACCTTGCGGGATATTGACTGGAACAAAATCTGTCAATTTAGGCCTACATAACATTATTTCCCGTGTGACAGCGTTAGGGGTGTACTACTCTCATTTGTATAAAAATGCTTTGTCAAAAACAGTATTTCTCCCATACATATTTACCTGAATATTACCATATGTTGTATAAAATAAAATAACATCATGACAGCACAGCTATGATTACTTAAGTTACCATTAGAGAGCGCTCTTAGCAACCATACGGAAGTGCATGTCTGTACTCCATGATTTCGAAAATCTAATCTACAACAGGCACATGGTGGCGCAGATAACATAGTTATTAGTCATCTCTATAGATTTCAACCGTCTCAGGAATGCTATGAATGATATCCATCCTACCCTCAAATTCACCGATGAGGTCTCAACTATCTTGACTTATTCACAGATCGCAAGGATGCATATTTAAAATATATAACGTTTGATGAAATACATAATATCATTGATGATAATTTGCTAAACTCCTTTGGCAAGAACTTTAAATGGTGTTTAGCTGAGTCGGCAGTACTGATCCCGTGGCCGCTGATGAGTATTGATAGTGGATACAACATAAACCAGACTCTAGCTGTTGCAGGCACTGAAAAACTAAAATGTTTGTTGTCCTACTACCCTCCTGACAAGTGTGACATACAATGACGAATTAGTTTAAAACGATTTTTTTAATTACTTTATGAGTATTTTTTTCCTTTATGAATCAAGATATTCCTTTAACAACTGATCTGTACCAATGGTGATGATTGCGCTATGTTGCACATAGAAAATAGTGAAAATGCAGACGTACATTTCTATCGCAAACAACGCATTTCATCTTTAAAATTTATTAGTGTAGTGAGACGTAACTTCAGTCAAGAGAAATCGGTGGCTCGATGCTGCCTGATTGTAATTCACGACGTGAATACTTACAAGAATTCGAGATTTTGTAGACCATCAAATGTTTTTGGAGCAATTTCAATGACGTTGTTTCTATCCAGCATTCTAATAATTATGGGAAAACAAAGTAGGGTTGAAACAAAGATCCCTAAAGCTTTATATTAATATGGTTATTTTCACCAAAATTCTTCCTGAAAGCAACTTGGTGAACTATTAAAAATGTTTCCACCTGCAGCTCATTAGGCCTGTATAGAAAATAAAATCACGAAGTAGAGTTAAAAACATCGCGTTAAAGCAGATATAGACCTACATCGGTATATATCCATCAATGTTCTCAGATTTTCCTGAAATCATACTTTATGAAGCGTTGTCATGGTATCAAACAAGTTGAACAATTTCCTGCCTGAAGTTCACTCAGTTTAGAAAAATTAATTTACAAATGAATCTCGATAGACAACAGTTGAGTGCATCGAAATATAAAACATAAGTATCAGTTCATTGTCCTATAGCCCTCCAATGAATTAGTGATAAAGTGTGACAATTTATAAATCTGTTATTGAGTTCTTTTTTGTACACCATGTAATGATCTCTTTTTGGAAAAAGTGATGGCTCTGAAAGTTTGTTCTGGAAAGAACTCAATAATGGAAAGAACTCAATAACATCTATCTCCACCATGCAAAGCCTCAAATCCTACATCAATTTGTAAATCAGTTTAAAACAAACAAAATAATTAGAGACAATTTCTGTTATGAGTATGTTTAACTTTATGATTGAAGATATGCATTAAACAACTGATCCGTAAAAATGTAGCTCATTACCTGTACTTTTAATTGTTTCGTTAAAGATAAAAAAGTGAAAATGCATACAAATATTTAAATCGACATGAAACACGAATTTTGTATACTCCCTCTAATTTTGTTACCAGGCGTAAATTAAGTTAACATTTATGTATGACAGGTTCTAGACTCATCCATTGTCTTTGTCCTCAAGAATTGAGTGTCTCTGGCCGTACCATTCAAGTAATTTCATTGGATATGGTGTACCAAAGATCTGACGTCACGCTTCGAAACTTGTGTGCTAGCTACCAACCAAGGTCAAAGTTGAATCTCCCCAAACTGAGAGGTGTAATTCACGAGCCTCGAAGCGTGACGTCAAATCGTTAGGCTAGGTAGGTTCCTGCTTGATTGAAATTAATGACAAGTATAGTACGCGTTTGTAGATCATCAAAATGTTCTTGGTGAAAGTATACTAATATTGTTGTTGTCCGGACATCTATAATGTGAAAACGAAGTAGGGTTACAAACACATGTTTTAGAAATTTAAAACAATGAATGAGTTTCAATAGACAACACATGTTTATAGAAATTTAAAATAATGATTGAGTCTCAATAGACAATACTTGAGTGCATCGTTATCAAACACAGTTAGGTGGAATACTACCCTCTATTTACACTGAAGTGTTATGATATGAGGCAATTTTTTCCAAATGTTCTCATTACATATTACCATTTATATAAGTGTGATTTTTGGTTAAAATCAGATATATATATATTAAACAGATAATCTGTACAAATATTGATGATTACGTTGCGTCGTACCGGTATTATAGAAAATAGTAAAAATGCAGACATACAGATCGATCGGTAAACATGAACTTTGTTTGCAATGAGACGTAACTTCAATCAAGAGAAACCAATGGCTCGATGCTGCGTAATTGAAATCCATGACATGAATACTTACAACACGATGAGATTTTGTAGATTACCAAATGTTCCTAGAGCAATTTCACTGATGTTGTTGTTGGACAGCTTTCTAAGATAGGTAAACAACGTAGTGTTAAAACAAAGATCATTAAAGTCGTTAACATCATGGTTATTCTTTTACCAAATATGAATGTTGTAATATTTTCCTGAAACCATGCTTGGTAAAATATTAGTGATCGGTAAAAAATTTAGAAAAAAATGTTTCCGTCATCGAAATAAAAAAAATGAAAAAATCCGTTCGTTGTCCTATAGCCCTCTAATAATGACAAAGCCAAATATTTATGTGCAAAACCATATATTTACCAGCAAAATCAAATATATAAAACTGGCGACCAGACATAGCATACAGTATACTAAAAATAAATTTTGGACTTTATATTCCTTAAAAAATTCCTCCACAGCCAGACATTATTATTATACAGAAAAGCTTTGCTGAATTAATGTTGTAGTTAACAAAAACTACTGCAATTTCTTTTACAACGTTTTACCAAACCTAGTCTCAATTATGAAACCACCTACAAGGAAGGTGAACGTTCTAACCACTAGACCACCATGCCACTCAAATTTGTTGGTGAATTAATTATAGAAGAACAATTTTTTAACTAGATTTATAGACTAATGTAAATTGTTTACTGCAGAAAAATATTGTGCACGGGCTTCACTCTTCCCCGCCGCCTTTATCCAGGCGCTGGTACACTCGGGTTCCCTCTGAGCTCTCATTGTTGTGAAATTTTTTGTGTGTGACCACCTTGTGACCTTGCGGTCACTAGTTCCGTTCACGGTTTACTTCCGGTTTCTGGTCATAGGTGGAGAGATCGCGGGTTTGAGTCCGGCATCAGCCAGTGGTTCTACACAAAGTAGATTTATAGGGAGAAACTGACCTGAAATATTATATAAACGTGAAGCGAGCAAAGAAAAACTGGCTGATGACGGACTTGGAACCCGAGACCTCTCCACCTATGACCAGAAACCGGAAGTAAACCGAGAAAATAGTGAAAATGCAGACATATAGATCGATCAGATCCAAGGGCGCAACCACGTGTTGAAAGTTGGGGGGGGGGGGGTCCCAAGCAGCCAATAGCAACGTGATCTGCGGGCGAGCGAAGCGAGCACGCCACTAGCAGCTGGGGTCTTGGTTCAATATCACGTATTTCAGCGTGTTGATGGAAGTGTTGCATAATTGTGATGTCATGAATGACATTACTAGGATCATGTATACATAAAATACCAAAATGTTCCAGAAGTTGGGGAGGTCCACATAAAAGTAGGGGGAGTCGTGATCCCCGACCCCCCCCCCCCAGTGGTTGCGCCCTTGATCAGATCGATCGGTAAACATGAACTTTGTTTGCAATGAGACGTAACTTCAATCAGGAGAAACCAATGGCTCGATGCTGCGTAATTGAAATCCATGACATGACTACTTACAACAAGTTGAGATTTTGTAGACGATCAAATGTTCCTGGAGCAATTTCACTGATGCTGTTGTTGGACAGCGTTCTAAGATAGGTAAACAACATAGTGTTAAAACAAAGATCATTAAAGTCGTTAACATCATGGTTATTTTTTTACCAAATATAAATGTTGTAATATTTTCCTGAAAACATGCTTGGTAAAATATTAGTGATCGGTAAAATATTTAGAAAAATATTTCCGTCATCGAAATAAAAAAAATGAAAAAATCCGTTCGTTGTCCTATAGCCCTCTAATAATGACAAAGCCAAATGTTTATGTGCAAAACCATATATTTACCAGCAAAATCAAATATGTAAAACTGGCGACCAGACATAGCATACAGTATACTAAACATTAATTTTGGACTTTATATTACTTAAAAAATTCCTCCACAGCCAGACATTATTATTATACAGAAAAGCTTTGCTGAATTAATGTTGTAGTTAACAAAAACTACTGCAATTTCTTTTACAACGTTTTACCAAACCTAGTCTCAATCACGAAACCACCTACAAGGAAGATGAACGTTCTAACCACTAGACCACCATGCCACTCAAATTTGTTGCTGAATTAATTATAGAAGAACAATCTTTTAACTAGATTTATAGACTAATGTAAATTCTTTACTGCAGAAAAATATTGTGTACGGGCTTCACTCTTCCCCGCCGCCTTTATCCAGGCGCTGGTACACTCAGGTTCCCTCTGAGCTCTCATTGTTGTGACAATTTATTGTGTGACCACCTTGTGACCTTGCGGTCACTAGTTCCGTTGACGGTTTACTTCCGGTTTCTGATCATAGGTCGAGAGGTCGCGGGTTCGAGTCCGGCATCAGGCAGTTTTTCTTTGCTCGCTACCCATTTATAATATTTCAGGTCAGTTTCTCCCTATAAATCTACTTTGTGTACAACCACGTAAAAGGCTTGTGTCCGTTGTGTGATCCCCGCTACGTAGTGCTGTTACCCGGGTTGTTTGCATCTGACCGGGGCTTGATCCCTGGCTACTCGGCAGATATGGTTTGGCCTCTGACCTGGCCCCATAGAGCAATATATAATTGGCATAAGTGGACCGCCCACTTATCCAGCTATCCCACTTAGCCAGCTATCGACATCGGGCAAGCTCGGTGGTCGAGAGGTTAAGGCGTCTGCACTAGTAAGCAGAAGGTCACTGGTTCGAATCCCGCCCGAGTCGCCTGTGAAGGTTTTTCACAAACACACAAAAAGCACTGAGTATGCAGTGTATAGCACACGTCGGTGTAGGGCAAAATTAAATCAATTGTTTATCACCCAACGCAAGAATTTTGATCAAACTATATGTTCAGCTTTGCACATTATATGTAGTTCTGATTATATATTATGAAAAACCATATCTCCTGAACCAAAGTAAGTAGAAAATAGTGAAAATGCAGACATATTTCGA
This sequence comes from Zoroaster sp. YZ-2022, assembly GCA_029582265.1. Taxonomy (NCBI): domain Eukaryota; kingdom Metazoa; phylum Echinodermata; class Asteroidea; order Forcipulatida; family Zoroasteridae; genus Zoroaster; species Zoroaster sp. YZ-2022. Next base: position 18,342,401 of record CM055825.1, on the reverse strand, counting down.
TCGGCAAACATGAACTTTTAAATTAGTTGTTCGCAGTAAGACGTAACTTCAGTCAAGAGAAATTAGTGGCTGTATGCGTGTTTGAAATTCATGACATGAATACTTTTGACATGACATAATTCAAGACATGAAATATTCGAGATTTTGTAGACCATCAAAATGTTCCTGGAGCAATTACAACGATTTTGTTGTTGTACAGCCATCTTAGATAGAAAAACAAAGTTGGGTAAAACAAAGATCACTAAAGCCCGTTAATATGGCTATTTTCAACAATGTATATTTTACTGAAAGCATACTTAGTGAAATGTTAGTGACCGGTAAAAAGCTATGACTATTATTTCCGCCTGCAGCTCATTAGACCTATATAAAAATTAATATATCCATCAATGTTCTCAGATTTTCCTGAAAACATACTTTAAATATGAAATGTTGTCATGGTATCAAACAAGTTGAACAATTTTCTGCCGGAGGTACCTGGTGCAACTTTACTTTACTTCACAGCAATCTTAGGAAAACAAAGTAGGATTAACATTTTCAAGCCAATGTAATTCGTTACTGATTACTTTTTCTGCTTCAATATAGTATACATCAAACAAATGACTTGTATACTTACAAGTATTTGACATTTCGTAGACCATCAAATGTTCATACATAAGAGTCGATCGGCAAATATGAACTAGGCACATTTATTTTGTTTGCAGTAAGACTTAAATTTAGTCAAGAGAAATCGGTGACTTGACGCGGAGTGAATGGAGTCCATGAAATGAATACTTACAAGGTTTGGAGATTTTGTAGACGATCAAATGTTCCTGGAGCAAATACACTGATTTCGTTGTAGTCCAGCGCTCTAATATTGGAAAACAAAGTAGGGTTAAAACGAACATCATTAATGTCTGTTAATATGGCTATTTTCACAAATGTTCTTAGATTTTACTGAAAGCATACTTGGTGAAATGTTGTTAAGGTATCAAACAAGTTGAACTTTTTCCAGCCTGAGGTTCACTTAAAAAGTAAAAGTGAATCACGATGACAACACTTGAGTGCATCAAAATACTCAAATTACAGTTTGCTAAAGTTGAATATTGTTGGATATTTAACCGGTTTATATATACCCTGCAGTGTTGGAGCAAAGGCTTTGATCCTCAAGGTCAAGGCCAAGGCCAAGGCTTAACCCTCAAGGCCAAGGCTTTGATCCTCAAGGCCAAGGCGTTGACCCTCAAGCCTTAAGGCTAAGGCCAAGGCATAACCCTCAAGGCCAAGGCCCTCTAGTATAAAATTACTACTAATATAAAACATGTCACATCATAACGAATCGCTTATAGTAAGAATAAAAACTTCACGTACAAATTTATGACTGAGTAGAAGTTCAGGTCTTCGTGGATACCATTTAAATATAACAAAAAGAATGGTTTGCTTCCATACTGATGCACATTATTCTAAACCGAGTATAACAAAAGCTGGGGATCTAAGAACGGCTGTTTTTAACTGATGTAATTTTTAAATGGAAGTAATTTTATTTTCTGTGCCATCATGGTTAGAAATATTAGCATTACCTAAAACAGACCAGACTATATCACCCAGAATTTGTCAAAAATCATGGACCAAAATCCACTGAATGGCTTTGACATTACTTCAGCACCTGTATCAAAGTTCAGAAAATCCCAAAAATATGGAGACATGCTAAAGTAATGGGAATTCTAAAACCGGACAAGGCCGCCGAAGACCCGGGCAGCTACCTTCCAATAAGCCTACTGTGCATAATCTATAAAGTGATGGAGAGACTAATATACAATCGTATCCAACCCATTGTGGATCCTCAACTCCCACCTGAGCAGGCCGTCTTCCGTACAGGACGCTGTACAACAGACCAAGTAACACTCCTCACAGAAGACAACTTCCAAAAAGGTCTCAAGAACGGTGCTGTACTGGTCGATCTATCAGCAGCATATGACACGGTATGGCATAAAGGTCTTGCCCTAAAACTACACAAAATCATACCTGATAATACCTTAGTAAACTTTCTCATGACAATGATCACCTGCAGAAGCTTTACAATGACGGTTGGCGAAGAAACCAGTGAAAAAAATGCTTCCTGAAAAACGGGATCCCGCAGGGCTCAGTGCTCGCACCGATTTAATTCAACATTTACACTGCTGACCTACCAACCACTGTCTCAAAGAAATATATCTACGCAGATGACAAAGCACTCCTAACCTCTGCCAAAAACTTTAACAAGCTTGAAACAACACTTGGCACCGATATGGAATCCTTAAGCCGTTACTTCAAAAACTGGAGACTCTGACTTAACATCACCAAAACTGTTTAGCAACTAGACTGGCTAACTACAAAATCAAAGTCGTTTGCAATGGCACAACCATCCCGTATGATGATTTCTTGGTGTTACTTTGGACAGATCTCTAACATACAAAAGCCATCTCACACAGCTCGCACAGAAAGCCAACACTCGCAACTGTCTCATTAGACAACTAGCAGGCCTTTCCTGGGGCGCAGACTACAACGTTCTTCGAATCTCAGCAATAGCTTTAGTATACTCTGTTGCAGAGTACTGTGCACCGGTATAGGCAAGGAGCACCCACACCAGCAAGATTGACGTAGCCCTTAACAACACCATGCGCATCATCTCAGGATGTATCAGATCAACTACCACTCAATACCTTCCAGTAGTCAGTGGAATTGCTCCTTATGAAGTGAGACGTCAGCACCAATACCTTGCTCTTGCGCGACGTGCCGCTGGGTGTGACTCCCATCTGCTTCATCAACTGTTGACAAACACCAATCAAAAACCTCCACCACAACTGCGACTGCCATCAAGAAATCGTTAACATCGACAAGCCCACAAACTGCTAGAAATTAGCATTGGATCGCACCCAAAGACTTGGGCACTAACCACGTGGCGGAATATGTGGCAAGAATCAGAATCCAGGACGTGGATATTTAACTACATTTTGCCACTGTTGGGTCAAACTTAACAGACTAAGAACTGGCCATGGCCGATTTGGACATAACATGCTCCGCATGGGACTAAGTGACAACGCTAAATGTACCTGTGGTCATGATGACCAGACTGTACATCACATCGTTCATGACTGTATTATTTACAGATGTGATGGAAATTTAACTGAACTCGACCAGTCTGTATTAAACTGGATCCATAACCTAACCTTGTGAGGTGTCGTGGCCGAGCGGTCTAGCTTACCGGATTCAAGTTCTGGTGTTAGCAACAGAATGTGGGTTCGAATCACGGCCGTGACACTTGTGTCCTTGAGCAAGACACTTAATCATAATTGCTTCTCTCCACCCAGGGGTTAAATGGGTACCTGTGAAGGCAGAGTTGGTTTGCTCTATATGCGCTAAAAATGGCAGCAATTGAGCTGTATACTCCCCAGGGAGCTGAGATGGTTTCAGGAATGATTTATGAGCCTTATGAGCCTTATGAGCAGGGATAATAATATAATGCGCCTTGAGCACCACTTAGTTGGTGGATACGTGCGCTATATAAATCCACACATTATTATTATTATTATTGTCATGTTAACTTTGTATGAACCATACGATAAATAAATAAATAAAGCAGTCCACAGCACGAATCAGATGATGTTCTATCTACCGCATATAACTGTATGCAAGTTAAGTATAATTATATCTCCCTGGCCCCCACAAGTACAAGTATACAAACAATTATTACAGCTTTGTTTTGGGGGAAGCAGCCAAATGTACTATCATGGTAACAAAATGTGATGCTGTAAAAGTGAAAGTGTGTCAACACACAAATCTAGGGCGTTTTCCCTCCTCCATGGTAAAACATGATTAAATTAGATAATGCAGACTTTGCAGACGGCTGACTCCAAGTTGTATGTTTGTAGAAAAGCAAAATTTCAAACAAATTTACCTGAAAAATTCAAAAATCGATGGGCCTTGAAGAGCAAGGCCCTAAAGTTGCAAGGCTTTGACCCTCAAGGCCAAGGCCAAGGCCAAGGCTTTTGCCCTCAAGCCTTAAGGCTAAGGCCAAGGCCCTAAAATCAAGCCTTAAGGCAGCCTTAAGGCCAAGGCTCAGCATCAAGGCACTACATCACTGATACCCTGGTACTTTAACACGATGTTGTTTAACCATACTTCATTTGTCAAATCGTATATATATCCTGGTACTTTAACACGATGTTGTTTAACCTTACTTCATTTGTCAAATCGTATATATACCCTGGTACTATATAGTTGAATATTGTTGGATATTTAACCGGTTTATACATACCCTAGTACTTTAACACGATGTTGTTTAACCTTACTTCATTTGTCAAATCGTATATATACCCTGGTACTTTAACACGATGTTGTTTAACCATACTTCATTTGTCAAATCGTATATATACCCTGGTACTTTAACACGATGTTGTTTAACCGTACTTCATTTGTCAAATCGTAGATGGCTGGATAACTACAATATTATTCAAACTGAATCCAGAACGCTGATGGTCTGTCTACAAAAGCTCACTTACTTGTCATAAATTGCAATCAAGCAAGAACCTGCCATAATTTATTATTGAAATTTGCTTTAAACATTTAATCCGTGAAATGTGTGTTTCGTAATTTTATTTCGTTGAAGATGAATAAGTGAAAATGCATACAAATATGTCGATCGGCACGAAACACCAGTGGCGTAAATATGGTGGGGGGGGGGGCACGTTCCCCCCAGCCGAGGTCCGTTAAATTTTGGAACATTTTATTTTTTTATTTTTATTTTAGATTTTTTTTCTCCAAATGTTCTCATTACATAAAAGCTTAAACATTTATATAAGTATGATTTTAGTTAATAGGCTACATTAAACAGATGATCAGTACAAATGTGCGTGAAAATATTTAAAAAAGCAAAGTTTCGATCGGCAAACATAAACTAGGCCTATGCACATTTATTTTGTATGCAGTAAGACGTAAATTCAGTCAAGATAAATTGGTGGCTCGATGCTGCGTGATTGAAATTCACGACAAGAATACTTACAAGTATTTTGAGATGTTGAGATTTTGTAGAGCATCAAATGTTCCTAAAGTTCGTTGTATTGTATCACATATTTTCCTACCTGAGGTTCACTTATTTTAGAAATTTAGAAGTACAAGTTAATCATGATAGACAACACTTTGAGTGCATCAAAAATACTAAAAATGCAGTTGAGCGGAACACAGTGTTCAGATAATGACCATGCCCAACATTGATATGTAAATGGTCGTACAGCCTAACCCGAACACAGTGAGTATTGCATTCGAAACCTTTCCTGACGTAAAACAAATTATGCGTCACCGTGTTTATATGTTCAGCTTGCTAATCGCCTGCCAATCACAGCATACATCGCTCCAAAATATTATTTATCATTCCTGAGGGTTAATGTTTGTGAGGTAGTTTTAAACGTTTGTCAGTGCTGAATAGGCATATTATAAAAGTACTTTTTAAACCGTTGTGGATACTGAAACTTGTGCGATTGTTCTTCTTTTTTGCTCAAAATAGCACATTCTTTGAAAACAAAATTCACAGCCCGCACGGAATACGCATTTTGTTTTGTAATACCGGTATAAAGTTCTGAAAAAGTGCACACCGTCGTTATAATAAATTAACGTTGATGAAATACATACAAGTATAATGATCACTGATGATAATTTGCTACACTCCTTTGGCCAGAACTTGAAATAGTTTTTAGCTGAGTCAGCAGTACTGATCCCGTGGCCGCTGGGTATTGATAGTGGATGCTAAAATGAGACTCTATAGTGAGTGGATCACCAAATCATCATGGGATCAACAGGCTAATTTGTTGTATTTCTTTGTCGAGTGGCATGCCGAACCCATAATGGCACTGGGTATGATGAAGCCACTTCTGAGAAAATGAATTTTGAGCCTAGATTAAAGAATTTAAAAACTATTCATAATATCTGGAAATTGAGATACTTTACTTTGTCAGGTAAAATTATTTTAATTAAAACTTTCACATTATCACAATTTATTTATCTGGCTTCGGTTATTTCCATACCGACCCAAATCAACATATTGAGAAGATTTGACTTTCTTGGGAATGATGGTAAATGTATGATTGAAATGAACACTTTGATTGGTAACATTGAATCCGGTGGCCTTAAAATGATTGATATTAAGAGTATGTTTAAAGCATTACAAATTAAGTGGATTCAAAAGTATATAAATAATATTACAGATACTGCATGGTTTTATCTTTTCAATACTTTCATAATTCCTTATGATGGTGACTTGATTTTCCAATCTAATATTTATCATATGAAGAGCTGGACAAATATTCGTTTATTTATAAAGACGTTTTAAAGTTGTATTTTGAGCTGATTCAACCAGATCAGAGTCAGTGTATTTGGAATAACTGCCATATTTGTATTAACGATATACCTCTTTTTGTATTTAAAGGGTATCAAATTGGTCAGTGATCTCTTTTACACTAATGGTAACATTATTCCTTTCACTTCGTTGGAAGGAATCAGCCATAAATATTTTTTGTTGTGGAGAGGTCTTTTTCAGCTATTCCTATGTCTTGGGAAAAACAATTAAGCAATGTTTTCACAGAGAGGATTGTATTGACAATGGTTTTAAGATAGCTGCAAGAGTGTGGATATTTGCATATCAATAAGTTAAGTACCAAAATAATTTATCAGACATTTATGGATAGGATTAGTCAGCTGCCCACATCTTAAAAATTAGCTCCATATTGAATTTGGTATCGAGGGGATAGACTGGCACTGGATTTGTTGCCTTTAAAGATTAGCAAGCAGGTGAAAATTAAAAAATTTCAATATAAAAATTAATACTAATGTATTGATGACAAACAGTTGGCTTTTTAAACTGAATATTGTCAACTGTCAGCTTTGTACCTTTTTGTAAAAAATTATCCTGAGACTCCAAAGCATACTTTTCGTGAATGTCGATTCAATTTGAAATCTGGTGGAAAAGGCTTTCAGTCACTGAAGTTAATAATTTAAATACAAAATCAATTCTTTTTGGTTTTGAGGTAAGAACTCCAGATCTTCTTTTTAACTTGTGTATTTCATTGGTAAAGAAAGCAATTTACAAGTGTAGATTCAGAGACCCAATACCATGTTTTTCGTATTATATCAACTTAATTAAAGAACAACAAAACATGTACAAATTTGACCTCAAGTGGAACATTCTTTTGAATGCCTTTTAATTTATGAAATAACCAAATGATATGTTTTAATTAAATTGTTTGTATTTAATATCTGAGTGCAGAAAATAAAACAGCAAAAACAATACAAAAATAAAATATAAAACCTATTCTTAAAATGCTTAGCTTATTACTCTGTTTCGAAAATAGCGAAATAAAATAGTGCAACCGCATACAAATATTTTGATCTGAAAACACGAAATTCATACTCCTCCAATGTAAAATTCCTCCCTTGTAAAATAGAGAAAATTCATTCAAAAATAAATTATGATCATGGTTTCTGCTAGATTGCAATTTATAACAAGTAAGTGAGCTTTTGTAGACCATCAATGTTCAATTTTAATGATATTGTAGCTATCCAAGCATCTAAGATTTAAAATGAAGTAGGGTTAAAACATCATCGTGTTAAAGTATATATAAATCGGTAAAACTTGTAGCTTTGCATGGTGAGGATGATAAGTAAGACTAATTGCGGTGACACCATGTGGAATCTCAATTGAGTAGTAATTAGTTCTGAAAAGAACTGGGGGTACAACTCGACGTTTCGATCAGTATGCTCTGATCGTCCTCAGGAGAATGCCGGACTCTGGGAAATGCTGCTGCTTAAGTAGACTGCTGGAGGATCATCCCATGAATGGATGCTGGAGGATTAGTTCGTTGAGGCGCGCAGGCGGGAAAGTGTGAGACTATGAGACTAGGATCCTAGGGGTTGGGGGAGAGGAGTGTGTGCTCACTGAACTGAATCAGTTGTTAACAAGCACAGGGGGAGGAGGGTGGTTGACTTAGGATATAGGGGATCCCTCAGTCTGGCGACCTATACTACGGACTGAAGGATCTTCTATATCCAAAGTCCATAACCCACCCCATCAGGACGATCAGAGCATACTGATCGAAACGTCGAGTTGTACCCCCAGTTCTTTTCAGAACTAATTACTACTCAATTGAGATTCCACATGGTGTCACCGCAATTAGTCTTACTTATATATAAATCGCTATATATTCAACAATGTTATGAGGTTTTCCGGAAGCATACTTTGTGAAACTTTGCAATTGTATCAGACAATGGGCCGGATAAATAAAAAGTAGCAATTGCTTTTACTAGTCATTTTCTTAAATCTTCATTAATAAAAGTGAGCAATTACTTGCAAGTAATTGCTTCCAGTAGTTAGCAAAAGCAATTGCTATGATTTTTAAGCAATTACTAGAGAGATTAGCACTTGCTTGGAAGCATATAAATAAACCATACCTTTTACTAATGACTTGTAGCACTTGCTAATATTTTTACAAGATACTACATGAGGAGCTTACGCATTTGCTAACACTTGCATGTTGCATTACTCCTGCCATCATGGCCGAGTTTATGCATGTAAGGGAACATGAAAAGGTGTACAATGAAAGAATAAATCGTGATGAAGTCAATCCTACCAGATACCGGAAATTATTTCGGTTAAATTTTGAAAATTTGGAGTGGCTAGCAGCAGTCGAAATACTTGGTTTGAAATCAGCAGAAATGGCGCATGGCATCTTCGTAATAGTCGGGTTTTCATCCCCTTTGAAGATGTTGTACAGATCTTGTTCCCATGGAACCAAAACAATCTTCCTATTTCCTGTTTGCATTCCATCTGTTTTCTTCTTCACTTGACTTTTCATGTTTGCTATCTTTTTCAAAATTTGCTTCTCATCCATGGCTTTACCTGTGTTGGTAGCAATTGACATTTGTGCTTTTTTAAGTGCATTTGCCTTCATGTCTTTTACCCCCGGCAACTGACTTTTCTCGATTAGAACAGGGTACTCTTTGATTATACTAACTAACAGTTCGTTCAAAGATTGCTCACTATTTGTACCACTCCCCAATTCTTCGGCAGCATCCATGTTGCTAACACATGCCTCATATACAACCACTAGGCTAATCGGAACTGACCTCCCATCATTGTTATACCCATAAGCAATTGCTAACCCATCCAAGCAACAGGTGCTAGTCAAAGAAGAAGGTTATTTATACATTTTTAAGCAATTGCTTAACCTTAAGCTTTTACTTGTTAAGCAATTGCTATTGCTTGAGCTTTTACTAGATAAGCAATTGCTAACTTTTATTTATCCGGCCCAATGTGTCGTCCGTAGAAAATAGTATAAATGCAGGCACATTTCGATCGGTAAACATAATCTACATGACCACACTTCATCTTTATAAGGTGTTTGTACTGAGACTTACTTCAGTCCAGTCGTGTAACTAGGGTCAAATATAAGATCCACTCGTATGGACAGTTTAATAAAGAACGAACCACGCACGTAGCCAATGGGGGAGGAGCAGTCGAGCAGTTGTTGTTCTGTGACCTCAATGAAAATATTTTCTGGTCAAAAATCAGGCCTGGGTTTTCTAATTTGTTTTTAGGGGAAATTATCTTGAAATGATGTGATATTATGACCACTCATCCGGGTAAGGCTGGTGCTCGCATAGAGTCCCTAGAGAGTTGTAGTACTCTTCCTCCGTGGTATGATCTGTGTACAGTGCTGCAATAACAGCCGACTGTACTTATGACGACCACATTAAATGACAACCTACCATGTTCATGTGGAACTCTCGACGATCGAGGAGCTTTGCTTCTCATGTTTTCGTTGTAATTGTGCATACGCGTTGAAACTACAATTGAATGCACGTGTTCAGTGACACGTAATACTTGAACATTTTGTATCCTGCAGCCTCAAATGGGGACCTATTGTTCTGAATGGGGCACAGACATCGGCTTGATGGTGCCTAATTGAAATTCATTCCATGTATACTTTCAAGAATTCAAAACAAAATCTGTGACTTGAAGCTGAGTGACTGAAATCCATGATAAGAGTACTTACAAGTTCTTGAGATTTTGTAGAGCATCAAATGTTCCTGAAGCAATTGCATTGATCTTGTTGTTTATCAGCCATCTAAGATGGGAAAACAAAGTAAAACAAAGATCACTAAAGCCCATTAATATGGTTATTTTCAGCAATGTTCTTAGATTTTCCTGAAAGCATTCTTGGTGAAACATTAGTAATCAGTCAAAAACTACGAAAACAATCCCAGATTTTCCTGAAATCATACTTTATGAAACATTGCCCTGGTATCAAACAATTTGAACAATTTTCCTGCCGGAGGTTCATTCATTTTTGAAAATTTAATTTACAAATGAATCTCGATACACGACAGTTGAGTGCCTTGAAATATAAAACATACATTTATCCTGTCTTCTAGATCTTCAATGAATAAGTGCGTAGAGTGTGACAATTTGTAAATAAGTTTAAAACAAACAATACAAATTTCCTCATTTTCATCTTCTTTTTTTAATTAACATTAATCGATAAAATTCTTGCGTCTGTTTATAAACAATGAACGATAACTACAATATCATTACAAATGCATCAAGAACACTGATGGTCTACAATACAAGACCCACTCATATGAACAGTTTAATAAAGAACGAACCAGGCACGTATCCAAGGGGATGGAGCAGTCGAACAGTTGTTGTTCTGTTACCTCAATCAAAATATTTTCTGGTCAAAAATCAGGCCTGGGTTTTCTAATTTGTTTTTAGGGGAAATTATCTTGAAATGATGTGATATTATGACCACTCATCTGGGTAAGGCTGGTGCTTGCATAGAGTCCCTAGAGAGTTGTAGTCCTCTCCCTCCGTGGTATGATCTGTGTACAGTGCTGCAATAACAGCCCACTGTACTTATGACAACCACATTAAATGACAACCTACCATGTTCATGTGGAACTCTCGACGATCGAGGAGCTTTGCTTCTCATGTTTTCGTTGTAATTGTGCATACGCGTTGAAACTACAATTGAATGCACGTGTTCAGTGATGCGTTATACTTGAACATTTTGTATCCTGCAGCCTCAAATGGGGACCTATTGTTTTCTTAAAAATTCTGAATGGGGCACAGACATCGGCTTGATGGTGCCTAATTGAAATTCATGACATGTATACTTTCAAGAATTCAAAACAAAATCTGTGACTTGACGCTGAGTGACTGAAATCCATGATAAGAGTACTTACAAGTTCTCGAGATTTTGTAGAGCATCAAATGTTCCTGAAGCAATTTCACTGATGTTGTTGTTTACCAGGAATCTAAGATGGGAAAACAAAGTAAAACAAAGATCACTAAAGCCCATTAATATGGTTATTTTCAGCAATGTTATTAGATTATCCTGAAAGCATTCTTGGTGAAACATTAGTAATCAGTCAAAAACTACGAAAACAATCCCAGATTTTCCTGAAATCATACTTTATGAAACATTGCCCTGGTATCAAACAATTTGAACAATTTTCCTGCCGGAGGTTCATTCATTTTTGAAAATTTAATTTACAAATGAATCTCGATACACGACAGTTGAGTGCCTTGAAATATAAAACATACATTTATCCTGTCTTATAGATCTTCAATGAATAAGTGCGTAGAGTGTGACAATTTGTAAATAAGTTTAAAACAAACAATACAAATTTCCTCATTTTCATCTTCTTTTTTAAATTAACATTAATCGAAAAATTAATCTCGATAGACAACAGTTGAGTGAACCGAAATAAAAAAAGAACTTTCCAGCTTGAGGTTCACTTATTTAAGAAATTTTTAAAAGTAAAAGTGAATCACAATGACAACACTTTAGTGCCAAAATACTTAAATTACAGTTTACTAAAGTTAAACATTGTTGGATATTTAACCCTTTCGATCCCACGGGCTCTAAAAAGAGCCTTTGTTGTGATACGCTTCCTTCCCGTGGGCTCTAAAAGGTGCCGAATCGGCATGCCCTTGACGACCACGGCTACTTAATTCACCACCTGAAAATGCTTGAGTGGTTTTGGGGTTGGCGCCCTCTATTGACAGGAATGAAGTGTATAAAAGTTTATGAAAAGAAAAGTGCGTCACTTTGCGGTTCCCGGTGCTAGCGTCCACTCGCTTCCACAACGGTCAGTTTAATTTAGTTGCAATCATGATGGAAACGGACATAAATGATGGCATTTTGGCTGAGATTTTGGCAGACAGTGGCTCAGAATCAGATGACAAAGTAACGGATGACGACAGCACATTACAAGTAAAAATTCCAGCGGAATTCGTTGAAGAGGTAGGCCAAAATCACAGTAAAAATTAATAACTAATAACAGTTAACGTTACTCTTCCTGGCCCAATGCAAATTAATGTAATTCACTTATTTTCCTAGGCTATAGCGTAAATAGCGTTACAACTGTTGGAGTTGAGTAATGTAAATTTTGAAAATGGATCCCTTTAATAGGATTGACCAAATCCCCACCCCCTGGACTGGGTCAAAAAAGTAAAGTGAAAATGTACAATTATTATTAGTTTGTTGGGGTAATATTTGTATTCATTGAAACAGCAAGTTGATGTATAGATATAGCATAGAAATTTTAACATTCACCCATAGCCGGTCGTGCTGTTTAGCGTTAACAGGCTGAAAATGCACTCTTAGTCTCAAGCTTCCAAAAGAATAGCCTTGTATTCGAAAGGCCCTTATAAGTCGTATTATGCAAGAAGTTGGGGGAATTCACATTCACAATCCCACATTAAAACGAAAATTTATCGACAACGAGTTTTGGAGAGTGGATGGAATCTGCCATATTTCTTTTCTCAGCACAATATTCATTTTGCGCATGACCCCCTGTGGCCTGTGCACATGCAGCAAAGTAGCATTGAGATATTGTATTTACAAAGGACCGAGATTAATCCTCCTTTGCCTTGTTTTTCTGTTGCAGCCTACCTACCAAGGTGACAGCCGACCGAGATCAAGGAGGACGACAGGAAAGTTAGATTTCCGATCCGGTTGGGAACGACGAGACCATTACGAGTGTGGGACTGTGCAGTTCAATGGAAATTCTGGGCCCCACCGGCGACTTTGCCACACTGTCGGCAGTGGAGATCTTCAAGCTGTAATTTTGTCAACTCGTGTGGGATATGCTCGTCGATGAGACTAATCGCTATGCGCAGCAAACAATAGACTCAAATCCTGATCAACAATTCTCCTGGCACCCAACCAACATTCCAGAAATGATGGCATTTGTGGCACTTCTCATTGCTATGGGCATAAACAAATCCTCTCAATACAAGATGTACTGGTCAACATCTGAAGTTCTTCGCATCCCATTCTACCCGTCGATCATGTCCCGACATCGGTTCAGTTCAATTCTTCGGTTTCTCCACATCTCAAATAACCAAATTCCTCGTAGAGCCTTGGCTAAACGGGACAAACTTTCCAAAGTTCGGCCCTTGATAGAAGTCCTCGTCCCGAAGTTTCTCAACCTGTATAACCCTGCGCAGAATCTGTCTCCAGACGAGAGTATGTTGAAATTCAAGGGACGCTTAAGTTTTGTTCAGTACATGCCTAAAAAACCTATCAAACGGGGTATTAAAGCATTCTCCCTGAACGAGTCCAAAACAGGATACACGTGTGCTTGGAAACTGTACACAGGAGCCGACGACACCCAAACTGTTTATGATGCAGACGTACATGTAGATACCAAGTCAGACTGCCATCCACCAAACCTAACAGTTGCAGGAAATGTCGTCATTGATCTGGCCCATGGACTTGAGAATAAGGGACATGTAATATATTGTGATAATTACTATACTAGCCCAGCTCTTTTAGCTAAACTTGCTAAACTAGGATTCAGATGTTGTGGAACTGTTCGTTACACTACACAGGAATACCCCAGGCCGCAAACCCAAAAAACATAAAATGAAGAAAGGAGATGACCCATTTTCTTTGGTGAAAGGTGGGCAATTGTGTATCGTTTGGCAAGACAAAAATCTGTAACACTTTTAACTATCGTAGGCAACACCGATTTGTCCAAAAGCAAATTCGATGTAATAAGAGCACAAGTGGATTTTGTGATGTTATGAAGCCCAATTGTATTGATGATTACAACAAAAACATGGTGGAACTGATCTTGCCGACCAATGTTATCAGTACTACAATCATACACACAGAAGCTTGAAATGGTGGAAAAGAGTTTTTTCCATATGCTGAATATCTGTATTGTCAATAGCAGAGTAATATTCACCAGCATAGCAGGGAACAAAAATGTCATTAACCTTGATTTTCGTATAGTGATTGTATAGGGCTTGCTGTTGGGTTGGGAATGTAACGCAACAAGTCAGTTGAGATACCATATTCCTATCGAGTTGACAGGGCAACAGCACTATCCTGGCAAAAACCCCAATAGAAAGAAACGCGACTGCATTGTTTGCAGTAACCGCAAATTAGGCAGGCGAAAACAAACAAAGATGATCTGTAAACAATGTATACAACCTATGTGCATAGTTCCTTGCTTTGAGAAATACCACATCAATTGATTGTAAATCTGTACTATTTGTTTTTCCTCCCAATTCAATGTTGGGAAAGGTCGGACAAGCCGCAGATTACAGTCCAAACCAACATTGAATTGGGGGGGGGGGTGTTAGCATGGATTGTGATGTATGTACACTGAATACAAGTAAATGGTTCATTTCCAAGTAGAAAACCCCCCAAAAATCCCCCAAAATCTCATCCAAGTTATTGTTTTTCACATGGAAAAGAAATAATATACATGTACCGTATTTGCATGAAATATCACCCATTTGTATTACTTTTCTTCAGTGTAAATACTGATCTAAATATTTCATTGTTTTGCTTTTACACTTAAAAAATCTGCACAATATTTTCCTCCCTTTGTATACTCATTTTTACCATCAGTTTAACATACAAATATATCTGAGCCATGCCCATTTGGAAAGTGTCTATTACTGCAGAGTGAGGGCGCACTTCAATGAAATTGTGAAAAACCCACTGGTGCTGAAGTGACATTGGGCTCCTAATTACTGTGGTAAAGAAGGGTACTCTCTTGCATAACTGGCTGGTAATGAAAGGGTTAATCAACTTATATATAGGCCTACTTTAACACAATGATGTTTAACCCCACTTCATTTGTCCAAGCTTAGATGCCTGGATAACAACAGTATCTTTAAAATTGCATCCATAACATTGATGGTATACAAAAGATCACCTACTTGTCGTAAATTGCAATCAAGCAGGAAACATTAGTAATCAGTCAAAAACTACTGCGTATAATTTGTAAATAAGTTTAAAACAAACAATACAAATTTCCTCATTTTCATCTTCTTCTTTTGTTAATTAACATTAATCGATAAAATTCTTGCGTCTGATTATAAACAATGAACGATAACTACAATATCATTAAAAATGCATCCAGAACACTGATGGTCTACAAAAGCTCTTTTACTTGTCATAAATTGAAATCAAGCAGGAACCTGCCATAATTTATTATTGAAATTTACATTAAACATTTAATCCGTGAAAAAATCTCGTAATTGTATTTCGTTAGAGATGAAAAAATGAAAATGCTTACAAATAAGTCGATCGGCACGAAACACGAACTTCGTACTCCATCTAATTTTGTTTCGTCGTCAGGCGTAAATTAAGTTAACATTAATATATGGCTGTTTCCTACTTGATTGAAATTAATGACAAGTAAGTACGCTTTTGTAGACCATCAAAATGTTCTGGGTGAAAGTATACTAATACTGTTGTTGTCCAGACATCTAAGATGTGAAAACGAAGTAGGGTTAAAAACTTTGTATTAAAAGTAATATCAACAATTACCCGACATGAGGTTCACATATTTTAGAAATGTAAAAAAAAAAAATTAATTTCGATAGATATCACTTGAGTGCATCGATATAAAAACGGTTCGGTGGAATGCTACCCTCCACTGACAAGTGTTATAGGGAAAAATCGTTTCTCTTTCTTTTTGATTTTTTCTCTCCAAATATTCTTAACACGTATTACCAGTTATATAAATATGATTTTTGATTAAAATCAGATATGCATTAAACAGATGATCTGTACAAATGTTGATGATTACGTTGTGTCGTACGCAGAAAAAAATATTTAAAAATGTATACATATGTCTCGATCAGCAAACATGACGTAGGCCTACTATGCACATTTATTTTGTTTGCAGTGAAACGTAAATTCAGTAAAACAAAATCTGACTTGACGCTGAGTGACTTAAATCCATGACATGAGTACTTACAAGTATGTGAGATTTTGTAGACTATCAAACATTCCTGGAGCAATTTCACTAATCTTGTTGTTTACCAGCGATCTAAGATGGGAAAACAAAGTAAAACAAAGATCACTAAAGCCCATTAATATGGTTATTTTCACCAATGTTCTTAGATTTTCCTGTCAGCATTCTTGATGAAACATTAGTAATCAGTCAAAACTACGAAAAAGTCCCAGATTTTTCTGAAATCATACTTTATGAAACATTGCCATGGTATCAAACAAGTTGAAAAATTTTCCTGCCGGAGGTTCACTTATTTTTGAAAATTTAATTTACAAATGAATCTCGATACACGACAGTTGAGTGCATTGAAATATAAAACACATATATATCAGTTAGTTGTCTTATAGATCTTCAATGAATAAGTGCGTAGAGTGTGACAATTTGTAACTAAGTTTAAAACAAACAATACAAATTTCCTCATTTTCATCTTCTTTTTTTAATTAACATTAATCGATAAAATTCTTGCGTCTGTTTATAAACAATGAACGATAACTACAATATCATTAAAAATTCATCCAGAACACTGATGCTCTACATTAAAAGACCCACTCATATGAACAGTTTAATAAAGAACGAACCAGGCACGTATCCAAGGGGGGGGGGGAGGAGCAGTCCAGCAGTTGTTGTTCTGTGACATCAATCAAAATATTTTCTGGTTGAAAATCAGGCCTGGGTTTTCAAATTTGTTTTTAGGGGAAATTATCTTGAAATGATGTCATATTATGACCACTCATCCCGGTAAGGCTGGTGCTCGCATAGAGTCCCTAGAGAGTTGTAGTACTCTTCCTCCGTGGTATGATCTGTGTACAGTGCTGCAATAACAGCCCACTGTACTCGACGACCACATTATGACAACCTACCATGTTCATGTGGAACTCTCGACGATCGAGGAGCTTTGCTTCTCATATTTTCGTTGTAATTGTGCATACGCGTTGAAACTACAATTGAATGCACGTGTTCAGTGATACGTAATACTTGAACATTTTGTATCCTGCAGCCTCAAATGGGGACCTATTGTTTTCTTAAAAATTCTGAATGGGGCACAGACATCGGCTTGATGGTACCAAATTGAAATTCATGACATGTATACTTTCAAGAATTCAAAACAAAATATGTGACTTGACGCTGAGTGACTGAAATTCATGACACGAGTACTTACAAGTATATGAGATTTTGTAGAGCATCAAATGTTCCTGGAGCAATTTCACTGATGTTGTTGTTTGCCAGCGATCTATAGATGGGAAAACAAAGTAAAACAAAGATCACTAAAGCCCATTAATATGGTTATTTTCACCAATGTTCTTACATTTTCCTGAAAGCATTCTTGGTGAAACATTAGTAATCAGTCAAAAACTACGAAAAAGTCCCAGATTTACCAGAAATCATACTTTATGAAACATTGCCCTGGTATCAAACAATTTGAACAATTTTCCTGCTGGAGGTTCACTTATTTAAAACAAATTAATTTACAAATGAATCTCGATGCGACAGTTGAGTGCATTGAAATATAAAACATACATAATGATATCAGTTAGTTGTCTTAGATCTTCAATGAATAAGTGCGATAGAGTGTGACAATTTGTGAATAAGTTTAAAACAAACAATACAAATTTCCTCATTTTCATATTCTTCTTTTTTTAATTAACATTAATCGATAAAATTCTTGCGTCTGTTTATAAACAATGAACGATAACTACAATATCATTAAAAATTCATCCACAAAACTGATGGTCTACAAAAGCTCATTTTCTTGTCATAAATTGCAATCAAGCAGGAACCAGCCATAATTTATTTTTAAAATTTACATTAAACATTTAATCCGTGAAAAATGTATTTCGTAATTTTATTTCGTTAAAGATGAAAAAGTGTAAATGCGTACAAATAAGTCGATCGGCACGAAACACGAACTTCGTACTCCGTCTAATTTTGTTTTGTCGTCAGGCGTAAATTAAGATAATATTTATGTATGGCAGGTTCCTGCTTGATGTAAATTAATGACAAGTAAGTACGTTTTTGTAGACCATCAAAATGTTCTAGGTGAAAGTATATTAATATTGTTGTTGTCCAGACATCTAAGATGTGAAAACGAAGTAGGGTGAAAAAACTTTGTATTAAAAGTAATAACAGCAATTATCCGAAATGAGGTTCAAATATTTTATAAATGTAAAATAAAAATAATGAATCTCGATAGATATCACTTGAGTGCATCGATATAAAAACGGTTCGGTGGAATGCTACCCTCCACTGACAAGTGTTATAGGGAAAAATTGTTTCTCTCTCTTTTTGATTTTTTTCTCCAAATATTCTTAACTCGATCAGCAAACATGAAGCTATGCACATTTATTTTGTTTCCATTGAGACTTACATTCTGTAAAAAAGAAATCTGACTTGATGCTGTGTGATTGAAATCCATGACATGAATACTTACAACACGTTGAGATTTTGTAGACCATCAAATGTTCCTGAAGCAATTTCACTGATTTTGTTGTTTTCCATATATCTAAGATGTGAAAACGAAGTAGGGTTAAAGGCTTTGTATTAAAAGTAATAACAACAATTACCCGACATGAGGTTCACATATTTTAAAAATTTAAATTTAAAAAAATGAATCTCGATAGATATCACTTGAGTGCATCGATATAAAAACGGTTCGGTGGAATGCTACCCTCCACTGACAAGTGTTATAGGGAAAAATTGTTTCTCTTTCTTTTTGATTTTTTTCTCCAAATATTCTTAACACGTATTACCAGTTATATAAATATGATTTTTGATTAAAATCAGATATACATTAAACAGATGATCTGTACAAATGTTGATGATTACGTTGTGTCGTACACAGAAAAAATATTTAAAAATGTATACATATGTCTCGATCGGCAAACATGACGTAGGCCTGCTATGCACATTTATTTTGTTTGCAGTGAGACGTAAATTCAGTAAAAAAAATCTTACTTGATGCTGTGTGATTGAAATTCATAACATGAATACTTACAAAACTCTGAGATTTTGTAGAGCATCAAACATTCCTGAAGCAATTTCACCGATCTTGTTGTTTTCCATATATCTGCGATGGGAAAACAAAGTAAAACAAAGATCAGTATTTTCAGCAATGCTCTTAGATTTTCCTGAAAGCATACTTGGTGAAACATTAGTAATCAGTCAAAAACTACAAAAAGTCCCAGATTTTCCTGAAATCATACTTTATAAAACATTACCCTGATATCAAACAATTTGAACAATTTTCCTGCCGGAGGTTCACTTATTTTTGAAAATTTAATTTACAAATAAATCTCGTTACATGACAGTTGAGTGCATTGAAATATAAAAAATACATATATCAGTTAGTTGTCTTATAGATCTTCGATGAATAAGTGCGATAGAGTGTGACAATTTGTAAATAAGTTTAAAACGAACAATGCAAATTTCCTCATTTTTATCTTCTTCTTTTTTAATTGACACTAATTGATGTTACTTCTTGAGCCTATTTATAAACAATGATTGATTTGATTTTGCCGTTACACCGACGTATGCATGAAACATACTCAGTGAGTTCATAGAGCAATTCTCTATGGTGAGATTTCAAAGCTTTCCGAGTGTCTGAGAAAAAAAATCTCCAGAGGCTTCTCGGGCGAGATTCGATCCAGATAAACATTAAGTTGTGGGTTCGATTCCCGTCTGAGTCGGCTGTGGTGGGTTTCCCCTCACAGATCATACATACATCGGGGTAAGAGCAAAAATCAAATCAAAATTTTTTTTTTTTAATTTGTGCATTTTTTAAAATCCCTGCTTAGTTAGACCCCTGCACTTACAGTTTATCCGTGGTGTTCATGATACCATCGATAGTGGACTGGTTCCAACCATTCATGCAATCGACACGGTTATAACCATACCTAACGTAACAATTGCAGCCATCAGGACACCGCTGATCTTCATATCCTCCTGAAGAACTTCCTATAATTACTAAGATCATTTAACATGTTGAATATCTGCATTCATACTTAAAGCCAGTACGCACTTCTAGTTACATTCATGTAAATACATGCATAGGCCTACTTTAGAATCAAGAGATACCGGTATGTATAAACCCCTTCCTTGAAAAGTTTCAGCTAATGCCATTGTATCCAGCGGCGTAGCCAGGATTTTTTCAGTGGGGGAGCACGGGGGGTGGCATTGCTTTTCAGTGGGGGGCCCCGGGGTATGGGTTTTTCCCTTTTTTTCTTTTCTTTTTTTGGGGGCACAATGAGGATTTTTCGTGGGGGAACCTGGGGAGCACTGGAAATTTGTGGGGGGAACGTGCCCCCCAAGCCCTCCGTGGCTACGCCGCTGATTGTGTCTTTAACAAGAAAACGATGAACATGCATTAAGATTTGTCATCTTCATTCCTTACGGATGCCAACAATTTATATGCAAAACAATTTGATTAATTGTACTAAACTGAGAGTACCTCAGACATAATTTTTATATAAGGGATATCTGATACCATCAGACTTTACACCAAGTGAGTTTCATATATAACTGTAATCAGTTATGTTTTTTTCTGGAATACCAATAATGTCTAGAGTCTTTAAAAGCAATCACTAGCTGCAAGTAATTTCCCGTCTGAAATATTTTTATTTAAAAGAAAGAGAAAAATATGCACGTATGGACTACATGACCGAGAAGATTGAATAATAATAATAACAATAATAATTATAATAATAATGTGTGGACTTATATAGCGCACGTATCCACCAACTAAGTGGTGCTCAAGGCGCATTATATCATTACCCCTGCTCATAAGGCTCATAAATAATTCCTGAAACCATTTCAGCTCCCTGGAGAGTATACAGCTCAATTGCTGCCATTACAGCGCATATAGGGCTAATTAACCAACTCTGCCCTCACAGGTACTATTTAACCCCTGGGTGGAGAGAATCAATTATGGTTAAGTGTCTTGCTCAAGGACACAAGTGTCACGGCCGGGATTCGAACCCACATTATGCTACTAACACCAGAACTTGAGTTCGGTAAGCTAGACCGCTCGGCCACGACACTTCGACAATTTTTGCCTAAATAATTATACCATTGTTCCAAAGGTCGTTCCGTGCATTCAACTTAATGAAAATCAAGTAATATGATATGTTTAGCTCACTTTGTCAGTGCATTACTGAGAAAAGAAGTAAAGTTTGTAGAAGTAAGGTTTGCAGTAACACCATGTAAATAATCTCTTAGGAGAATAATTGTAATTATTATTGGTTATGAGAAGAACCGGTGGTGAGAAATCGACAATGAGAATATTGGACTCAAAATTTAAGCTTCACCTGTTTCCTTATTCTTGAAGAAATTTGATCAAATCTGGTTTTTCAAACACAACAACATGACCGAATATTGTGAGGCCAGAAATCTGGACTATGTGATGGATAATGTATAAATGTCGAAATCTACTGTTAATTTCTACTGAGTCCCCATGTATTTTATCCTAAAGGTTTTGGGCAAAACGAATAGGTTATGTGTTAATTAAACATTACTTTCTACCATGAACCATTAAGAAACAGGTAAACGTAATACGGTTGAGCGATTTACCGAAGTGATTGTTTACTCATAACTTACCTGATTGTGCCATGGTGACACAGAATCCCTGTGTCATAAGAGCTACAACGATGAAACCCAAGTAGATCATGGTTTCTCGTTCCACCTTCCCGTTGATGTCACAGATGGTTAAGAGATGAACTACTATCTGAAATGAATACAAAATGAAACTATAATTATGTTGTACCTTCCTTTTCAGTTTAACGAGTAAGTAAAAATATCATCACCGGTGATAACACGTTATTATGTGCACTTGAATGAAAACACTGACCAGTGAAGATTTTGGCATTTTGACATCTCGCATTTCGGTAAATTATTTCAATCGTCATAGATGTTAATCCTATTAAACAGTAAATAATATATCAGTTTTCAACGATTGCTGCTCATTGAAATACTCTTGTGTGTTGTCTGATGTTGCAACCAATGGCAAATCGAATATATTTTGATTTAAGGAAAAATCTAATCAAAATCAAAAATCTATAAAGATCAAAATTCTACAATAATTGTTATAATGACCAGAGTAAGTGTAACAAAATAATTGTTTTAATCTCTCAGACAAGTCTATACACATCTATAAGTACGATGTCTTAACACATTCATATTATGATCTTTTAGATACTTATTTAATTATTACATCGTATATGCATATAGCATGCATATACTGTTTAAATTTGCCAAAATCTTTCAAGACACACATTCATAGGAAGTATTAAATGCCGTAGGGAACTTTGAATGACATGGTTTGAATTTTTTTTTTACAATTCTTAACCATTCTAAAGCTCTTATCGAAAGTTTTTGTTACAAAATCATATATAAAAAACACATTCTCAAGAATAACATACAAATTGTTACGGCTTTGGGCACACCTGCTGTATAACTTGCTACGGCCTCGACTGTTACATTATCAGTATAAATGTATTTGGCCCAAAAAAGTCTCTGGTTTCTGGTCATCGGTCGACCATTTTTGTTTTGCCAACAGGGAAATACGTAATACATTGTATACGCAGGGACCAAATTTGCCGTATTATACAAAGTATGGTGGCTAAGTGAGGCCTCACAAATCGGGCAAACGTTCATACCCCTTTGTGAACAAGTCGTTTAAAGCACAGCACGGCAGAATTCCAATCAATCCAGCAATTTTGGCCGCAATTGGACATCGTTTCATCGCAAAAAATAAATAAATAAATAAATAATTAAAAGGTCTGAGGCGACGACCGGTAATTTGTAGACATGGAATGCACTTTTTTAGACGTAGAGTAATTGAGGATTTGCAATAACAGAGCCGTTGCCGTTTATGTAAGACGGTCTTGATCATTATGTAGGCCTAACTGAAGCCAATAGCGTATAAGCCCATTACAGGAACAAAAAGAAATGAACTACACTTCATTTCCACAATACTATGACCATTATCCATTAATTTAAATAATAATAATAATTGCCCACTTACCTTGAAACTGTAGATATTCTGATTCAAACAATCACCCTCATGTACATTAGATCTAGTTCGTTGTCTGTGCAATAAACTGATATAGGCCTAATAATGGTTATAACAGAACAATCAACATTTATACAGTGTATATGTAAGTAAAGACTGTTTGCAGTGACACCATGTAGAAATTCTCCTTTAAGTAGTAAATAGTTCTGAAATGAACTGGTGGTTACAACTCAACGTTTCGATCAGTATGCTGTGATCGTCTTCTGGAGAATGCCAGACTCTGGAAGATGCTGCTGCTTAAATAGATTGCTCGGGGATTTGCACTGACACTGGGATGCTGGAGGATTGGTGCGTTGTGACGTATGGGCGGGAATTGGTAAAACTGAGATCCTTAGAGTGTGGGACAGTTATTAATAAGCACGTGGGAGGGAGGGTGAATACCAACCAGGTTTTTCAGAACTATTTACTACACTCAAAAGAGAATTTTCACATGGTGTCACCGCAAGCAGTCTTTACTTATCTTAGATATAATAATGGTTATGATGCAATTAACAACCAACGTTGATACATGGAATGTTGTGCATTTATACTGTAATAGGCTAACTGTACAGGATATGTGTAATTGGTGGAACTGTTACACATGTATATTGTTTCCCGTGTCTTCCACATCCTGAGTTTCATCTCCAGAGGCTGAGTCTAGAGGGAAGGGGGGTTGGGGCTTTATGGGAAAGTCCATCCTTGCCTCCCGGCATCGCTAATTTTGATATTGTTTCCAGGTTGTTTTCTTTCACAAGAGGATAACTGGGTGGCACTGAAAACACGCATATAGAGATTATCATTTGTCACCATATCAGTCATGATCATAGCGAGGAATCTGCCAAACAAAAATTGCGAGGAATCTGCCAAAAATGCGTTAATTTTCATTACTGGGTCATTCCATGCCAAATCACCTAAAGTTTTGAAAATTTGTCAGTGTTATGAACACACACCAAATTTGTGCTCCCAATCGTCTTCGAGATATAGCCCTTTTTTCTCCCTCCAAGTTACGTCGAAATTGGGTGATGATATTTTGCTGAAATTCGTACACAGGGTGAATGTCACCCACTCTGCGATGCATCTGCTGTCAAAAGTAGTATATAACATCTTCTTGTTAAGTTAGGAGTCATTCAAAACCAACTACGGAGCCGACGTAAGTGATTTTGTCTTTGTCTTTGTCTCGTGGTGTCGTCGATCCATTTCGACTAAACGTCCTTTAAATATGACAAACGCCACAAGTTCTTTAGATTAAAACA
The DNA here is from genome assembly GCA_029582265.1 of Zoroaster sp. YZ-2022. Classification (NCBI taxonomy): domain Eukaryota; kingdom Metazoa; phylum Echinodermata; class Asteroidea; order Forcipulatida; family Zoroasteridae; genus Zoroaster; species Zoroaster sp. YZ-2022. The sequence goes on along the minus strand of CM055825.1, from coordinate 18,317,780 downwards.
TTCTTAATGACAATACACCAGTTTTTTCGACCTTTTTCAACTAAAGCATTTGTTTTCCCTTCCTCAAGTAAAATAGAAACATTTTTGGAAATTGCCGTTAAAATAGCTAAAACATAGCGGTTGGTACATCTTAAGTAGTAAATAGTTCTGAAATGAACTGGCGGTTACAACTCGACGTTTCGATCAGTATGCTGTGATCGTCTTCTGGAGAATGACAGACTCTGGAAGATGCTACTGCTTAAATAGATTGCTCGGGGATTTGCACTGACACTGGGATGCTGGAGGATTGGTTCGTTGTGACGTGTGGGCGGGAATTGGTAAAACTGAGATCCTTAGAGTGTGGGACAGTTATTAATAAGCACGGGGGAGGGAGGGTGAATACCAACCAGGTTTTCTCAGAACTAATTACTACACTCAAAATAGAATTTTCACATGGTGTCACCGCAAGCAGTCTTTACTTATCCTTTTTACAAATCTTAGATATAATAATGGTTATGATAGACTTAACAACCAACGTTGATACATGGAGTGTTCTGCATTTATACTGTAATAGACTAACTGTACAGGATATGTGTAATTGGTGGAACTGGTACATATGTATATTGTTTCCCGTATGTCTTCCACATCCTGAGTTTCATCCCCATAGGCTGAGTCTAGAGGAAAGGGGGGGGGGGGGGGGGCTTTAGGGGAAAGGTCCATCCTTTCCTCCTGGCATCGCTAATTTTGATGTTGTTTCCAGGTTATTTTTGTTCACACAAAGATATTATCATTTGTTATTATCACAATGAGGTATCTGCCAAATATTGCGAGGAATCTGCCAAAAATCTGTAAATTGTTATTACTGTGGGTCATTCCATGCCAAATCACCTAAAGTTTTGAATATTTGTCAGTGTTATGAACACACACCAAATTTTTGCTCCCAATCGTCTTCGAGATATGGCCCCCTTTTTCTCCCTCGAAGTTGCGTCGGTGATTTTTTTTTTGCATTTTCACAGGTCTGTATCTCGAAATTGGGTGAAGATATTTTGCTGAAATTGGTACACAGGGTGAATGAGTGGCACCCACTCTGCGATGCATCTGCTGTCAGAAATAGTATATAACATATCCTTGTTAAGTTAGGGGTCCTTCAAAACCAACAATTGAGCCGATGTAAGTGATTTTGTTGCCATTTTTGGGCCCCTCTGGTGTATGTATACAAACTAGGTACATATGTCTGCCCTCAAACAAGGATGGACTTATCATTCTTTCATCTAAGGTATGGCTGGGGTCACCTCCTTCTCATGGATGGTTGACCAGTGGGCCACTACCCATGTAACTGAAACTTTTACATCTTAAAATATTGTATCCTCTCTATGTAAGACAATTCAGTTTGGTATCTTTCCTCCTACATGGTCTGAGGATGTTTTTCAAATAATGGGTATTTTGCGTGCGTGGTCTTTTTCGTGCGTTGTGTGCCGGGTTGCCACTTGGTCCTTGAATAAAGACTACCGTACATCGGTCTTTGTCTCGTTGTGTCGTCGATGCGTTTCAACTAAAACATTCTTAATGACAATACACCATTTTTTTCCCGACCTTTTTCAACTAAAGCATTTGTTTTCCCTTCCTTAAGTAAAATAGCAACAATTTTGGAAATTGCCGTTAAAATAGCTAAAACATGGCGGTTGATACATCTTAAAGGGGGAAAAATGGGGTCAAATATTTCCCTGTGGAAAATGTTATGTTTCAACTTGTTTTTTGTTATTATTAAATTAAAACAGGTCCAGGGATGATCGTCCCCTTCACCCTTCCCCCCACCCCCGCAACCTGCCTCGCCCTGGCTACATGCCTGGGTTACAGGGCCGGATTTAGACATGTGGAGGCCCCTGGGCAGCCTTCAGTAGTGGAGGCCCACCCTACCTTAGAATACTAAAAACTAAAAGGTGACAAGAGTCACAAAACATAGTTACAGTCATCCATAAAGTAATTTTTTTTCAAGTAGAAAGAATCTGAATAAGCAAGCAAGCAGGTCAATCATGATCAATCATAACAAGAATATAGTACAATACATATATTTACAGATTTACGAGACTTGACCCTTGCAAAGTCTTGGATCAACTTGTCGAAGTCAATCTCTCTGAGAATGTCATATTCAATACTCATCAAGGTCAGATGACTGAGCCTATCATGACACACTGTAGTACGGAGTCTGTTGTTAATGAACTATAGTTTACTGAAAGAACGTTCTCCAGAACAGTTTGTGACCATGAGCACCAAGTACATCCGTAGCATCGCGTGCAATATGGTTTTGATTGATACGTGCGTGTCGTTCAGGTCAGCCTACATTTTTCCTTACAATTTTTTTTCATGAAATATGTGGAGGCCCCTGGTTGTGGAGGCCCCTGGGCAACTGCCCAGCTTGCCCAGTCCTAAATCCGGCCCTGCTGGGTTATATATACTTATTCACTCGTAATTTGAAGATGTTTGTCCCTTTAAATCCCCGCACACTATTGATAAATAGATCTACAATATACAATGCATACTTCAAAACTGAAAGCTCTGAAGTTCTGAGAAAAACATTTCTTTTAAATTTATTTGAAATCTGTAATGTAATCTGTTTTTCTTACGTACACCGCAGTAAAGCATCCATACAGCATCCATGCTTATATCCGCTTCACTCATTGACAGGTTGTTCCACACGTGCACATTTTGTACTAAATCTCATTAACTAAATTGCCATATTTCTTGCATATGGTACATGTGGCATTATAGACTTTCAAATGGGCTATTGAGTGTCATAATTGATGGAGTGTATTGCTAACATAACCATGTAAATGATAATGACAATTAAAAATGTGCTTTCATGATAAGTTTTGTTTTGTTACTAAGGCCTCGGGTGTGATGAGTGATCATATTATGAACTTGGGTCCGTGCAAATATCAATAGTGTTAACAATTTGACTTTTTTTTTCAAATCGAGGCAACCGAATCAGACTTATATTTTACAGAACGTCGACAATTATTTATAAAATAATTCTGCATAATGCTGGTACTTGTTAAATTTGTTAATAAAACATATGGACATTGTTGGGGATACCCTGAAAGTAGCGTTTACGTTTTATGTGATATCATTATCGCCCATTATGTCTGGCCCATTGTGTCCACAGGCCAATAATGTCCGGCCCATTATCTCCGTATGTTCTATGTACGCCAGTTTTTTTTTAACCTAAAGGTTGTTTTTACAGTAAAACAGAGCCAAAATGGATTAAAGCGGGATCCACCATAAATTATATTAATTTAGGTACTTATTGTAAAACCATGCTTCTCACGATTATTTTCAGAAAGATGTCATTTTAAAGCATTTGTTTTCCCTTATTCAAGTAAATAGCAATGTTCCGATGAAAAAGAACATTTTTGGAAATTTCCGTTAAAATAGCCAAAACACGAGCGATACATCTTAAAGGGTAAAAATGGTAGTCAAATATTTTCAATTTTTTATTTTTCAACTGTTTTTATTATTATTAAATAAAACGTGCTCAGGGGCTGACTTCCCCTTCCCTTCCCAGCCTCCCTCCCCCGCCCCCACAACCTGCACCCTAGCTACATTTTACTGGGATACTTAATCGCTCATATTGTGAAGATATTTGGTCTCTTTTATCTTTCTGGGTACCTAGCTTTTTTATTTGCTAAAAGGAAGCCCTGAACTATATTAGAATATAATATTGTCTTTATGCGTTTTTCATGATAATCAAGAATATGCATGGTTCAAATCTGGCCTCTGAAGTTTTCTGAGAAAAAACATTTGCTTCAAATTTATTTGAAATATCATACACTGGTCAATAGAGGGGATAACATTATAGATTGGCTCACATGATCTGTAATGTAATCTTAGTGGTTAGTGGTCTTACGTTTCGAATCCAACAGGATCTTTATCAAAGACAACAAATTATGCAAATTAAACATTTATATATAAAAAAACATTCTACAATTTTTTTCTGAGAATCATTTAGCAATAAAGGTGTTTGCTCATTGACAGGATGTTCCCAAATTGCACATATTGAACAGAAATTCATTAACTAAAGTGCCATATTTCTTGCTAAAGACATTATAGACTTTCAAATTTGTTATTGAATGTCATAATCTATTGGATGTATTTTTACACGATCATGACAATGAATAATCACAATTAAGACTATGTGCTTTCACTAGTTGTTCTATATAATTTGTTTTACTATGGCCTCAGGCGCCTGTGGTAACGTGCTCCCACTCGCTGGAGGGCTGTGCCCCTGCTGAAAATTCATAAGGATTTCTCTTGTACTGCTGAATAAAAGTCACTTCCATCATGTGCACAAAAAACCAGACTGGAGTGAAGAGTGGGTTGAATTACATCAGAAGTATCCAGAGCGCATGCGCAGAGTGGCACTAGTGACTACAAATTGGCCAACTAGCTACCACCATGTGGCCTCTTTGTCCAGATTTCAAGGCGGCCACGATAGCTGGTTTGGACAGAAGGTCAATCTATACAAAAAACATATAAAAACTAAACTAGAACTGGCTCACATGATCTGTAATGTAATCTTAGTAATCAGAAATCCATTGTAAGTTTTGTTTCTCTTTATATACACCGAAGTAAAGCATCCATACAGCATCCATTCTTATATCCGCTTCACTCATTGACAGGTTGTTCCACACGTACGCATTTTAGACTAAATTTCATTAACTAAATTGCCATATTTCTTGCATATGGTACATGTGGCATTATAGATTTTCAAATGGGTTATTGAATGTCATAATTTGTTGAGTGTATCGCTTATGAGACCATAAAAACGATAATGACAAAGAAAAATATGCTCTCATGATAAGTTTTGTTTTGTTACTAAGGCCTCAGGCGTGATGAGTGATCATATTGTGAACTTGGGTCCGTGCAAATATCAATAGTGTTACAAATTTGACTTTATTTTCAAAACGAAGCAACCAAATCAGATTAAAAGTTTATAGAACGTAGACAAATACTTGGGTACCATATTTATGGTAAAATAATTATGGAAAATGCTAGTAGTTATTTAATTTGGTAATATTAAAACCATGGACATTGTTGGGGATACCCTGAAAGTAGCGTTTACGTTTTATGTGATATCATTATCGTGATATCCATGTGGGAAAATTTTAATTTTTCAACTGTTTTTGTTATTATTAAATAAAACGGGCTCAGGGGCTGACTGCCCCCTTCACAAAGGCCCACGCCCCAGCCTCCCTCTCCCGCCCCCACAACCTGCACCCTAGCTACATTTTACTGGGATACTTATTCGCTCATATTGTGAAGATATTTGGTCTCTTTTATCTTTATGCTTGTTTACTTGCTAAAAGGAAGCGGTGAACTCTATTAGAATATTGTCTTTTTGCGTTTTTCATGACAATCAAGAATACGCATGGTTCAAAACTGTCCTCTGAAGTTTTCTGAGAAAAAGAAACATTTGCTTCAAATTTATTTGATATATCATACACTGGTCCATAGAGGGGATAACATTATAGACTGGCTCACATGATCTGTAATGTAATCTTAGTGGTTAGTGGTCTTACGTTTCGAATCCAACAGGATCTTTATCAAAGACAACAAATTATGCAAATTAAACATTTATATATAAAAATCATTCTACAATTTTTTTCTGAGAATCATTTAGCAAAAAAGATGTTTGCTCATTGACATGTTGTTCCCAAATTGCACATACTGAACAGAAATTCATTAACTAAAGTGCCATATTTCTTGCTGATGACATTATGGACTTTCAAATGTGTTATTGAATGTCATAATCTATTGGATGTATTTTTACACGATCATGACAATGAATAATCACAATTAAGACTATATGCTTTCACTAGTTGTTCCATATAATTTGTTTTACTACGACCTCAGGCGCCTGTGGTAACGTGCCCCCACTCGCTGGAGGGCTGTGCCCCTGCTTAAAATTCATAAGGATTTCTCTTGTACTGCTGAATAAAAGTCCCTTCCATCATGTGCACAAAAAACCAGACTGGAGTGAAGAGTGGGTTGAATTACATCAGAAATATCCAGAGCGCATGCGCAGAGTGGCACTAGTGACTACAAATTGGCCAACTAGATACCAGCATGTGGCCTCTTTGTCCAGATTTCAAGGCGGCCACGATAGGTGGTTTGGACAGAAGGTCAATCTATACAAAAAACATATAAAAACTAAACTAGAACTGGCTGACATGATCTGTAATGTAATATTAGTAATCAGAAATCCATTGTAAGTTTTGTTTCTCTTTATGTACACCGAAGTAAAGCATCCATACAGCATCCATGCTTATATCCGCTTCACTCATTGACAGGTTGTTCCGTACGTGCGCATTTTGTACTAAATCTCATTAACTAAATTACCATATTTCCTGCATATGGTACATGTGGCATTATAGACTTTCAAATGGGTTATTGAATGTCATAATTTGTTGAGTGTATCGCTTATGAGACCATGAAAATGATAATGACAAAGAAAAATATGCTCTCATGATAAGTTTTATTTTGTTACTAAGGCCTCGGGCGTGATGAGTGATCATATTATGAACTTGGGTCCGTGCAAATATCAGTAGTGTTACAAATTTGACTTTATTTTCAAAACGAGGCAACCAAATCAGATTAAATGTTTATAGATAGAAAGTAGACAAATACTTGGGTACCATATTTATGGTAAAAAATTATGGATAATGCTAGTAGTTATTTAATTTGGTAACATTAAAACCATGGACATTGTTGGCGATACCCTGAAAGTAGCGTTTACGTTTTATATGATATCATTATCGCCCATTATGCCCAGCCTATTGTGTTCACAGGTCCATAATGTCCGGCCCATTATCTTCGTGGGCCATGATGTACGCCAGTTTTTTAAGGTTGTTTTTACAGTGCCAAAATGGATTAAAGCGGGACCCACCATACATTATATTAATTTAGGTACATAATTACGGTACTTACTGTAAAACCATGCTTCTCAGGATTATTTTCAGAAAGATGTCATTTTAAAGCATTTTTCCCCTTTCTAAAGTAAAATAGCAATGTTCCGATGAAAAAGAACATTTTTGGAAATTGCCGTTAAAATAGCCAAAACACGAGCGATACATCTTAAAGGGTAAAAATGGTGTCAAATATTTCCCAGTGGTAAAATTTTTAATTTTCAATTGTTTTTGTTATATTATTAAATAAAACGGGCACAGGGGCTGACTGCCCACTTCACACCCCGCCCACGCCCCAGCCTCCCTCCCCGCCCCCACAACCTGCACCCTAGCTACATTTTACTGGGATACATAATCGCTCATATTGTGAGGATATTTGGTCTTTTTTATCTTTCTGGGTACCTAGCTTTTTTATTTGCTAAAAGGAAGCCCTGAACTCTATTAGAATATTGTCTTTATGCGTTTTTCATGACAATCAAGAATATGCATGGTTCAAAACTGGCCTCTGAAGTTTTCTTAGAAAAAAACATTTGCTTCAAATTTATTTGAAATATCATACACTGGTCCATAGAGGGGATAACATTATAGATTGGCTCACATGATCTGTAATGTAATCTTAATGGTTAGTGGTCTTACGTTTCGAATCCAACAGGATCTTTATCAAAGACAAAAAATTATGCAAATTAAACATTTATATATAAAAAAAACATTCTGCAAATGTTTTTCTGAGAATCATTTAGCAAAAAAGGTGTTTGCTCATTGACAGGTTGTTCCCAAATTGTACATATTGAACAGAAATTCATTAACTAAAGTGCCACATTTCTTGTTAAAGATATTATAGACTTTCAAATTTGTTATTGAATGTCATAATCTATTGGATGTATTATTTATACGATCATGACAATGAATAATGACAATTAAGACTATGTGCTTTCACTAGTTCCATATAATTTGTTTTACTACGGCCTCAGGCTCCTGTGGTAACGTGCTCCCACTCGCTGGAGGGCTGTGCCCCTGCTGAAAATTCAAACTTTAAAGAAAATCATAAGAATTTGTTCTATTTGGATCACGTCAGCAATTGTCTAAAGTTTCTCTTCCATCTATTGCAATTGGTGACTCGCAGATAACCCCCTCATCACAAGCACGTAATTTGGGTGTTATATTTGACTCGACAATGACTTTAAAACCTCATATCTCCAACATTGTTCGCATATCATCATTTCATATCAGAAATATCAGCCGAATAAGGAAATACTTGAATAAAAGTGCTACTGAACAAATTATTCATGCGTTTGTCACATCACGTCTCGATAACGGGAATGCTCTACTCTACGGTCTCCCGCAGAATCAAATATCTCGTCTTCAGAACATACAAAACACAGCAGCTCGTGTTGTGACTTTGTCCAGAAAGTCATGCCATATCACGCCAATCTTGAAAGAACTGCACTGGCTTCCTGTTTCACAGAGAATTGTTTTTAAACTTATGCTAATTGTTCACAAATCTTTTAATAACATTGCTCCAATTTATATTTCTGAACTGCTTAAAGTCTACACTCCATCACGCAATTTGCGCTCCAGCAACATGTCACTCCTAAAGGAACCAACATCAAAACGGAACTGGGGTGATAGGTCTTTTTCTGTCGCGGATCCGAGACTCTGGAATCATCTTCCAACTAAACTCAAATCTTGTCATAGTATAACTAGATTTAAGTCGATGCTTAAAACTCATCTTATGTCACAATTCTTCAAAGATGATGTATATTTGTAATTCCAATGTAGGTACGTGTATCTCAGTACATAATTTTTCCCTATGTTATCATTGTATATTGTTTGTATTCATGTTTTTATCTTTGTTTCCGCGCCTTGAGCGCCCAGCAGGGTGGATATGTGCGCGCTATAAATCTTTATTATTATTATTATTGTACTGCTGAATAAAAATCCCCTCAATATCATGTGCACAAAAGAACCAGACTGGAGTCAAGGGTGGTTTCAATTGCATCAGAAGTGTCCAGAGCGCATGTGCAGATTGACACTAGTGACTGCACATTGGCCAACTAGCTACCAGCGTGTGGCCTCTTTGTCAAGATTTGAAGGCGGTCACGATAGCTGGTTTAGACTGAAGGCCTATCTGTACAAAAACATATAAGAACTAAACTAGAACGGCGAAGCTGATCTCTGAAATGTTCTGAGAAAGCAGTTGCTTCAAATGTATTTGATATATTCATACACCAGTCCATAAAGGGGATAACATTATAGACTGGCTCACATGCTCTGTAATGTAATCTTAGTAATCAGAAATCCATTGTAAGTTTTTCTTCTCTTATGTACACCGAAGTAAATCATCTATACAGCATCCATGCTTATATCCGCTTCACTCATTCACAGGTTGTTCCGCACGTGCACATTTTGTACTAAAAATCTCATTAACTAAATTGCCATATTTCTTGCATATGGTACATGTGGCATTGTAGACTTTCAAATGAGTTATTGAGTGTCATAATTTATGGGATGCATCGCCTACACGACCATGAAAACGTTAATGACAATTAAAAATATGCTCTCATGATAAGTTTTGTTTTGTTACTAAGGCCTCGGGCGTGATGAGTGATCATATTATGAACTTGGGTCCGTGCAAATATCAATTTGACTTTATTTGACTTTATTTTCAAAATGAGTAAAAGAAATCAGACTAATAGTTTACAGAACGTATACAAATACCTGGGTACCATATTTATGCTAAAAAAATTGTGGGTAATTTGTTAACATTAAAACATTATGCAATATCATTATTACCCATTATGTCCAGCCCATTGTGTCCACAGGCCCATAATGTCCGGCCCATTATCTCCGTGGGCCATAATGTACTCCAGTTTTTGTTTGTGTATTTTTTGGTTTGTTTGTTTGTTTGTTTTTTATCTTATGCTTGGTTTTACTATATTTTTGCTCCTAACTCCAATATCTCAGAATTGAGTGAAGATAATTTTCTGCAATATGTTTCACAGGTTGAATGACACCCAATCTGCTAGAATCTGCTGTCAAACGTAGTATATAATATCTCTAATTTAAGTTAGGGGTCCTTCAAAACCCACAAATGAGCCGACGTAGGTTACCTTTTGCCATTTTGGACCCCTCTGCTGACCACACGAGTATTTATATTATATATTTTCTATGCGTAGAAACTAGATGTTTAATGTCTGCCCCCAAACAAGGATGGACCAATCATACCTTAGTTGGAGGTTTGGCTGGGGGCAAAAATGTAAACAAAATCCACCTGCTTCTCATGGATGGTTGACCAGGTGTGCCACTACCCATGTAACTGAAACTTTTACATCGTAAAATATTTTATCCGATCTATGAATTTAAGAAAATCTAGTTTGGTATTTTTTCTCCTTCATGGTTAGATAATATTTTCAAATAATGATTATTTTGCTTAATATACAATATACAATGTAAAGAACCAAACACTTGTTATGTATTTTTTAAAGTATGTACACCATCAAATCATCTTTAATCAAATGTATCCAAAAGGGGTCAATGGCCCCCTGAAACATTTGACAAAAATCACCCTCAAAAAACAGTGGGATGTCTGTGGCCCCCTTGACATTTTTGACAAAACTGCCCACCCCTATAGCTACATAAAATATTTGCAAATAATAAAATTAATTATTACCCAAATCGTCGTCTGTTGAATGTAGAAATTAAAAAGGTTACTCACAACTGCATCATGAGCTACATACAATATTTGCAACTTGTCCCTGAAAATGTTTGATATTGCATACCGTATATTAGGGAGTGCATAAAATCAAACAATTTCCAAGACCCTTCAGCAGGCCACAGACCCCTTGCCATGAATGAGCTCTTTGTGCTCACTCGCAGGTCCGCCTCTCCCCAAATCGTTTGTTGTAGATCTGCCCATGATGATGTGTATTTGAAGGGAAAAAAAAACCAAAAAAACATAGGCCTAACAAGTTAACTAAATTGCCATATTTTCTTACATATTGTACATGTGGCATTATAGACTTTCAAATGGGTTATTTGAGTGTCATCATTGATGGAGTGTATCGCTTACCAGACCATGAAAACGTTAATGACAATTAAAAATATGCTCTTATGATAATCTGTTTGTTTTTGTTACTAAGGCCTCGGGCGTGATGAGTGATCATATTATTATGAACTCGGGTTGTTACAAATCTGACTTTATTTTCAAAACGAGGCAACCAAACCTACATGGGAGTACTTGCCCCACCCCCTTTTAAAAAAGATCCTGATTTCGCTCCCCCGTTAAACCCCTTTTTATATGTAACTGAGTATTTTTATATGTAACTGTGAGTATTTTTATATGTAACTGTGAATATTTTATATGTAACTGTGAGTATTTTTATAATATGTAACTGTGTGAATATTTTATATGTACTTGTGAATATTTTCTATGTAACTGTGAGTATTTTTTATATGTAACTGTGAGTATTTTTGTTTGTAACCAGTGGAGTTCATGATTCTCTAAAACTAAATGAAACAAATCTCAAAAACTTCAAAAACTTCAAAAGTTTCCAAAATGTTCCTTACATTATTCGAAAATTGGTTTGAAATTATTCTCAAAATGTTCATAATAATAATGGTTTTTATTTTGTACAAATTAACGTTTTAAACCCAAATGATTTTTTTTTTTAACTAAGGTTGAGTTGAGTTGGGTCTGGGGAGAGTTACGACAAGCCAACGTTTTAGTGTGGCCTGATTCCATTCCCAAATAATCACAAAGTAAAATGATTTTAGTAAAATGATTTTCCCACATATTGGCCTGCAGCTGGATGCTCATATAACACGATCAATTCAATATTTATTTTGGAGAATTTCTGCTCGTTACTTCAAAAACAACTTGGGATTAAGATAAAAGATATAGCCTATCACCCGTGTTTGGCGGGTTTTTCTGCGGTTAGGAAAGTTATTTATAAGCTGAAATAGCTCGTAAATAACTCACACAGAACCTTCTGAGTGCGAACTTTTCTGGGCCCTTAAGTTGGTCCGGACCTAGACTTGAGATCAAGTCGTAGACTTGGCCGTATTTGTCTGTGGGGATGCGCACCGTTTCATAGAGTGCACTGTGTATTTTTACCGCACTACCTCGATCCCAACGTATTACATACTTGCCATTGACAGCAATGAATTACCATGAGTACGAGGGTGCGTCCAAATCTGACGACTTGAATTATATGGTTCCACGTTTTGTACACGGCCTATAGCAAGTTCTCCGGAAAACCGGAGAAACAATCTGATTGGTCGAATTAATTAATCTACTGCATGCACACACGACGAATTGATAACATGTATACGTGATGGAAAATTCAAGAATAGCTCCTATGATCGTGCATACACGTGTACACGGTCACGGAGCTCTTCTCGAAGTTTTCATTCAGATTGTAGGCTAGGTATGCCTACAATGTTTTTGTTAATTATGATCAATTTCTTTTACAATTCATACATTCATATCAGGAGATATTGCAGTATATTTGTAAAATGGTGAAGTATTCTGACGCAATGTTGGTGTTCATGTATGATTAATTGAAAATGATGATAATTTTGCATTTCGTCATAAATAGTTGTAACCTAGTTAATAATGGAACAGTCTACCGAGGTTTTTGGGCTCTCTCATTGGCCATATATCCTTATGGCAACTCAAACATTGACGGGCTACGTTCTTGAATAAACGAATAATGTGTTCGTTACTATTAATTCAAGTCTGTATATTCAGCCGAACTTATGCGATCAATGATGCACGTTGGGGATCTCAACTCCAGCCCGGACCACATGCCGTGAGCTAACTTTGCTCACTGGTTAAGATTTTTTTCCAAAATGGATGCAACATTTTCCCCACGCTGTGAGCTCGCATTGCTCACTCCGCTTGCTGGTTTGGATTTGCCCCCCCTGCCCACTTTCAAAATCATTCCGCTGCCGTTGCATGCATGATTGTCAAAGGGGAGGGGAACATGGCCCCTCTATGTCAAGATTCTTGAGTAAATGATTGGGCCCCCTTGTTTGAAATTCCTGGCTACACCTGCATCCAAAAAGAACAGAACAAAGGGCTCACCGGTCAGCTGGACAAAGGATTTTAAGTTATTGTAAACTTCAATCATACCAGTCTCCCCTTAAAGAGTTTTGATCAACGGGGGAAAAAAAAACTTATTTGATCATTAATATTTTAAGCCAAAAAAATATCCAGTTTTTGGTATCCGCTGGCGTCGCCTCAGACCCGCGCCGCGCGTCGGCAGTTTTAGAGTATCAACGTTTGCCCGATTTGTGATGAGGCCTCTCTATCTTAGCTACCGTATACTTTGTATATGGGAAATTTGGTCTGCATGGTTCCATTTGGTCTGTTCTGTTCATTGTATTGTTTGTGTATTACTTGTGTATGTTTAAGCAACTATTTATTTTATATTTATTTATATATTTAAATATATATATATTTTTATATATATGCAGCATGTACATTGAGCCCTATTACATGTTGGTATATCCATGGAACCTCATTACATTATGCAGTGGGCCCATGGTACAATGGACATTATCTTCTTATTTCCGGCTCAATGCACATGCATGCTATGGGGCCCATGTTTACAAGCTTTGCTTCTCAATGGGTCTCTCTGCAGTATCACCCATATCTTTCACTTTTACTTCCTATTGTAATATTTTTTATTTCTTTACTTATTTCACTACTTTCTATTGTTATCGATGAATTTTGATACTGTGGAAAAATAAATGAACCTTGAACCTTGAACCAAAATTCCAATTATTCTGTCTTCTAAAGTACTGCTAGTATGGATTGTGGTGGGACAATCGAAGTGTGAACCTAAACCAGTAATGATGTATTGTTATCATGTAACTGTAAACAATATATTTCTATAGCATATGCATCCTCATAAATATAGGCTACAGAATACTGTACTTATACACATTGTTGAATAACCCTATCTTCCAGATAAATGATTTGGAAAATACTTCATTTCTGCTCAAAGGGAATAACTTATAAAGTTCGGACCGTACTCAACTAGTTCCTTCAACTTATAAATTCACCAAAAACATGACTTCAATGTCACTGCGCCAGAGTGTATAACCCTTCACAGGCAAACCAAAATTATGCATTCACGTTTCAAAATGGCTGCCCTCAGTATTAACACATGGTTCTATTCTTTCCATTTGAAGATTTCTACCGTCTAGTTACAAAACACATTTTTCCCTGGAAGGAGTACCCGCAAATTTCTGATAAAATGCTGGAATTCTGGCAATTGTCAAAATAACACCAAGGTCAAACTTGCCGCGCCGAATTCAACAACGGATTCAATGCTACGGGTTAAAGGGATTGGTAAGGATCAAAAACAAAATTGTTTAGTTTCAATCTGAAAGCTTACCGTTTATAAAGTTGATACTAGTACCAATCTTCCTGTGAAATAATTCCCTCTGAAATGCTGTCATCTTCGAGAAAACTGTATCTGAAGACCTGCAAAAACGCAACAGCTGATTTCGATTGCAACAATCAAAATTATTATTTTAAATCAGTTGCAATGATGCCCTCAGTTGACCGAAATTAGACAGCCAAGTCTAAAGACAGCCAAGTGTAGCGTTTGCGGATCGTATCCATGAGTCGGCTGCAGTGCTGGAGAGTCTGATTCGTTCTCGGAGGTATACTCTGCTGTGTGATTGTGTTTCATGCGTTTTGGCGTTGTGTTTTTGGCGTGAGACACAGCAGCCTGATTAGCGCACTTTACCAACGACTGTTTCCGTGATTAACTCGTATGTCATAAAATAGTCGTCGATTTCCTGTTTGTAACGTATGGTGGCGGTATTTAAAATCTCTTCGCCACTCGACTCGCGTGCGTGCGTGGTCTTTTCGGGTCGGATTTTGACTGAAGGCAAGATAGACGTGAGTTCGAAACCCACGGTCACATTTGCCCAGTGTGTGTGAATGCTGCCCTCTATACGTGTCCAGCTATTAGTGTGAACCTTTCCATTGAGGGCCAATGTAGTGAAGTTTATGAAATGATAATTAGAAATATCATCCTATCATTGGGGGTGGGGGAATGTATCCCCAGATTTTTTCATGCCATAAAAAACGAATAATTCGTGAAAAACAAGCAAAAAGGGGGAAGATTTGTATAAAGATTTATTTATTTTTTGTTTCTTTGTTCGTTTGGGTGTCATCATTATTATAGGCACGAGATTATGACTGGCTGCGCACTGCAGAACTTGTTTCAAATTCTACTCCCCCTCCCGGGGATACCGTTGAGCGACTTTAGAAATCGTCCATTTGAGGGAGAAAACAAAGTAAATTTGTTTGCTCATATATGAGTTTTTTGTTGGTAAAATGAAATGATTGAAAAACATCACGTGGTTGAATTACTTTAATGAGATTGATCCAACTCATCGCCAATATAAGTACATTCCAATTAAAAATGTCGCTTATTTCATTCGATTTCGTCAGAACCAGTCGCAAGCGTTGAATTTTGTTGGTTTTTTAAAGAAAATGAACAAAAACAGTTTTGAAATTGGCCGGGAAATCCTATAATAGAAAATTTTATTTTATTATATTCAAAACTAATTTCTGCAGAAAGTTAGTCAGAGTGATGACTAGGCATTAGGGAAAGTTGAATCTTCTAGGCGAACCCAGCGTGATAACCACCTTAGCACCCTTATGGTGGAAACGGCAGACCCCCAGTCGCTCCTTCACTTTCCCGAACCGTAACCTACTATCGAATACGGGAGAGGCACGGCGGCCCCCAAACCATTGCTGCTGCCGCAGCTGCCATGTCCCTGAATTAGGTCTGTTCTAGGGCTTCGAACCGGTGCGTCCCAGCTCTGGAAGCCCCGCGATTGACACTTCCAGTGGTCCGGCCAACGTGCTGCGCCATCTGGACCATGTTGGTATTAGACAGGTTAAATTAAACCTACTTAAATAAAGGGTTTGTATTGTATTGCTACGCAATAAAAAGAAAAACAGCAGTCGGGATTCGAACCTTGATCGCTTGCGTCGAAGTCAAGCGTCTTATCCATTAGCCCACCACTTCACATGACTGACTGCAATGAAAAGAGATTTATCATCATTTGATACCATGGACAAATAAAGAGAACGCTCATTAAGGTTTTTTTTTTAGTGTATGTCATTCAATTCATTCTCAATTGTTCATGTAACCTGTACATAATTATTCAATTCTTGAATATTTTATTCATAGTGATTCAACACATTTGCCATTTGAACGGGTTATAGAGGGGTTGTATGTGTGTAATGTGTGTACTTGTAACAAAGGGAACAATAGGTCCTTTGTCGCCGGTTCTTTGTTTTCAGAGGTCCTGAGAAGGGCGTTGTGTACAAAACCAATGGAGATTGCTTCAAAACTTTCGAATCCAAACACAATGAGAACAAAAGAAGGGACAATAGGTCCTCGGTCAGAACAATAGAGAGGAACAAAAGGAGGTCACTATTACTGTCTGCTGGCAGGGCTCATGCGCCATTACAGACGACCAATGGCGGCAATTGTTTGTTACGATATGGGGGAGGGGTGAGGGTGGTGGGTCGAACCCATGACCATAACCATGAACTGACATCCCCCATCCCCTGACGACCGATAAAAGCTGTTATATGTTTTCAGTTGGAATAAACCCTAACTACCCCCAAAACCTCCAAAATCCATACCCTGATTTTGATGGATTCAGTACATCACAGTATAGCCCAGCACTGGATTCAGGACTGTGTATAATCAAGCCATGGATACGTTGCATTTGCTACTGTAATATACTGTCCAGCAATTGCAGATTTATAAAATGTTTTGAGATATATTCACTTGAACGAAATAGCAGCAAAATCATTCAAATCAACCATTAGCCTGAGGGTTTGACAGTGGTTAGGCTATCAAGAACAGACTGGTCTCTGAAGGGGTGGACGGACGGCGACGTACGCCCTTGGCTACGCGCCTGGATGTGGAGATTCCGTATTTTATTTCCGTATTGTATTTCTGTATTACACCCTGGACCGTTTTTATTCCCAACATCATCAGAAAATAAAAATCCACGAAGATTCACCCAGAGTTGTCCATGAAAGAGTTACGGGGGAAACACTACCAATCCCCCCTTGGCGATTCGCAGCCATGTTTGGCCTCTGTGTCTGTAATCGATATCATTTTAATCCCATCATAATTATTTGAATTGTCTTATTCAATTATTGACTTTGGACACAGTCCGTTGGGCTCAGATGTTGATAAAATAGGATGACACGGCCCTGCTCTTGGAAACTATTGAATGATAAACGGGGAGATGGGGAAACACGGGGAGGTTTACCCAAATTAACCATGGGCAAAGAATCAGTCTTCGATCAACACTTTGTAATGATTTGATTCAAGTGTTTTGTCCATTATTCAAACAGACAGTCTCATACAAGGGAGGGATCAAATCCATGGATTTTTTCAATTGTCATTATTATTATTGTTATTATAGACCTAATTATTTTATTTATTTGTTTAAAAAAACGTCAGTACTATTTAGAAGCACTGATAGGTCTATTGTTATGACAAATATGAAGAAACACCATATTGTTTTTCAAATGATAGGTTTTAAAATTAAAACTCCAGTCCCTTCTGGCCACACCCATACAGCTACAGGCAGGTGCTTAAGAAGGGGGCAAAACCAGCGATCGCGTCACCACACAGTTAAAGGGATAGTATCGTCACGATCAGAGCAGACTTTCAACAGGACATGGAATCGGTGTCCTAGTTTAAGATGGACACATTGACTGAAAATTACTGGCTCATTTATGCAGCAGCAACGGTAATATGACCTTATCATGTGGGGGTATTATATTCAGTCACTGAGTTAATCTAAAACTAGCAGTCCGATTCCATGCCCTGTTGATCGTTACGATATTGCCCATGTTCATAAGTATTGGTCCAACAAAGTGTATACAGCGATCAAATATACAGACTTGATGCGAAAGTATGCCCGAATTTTATAACAAGTGCACTGTAAAAATGGTGTTTATATAGAATTTAAACACATTTCTAAACACTTGGCTTGTACTCACTTTTTTCACATGTTTAGCCTAAAACATGTTTAGATTGTGCTTTTCTGTGATGTGTGTTTGAATGCTAAAAACCATATGAACAAGTGTCAATTTTTTTTAAATTGTGCCCTTCACCGACGTGTGTATAGCACCGTATACTCAGTGCTTTCCGAGTGTCTGTGAAAAACTACACAGGCGACTCGGGCGGGATTCGAACCCACGACCTCCTGCTTACTAGTGCAGACGTCTTAACCTCTCAACCACCGAGCTTGCCCGATGACAATTGGCCGGCTAGAATCCCATATAGCAGCGGGTTCCGCGATATATATAGGTTGGTGAAATTCTTGCGTCAGGAGACGCACTAGTAAGCAGGAGGTCGTGGGTTCGAATCCCGCCCGAGTCGCCTGTGTAGTTTTTTTCACAGACACTCGGAAAGCACTGAGTATACAGTGCTATACACACGTCGGTGAAGGTTTAGCTTTGTAACATGTACAGAGGATGGCCGTTTAGCATTTAAACGCATTCCTAAACGGGTTTATTTTGCGTGTGTTTAAATTCTAAATTCTATTTTTACAGTTTGGGGACAAACATTCAGCGACGATTACATTGCTCATTCTCCCCTCTAAAATTATGAAGGAATATGCTTACTTATCCCTAGCTCCCAAGAATGTGAGTCACTGAGCTCGAATATTTAAACTGAGCATCAAAAGAAACTTATCAAATCTTTGAAAGGACACTCCTTACAATCCCCTTGTGATCTACACGCTTTTTGCTTTTGTGTGTGATTGTTTTTAACAATCTGCATTGAGGAGACATTGGTGCAAATAATAATGTCTCGGGTTCGATTCCTAACCATGTGAACTGTGGTAGTTTCTTCGGACACTGCTGGACCACGACTTACTAAGAGAAGGCATTAAACCCTGCTTTATGTCCGCAAAATTTGCTTCTACGAGACTGTATAATTTGCTCTCTTTGAATCAAGATCGGCTGTGATAATTTCAGCTTATTAAGTTATATCGTTAGAGAGAAATATTTTAACCTTGTAGTCATAAATCATAAAGTGGGCCAAATGCGTAAATGGGGGGGGGGGGGGGTTGCATGGGTTGCCTATATGAACCGCCCCCTCACAATTTGCATTTTTTAACCTTCCTGGAGAGACCGTCAGATGTTTGTAACAAAGCAACTAACATTTGTTTCTTACAAAATACGTTCATGGGAAGTCTACGTCTGAACTTGGAACGAATAAATTCCGACCATCTGGATCCCCCTCTTTCGAAAATCATCGGATCCGCCCCTGAGCATCTAACAAACGTCTAGACTTACACTATTTCATTAAATGAAAAGTTTCAGTCTGTAAAGTAACACTTCAGCGCTACTTGTATTAAAAACTTACGTTGTTTTGGTATTCCCAAAAGTGAAATATAAACCATCCTTCTTTGCCAAGTCCACAGCAATCTGAAAGATTATAGCCTCAGACTCGTCAAACACTTAATAGGACTTTTTGTGATTTTCATTAAAAAGAAATTGAAAACACGGGTTTTACGTTACACGGGGCTGTGTTCACATTACGAGTTTCTTTTATTGCCTTACTTGATACATGTGACACAATTGAATGAATGCACGGATGGCACAACCCCGCATTAAGTAAATGCGTAGCGCCCCCTCAATATTGACAAGCCGCATATGTGTGTATGTGTATTCGGGTAGTCATAGCGTGAAATCGGTTTAGTAGGTACAACAAGCATAATCATTATCTCCTCCTGCCAAAATAAAGTTACTGATGACAGTTTAAAAAATACAGAAATATACCGGTAACTAAAGCTAGGCTCTAGATTGTACAAATTCGTGACAGTTTTGTGAAGTGAAGTGCCGAGATTGTACAGCAAACGGAAGAAACTCTTGTTTTGCAGTGCAGGGGGTTAACAATGAGCTATCTATGTTGATGTACAACAACAAGAGGGATCTGATCCACATGGTCGACTGAGAGGACACCGCGTGGAAAGATGGCAGCGAACATGTGGAGGGGCCTCCCGGACATCCACGTCGCAATCCGCCGCGGACAATTCCACGACGTCCGCCAACTTGTGTCCGCCGGTGATGATGTGAACTGCCGGGATGGCAACCACCGCACGCCCCTTATCCTCTGCACATTGGTGGAGCAGGAACCGTGGGGAGTAGGGATCGCCAGGTTGCTGCTTGAGATGGGGGCTCTGGTGGGCCTCCCAGACAAACAGGGCCGCAACGCACTGATATACGCTTGTATGTACCGCCGGCTGGAGCTGGTCGAAATATTCCTAAAAGCCGTGGACTATGATTTGAATCACCGAGATCGGTACGGCAATACGGCTCTGTTTTACGCTGCGTCGAGTGGGAATGCCAATGTGGTGACCGAGATGGTGAAGAAATTTAAACACTTTGGAGAGAAGCTTGACAATGCGAACAAGTGTGGCATGACGCCACTGCTGGAGGCTTGCCGGTTGGGTCACAAGAGGGTGTCGAGGATTTTGGGGGGAAATGGCGCGAGCGAAGAACACCGAGACAACGCGAGGCATTGGAATGCGACGGATTGGGGACAGGAGCACGAGAGGCAACTTGAAGCAGCCGAAAGAGCCAGGAATCGGTCTTACAATAAACCCTGGCTCACGGTGAAAAAGAACCCAAATGGCAAAAACTCGGCGCCAGGAAAGTTACGGCGGGCTGTGAGCCCGTCATCAGGAGGAGTCAGTGACGGTCAGGGTCTCCTCGGAGACAGAGGCGGCTCGTCATCAGATAGCATCGATGGTGGGAACCCCGAACGAGCCCGAAGCGGTACGATCCGAAAACTCACCCGCGCCAATACCATGCCGGCACTGCCTAACATCAACTCGGCCAAACTCGTGGGATTGACTAGGACCTGGACCGAAGAGGGAGGAACGAGCAAGGAGCTCATCACTGCCAAATTTTATCCCTCGCCGGTACCTTTCTCCAATCCCAGCCAGACAACGGACGCAGAGATGACGCACAACGCATACGGGCAATGGAGAATGACCCAGAATTTTCGACCTGTAGATATCAGGAGCAGAGTGGAACGCAGTCGGTCTGAGCGCGCAGCCTGGCAGGGAGAATTTACACAGATCTTCAAGCAGTACGAACACCAAGTGACTGAATCGTTCCGGAAGAAGGCCAAAGTGGTCCCAGTCTGTTACAATTACCAATTGCAGGGTCAACATCCGTCGTACATGACCAACCCATTCATCGCTGTTGACGATGATCGTAAGGCCCCGTCCAACAGACTCAGCCGCCGACAGTCATTTCTCGATACCGGACCGCCGTTGAAACGGTTAACGAACGTCAATAGTGTCGATACTGCCTCGGTTTCATCCCGCAGGACAGCTGGTGTCGGCGCCGGCCTCAAAGGAAAACGAGACCCGGAATCGAGCGCTGCTTCTTCCTCAGTCGACTCCGCCGCAGCCGCAAAGATGGTCATGAACGCGTTCCGGAGAAGAAAATCGAACACGTTCAGTTCATCCACCACGAACAGTAAAGGCTCCTCGGAGGACGATGCCGAGTCTCGCTCGGGTAATCAGGGTGTCGATAAACCAAATTAATCGAGGACGAGAACGACTTCTATCTCGAGTAGCATTGCAGGTAATCCGATTGCTTGAGGAAAATATGCGGTAAAATCCATCCATGAAACAATTAGTGCCAGATTCAGACTAAACGAACTCCGAAAGGGAATGTACATTCACTTGTAATTACCAGAATATTGAATTAACAAATTAGTATCGTGTAAAGTTGGTCAAAGTTAATTGGGAAAGTTAATCATGAGAAATCATTTCGTCTGAAGAGCTTTTTATCTTATAGAAATGATAAATTGTTATGTTGAATTAACACAAAGTTATCGTCTGGTAACTTTTTTGTAAAACATTGAAACATAAGTAGGTTTTGATTTGCATGGTGGAAATACAGTATGTAGAAGTAAGGTTTTCAGTAGCACCATGAAGACAATCTCTTGTGCCGGTAGGAGTTGTAAAAGTTGTTGGTTCTGAGAAAAACCAGTGGTGCACAAACCTTACTGCTACATAAAAACAAAAACATACATACGTGTAATTTATTTTAGTCGTGTTTTTTTTCAAAAACGTTCCCACCAAATGTGATTAAATTTGTATTGTTAGTTTTTTGGAGTGCCATGGCCGAACGGTTTAGTGCATTGGATTCGTGTTCTGATGGCCGAGTCGTCAGAATGTGGGTTGGAACGCTTGTACCCCCGCGCCCCCGTACAATGTTGAGTAAAATAATGTTTGCACTTGAAACTCATTCATAATAACACTGTGTGGCTGTTTAACTTTTACGAAATAAATCACCTGTACACGATTGGTTAGCCTGAAGATCTGACGTCACACTTCGAGGCTCGTGAATTCACTTACGCCAGATACTGGCCGCGGCCGCCATGTTTTTTCCGAGATTCAACTTTGACCTTGGTTGGCAGCTAGCGCGCGAACCTCGAAGCGTGACGTCAGATCTTCAGCACGACGTATCCAATGAAATCCCTTGAATGGTGCGCCTGGAGCCTGTCTTTATTCTTGATAGTATAGCAACACGGGACCAGTCTGACTATTGGTGAGCTCGACATGAAACTTATACATCAAGTTGATGCTGGTATCAGATATCCATTGAAATCTTTCTGTCTAAGTAAAAGGTGCCGTCATTTTAGTAACATTTGTAAAACAAATTTCCAACTTAATTGGTAGTAAGACTTGTAGCTTTGCATGGTGAAAATGATGTGTGGCTCAAGAGACCCATGAAAGATAATATCGTTATTAAACGAGAAAAAAAATCGAATGTAGGAAACTGTATAAAAGCGATATATAAAACGCGCTTGACTCCAATTGACAGCCACGCTGGCCAATCGGAAGATTACACACGCCCTCGTGCAAGATGAGGACCCATCATTTTTTATTAATTTGAGTTTTTATTTTACCGGCACTAATCCTTGACGGATTTTTTTCGTTCACAAGTTTCTCAAACGAAAGCAATTAATTATTTGTCTTATATAGCCTAATAAGTGCAATAGAATTCCCTAAAAGTATATGCATTTCCATGGGCGGATCCAGAACATTTTTTAGGGGGGGCTGAGAATCAAAAACAATTTTCTTTTCAGTACTACAAAAATTACAATGAAATAATCAAAGGGAGAGAAAAACAAAGCACAGTGAGGGAATGGGAGTGCGTTCTCCCCTCCCCTCCCCCTCTCTCTCTCTCTTTTTCTCTTTTTTGTTATTTGTTATTTTTTTAATTTTTATTTTTTTCGATTTTAGGGGCTATGCCTTTAGCCCCCGGATCCGCCAATGATTTCCAATTTTAGATTTTCTAATTTTCAGTTATAATGAAATGAGTAAAAAAATTCTTCATGCCTGTTGACTATTTCCTATTAATGGCACAATGAAATCAGCTGAAACTCTACACCGGTTTGCTTGTATACACAGCACCAGAAGTCTATTACCTACATAATAGGTAACATACTTCTGGCACCACTTGATTTCTTATAAAGTATGGATGCATTTACAGACATTTTACCATCCCATAAGGGTACACTGCATTTATCGGTACTCCTCCCCTTCACCTTTGGACGCAATAAACCGCCTCTTCAAATAGATGTCATACCTTTAGGCAAAGTTTCGCCAATCAGCCCAGAGACAGTGACAACCATCAAACACAAAATCTCTTCTTTCCTATCTCTGTCTTGTAAACACGGCGCGTATGTTTGCGTTTGCGATATATCAATAGTTGTTTAAGTTTGAATTGTAAATAAAGACATTGTGTTTGAAAACCTTGAGAATGTATGTATTATATTGTATATAAGTTTTATGGGTGAAATTTTGTATGAGTGATTGTGGTTGACAAATGTTTAGAGTGCGAATGTTTTATTCCTTGGAAACGAAAATATATGTTGCTGAAATTCTACAGATGTGTGTCTATATGGAGTGCCATGGTCGAGCGGTTTAGTGCATTGAATTTGTGTTCTGATGGCTGAGTCGTCAGAATGTGGGTTCGAATCCCAGCTGCGACCGGTGTGCTTGTGTCCTTGAGCAAGACACTTTACCATAATTGCTTCTCTACCCCCATGGGTAAATTGGTACCTGTGAGGGCAGAGTTGGTTGTGCTTGTTTAGCAATGCGCTGAAATGGGAGCAAATGAGCTGTATACTCCCCCAGGGAGCTGAGATGGTTTCAGGAATGATTTATGAGCCTGATGAGAAGGGGTAATAATGTAATGTGCCTTGAGCACCAGTTTGGTGGATACGTGCGCTATATAAGTTATTATTATTATTATTATTATTATTATTATTATTATTATTATTATTATTATTATTATTATTATTATTATTATTATTATTATTATTATTATTATTATTATTATTATTATTATTATTATTATTATTATTATTATTATTATTATTATTATTATTATTATTATTATGCGTGTGATTTCATAATTTGTTGTGTTATAGCTACAAAAAGAGACATATTCATGAACGTTTAATTATGAAATCCATAACGGAAAAAAAAAATCGAGGTAGTTTAGTAACCATGAGCGTCAATATACCGATTGTTGGGGGTGGATATATGCCCCCATTTTTAGTCTGGGGAGGAGCTGGTTTTTAGTCTTTATTCAAGTCGCAAGAAGCACCCTGTACAACAAGCATCCAGGTCCTATCACGTGTGCCTTGAATAAAAGCCACGATTAAATGTTTATAGGCAGAGGTATGATTTGACAAAAATGGGTAGCAGGCCTGGGTCTCCCTTTGGTCTAGAGGACAAAGCCCCCTGAACCTCCTGTGGGTAGCAGGGCTGGGTCTCCCTTCGGTATAGAGGACAAAGCCCCCTGAATCCCCTGGATGTTTAATTTTGGAGGATTTACAGACTCTCCACATCCCCACAAACAAGAAACTAGAGGTTTGGACACAATACAGGCAGGCTACTTCTCTTCTTTCAAGATAAGTTTGAGGCAAAGGGAGATTTTAATCCTGACACCAGGATGTTGAGTAAATGTTTTTTTCATGAAATATTTTTCGAGAAAAGTACAACCACAGGCTCTCAACATTCATCCAAGATAAGTTTGAGGAAAAGGGAGATTTTTATCCTGAAATCAGGAAAAATCCTGAGAAATCAAAGGCCTGTGTAGAATCATCCACCACTCTTGGGCCCAAACTTAAAACAATTGAACTCCTCCGTAGCACTTCACACAAAATTCTCCACATCCATGAATAACGTTTTAATACAGGCTTTTGCTTCTGATTTTATTCAGTTAATTAAAACAATTAATAACAAAAATATGAATTGGTGTGGATTCTAACTCCGTACCCTCCTTCACATGAGATCGCAGATGGTCTGTATTATAAACTGGTTAGAATAATCATTATATTAATAGTCAGTGGTTGGTATCCATGTATTCACACGAGAAGTGAACGCAAATACATATATAGGCATTATACCTACAATCATGGTCACTATTAATTGGAACACTTGTATCCCCGAGCCCCCGTACAGTTATGAGTAAATGGTTTTTTTTTCATGAAATATTTTGCGACAAAAGTAAAACCACGGGCTCTCAACATTGAATGGAGGGGTGCTGTGGGTACTGATTAATGTATAAGCGCTCCAAACGATTCTGACCAGGATTGCACACTCTTAAAACTTAAGTGTTGAATCAACATTTTAAAGAGTTCGGTTTGTGACAACTCCGTGACTCTATTAAAGAAGTAGCCTTATTTCAGAGCTTCACAGAAGGTAATGGCAATTCTTATATCGACACTTACTGCTGGCATGCTAAAGAGTGCTAACAGCGCCCTCTGTGGATATAGCGGGTCACAATATTGTGACCCGCTCTGGCAAAACCTGGAACTTCTCAGCATTTACCATAATGCATAACAGCCTTGAAAAGTTCAAAAACTGACCCCAGGGACCAGTTTGAGGGACCAGTTTTTATGTCACCATATAGAGTATTTTCTCTAGATTTTGATAGAAAAAGAAAAATCCTGAAACGTTGTTGGGTACATTGTAAATTTTCACGATAAATTTGGGAGGTCACTTTTGAAAATTGGGTCCAAGTTTCTGAGGGTTTTACCAGAGCCAGTTATTAGTACCGTCATGGACCTTTCAAAGCATATGTGCCCGACGTCAGACAAATTAAGAGGATATACGTAACATGGCAATAATTTTATAAGTTTTTGAGAATAGCCCACGAGTAAGATTGCACGTGAATTTCGTCTGCGACACTCCCTCCCAAAACAAATATAGAGTTTCGACAGGGTGATTACCAATACAGCCTGTACATGAATACCATGTCGGTTTACTTATTGGGAATTGGCGAGGTATACGCCTAGGATGGTCGGGTACAGGGTCTATGAACATGCTCAGAGTGCCGTCTCTTCATTCGTGTTGACATAGGGCTTGATGGTAAGGGTGTTCGGTCGAGCTGTGATCAGAGCCAAGGCCTTGTCCCAAATGAATCTCTCCCACGTTATCATTCTACAAAAGAAAACAGTCATCTTTATAAAGGTGGTAAATAATCACAAAAATGTTAATTGATAAGATTTCTACTGGGCCTGGGCATGTGTTAATTAGGGTGCGCACCTTTGGATCAACGAGGGGGCACGGCTAGACTGGTACCCAGTCTTCATCCTATCAAGGATAAAGACAAGCTCCATGCGCTTCATTCAAGGGATTTCATTGGATACGTTGTGCTGAAGATCTGACGTCGCGCTTCCAGGCTCGCGGGCCAGCTGCCAACCAAGGTCAAAGTTGAATCTCGGGGAAAACATGGTGGCCGCGGCCAGCATCTGGTGTAATTCACGAGCCTCGAAGTGTGACGTCAGATCTTCAGGCTAGGGCACGGCACCATTCACTTTCATTTTATCACTATGTAAGTGTGTCTGTAAATGCAAACCTTATAAGAATCAATAGTATGTACTGAAACATATATGCGCAGATTTAAGCTTATCTCGTTGAGAAACGCATTCAGATACTTGGTATTTACATTACTAAAAGTGTATAATTGACACGAATACTGGTGTGTAGATTCGCAAATCGTGTTTACGTACTTCTTGCACTCATCCGTCAAACTTGACCTCTCAAAGGAACGCATCATTTCTTCTGTCTCGTGCAGTCTGTGCAAGACAAAAAATATTGGAAAATAGTGATATTTAAAAAATTATAAATTTTGAAAATTGTCAACATTGATTTCCCCATAGCATATCATTTGTTTTTCAAATTATCATTAATGTACTAATGGGGAGTTTGTTTACTTTTGGAGGAGGGGAGGAGAGGGGCATAAAAAGGTGGGGGACATGATCCTATGGACCACCCCTGGACAAAATGTCGGGTATATAATCATGACCTCCTCCTGGGATTCACGCCCGTGCCCCAGCAAGTACCTCTCTTTCTCGTATACCTACCCCTGAGCACGTAGCCAACCCCGGTAGGCCTGCTCCGATTCACCCACTGTCACCAGCCCGATGTTGTTCTTGTCAGACATTTTGAAAAACTTCCTGATTCTTGTGATCTCCTTCGGCTTGAGGTGCTGCAGGATTTGGCTCTTTATGGATGACGTATTTGAGAGGACATTTGTTAATAAAAGGTAATAGTATTTATAATAGTTTGTTTTTGTGGAGATATAAATTATATAAATCTATAATCTTTATCCAATTTTGCCTCGTCATACTGGTTACACCAATTTCTGTTCAGACTCGGAAATGTAACGGTACGATTTCGTGGTCCCATGGCACTTGGGAATCATGGTCAACGTGACTAAAAGTTCAGTCAAGTTAGGTGTCTCCAGACTCGCTATACGCGTGTGACCTGCACGTCTTAGGGTATAGCAGTTTCCTCTTTGCACTGAAGAAGTGCTAGGCGGCGACCGCGTGACGGATGAAAAGAGAAAAGCTCAGCGGCCAATAAGCAAAGGGCTGGCAAACGCTGTACATAGAGCAATGGTTATAATTCTCTTGCAAGATCCAAAAGAAATGGTCACGTCGTCGTGTACCTGTCGAAGACAGTGCTCAAGTGCCCAAAATCAGAGCACCCAAATGCTGTATATGATGAAAATTCTGAACGTTTATTTCGGTTTATAATAACCAAAGAGACATGTAGTCGAGTTATCGAACCTCGAGTCCGAGTCATTATGTGTCCAGTGCGGGTCCGGGTCCGGGTCCGAGTCACGACACCTTTTTTATACCAAATCTAATTCATTGTTTTGTATTATGCCTATTGGAATGTAAACAGAATTTATGATTTGTGCCTGCCACAAAACATAATATATCAATAGAGGGCGCTCTATTGGAAGACGAGCGGAAGTCCAGCCCGAGACTGGTCCCCTGTCTTTATACTATATCAAGGATATAGATAGGCTGCAGGCGTACCATTCAAGGGGTTTACTTCGATATGTTCACTGATCTCTATACTAACTGGATAAAGATCGTACTAATTGGCTGAAGCTCGTTGTTTGCCATCTTTGTTCCCGATCCCCCAAGAAAGAAGGCGCATGCGTGACGGCTGGACAGGTTTACTGCTACCCGACCGACGACAATGCTGAGTGCTGCTGAACCTGTTGTTGTTATTCTCTGTATGCTAACATGACATTTGACTCTTGACCTTTTGGGGGAACCAACATGGCGGCAGGTTACTTCAAATTTTTATAGGCCAATCAGTGCCCATCTCCTATCCAGTTAGAAAAGAGATCAGTGGATATGTTGTGCTGAATATCTGACGTCACGCTTCAAGGCCAAAGTTGAACATGGCGTAAAAGCGCCGGATCTGGCGTAATTCACGCACCTCTCGCTCAAAGTGTGACGTCAGATATATCATATTCAGGCTATAGTCTAGCCCTAGCTATCAGAAAGCGTGCCTTCAACTATATAGGCTTACCCGTGGTTCATGCTTGAGTATGTTGATGGTCTCGACCATGAGGAAGTCCCACCATGACACCACACCGTCACGGTCACCGTCATACGTTCGGAACTAATTTATCAAAAATTACGGTAATGGTTTTTAATTTTTGGTCTACGGTGCATAAAGCAGGGACGAATCCTGGGGTACTGGGGGAGGGAGCACACAAAATAAAGGGAGTAACCAAATTAAAACGTGTGGTGAATGTAGGCCTATGTATTTTATGCATTGTGATCGACACTCTCCCCTCTACTCCATTATAGACGAATTTCAAATTGACCCAGTCTGCATACTTCCGTATTGAAAACGAGGCTCTCTGTGTCAAGTCACAACACCGATGCGAGGTAGACAAAAGAACGACTCATCTCCCATCATACAGCGCATGCGTCAATACTGAGAGCCTCGTTATCAAACCCGGAAGTGCGCAGATCAACGTTAATTTCGTCATCTTGGGATTTGTCTATTCAATTGTGGTCAATGCAGCCATGAGTAATGAGCCTCATCGTAGCCCTCTAGCGGTGAATATGCACCCAGTGCCTTCATGATGGGGCAATTGGCATCAACTGAGCGAATTGCGCACATAGGTTTATGCGCGGAGGTACTAGCCGGGCACAACTTCTGGCAGACAATGATCGCTGGAGATATTCCACGCAACGCTCACCAACTGTAAAATATGCTAAACGCGACGCGCTATCGTTGCCCTGTCGATCTGTGGTGATCTACAAACATTATGCGCTCTCAACAGTTCATGCACACAGCGGTATAAAAATTGGAAGGTCCTCCCTTGACACTACCGACATAATTATCCATAATTTCTCAATATTTAATTTTTATTATTAATTTTAAGTCCTGTTAATTGTGGTTTTATAGCTCTTATTGTGAGGCGCTTTGAGGTTTTTACATAAAGCGCCATATAAATGTATTTTATTGTTATTGTTATAATATGATAACTTGCTGGTCCCTCTATTTTCCCCATATCTTCCAGAGGGGGAGGAAGGGTCTCACGTGATCCGAGGCTTGACGCGCATTGTAGGCCGTACCATTAATTTGACAGGGCAAACAAAAAGCAAAACGGTTTCATATTTAAATTTTCATACCTTTTATCATAATTTAATTAACCACTAATAATCACAATGAAAAACACAACTCTCACGTTTTTCAAAATATTTTGTAAAACTGAAAATTTTAATGTAATTTTTTTGTTACAGAAACTCATAATGAAATGACACCCCTGAATTGCAACAAAAACAGTGTCAACGAACAGAAGATTCTGTAAAATTTTACCGTTGACCCTCTGACTTTTCCCCTTAATCTGAATAAATAATGTTGATTTACCTTTCAATAGAGTTTTACGGAAATCTGTCTGTTTACCCTTGCCGATATTTTGAGATTTCTAACGTAAATGATTCAGAAAATGTTGTCGCCAAGCCGTTATAATACGGTACACGCACGTGCACGTATACGTCTGCAGCGCGCGAGAGAATGTTATTGACGCACACTAGCTATTTGAACAGTGCATACGTGCTTACACACAGTCAATGTACCCGTCGTCTATAGCTATACGCGCACCACGATGTTCACCACGCGCATCGGCGTTTGCGAATGAGACGTGTAGCTGTGTTGGTATGGTGGCGCACTTTTGTTCCAACCCTTCCTCCCCCCCTGATATCTTCGTAACTAAAAGGCGGATGTGCTTACCGTTTCTTCGCACTGCTTGACCTTTGACCCCGGTATGCAGTCGCCATTTTCCCTCTCATATGTTATGACTTGGAATTCCATATAATTGGGCATGGTGATGATACCATCTGAATAATATGCAACGTGTCAAAGGCATGAAGGATAAGTGAAAGCTACGCAATAACATCGTTTTTAAAGGGACAATCGTCACGATCAAAAGGGCGTGGAATCGGAGTCCTAGTTTTAGATTAACTCAGTGACTGAAAATAATACCCCCACATGATAAGGTCATATTACCGTTGCTGCTGCATAAATGAGCCAGTAAATTTCAGTCACTGTGTTCATCTTAAACTAGGACACCGATTCAATGCCCTGTTAAAAGTCTGCTCTGATCGTGACGATAACGTCCCTTTAAGAGAACTAATTGATGTTTGGAAACGTACGTAAATTGTAAACCTATTGACCATGCTACTTGCTTGCACTTTGTGTGACCTTTAGAGTACCAGGGTGATTTCCCGCCGGGCAAAAGTGTGTGTATTTGTATGCCGAGTTTGTACATTTTGTACTTCTCCACATAACATCAAGATTTTTGTTTTAAATTTCAGATGAATAAGATTTGAGATGTAATGTCAGTGCCTTATTAAATAATAAATCAAATCAAGAATTTGTCTGTTGACATCTCAAAACATGAGATTTTGTGCCCGGCGCAGTTTGACCTTTGGGGGCTCTTAAAACATGGGATGTCTGGTGTCACAGGTCACATCATCTATAGTTTTCAGGAAATACATAAAGCTAGCATGTGAACGTTTCATCACAATATAAGGCCCTATATGCTTTGGAGAAAAGGGGAAAAACTATTGCAGTTTTTTTTCAGGATGATTGATTAATTTTGCACCAAGTAACTGGCTTTTTAGATATAAATTCATTAATTTGACACCTTCCCTTTAAGAGAATCTAAAGTGTTCGAATTGATACGAGGAAGTTAGACTTGCCTCCGTCGGTATCGTAGTTGTCGAATGACATGATCAGGTCGTTCATTACATCCATGGCGATCATCTCACTCAGTGCCTCCTGCAAACATAATAACCAGAGGATCTTAGGGCCAGTTTAATTGTTTCGCACATATCCGGATCTCGCTCACCAGACAGTCCGTACGGTTTAGACAGTTTACTGATTCGGATCCTGTGGGTGCACCCCACTAAATAAACTCCCATAGTAACCAATGCTAAATACAAAATATTCAAAATCATTTTAAAAAATACTTAGAATTTTTTTTTTTTTTTGTTTTTTTAAACTAAAATACAAAATATTGATTGATGTCTAACCTTTTATTTTATTCTCAATTTAATGTGGATTGTCCAGAGGCCTGTTGAGTTATTCTCATCCCAATGGAAACCACCCTCTACACTAGTGGAAACGCCTACGCTGAAAAGCATCCATTTTGGAAAAAAGGCCTTACGCTTGAAATCAAATTATAGGACCCCTCAATCAGGGCCTAATGTATCAAAAAATAGCCTACTCCAAGTTGGAAGTCAAAGACCCTTATCGGGTCATGACATTGGACCATTTTTACACAATCTCTCAAATGAATGGGTCACAATTCTTTGTTTTTTCTGAAATATTTGAGGACATACAAATTATAATCAACAGCTTGGCGCATGAATTTCTCACTATTCAGTGTGGTGCACCCATACGGTTTGCAATTTTTTTTTCTGCAAACAAGAATTGCCATCCCGCGATATTTCAGCCAATCAGATGTCTTATACATATTCGTCATCTTAAATAACGTGCCATGTGATTGGCTGAAATATTGTGGGATGGCAATTCTTGTTTGCAGGAAAAAAATCGCATACGGTTTATACAGTTTACTGTATTTGTTGATCCTGCTCGCGCAGTGGATACGGTACGTGAGATTACACTAACGTGGTCCGCGATCTCGAGTGAAACAAACACATCCTTATGTAACAGCAGTGACGGATCGATCCAGGGTCTCGTAATGTCTGGTAAATGTACATACACGGCGATATCCGTCAATGTAATTACAGATACATCAAACTTACAGTGAATTGTCTGCAAATGCACCCATGCCTATTATAAATATAAATAAGAACAAAAACCAACCTGTGAAAGTTAAAGACTATTTTAATTGTCGAGAAAAAAAGAGTAAAATTGCATTCAGATTTGGTTGCATTCATTCGAATGTAGAAAATGGATCATGGCCATAATACGTTCCCCATTCACTGTCAATAATTCATGTCAGACGGAATCATTTCTCAGGATATATAGTACCATAACCAACTTCGCATCAAGTGCATTTTGTTGATGATTTTAGATTTAGTAAGTTTTTTTCTTTTTTTTTCTTTTTAAGAAAACAAATATGTGAAACTTTACTACATAAAATGTTTCTCAGAGTCGGAGGGGCGCGGGAGACAAGAATAAACCATTTTTGATAACAACATTAATCAAATGAAGACACATTTGACTCACGCAATCGGGACAGCTCCAGCCTATCTCCGTGTCGGCAATCTCCATGGCCTTGGCGGAGTTGGTGTCCAGTCCCAGCCCCCGCCCGACCAGGCACCCGTGATGGTACGGTCGCCCGCACACCCGGCACTCCAGAACGTCGTCCCGTTTGTACGTGGCGCAGATGACGCACGGGTCCATGAATTCGCTCTGTCGATGAAATCCAGAGAGTTGTTGATGATGAAAAATGATGAAAATGAAACAGGACTTCTGGTATCTGACCGCTATGGCAAAGCACTGATTGATTCACAGGAAGTTCTATAGCAGATCTCGCTTCGGTTTATCACTTTTTTTGTACAGGATTTGCCCAATAGGGAATCGGGAGGCGATATATATTTTTCTGCAGTCCAGAATTGCCATTTTACAATCGCCCACATTAATTTGTATTCTTAAAATGAATTGTTTGACTTATCTTTCCTTTAAAACAGTTTGTGTAAGATAATGACAATTCTGGATTGCATATACAAAAATATTGGGAGAATAGCGCACCTCGGTCATAATAAAGGAATGCCTCTTGTTGGCATGTGGCCTTAGGAATGGAGAATATACGGAGGCAGGAATAACGTTTCATGTGACACCTCTCATATCCCGATGCTGACAGCTAAGGACGAGCAATTTTCAGTCAGAAATAAGTAGTATCTGTTTTATGTGTCTCGATTAAGCTGCTAAGCACAGCCCCCCAATTTTTTTGGTTAATTTTTTTATATTTTTATAATTTTAAATGAGAGCCCGAATGTCCATTCATAAATTTCAAATTTATCACAGACTGTGTTTTACAGTGTAATGGTCAGGATCGTTGTATCTCCATATGACTGCACTGCCTGGGGTCGGCATCCAATGTCAGAACCTTTTCTTGTGTTCATAGCACAGCATCACTTCCCTCCCTCGGCTGGAACATAACCCTCACACACCCATTACCCTCACACACTCCCACACTTCCAAGATCGTTATTTCTTCAGTTGTGAGGGTCTTTAAATTCTTAAACACTGGGAAGAGCCCTGCAGGCCTACACTCCTACATCTTTTCTCCCACAAAGTCTCAATAATACTCCTTCAGCACTCGGAGCAGCCATCTTGTTTTTCTTCCATACACGTCTGCCTGACCAAACTGATGCTGGAAGGGGAAATAGTCTGGCTCCTTTTATGTCATGAGAATTCTGCACTGTAATCGTATTGTATGGCCTAAGCTTGATATAGGTCTATAACCCATCCCCCACGCCCACCCTCAATACCTCCTCGATCTCAGTGTCGTAGTTCAGCTTTCCGTCCTTGTCTTGGAAGTACGCCTGGTTTCCGGTCAGTCGCCCCAGCTCTTCCTCGCGAGTGAGCATCGCCTTTTCTTTCTCCGACAGGTCTGCCCGTTCCGGGGGTAGCGGTGCCACGCCTCTGCTGTTTCTACGAACGTAAACAAACCGTCCTAACAAATTAGATTTCAAAAACCTATGTAAGCCTATAATAAAAGATATATTTCACTGAAGTATAAACTGCCTTAAAATATTGGTTGGTGCATGTCAATGTGCCTGTTGGTGTCAATGTGCCAATCTGCCTGTCTGTTAATCGCTCTGTCTTTTGGGTGTTCTTTCTCTTATGGCTTCATTGTCACATTCTACTACATAATCTAGTATTAACGTTAAGTAAAATTATTTGTAGCTTTGTATGATGACAAGGATAAGTAAAGACTTTGCGGTGACACCATGTAAAATTCTCTTTGAGTAGGCCCTAGTAGTAATATTACTGGTGGTTGCAACTTTGATCAGTAGGCTATGCTCTGTAGATCGTCTTCGATCAGAGCATATACGAGTTGTAACCACTAGTTATTTTTCAGAACAAATTACTATTCAATTGAGAAATTCACATGGTGTCACCGCAAACAGTCTTTACATTAACAGTATTAACGTTAGAGATTTTA
The DNA here is from genome assembly GCA_029582265.1 of Zoroaster sp. YZ-2022. NCBI lineage: Eukaryota > Metazoa > Echinodermata > Asteroidea > Forcipulatida > Zoroasteridae > Zoroaster > Zoroaster sp. YZ-2022. The sequence continues at coordinate 18,282,765 of CM055825.1, read as the reverse complement.
ATGTTAGCTGCTCTTTCGGGAATTTGACATGCATCGAGGTGGAAGCGGACTAGGCAAGTAGTGGTTACGTCGACCTGTGTCTTTATGACATTAAATTCTAACGTAATATTTTAAGTAGACCAACGTTATGTACAAACTTACCTGTGGCCAAATACATTATTCCATGCAGACGGTGCAGAAGAGGGCCCTGGTGGAGTTCCATCGCCGGTCTTCGCACCATGATCACTCGGTCGCATCGCCCTGATGATGAGGCCCAACCTGCCGACCTTGTGGGCTTGCTTCGTCCGGGCCTCCCAGTCTATATCTTGGTCACTTCCTTCGACACGATTCTTCTTTTTGGTCCCTACTGTGCCCATTTTAAAGAAATTTCTTTTAAAGCTTGTTAATGCGTAGAAATGTCTACATTACAGCAAGTTTTTTTTCGAAAGTAATGCACAGCGTCGACTTCACATTAGCATTGCAGCGCCAAATAGAACTCTCAAGAATTGGCTTCAGCGTCACATACAGAATACAATGTTCTATAATGGTCAGCGTGTCCCAGCGAGCGCGCGGCGCGCGCGTTAAAACACGTTTCACTTTTGATGCTCGTCGTGAGCAAACCTTTATGACAACAAATTGGCAACGGGAGCATCGCTCGTGTTTGGCTCAAGAGACCCATAAAATAGAATTAAAAAAACGAACGAATTTTTAAAGATATAACCGTTATTAAACGAATGAAAAACATGAAATTCGGATGTCGGAAACTGTAAATAAAACCGATATTTAACGTAAACACGCACTTGATTCTGATTGACAGCCGTGCTGGCCAATCAGAAAACTGCACACGCCCTCATGCAAGCTGAGGATTAAAACAGTGGGCCAGCATTTTATTAATTTGAGTTTTTATTTTACTGGTACTAATTGTTGACAGATTTTTTCGTTCAATGTCTCAAATCAAAGCTTATAACTTCCTTAACCCCAGAAAAATATTTTTCGCCGACAAATCGGCACAAACACGGACGATATTTCTTTAAGATAAACAATTGGCTCTTATCCAAGCAATATGTTAATTAATCTACGTAATACCATAGAGAAAGGACATCATAAATGCCAAGAAAACATTATTTTAGTGCACGACAGAACAAATACAACCTTAATGCATCAAGGAGGTTATTCTTGACATTAATTACAACAGAACGTCATTTCTTAAAAAATAAATAAATAAAATTAAAAAGTGTGATTTCACGTTGGTATTGTATCTAAAAACCTCTTTCGTCACGATCAGAGCAGACTTTCAACGGGGCATGGAATCGGTATCTTAGTTTAAGATGAACACATAAGAGACTGATAAATTAATGGCTCATTTATGCAGCAGCAACAGTAATATGACCTTAACACGTGGCGTATTATGGTAGTCACTGAGTTTATCTAAAACTAGCATTCTGATTCCATGCCCTGTTGATCGTGACAATAATGCCCCTTAAGCTAAATTCATTCTCAAAACAAAACTTAAACGATTCTTTTTTAAATAATGTATACGCAGTGTTAACAAATCTAAACAAACAAAACAAAACATTGTTTTAAATATTAATCGATTATCAGTTGATTTATGATGATTATTATTATTATGATTATTATTATGATTATTATTATGATTATTATTATTATTATTATTATTATTATTATTATTATTATTATTATTATTATTATTATTATTATTATTATTATTATTATTATTATTATTATTATTATTATTATTATTATTATTGTTATGAATTATTTATTAGTCAGGTCTCACATGTCTGTTGCATGTCCCTGTTAAACTGCAATTTACACTTAATATAATAAATATTGTGAACTGTGTTTAATGTTGATAATCTGTATTATAAAACCTCATACATAGATTCTGTGTTGTGATTGGTTGAGAGCATGTCACATGATGTTCCCTATTTTTATTGTAATGCCAAGCAAACAAGGAAAGACTAGCCCGTGGCAACCAATGAACTAGCCCTTGGCAACCAATGAACTAGCACATGAAATTGGTCTAAACGCATGTTTTATTGTAGCAGGTCTCTTAATAAATTGTGCAGAATCTATGTATGAGGTGTTATAAAACAAATATTGACTGTTTTCACTCGTGGTACAGTAAAACAGTCTCCATCGGTGATCCCTCGAGTATTCTATTTCCCTCGGCTTCGCCACTCGTACCACTCGTAGCAGTCAAATATTTGTATAATGTACTCTTAACCTATTGTACTCAATATGGATTAAGTTATTTGTTGCCTTGCCAACATGGAAATAAATGTGTGACAATTACTTTTGTCTCCATGATGAATTAAGGTGCGAGTTAGCCTAATGAATTGTTGACTCAGTCTCTGCATTCACCAGTGAAAAGGAGTCACTGGGCGAGGTGCAAGTTTGCACGACGGCACTGACTTTTGGAATGATATAGCGCCCGCTAGCGACTGATTCTATGAATGCTGGGGGGGGGGGGAGAAAGCGGATTATCACCCACTCATAATTACAAATTTTACCAAAATGACGTCTGCACGCATCTCTATAGGAATATAAACTTTCTATAGCCCATAGTAGCAATATAGCTATATATTGATTGAACAAATTGAAGAATAGAAATAATTATGTCAAAAACTTCATCAGTTTTATACATAAGAGTTATTCTTATTTATAACACCTCATACACAGATTCTCTTGTGATTGAGAGCGTGTCACATGATGTTTGCTATTTTTACTGTAATGCCAAACAAACAAGAAAAGACAAGCCCATGGCAACCAATGAACTAGCATTTGGCAACCATGAACTAGCCCACGAAATTGGTCTAAACGCGTCAAATGCTGTTGTTACAACATGAATAAATATGTGTTACAGAAGTTCAATTAATTTAGGAGTGTTGTCAAGTTAATGAAAGTCATGTATTGGTTTGATTTATTGTAGCAGGTCTCTTAATAAATTGTGCAGAATCTATGTATGAGGTGTTATAAAACAAATATGATCTGTTTTCACTCGTGGGACGTGGGACAGTAAAACTAGCCTCCCAACCGGTAATTTAACCTGGAGCGTTCTATTTTCCGGAGGCAAAGCCTAGGGAAAATAGAACGCTCCAGGGAACACCAAGGGAGACTACTTTTCCTTCCTCCATGTTTTACTGTACCACTCGTACTGTAGCAGTCAACATTTGTATAATCATGGGTTGTAGCTCTATAATATAACTCTAGGGTTTTATTTTGCATTATTGTTTTATTCATTGGCTACTCGTAAACCAATCAAAATTTACCGGGAGGTTTAGAAAGTACGCATGCGCTCTGAGAGCAAAATTAGTCCGTCCATTTATCATTATTAATATTAACATGTATTTGGAGCAACAATACGTGCGTTATACTGTGTTAAACATGAGAGTTTATTTGAATGTAAATAGATTCAATATAATATCAAATTATATCTTAAACATTCTGACCAAATAAAGTAATTTTTGGAACTAAACTTATACTCTTACTTGATTACCTATTTCGTGACATCAACTACGCGATACACGTGTTCACCAAATTACCGGATATGGAGTGAACGATCATGTTTACGCACGGTCATGGAGGAAGGACCGATGGTAACATTGTCAGAGATTTTGTTATGAATTCCTGAACGAAATTCATTTATTTGGAACTGACATCGAAATGAAACTACATATATTAATCAAAGGTTGGTACTGTATAATAATTATTTTAATAAAAGTTATCTCACTATAAATTATGCTATGCCTACCTAACGACAACGGCGCTATTCCAATATTCGGCCACTATACGGATCACTGAACTAACGTTCACGTTGGCGTAACTAAAAAAACAAAACCGGTAAGACTTAAATTTAAGAGTAATTTCAAACTCAGATTTTCTAAAATTGATTTTAAAGCAAACCACACGGTACGTCACATGCCGCACTCGAGCGCTATGCCCTCTTTCGATAGGTGGGGGCTTAATATTTCTACTCCAGAATAATTGTTATCCTTAAAATTAAATTCACGTATTGTTTTTTGTAACTATGGTTAACGTTACACCAAGATTTTATTAAAGGGACAATATCGTCACAATCAGAGCAGACTTTCAACAGGCCATGGAATCGATACCCTATTCTAAGATTAACACAGTGACTTAAACTTACTGGCTCATTTATACAGTACTCAGTAGCAACGGATGTACCTTATCATGTGGGGTATTATTTTAGTTGGAAACGGGTCAACTCGTACCTTCGCCAACTCGTACCTTCTGTCATGTCTGTTAAGTCAACTCGTACCTTCGCCAACCCGTACCTTCTGTTAAGTCAACTCGTACCTTGTATGTACCAGTGACAGAAGGAAGGCTTACAAGTTTTACGTTCGTGAAAGGGGCCGGGAGCTACTTCCAAGATGAGGTCACATGACTTCCACTTGACGACAGAGGGCGTACTTAAGTTACGGATGGTCATTATCAAAATGTTATTATTTAATAGTGGCGAATTTGTCATTAAAGTCCATAAAAAAGTTTTTCTCAACATTAGTCAGTTAGTGTTTTAATGGTTTATCATATTGGATTGGACGTCAGGCAGAAGAACGCCTGGGTCTGGAACAAGATGTTTTGGGCAATGAAACAAATAAAGTCAAGCACATATACAAAATTTCCGATACAGCGCAATTGAAAAGAAAACCGTAATTTTTTTGAAACCGCATCTAAAACATGAAAACTTTTGGAATAAAACAAATTTTGCAACAAAAAATTCAAAGGAAGATTTGTACAAAATAAAAAACATAAAAACATTCTTTTATTGTGCAATTGAAAAGAAACCCTTCATTTTGAAACTGCGATACTGCGCAATTATTAAAACATTCGTAAAAGGGAAGCCTATCGGCCGTCCAAATTTTGATGACACCATGTACGAGATGATTTAACTGTTGCGTTGCGTTGTTGTGTTGACTATAGAGAAGGTACGAGTTGACTATAGTGCAGGTACGAGTTGCCGAAGGTACGAGTTGGTGAAGGTACGAGTTGGCGAAGGTACGAGTTGGCGAAGGTACAAGTTGACCTGAAAGCTTTTAGTTAGGCCTACCTCTTCCTTCCTCCATGGGCCTACTGAGTTAATCTAAAATTAGCACTCCGATTTCATGTCCCGTTGATCGTGACAATATTAATTGCCCCTTTAATTTGTTAATTATTTTTTTTGCTCAAGAAGAGGAAACATTGTCATTGGATTCAGACGTCATCAAAATCATATGACTAACAATAGGCCACTAGAATTTGTATTAATTTACATAAATTTAACATTACGGGTAGAATGTCGTATCCGACCACCACTTTTTCTCATTCAATATAACCAATACAGTAATCTTACCTACCTCGTAAGGTGGAGAACATATGGATGATGATGGACATATACTTCTAATTATTCCAGGATATTTATTTCATGAAAAATCAGGCATTTTTGGTATACGATGACTTCCTCAGTCATGTCAGTCTGATCTTGTAAACTCCACAATTAGTGACCAACACAGACATTGTACATGCGCATTAGCAACTATAATAGGATCCTTCTATTTTCTGAAGGGGAGGATTTTTTTAGAAGGGAAATAAAGTCCGAAAACCATCATAAAAGTGGATTTTATAGATAGCTTTCGCTTTCTGTACCACTAAAAATCGATAGAATAATATTTAACTGGTTAGTGGTTATAAAAAAATTCCAAAAAAGTCCTTAAAAAGTGGCGGTTGGATACGACATTCTTTCCAACATTACACTATTTGAACATTTGAGGAATTTCCTTCAACTTAAATAATGTTTTCAGGGTTTGAAAACGGTTACAATAGATTAGCCCCATTCTAGTGCCAGTGCACTGGACTTCTTACATATCCTCGGTCCTAATCCCACATGTCCAGACACTTTTGGCATAAAGTTTACTAAAATTGTGAGATTTTACTATTTTGGTGAAATTTTAATTTAATTTTTTTTGGTTTAATTTCAAAAATGTTTAGAAAATTTTATGAAAGTGAGATATCTCAGATAATTTAATGGATTTTATGCCAAAAGTGTCACTAAGTGTTACTAATTACTAAGTTTTAGGTTGTAATAATTAGCAAATTAGCAAATGGAAGCCCTCATGTTTTTTTCTAAAGAAGGTTTTGAGCTTGTTTGATCTTAGAAGAAAACAGTACATGTACATGTATACACTGTAGATACATACGTACATTGTATGTGCATGTAGACATTTCGTGTTTAATATGGCATTGTTTACCTTTAATTCTAGAATAAATGTATATTAACCCTCCTACTACTTTAGTGGGAAGTTGCTGTAGAGGTCAAAACCAGTCAACTGCCCGTTTTGACTGTTGACCCAAATGTGCACACAGGGGCATTTTTGACTGGTTTTTACTGTCATTTTGACCACCCTGAACAATACAAGACAATGCTTTTACCAGTCAAAAACAGTGGACTCATTTTGACCTGTAAATGTACTTACTACACGTACATGTAAGGTTTAAGGGGCCGTCCAAAGTTTTCAACATTTTTAAGGTCGTACAGAGAGTACTACTTTTCAAGACCCCCCCTCCCCCCAAAGTAGTACTTTTCAACATTTTTTTTTCAATGTTGATGCGCATGTTTTATATAACATCAACATTTAAAGTCGACGCTGACCTCCGACCCCCCTCCCGTCGCTTTGTACGACCATTAAAATGTTGAAAACTTTGGACGGCCCCTAACAGTGTTTGACTTTTAAGTGCACTAGATATACCTTGGCAAGTATATCAACATTTTGACTGATTTTGACCCTTGTAAGTAGTAGGAGGGTTGAAAAAAAAGTATAAATTGTTATTTGTACACCTGACGTTGTGTAAACTTCTCTTTCCTTGTATATTTACTAAGGCTGTGCGTTTTTGGTTATTTCAAGAACCAGATACCCGAAATTGGAAATCTTTGGATACCCGGGTACCCGTAAGCAATTTGTGAAAAACACATAAATAATTTTATACGAATGTATAAAATAACCAAACAAGTTTCTCTTGTTTTATTAGCGTCATAATAAATGTGGACTTACTGTAATAATTTTCCCGCCTCTACATGTGTATTAAAAACCACTCATAGCATTCCCATTCCCCACACAAAAAAATGTTTAAAAAAAAAATCAGAGACTTCCATTTGTGTGGCTTACATACATCTTCAGTCAAAATTTTGAAAGTTGTTTACGGGTAATTGGAACCGAAAAATGGAACCGGGTAATGACAATTTCGGTCGGGTATCCGGATACCTGGCATAGCATTAGTACATACAGGTATTACAGTGGCCTGATGCTCCAGTATACATAAATTTATCAATTACATGTATAAATATGTAAATGAATTCAGCATAATTCATAAGACCGTGGCACCAGGTTTTTGCTGTGCCCAATGCCAATGCAACTTTTTTTTCTCTAACTCAACCAGACACTGGCAAAAACAGGTTTTGTCTCCTTGTTTTTATTTGTTCAGTTGAATCATCCAAAGCGAATTCAGAGAATCCAACAGATGGGAACAAAACAAATATTGAACTGCAATACACATACACAATAAATACATATAGTATCTGTGCTCTCGTTGAATGGTGTTCTGTGCTCTGCCTGAAATGCTCATGATTAATGTTGTTACATGTACATGTACATGTATAAGTCAAGTACATGGTTAATGCTTGGTTTTTCATGACGATGATGGGAATACGCAATGATAATGGGGTATTACTGGCTAGGAGCCCTCCTGAATCCTCCAAAATCCTCCAGTGCACTTTTATACATGTATGCCCTTATCTTCAAAATGAACCATGCATTTTCGTTGATCTTTCATATTCAGCACTTATGGCCTGTACTTCTTGCCAGGTAGTAAATTTGCCCCATTTGAGGAGGTGAAAGTAACAGTTTCCAACAGTGCTGATTTTATTTTTTTCAAAAAAAGTGCCCCTTGGAAGATGTTGGAGGATATGGGATGTTAGGGTTTTAATCATGAATATGGATCCACATGTAGAGTACTGTAGACATACATGTAGTATGCACTGTACAGACCCGTGTGTTTTCATCACCAGACTCATGTCAGTTTTTTTTTGTCCAGGTGCCAAATACATGTACAAAGTACATGTATGCATGTATGCAGAATATCCACTGCTTGATTAAAGGGAGTGGATAAATAAAACAGGGTGTCCATTTAGCAAACGGGGTGTCCAAAAGACACCCAAAGGTATTGCTGGCCCTAATACTTTGTGTACAATTCCTTTAAAGGGACAATATCATGACGATCAACAGGGCATGGAATCGGAGTGCTAGTTTTAGATTAACTCAATGACTGAAAATAATATACCTCATGATGAGGTCATGTTACTGTTGCTGGTGCATAAATGAGCCATTAATTTTCGGTCACTGTTCATCTTAACCCTAACCCCTTGGGTATTTTTACTAGAAAGTATCCTGAATCCACCAAAATCCACCATTTTTGTCACACACAAAATGCTGGTGTTCTGAATCCATCAGAATCCGCCAGTGTAGATATTGGACATATCCTGAATCCGCCAAAATCCACCACTAAATTTCTGGCGGATTTTGGCGGATTCAGGATACCATGCTCACATGAAAATTTGTATAGTATGTTGCTGCATAGAATCCATCAAAATCTAACACATACAAGTGTTGGCTGTACATGTACAGTACATGTAACTATAATCCATCAAAATACATCAACCAACATGACCAAGCAGTTAAAAACTATTGAAATCCTGAATCCATCAAAGTCCGCCATATGCTCAATGTGGAGATATCCTGAATCCGCCGAAATCCTCCAAAACAGGGGGATGGATTTTGATGGATTCAGGGTGGTTAGGGTTAAACTAGGACACCGATTCCATGCTCTGTAAAAAAAGGGCAGCTCTGATCGTGACGGTGTTGTCCCTTTAAGTCTGAAATGCATACAAAATACATGAACCATGCTCCATTTACAAGGCTAGATAATAAATTCAATAGGGCTTTTGACTATTGGCATTGTTCAGTGTGAATATTTGTGAGGTTGTACACAAAGGCCTACCTGCAGAAATTAATTTGGTCAAACTCAAAGGATTTGACAAGTACTGACTGGACACGTGTTCTCAATTCGTCAGCTATACCTGGCGAATAACGTTTGGTTAAATGCAACAAGTGCAGCTTGACTCGTATTATTAATTTTTTTTTGCACTGATGTACGTGACTGTAATTTCACACACGGTGTGACAGATTTATCCAAATACGCTGTGTGGTTGTGAAATCTTTTTTAGACCATCTGTGTCCCACAGCAGGTAATTGTGGTTATTGAGGATCGAGTTGCACGCAGTATTCAAGTTGTTTTGGTAAGTCTGTGAAAATATAAATTGTCCAAAGTTGGGTTGAATTTATAGGGGGAAAAACACCGTCGGACAGCATTTAAGCAACTGTGCAAAGCATGACTAACGTACATGTATCAATTCAGTTTGTGGTAACACAATGTGGGTTTAATAGCCTATCAATAAGTGCGGTACATTGTTCGTAGCTTGAATTATGGAGCTACCACTGAAAGTATCATATTTTCAAAAACAAATTTGTAATACAAGTTATTTAAAAAAAAACATGGCCTAACTTCTCTTCTACTAGTTGACGCTACTCGAGCCGTATTCTCCTGCGGCTCGAGACGTTGTAACCAAAGGTTTTTTCCAATGCTTGAAATTCGTCTCTGCCATTCAGCCTGATCCTGGGCAGCACGAACGGCCTGATCGTGTTTAAGGTCAACGGCTGTTATCCTCATATATGTAGGTGACGTAATTTACCTTATATTTTACTGGAAAAAAAGGGGGAAAAAAATGTTATACATGTAGTGTACAGTTACTACAGTACACTTAAACAGGGAAGATATGTACATGTATACAGCATTCGCAATTAGGTTATTTAATATCTAAAACCTTCCCTGGTTTAAACTCCCTAACCACTCCAAACCCATCAAACTCCCAACAGACTGGGTTGTGTTGTATTTTGATGGACTCTGTACTGTATAGCCTATGCATGGTGTTGGATGTTGGTAGATTCAGGAAGGTTCCTAGCCAAAACCATTAGGGGGTTAGGGTTAATGTTAAAGTATCAATCATACTGAAAAAACAACAACTCTGACAGAAGTACATGTACGTACATACATGCTGTTAGTTTTATCAAGTAGGAAAAAAAAGGAAAAATGCAAAATAATTGGCCATACGTTTCAAACCTAGCAGGTTCTTTCTCAAAGGCAAAAACGTTTGTAAGGACAATAATAATTATTTAGCATTTATACTACAAGTCTTTTTGGTTAATTAAGCAGTTTGCAACAGCTAATTCTCTATTTATTAGGGAAAAGGAATTAAAGGTACGTGTACGCCAATTTCAAAAAGTTGCCTGATGGTACCTTTTTCAAAAACATAACATAAAAGACCCGTAAAAGTTTATTATTTCTCTCCAAAATGTGAGCACACACATACATTGTACTGTACGTTTCCAAATACCAATTGTACCTTCTCTTTAAATGCAGGAACTACATTAATTTAACTACATGTACCTACTTTATTAGTAGTTTTATTGCCAAAAAAGTCGTAGACTTTTTTTTTTTCATAGGCTGTTATGTAGTTTTAATACGTTGTAAAATGGCCTCTCCTAAATGTTTGTTGTTTCCTGTATCCATGGAGCTTTGAGTTTGATTTCATATAATATAAATCGGATTCCCAAATTCTTGAGACCCCTTACTTTCTGATTTGTTGTTGCCAATTGGAAAGCTTAATCGCTATTCACTGAAGCATGAGTAAGTTGCACTTTGAGAGTCTGGTAATGTCAACAGGCACAACAATGAATGATTACCTGCAGTTTTCTATTATGAGTAATGCAGTGAACAAGTTGTACAATGCTCAGTTTACGTGTGTTAGTGAACTTTGGTTTGACAGAGTCTTTCAAGCACTTGTTAAATGCCCAAGGACACATACTGTAGTTAGTTGTGAAAAAATTAGACTGTTATTTAAAGTGTTCTGGCGGGGTGCATTTCGAGTTCAAACCTTGCATTTAGTGTACATGTATACATGTACAGAGTCATGGTTCTTGAAAAGTGTAATTATAAATTATAAGCCACCTCATTTAATTTTGGTATACTGTATTCAATAATAATAATAATAATAATGGACACTTATATTGCGTCGCTATCCACCAGGTTTGACGCTCATGGCGCATGAACATTCCCCTATCATTAGGCAAGGATAACATTCCTAGAACCATCTCAACTCCCTGGGGAGTATGTAGCCCATGCTGCCAAATGTGTAGCGCAACAAGCTTAATCAAAAACAATTACCATCTCTGCCCATCATCACAGGTCCCCATTTATACTCCTGGGTGAAGAGAAGCAATTATAGTTAATTGTCTTGCTCAGGGACACAAGCACCACAGTCGCGGCCATGGTTCGAACCAACATTCTGACGACTCGGCCATCAGAACACAAGTCCGATGCACTAAACCGCTTGGCCATGGCACCCCTCTGGATTGTTTAAATATAAATCTCATTAATTTGTATAACTTTGCATCATCAGATAATTCATATTCAAGTTCTTAATTAAATTTATGAAGTGCCCTTTATGCCCTCAAAATTTTGTGCACTTCTGTCAGCATCATTGTGATCTTGGTCACAACTCAATGGTTTACTTTTGCTCTGTTCGCCATTTTCCAGATTATCCACAATGAACTTATATACACATTGTACTACAGTACCACAATACTTGTTTACTTAACTCAAATTTCAACGACATTTTAAGGCTTATGCTCGGGTTTTCCTCTGTTTGAAGCACAGACTTATTTGACTCAGACTCAAGTCCGACTCACTTTGTAGTGATACTCGAAACTCTTGTCACCTGTGTACAATGATTTGGACTTAAGACTTGACCCTTGGGACTCTGGACTCTGACTCAAGGTTTGTGACTAGAACTTGAAGGCCAAATGATCTGTCAAATATTTAGTTCTTTATGATTTCAACCCTGCAAAGGATTACAGATTTTGTGAAGATTCCTCTGTTTATTGGAAAAATGTCTGATTAATTTATACATGTGCTTTATTAACCCTAACCCTCCAGGGTATTTTGGCTAGAAACCCTGCCAGATGCATCAGATTGCATCATTTGTCAAAGTGACTTGGCTGCCCAGTGCAGCAAGATCCATCTGGTCACAAATCTCAAGGCCGAACTGCCTCAGAGTCTGTGGTCACCAAACGCAGCAGGATACAACTCTGGCATTGTTCAATGGGACCAGCTCTCAATAGCCTCAGACTTGGCTGCTTATGCACTGGTGTTGACAGCTGAATGCATCAAAGTGCACCAGACTTTTCCACCTGATGCACTGTGCTGCGTCTGGCAGGGTTAGGGTTAATCCAACAAAATGAAAAATGTTAAAGTTAGTCATGGCAGTGACACAAACAATTTGCACTGAATTATGCATAGAAAATGTATACACAAATTCCTTTTTACATTTCACATAGTATACATTCGTGTACAATGTACGCTGAGTTGCTGTAGAAACAACCTACACGTACTGTACGCATGTATCAATTTTTCACACCTGTTCCATCACACACAATGTTTAATTGCTGTATATAACGAGAGATCGTTTTTATGGATTTTTCATTGAAATTATAATACAGGTTGGTTTAAATCAACAAAGTTCAGTCTGCCATTGGAACTACACATACATGTAATTTGTTACAAATGTTTGCACGTTTGGCTTAAAATGTACGGTAGTTTCCTAACATACATACTGTACATGGTCTGAGGCATGAATCATGTACAAAACTGGTACTGTACCAAGAATATAAACTATTGGATTTAGACAAACAATTTTGAGTTGGCTTCTCACAGTGATTCTGGCCTAATATCTTATGTACACTGTACATACATGTATATAATGGTACAATGTAACTTAATTAACCCTAACTCCCTAGGCCCATTTGCTTACACATAACCTGAATCCTTCCTAACTCCCTAGGCCCATTTGCTTACACATAACCTGAATCCTCCAAAATCCTTCTAATCCTTGTTTCTAATCTGTGATACATGTACATGTACATGGCCAGGGACCCTCCCTGCATGCATGGAGCAATAAACAGTGTCCACTGACCCAAGCAATGACCCTGCAATCACTACAACAAACATGGATATGTACCATGGAAAGGCAAGTATGCCTAATAACCTCAATCCTCCAAAATCCTTCGCTTTAGCAAAGAGCATGCAGCATGTAACCTCAATCCTTCAAAATCTTTCACTTTAGCAAAGAGGATTTTGGAGGATTTGGGAAGGTTAGGGTTTTAATGTACATGTCAACATGTAAAGCTGTTAAATGTAACTGTATTTAAAAGTCAATTCATGACATGTACAATTGACATATCTGATTAGCTTCTAATGTATCGATGCATCCATGCATCCTACGTAATAATTACAATGTGTGTAATAACCTTTCTGTTGCCATAGCAATAATCTGGAGTCTGGACTCATCCATTTTTCACAACCGTTTCACTGCACACAATGGGCACAAGAACAATACTCTGCCAGTATTTTTATTTTTTTATTTTTTTTAATAGTTTTTTGCGCCATTTTTAATCTTCCCTTTTAGTCCTATCTTTAATCAGTATGGTAGACTGGGAGGGGGGTCTATTTGTGCAATTTAGTCCTTTACGTTTTATTTTGTATGTAATTGTCCGTTAAGACTGTTTTATCATTATTATTAATTCATTTGTACCTCCTGTAATAATTTTTGTATAATATTGATATATTTTTTGTATAATATGAGGGCCCCAAATGATCAGCTGTGCTGGATGGGTTACCCTCGTTAAAGATGGTTTTAAATAAATAAATAAATAAAAGTAAAGTACTAGATTATCAAAGTACATGTAATGCATGTAAAAAAAAAAACCAACACTTATCATGGAAGAGTAGGAGTTTACCCCGGCGTTTCTGGTTCACAAAGCAAGTGCCATTGTTTACAGATTTCCTGGGCACCTTTGAAAAACAGTGTTTCACTGAAAGGTTAAATAATAAATAAATAAGTACATTAACCCTGAAAATATGGATTTTTTTATTGAAATAATTTTCAAACTTACATACATCTATAGGAGAAATACTGTACAATGTTTTGTCACATATTGTTTATTTGTTGATTTACATGCATCTATTTATGACAATCCACTTGTCATCAATTTCACACATCTCAAATTGTTTGCCACAGGGCCAATCTCACAGAGCTGCTAAGCAGAGAATTTTGCTAAGCAAATATTTTCTCTAAGCAACATTAAGCACACTCGTTTCATGTGCGTGTTTGGCCGGTAACCAAGAAAATCTACTAAGCAAGTATTTCTGGTAAGCAATTTTTGCTGCTAAGCATCACAAAATAAGGAGCTGAAAGTACACATGTAAGCACCCATTCATTAGCCCTCCTACTACTACAAGTGTCAAAATCAGTCAAAATGTGTATACTTGCCAAAGTATATCTAGTGCACTTAAAAGTTAAACGCTGTTAAACCTTACGTGTAGTAAGTATATTTACAGGTCAAAATGAGTCAACCGTTTTTGGCTGGTAATAGCATTGTCTGGGATTGTTCAGGGTGGTCATAATGACAGTAAAAACCAGTCAATACCCCTGTGTGCACATTTGGGTCAACAGTCAAAACAGGCAGTTGACTGATTTTGACCTCCGTAGCTACTTGCCACTAAAGTGCAGCTATAGTAGGAGGGTTAGTCATCTTGCTAACCCTAACTCCCTAGGCCCATTTGCTTACACATAACGCGAATCCTCGAAAATCCTTCAGTAGTAAAGCAAGCATATGACATGTATGCACACATGTGTGTCCACTGACCCAAGCACTGACCTTGCAATCACTACAACAAACGTGGATGTGCATGTACATGTACCATGGAAAGGCAAGTATGCCTAATCTTCCAAAATACCTCAATCCTTCAAAATCTTTCACTTTGGCAAAGATGATTTTGGAGGATTTGGGAAGGTTAGGGTTAATAGACTTTTTTTTCCGCAAACATACGCGTGCACTGCATACCAGTCTACTAGCAATCAACAAGTTATTATGTAGTTTAATGGAACGATTAACGTAATTAACGTAAACTGGGGGAAAAAACATGTTGATGAAATTCTTGCATTGGGTGTTAAACAATTGATTCAATTTTTGCCCAACACCGACGTGTGTATAGCACTGTACATGTATACTCGGTGCTTTCCGTGTGTCTGTGGAAAAAACTTCACTCGGGTGGCATTCGAACCGACAGCCTGCTTACTAGTGCAGATGTTCTAACCTCTTGACCACCGAGCTTGCCCGATGATGATTGGCTAGCTAGAATCAGCAGGTGCCGTTGCTGTTGTTAAGCGTGGTTGTAACATTGATAGACAATATCCAGAGTGTCTGTGGAAAAAACTTCACTCGGGCGGGATTCGAACCGACAGCCTGCTTACTTGTGCAGACGTCTTAACCTCTTGACCACTGAGCTTGCCCGATGACGATTTGCTACATGTAGCTAGAATCAATGGGTGCCGTTGCTGTTGTTAAGCGTGGTTGTAACATTGATAGACAATATCCAGGGAGGTAGAGTAGGATCAGTTTTATTGTATTTTCATCATCATGAGCTGCACGTATACTGAGACGCAATAGAAACTTACCACTTTTTCGACCTTAAATTATCAGTAATCACAAAGCACAAATGTAATATGTGCACTCGCGGTGAAGTGGATACAGATGGGATCGAGTACATTGGACAAAACGTGGACATTTCCTCAATAAAATGCCAACATTTCTAATCCAAATTGTTGTGTTTTGTTTTGAACCATTACAATTTTATGCTATTCCAAAACAAGTGGTAAGTTTCTATTGCGTCTCAGTATACATTGTAGATCATGCAAATTGGCTTATGGGTTGTGGTGTTTGCAAAGAAGTCTATTGCTTCTCAGTGCCACACCTTCGGATAAGCTCCACAAAGCCAACATGTGGCCAGTACAAATGGGCACATTCCCATTAAGCTACAAGGTAAATGGCCTTGTATTATTTTGTACATTTCAACAGAGTTTTATGCACGATGAATGGGAGAAAATGGCAATGACAATTTATACGCAAATAATTAATATTTTCTAACAATTTGATTTTTTGTTTGAATTAACATGATTTTAGTTGGGGAACAAAGATTCAGATTTTGTTGACCTTCAAGCAACCAAGTTACACCACCGATTGTGTGTATACTTAACCCTCTTACTACAGCTGCACTTTAGTGGGAAGTTGCTGTAGAGGTCAAAACCAGTCAACTGTCTGTTTTGACTGTTGACCCAAATGTGCACACAGGGGCATTTTTGACTGGTTTTACTATCATGTTGACCACCCTGAACAATACCAGACAATGCTTTTACCAGTCAAAATGGTCGACTCATTTTGACCTACAGATGTACTTACTACATGTAAGGTTTAACTTTTTAAGTGCACTAGATATACCTTGGCAAGTATATCAACATTTTGACTGATTTTGCAGTAGTAGGAGGGTTAATGTAGTGTACAGAGATTCAAAGTTTTCCATCGTGTATTCAATGCATACTTTAAACAATCAAATCAATTTTGTGTGTTTATTTGATCGTGAACCCAAACCGGTAGTAGGTGGAGCGGCAGGTTCAGGAGGGTTACGCGACGGGATCATAAATTGTCTGATTTTTGTCACATTGTTCCACGGACTGGCACAATGCTGTCCCCCCCTGTTGATAGAGAATTTGGTGCATTTATGACTCGTAGAAAGTGGAGTATTTCTTAGGATTCATGCGGCAAAGACTGAACGTTTGTTTTGGTTGTGACTGGTGATGTTTATGCAGAGTGAGGCGTTTTATCAAGGTAAATTAGGTTGGTCTAGGATCTGGACAATGGGATGGTGCAGGGTTAAACTAGTACATGTACGTGTATATCTACACATTTGCAGGCCTCCCAGCAAAACCCATAAAACCTATAAAAATCTATATTTTAAAATGGGATTGGGAACCTTTATTTCCCCCCAAAAAAGTATAACCTATAAAAACCTATATTTTTAATCTCCTGCAACACATTTTCAACTTGCTCATAAAATCCTCATGGCTTTGAAGAAAAATTACTTCCTACACTGTAAGTATAAAGAGATGAAACCAAAACAGTAGCCAAACTGTAACATTTGTAACGCTGTTAGATTTGCTGCTGGACAGGGTATGGGATAATGTACTTTGTGGCAAAAAGTACTCAGAAGGTAGGCAATTTACCAAATACTTGTTACTTAACACTGCATAATCACGGGAAGTAACCTATAAAAGTCTATATATTTCCATTTGGTAAACCTATAATAGCCTACATGTATGTATATTTTGCTTTAAAAACCTATTTAAAAAACTATATTTGGAAGATTAGGCACTGGAAGGCCTACATTTGGAAAAATGATTTGTAAATGAATGCATTCACAATCCAACCTGTGACAGTTTCAGCTTACTGAAAATCTATATAAATCTATACATTATTATTATTATTATTATTATTATTATTATTATTATTATTATTATTATTATTATTATTATTATTATTATTATTATTATTATTACTGTGTATTTCATTGTGTCAATTAACCCTCCTATGACTACAAGGGTCAAAATCAGTCAAAATGTTGATATACATGTACTTGCCAAGGTATATCTAGTGCACTTAAAAGTCAAACACTGTCAAAGCTTTACGTGTAGTAAGTACATTTACAGGTCAAAATGACTCGACCGTTTTTGACTGGTAAAAGCATTGTCTGGTATTGTTGAGGACGGTCAAAATGACCCTGTCAAAAATGCCCCTGTGTGCATATTTG
The DNA here is from genome assembly GCA_029582265.1 of Zoroaster sp. YZ-2022. Lineage (NCBI taxonomy): Eukaryota > Metazoa > Echinodermata > Asteroidea > Forcipulatida > Zoroasteridae > Zoroaster > Zoroaster sp. YZ-2022. The sequence goes on along the minus strand of CM055825.1, from coordinate 18,264,894 downwards.
GGTCAACAGTCAAAACGGGCAGTTGACTGGTTTTTACCAAACAGGCAGTTGACTGGTTTTGACCACTGTACTAGCTACTTGCCACTAAAGTTCAGCTAAAGTAGGATGTTAATACAGGAAAATATGATTCATTCCAATTTGGAATTTCTGTCCTCAGGTGATTAAATTTTGGAAATTATTTCATTAAAAAAATATTTTGGAAATTATTTCATTAAAAAATTATTTTGGAAATTATTTCATTAAAAAATTATTTTGGAAACTATTTCATTAAAAACTTATTTTACTTTAATAAATGATAGCACCTGATGAGACAGAAATATTTCAAGGGCTCTTTGATAAATGTACCGTCATTTGAGCACCAGTTTGGTGAATACGTGCGCTATATTAAGTCCACATTATAAGTCCACATTATTATTATTATTATTATTATCAACTTGACACAATATAAAGTTATATTTTTTAGTAATTTACTAAGATCTTGAAATTAAAGCCCCTTGATTCAAGGGGCTTTAATCAGAGGGGTGATTTGTCCGGATATTTCCGGATTTTCGGATTTTTACAAAACGCAATGTTGTGATCCTCCGTATTTTAATGATTTAAGCAATAAAGGAAAGCAAAGCAAATGACAGATGTCACCCCAGCGCTGTTCACAACAGCGGCCCCAATACCCCCAGCAAAATTTACGTGGATTTTTCAAAACTGCCCAGTCACACTCCTGTTTAATTTCAACACATATCGTCGATGTCAAGAGTGATGCTTTGCAGCTGGACTAGACCCACAGTCCAGTCTTTTACATGTATCCTAATCCTTGCCAATCCAAAATCACGGTCACACGAGCTGCGTAAAAGTAAAGTGCTTGATTTATAAATGTGCGTACAGTAGTCATGGAAAGGTTTAATCCTATTGGATAATCCATGCCATTTGATTGACATTCTGAATGTGTCTTTAGCTTTTTAACCAGTTCGCGTCGGAGGCCGTGTATACACGCAAATTTATTTTGCACCACGGATCGGAGAGCGTCTAAACACGCCATAGGAAACTCTGATATTTGTATGCATGCTTGGTTGAGCCAGCGTGTACAGTGACATGCTCGGAAGACATGGCCACACGCTCTGGAAGCTTCCATTAACGTGTGTGTGGGAAAAAGAAACCCGCACAGGGGCCCAGAAAAACTTTTCCCGACGCGAACTGGTTAATCCTATTGGATAATCCATGCCATTTGAGTGACATTCTAAATGTGTCTTTAGCTTTTTAAAACCATTTCGTACACCTTGTTTTTTTTCCAATGATATTTTGAGCATATAAATAGATTCAGACATGTCCCTTGTTTCCCACTCTCTCCAAACCTGACTGTTTTTCAGTTTACTCCTCTGAGAAAATCTTTGGATGAATCATCCAGGAGTTCCAGGGTCTAGTTTACTACATAGTGATGAAAGAGTGTGGTCATGGTGTACACCACACACTGCATATTATGGGGTTTTTTTTGTGTGTAGAAATTTGATTGTGTGGAAACTGTTGTAAAAATGTACACCTTGTCAGTGTACAAGCCAGGAATTGAAAATAGGCATCCAAATTTAGCAAACAGGGTGTCCAAAATGCACCAAAATTTATTGCTGGCTAATACTATGCACTTTGTACATTACATTACATGTATAGTATATTAATAATCTAATCATTCAAGAAAAAAAATAAATTTGGGCCCCCAAAAAAGTCTCCGGGTTTCTGGTCATCAGTCGGCTTCAAAATCGGTGCGGTGACGCCAAATCTATCCTATGGGTGACTTCAATCAAACAAATGTAACAAATTGTAAAAAGAACCCATCAGGCCTCCCAGTGAAACCGATAAAACCTATCAAAACCTATAAAACCTACATGTATACTGAACAGCAAAAGAAACGCAAGTCTGAGGTCTTGTCAACTTTTCAAACAGAAGACAAACCATTTTGATTCTAATCACTCATTTAATGAAAAATGCGTTCAATTTGTGAGCTGAAAGTGACTGTTGAAATTGCAACAATTTCAACAGTCACTTTCAGCTCACAAATTGAAAGCATTTTTCATTAAATGAGTGATTAGAATCAAAATGGTTTGTCTTCTGTTTGAAAACTTGACAAGACCTCGGACTTGCGTTTCTTTTGCTGTCCTCGGACTTGCGTTTCTTTTGCTGTTCAGTATATTTCAAAATGGGAACCTTTATTTCCCCCCAAAAAACCTAGATAATAGCCTATAAAACCTAGATATTTTTAATCTCCTGCAACACATTTTCAACTTTCTCGTAAAATCCTCATGGCTTTGAAGAAAAATTACTTCCTAAGTACAGTATAAAGAGATGAAGCCAAACAGTAGCCGAACTGTAACATGTGTACCGCTCTTAGATTTTAGACAGGGCATGGGGTAATGTACTTTATTGCAAAAAGTACTCAGACGGTAGGCAATTCACCAAAAACTTGTTGCTTAACACTGAATAATCACGAGAAATAACCTATAAAAGCCTATATTTTGGCATTTGGTAAACCTACATGTACACATGTATAATCTGTATTTTTGCTTTAAAAACCTATATTTGGTAGATTAGGCACTGAGAGGCTTGACCCATACATTTAAGTTTCAAGAAATGTAAACTACATGTACACTAACTACTAGTACACTACATGTACAGACACCTTTATCATTTATTATTTTAATCATCCAACATAATCTGCACACTAAATCACAACCCATGTAACTGAGACATCAGCTGAAGTATATTAAAAATACCTGGATTAAAAAAAAAAATGAGTCCTTACAAAAAACACAGTGCGTTTGGACAGAATTATGAGTTGAAAATACAGGTTGTACTCGAGAGGACTCTTTTCTGGGTCCCTGGTGAATAGGACAAAAATTGATATTGATTACAAATGTACAGATGTCTAGAGGGTGAAATATACACTTGCACAGTCTGGCATTATTTAGATTGTGCTTGGGAATGATTAATGTAGCCATTACATTGTTGAGTGATTTTGTTGTTGTATTGGAAGTCAAGTGCAGGGCAATGTCCACACATGTGTAGCCTATGCTTTAAATCATCGGTTGTGTTGGTGGTGTCAAATTTAATGAGTGTCTGTATCCTGTCAATCATTTGTCACACGTGCAAACTGGATGTGTTCATTTGACTTTACTCTACAGACCTGTAAAAAGGTTTAAAAAACCTCTGTGAAGACAACTGAATGGTTTTGACCTGAAAACAGGCATACAACTTTTCAGCTGATCAGCTGATTTCCTCTTGTTTTCTTTAATAATAGTGCTATAGAAAACTGAAAAGAAATTGACTGAATTATTACGTACGTGTATCATAAAGCTTAAAGGGACAGTATCGTCACAATCAGAGCAGACTTTCAACGGGGCATGGAATCGGTGTCCTAGTTCAAGATGATCACAGGGACTGAAAATTACTGGATCATTTAAGCAGCAGCAACGGTAATATCATGTGGAGGTATTACAACAGTCACTGAATTAATCTAAAACTGTCACTCTGATTCAGTGCCCTGTTGATCATGACAAAATTGCCCCTTTAACTTCCAAACCAAACATCCTGAGAAGGTATTTTGTCTGACATGTCAAGAGATTGTGAAATGTATTTTACGTATACATTGTACATGTAGTATTTCCAAGTAATCTTACAAAATCAACTGTGTGCCACCCAAGGCCACTGTAAATGTTTGATGGCCTGCAATGTATCAATGGGAGACCACTTTACCCTGCAATCTCAGTGGTGTGACGGTGCACAGAAGGGTAACCATAGGAGGCCACTGGCAACAGCTAATGGCTTGGAGTGGCCTGAATGGGTTGTTTCAAAAATTGCACTGATTGTAGGAGGGTTAAAATATATGTATATTACATGTAGAAATAAAATTACAGTGTAATTCAAAATGTCCGAGTCATGCATTTTCACCATTTTCTTGTTAACTGCAAACAAAAATAAGCACAACTTGGTTCCTGTACAAAAAATTAAATGTATGAAGTCAAAAACATGTGACCATTTTGAATGTGTAATCAGACATACATGTACGTACATAATTTTGTGGTGGCTGTGCAGTTTCAGTGGCTTGTGATTACTGTGAACACACCTCCATACACTGTCTGCATGATCATGTACAAGTTATATTTATCTCTTGATGATCTGTATGTACATTTGTACCACTGCCAAATGAGTCATTATTATGATCTTATATAGTCATCATCTAATGCTTGTCTGCTAATGGCATTCTTTGTTGCTGGTGTTTGTTTTGTGTGCAGTGTCCTGTGTTTTAGAGTGCCTTTTGTAAGGCGCTTTTAATGATGTGTAAACTGTAACCACCTGAAGAGCAGTTTAGAAACATTTGACTCATAATGGGATCAACTTTAGGGAATTTACTGTACTGTGAAAAACTCATACAGGTAATTTACCCAGGAGTATCCTTTATCTTGGATCCGCCATCTTTGTTTTTTTCTTTTACACCACTGACCTGTCTATGAGAATCATAGTGAGGCTTGTGTCAAAAATAGTATGGCACCTTTCAAACTGACGTGTTATGGTGATAGTAATATTAGATTGACAGTCAGGACTCCAGACTACAAGAAGAGTTTATGGATCTTTACTTTGTTCTTCTCCCCAGCAGTTTGACTAGATGCTCTCCTTGCAGAGCCACACCACCATGGCTGGTTGGGACATCCAGAACTCTGCCTTCCACCCACGGAGTCTCGGCCATCACACCCCTGCAGGCCACGCCCCGGTCGGTGGTAGTAGCAGCAGCCATACCCCCGTCACGGGCGGCCACAACCCGACCCACGATGACTTTGTCTCGAAGTACCTTCAGAGCCACACCATGAACTCGTCTGTGCCGGAGGAGAGTTTTTTCCATGTGACGCACAACCGGCGCTCAGGGATTCTGTTCACATCACCGCCGACGGGGCGGAGACTCTCACAGCCGTTTGGGCCCTCATTTTGCAATAAAGACAATTTGGACCAGTGTGTATCATATCTGGATCAGGTTGGTGTTTATATTTCATGGTAATTGGTTGTCCAGCAGTGTTCTCCCTCATATTTTGAAATAAATTTGCTGGACACAAGAGTTGCTCATCAAAAATGTTTGAAATTGGTAAGATTTTTTCTCCTAAAATTAAAGTACAGGTACATGTACCTCAGGCAGATTAATTACTTATAATGAGTGAAACCATCGTCAAAATATTCCCATCGCCTTTTCCATTGCTGCACCCAGGATCTGGAACAGTCTTCCTCGCAACATCAGACAATCTCATTCAATATCCATGTTCAAAACTTCACTCAAAACCCACCTTTTTTCACGAGCTTACTGTACGGCGCCATGAGCAATGACTGTTGGAATGGTGCCTTATAAATCTAACGATTGATCGATTGACTGATTGACTGATTGACTGATTGATTGATTGACTGATTGACTGACTGATTGATTGATTGATTGATTGACTGATTGATTGACTGACTGATTGATTGATTGATTGATTGATTGATTGATTGATTGATTGACTGATTGACTGATTGATTGGTTGACTGATTGATTGATTGATTGACTGACTAATTGATTGATTGACTGATTGATTGACTGATTGATTGACTGATTGTAAAACTGATCATTTATGGGTTTTTCATTTGAGATTTTCAAGAGTGTATCTAGGGGCTTTATGAGATTACAATTTGAGAGATGAAAATGTACATGCATACAGTACATGTACTGTACATGTATGTCTACTGTATGTACTCAAATGTGAAGGACTCCACCACGTTTATCTCCTAATCCCCTACAGGCATTTCACAAACACCACTGCTGAAGGCAACAAAATACAGTCAACAGAAGTGTGCAGGCTGCTCAATGCAACAAGATCCGCCAGCGAGAACAATGATTTATTTGTTCTCTGCTGAGGGCAACAAGATACAACAACTTCTTACATTAGTTATGTATCTTGTTGCATTGAGCACAGTTCTAAAGGGTTATTGTACATTCATGTACATGTACAGGTACACTGTACATGTAGAATCACTGTGTATATTAATTCTTTTTTGGTAAAATGTATCGTTTGTTAGTTTTTTTCGCCACATTAATTACCAGTAGTATATTTAAGGGGTTTAACTTAAGATTACAATTTATACATGTTTGATGTAGTCAAGTGTCAATGACTCGTTCACATTACTGTACATATTGTAGATTCATTGCCCATACATGTATGGACATGTTTAGAGGGGTCAGTGTATACTGTGGCCTAACTTGTTTTCCCCAATATAGACCATCCTTATCTTTGTACACGTAGTTGTAATTCAGAAGGCAGTTACAGGGCACAGAGACAGTTAATAATTGTTGCCTGGCGTGATGGGGTCCATGGCGTTTTGTATACCCGAGGGGGCTGATGGCACCCGAGGCGAAGCCGAGGGTGCCATCAGCCCCCGAGGGTGTACAAAACCCATGGACCCCCATCACGCCAGGCAACAATTATTTTGTTATACCATGGTATTAGATTACGTTACCGAAGAAATCTTCCAGTAAACTGTCTAAGTCTGTAACTGGAAGTGTCTGGAAGTTGCTGTCATCTCGTCCCGTTTCGTTGCAGTATTCGCGAACTATTCGTACTGCATGGTCGAAGCGAACAAATTCACACACAGCAGACAAGTTGTTTAGCTGGTCCCTACAGTGCATCAAATTGAAATATAGCGTGTTCTACGGAGTACCAGCAATATAACAACCTCGGTCGCTGTTTTCACTTCTTGCAATCAAAAGTAGCACTTGTGAAAGATATATGGGGATGATACTCCCGGGGACGATCAGGGTGATGTACCACTTTTGAGAGGTTAACATCACTTTTTGAGTGACGTCACGAGGGTAACATCACTTTTTGAGTGACGTCACGAGGGTAACATGAAGATTTGTGATTTGTCATGTGACAGGCTTTCGACCAATGAAATTACACAATCTAAGACCATGATATAACAATACTACATGTACTTATGTATAGTACTTGTACCCTTGGTCCCTGGGATAAAAATTAAAGGGAAGGTACACCATTAGTAATTTACCTGATTAAAAAATGATTATCTAAAAGCAGTGTCTCATCTAGCCACCCGTCCACCTACTGTATCTCCAAGATAAAAATCGATTTGGATAGGTTGGAGTTATTTAGACATTACCTGCCAAGCGTACCTATCCTGGACAGTCCAGTGTCCATTATCTAGTCTGTCCTATAAACGTGTTCATGTACATGTAAATGTAAGCCTGTTTTTAGAGTCCAGTTGAAGCCAAACTTATTTGTGGTAAGTCCTGCTTAACAATTTTGAAGCCGGAAAGGCCCTGAGATTGCACCAGAGAGAATCTAATCCAAATCTGTCCAGGGTCCAGGGTCCTAAAGCAGTTAATCTAATAAAGATCCACACACACGGTAATGGCTTGCGCGCTCACAATTGGTGCTTCGCGCTCACAATTTGTCACCAGCTAGTTCATTTTGGACAGACAGTTTTCAAATCCTAAATGAAACCTTGTCATGTGAAGTTGCTGAAGGAACCAATCAGGTATCTGATATTAATCTACATGTATATGAAATGTACTCATTTAAGAAAATACATGCACATTTTCAAAAGGTTGCCGGACGCAACTTTTTACGCTTTCTGTAAAAAATATGACTTTTAAGAGTCTGGTTTGAGCTAAAACTTTCACTGGTGTAGCTAGTTATTTACCATATCATAATTCAAAGAAAGTATGCATACATAGGTTGAAGCAGTTTCCCCAATATAACCTATGTTGTACCTATTAGGATTGTTAGCATGGTGGCCTTGGTCATGTATCATCATTACATGTAAGTGCCCACATGGGACCACCACCTGTCAGTTTTTATATGATTAATTTCCCCTGCAATAACAAACACAGTGGAAATGTACATGTACAGTGTATGTACTGTAATGTAACTAGTTGTGTAGTAGACAAGTAGTTTAGTGGCTGATGGGGGGGGGGGGGGGTGTACCCAACCAGTCCCCCTCTCCCCTCCCCCAACAAAATTGGAAAGGAAAGAATAAAGATGTACCATAGACCATGTACAATCTAGTCAGGGGTGTGATTTGACAAAAGTAACAAATCTTGATAAATGGCTACCGGGCCTGGGTCTCTCTTTGGTCTAGAGGACAAAAGCCCCCCCTGAACCTCCTGGTTGTTTAGTTTTGGAGGATTTTACAGACTTTCCACATCCCCACAAACAAGAAACTAGAGATTTGTTCACAAAACACACTACTTCTCTTCTTTCAAGAACATTTTGAGGCAAAGGGAGATTGGTAAAAAAAATCGTGAAGTCAGGAGAAATAAAACCTGACAAATCACAGGCCTGATCTAGTACATGTACAGTGTACATGTTGGTCAGCCTTGGACAGGGTACGTGGGAAGGACATTTCACGCAGCGTTACGTGAGATGCAGGTATTTTGGTGAGATTTGTACTTCATTTTCTCCCTGATATGGGTCCCTTTCAGTCATGATGCACAAATACATTTGAAGTCTTAGCCTTGTTTTCAGTCCTTAAAACCCTCCTACACATGGAGGCCACTCTGATCCACAAAATTCTGCAACCTTCAGTACATACATGTACAAGCCTGCTGTCCTTTCCAAGTAATGTTACAAAATCAACTGTGTGCCACCCAAGGCCACTGTAAATGTTTGAACATATTATGTCCTGCAATGTATCAATGGGAGACCACTTTACCCTGCAATCTCAGGGTGTGACAGTGCACAGAAGGGTAACCATAGGAGGCCACTGACAACAGCTGATGGCTTGGAGTGGCCTGAATGGGTTGTTTCAAAAATTGCACTGATTGTAGGAGGGTTAAAATATTCATACAGTCATGAAGAAATTACATTGTAAGGCCTACATCATACATGTACATGTGTATGAACAGACACATACAATATATACTGAGACGCAATAGAAACTTACCACTTTTTCGACCTTAAATTATCAGTAATCACAATGCACAAATGTAATGTGCACTCGCGGTGAAGTGGATACAGATGGGATCGAGTACAGTGGACAAAACGTGGACATTTCCTCAATAAAATGCCAACATTTCTAATCCAAATTGTTGTGTTGTCTTATTTTGAACCATTACAATTTTATGCAATTCCAAAACAAGTGGTAAGTTTCTATTGCGTCTCAGTATACATGAAGTCACTATATATGTATACACCACACTATTATTTGTTTTCTTTATATGCAAACAAATTGTTCTGTAGTATACATGTGTGTATGTGTATTTAATATGTATGTATACACATTGGCCTACATGTTCTGCACAAACTACATTACTGTATGAGCTTTGAAATGCACGTATGATACACTTGAAATATTGATACCAAGGTCATTATAGAAATGTAAACCAACAAACCAGCCCTCTTTGATCTGTTTGACAGATAAAAACCTCTTTCTCTGTACAACAACCTTTTGATCTATGCAACAATGTAGGCCTATGCTGTATCTTTGGAGGTCATCGATCTCATTGCCATCTTTTGTTGTTATTTATCGCTTCAACAAGTTCACGTTCAGAAGGCAGAAATCTGTGACATAATCAACAAACCTTGAGCCCACCAAAACAGTAGATCAGGAGAAACGTTGCCCTTTTTGTCACTTGTCATTTTCAATGTTAAAGGGACAGTATCGTCACGATCAGTGTAGACATTCAACAGGACATGGAATCTGTGTCCTAGTTTAAGATGAACACAGTGACTGAAAATTACTGGCTCATTTATGCGGTCAGCAATGGTAATATGACCTTATCGTGTGGAGTATTATTTTCAGTCACTGAGGTTTAAATTAAAAACTACATTCGTACTCCGATTCCATGCCCTGTTGATCGTGATGATATTGTCCCTTTAAAGGTTCTGTGAATCTAAAAACTGTATTGGGCATGGAAACACATTACATGTTACATGTGCAGCAGTGTATAAGCCAGGATTTGAAAATAGGGCGTCCAAAGTTGTTATTCTTTCAAAAACAGGTTGTCCAAATATTTAACTTCCAATACTTTTGCATGTGTTTTACAAATAAAACAGGGTGTCCATTTAGCAAACTGGGCGTCCACAAGACACCCTTATTGCTGGCTAATACTATGATGTGCAGTGAAGGATTCTGCTTGAATGCTACAAAATATTCAAAGTTTGCAAAACAAAATTTCAAGATTGGCTATTCAAAATAAGCATTACTTGTTGAATGAAATAATTAGAATTTTGCACACAAAAGTGTTGAATCATGTTGTTTTGGAAACTCAGTAGCACACGAGTCATCGACGTTCAAAGTTCTCAGAAGCATAATATGAGGACAACTTGACCATAACATGTATGAGGACGCACAGGTATATATGCATTAAAAAATGGTTAGTCATTGGCTGTGAAGATTCCCGATTAAGCATGGTGCGACCATCTACATGTACAGACTTGACGGCGTGACGTCTGGTGAAAACCATCCATACAACAGTGTTCAGTCTAGATATTTTAAATGCACACGTACACGTGTACACGTAATATTATGGTACATACGGAGTACTTCCCTCGTTTAATGACGCTGATAGTTGTCACTTCCTCTCTGTCTAATCACCATTTCCTACACGTATCCAGGCATTTCACTTGGCTTGGTTACCAGCCTCCCACACCATACCAACAGTATAGACTGGGGGGCGGTCTTTTTGTATATTGTATTCAAAATTGCTTTACAGTACAATACACTGTTCACTTTCAATATGGTTGCTCCCCAATTAAATAAATTCCCTTATACAACGTAAGTGCAGTGTACAAAAAAAAACCCCCACAAAAACAGACTTGTTAAATTCTACATGTATGTGAAGGTACAAGTGTTGTGTTGGCCATCCAATGACTATTTGATATACCTGTACAACTATTACAAATGTTTCGTAGAACTAACGAAAGTACAAATTGATTTACGTACATGTACATGTATAGTAGGAAGTGTTTTGTTTGATTTATTTTCAGTTTGGTCATCTTGACCATCATTTTAGTTTTAATACAAATTGTTACATGTATGTATGTCTTGGTCGGTTTCATTACGAATTGGAATTTTGAAATGTTGGCAGCTATTTATAATCACATTTGAAAGAAAATCAGTGCTTATTTCCAAAGTTATTCTGAAAAATTGAGAATTGTCGAACTGCTTTATTTTCCAAATTCTGGTTTCATCGTTAAAGGGACAATATTGTCACTATCTTCCATTTAACCCTCCTAGTTCTGGTACCTTTTTCATACAAGTTGATCCACCATTTGAAACCATTCGATTTTGTGAATGGTGAAATAACTTTGTACAGTATTGATTTCCCCAAATGGTTTTGAATGGTAGGTCAGCTAATACAAAACCTTGTTTGGATCTTTCCAAATGGTAGTACAGCTAATACAAAACCTTGTTTGGATACTTCTAAGTTGTGAATCAATGGACCCTCTATGTATTTGAATGGATTTGAATGGTAGTAAAGCTTGCTACCAACACTGTTCAAATGGTATCACCATGTGTGTACAAAACCAATGGCCATTTTGGTAAGTGGAAATTTTGATTGGTTTCAAATGGTCAAACACTAGGAGGGTTAAAGTACCTGTTTCATGTACATGTACATGTATGTATAATTCTGAGCTCATGCTGAAGGTAGATTGTTGCAACTGCATGTTCTGGTATTGTGCACAAATACTATCACGTACACATTATTTACACCTCCATGGGGTAACCCAACATCTGTAGACTCACTGAACCCTTTTGCCATTTCTAACATGTACATGTCCTTGCTCTATGGTCTGATGACAATCAACAATTTCTCACCGTGGCACTAATTGGTGCATATCAAAGCCCAGAAAGTGGCAACGTTGTACATGTATGTAAACCTGCATTAAATTGGCACCGCTGTTTTCGCTTCCCTGTAAATCAGTGGATTTCTACATGATGTTAAAAAAATGTTCACTGTGAATACAGTATACTGTATATATGCAATTGTACATGATGTACATGTACATGTACATGTAAGTAAAGACCGTTTGCGGTGACACCATGTAGAATTTCTCTTTTTGAGTTAGTAATTAGTTCTGAAAAGAACCGGTTGGTTACAACTCGACGTTTCGATCAGGATGCTCTGATCGTCTTCAGGAGAAATTCTCTTTTTGAGTAGTAATAAGTTCTGAAAAGAGCTGGAGGCTACAACTCGCATTTCGATCAGGATGCTCTGATCGTCTTCAGGAGAAATTCTCTTTTTGAGTACTTTAGTAATTAGTTCTGAAAAGAGCTGGAAGTTACAACTCGACGTTTCGATCAGGATGCTCTGATCGTCTTCAGGAGAAATTCTCTTTTTGAGTAGTAATAAGTTCTGAAAAGAGCTGGAGGCTACAACTCGACATTTCGATCAGGATGCTCTGATCGTCTTCAGGAGAAATTCTCTTTTGAGTACTTTAGTAATTAGTTCTGAAAAGAGCTGGAAGTTACAACTCGACATTTCGATCAGGATGCTCTGATCGTCTTCAGGAGAAATTTTACATGGTGTCACCGCAAACAGTTTTTAACTTTTTTATAAATCCTTTTTACCATGCAAAGCTACAAGTCTTATGTACGTACATGTAAATACACTGAACAGCCATGCATATCATACAGTGTACATTTTATTAAGGGACAGTCCAAAGTTGTCAACATTTTCAAGGTCGTCTAAAGCGTACTACCGGGGTGGGTGGGGGGGGGGGGTAGGCAGCCGTGTACAATATGTACATGTACGTGTGTGTACTTAAAAAATAATGGTATAAATAAACAACAGGGAAAAAAATTAAATTCGCATAAAATAAAATGTTGATAAGTACTACTTTTTTGGGGGGTGGGGGGGGGGTCTTGAAAGTAGTACTTTCTGTACTACAATGTACACTGTACCTTGAAAATGTTGACAACTTTGGATGGCCCTAACATACGTGTACACGTACATGTACGTATGTAGAAATCCACTAATTTACAGGGAAGCAAAAACTAGATAAATTAATGTAGCGTACATTCTTCATCATACATTCTTCATATACATGTATTTGCACAACACAATTGTTGTGTACAATATATGTTTTTCATGTACAGTACAAAATGTGAAATTTGGGGGACATTGCTCATTTCGATGAAGAGGATCACAAATATCCATAAATGCATCCATACTTTATAAGAATTAAGAAATACACACATGTATGCATACAGAAAGCAACCTGTCAAAGTTTCTGCCCTGTTGATTGTGACGATATTGTCCCTTTAATTACAATTCCACACAGTTAAGTATCGTATGTACATACATGTAAAAACATTGGGTCAATAGTTGTCCATCAATTCCTGGTTAGACGTACTACGTACATGTATTAATAATTAACACTGATTTTTAGTATACATGTATTAACCCTAACCCCCTAGGCCCATTTGCTTACACATAACCTGAATCCTTCCTAACTCCCTAGGCCCATTTGCTTACACATAACCTGAATCCTTCCTAACTCCCTAGGCCCATTTGCTTACACATAACCTGAATCCTTCCTAACTCCCTAGGCCCATTTGCTTACACATAACCTGAATCCTTCCTAACTCCCTAGGCCCATTTGCTTACACATAACCTGAATCCTTCCTAACTCCCTAGGCCCATTTGCTTACACATAACCTGAATCCTTCCTAACTCCCTAGGCCCATTTGCTTACACATAACCTGAATCCTTCCTAACTCCCTAGGCCCATTTGCTTACACATAACCTGAATCCTTCCTAACTCCCTAGGCCCATTTGCTTACACATAACCTGAATCCTTCCTAACTCCCTAGGCCCATTTGCTTGCACATAACCTGAATCCTTCCTAACTCCCTAGGCCCATTTGCTTACACATAACCTGAATCCTTCCTAACTCCCTAGGCCCATTTGCTTACACATAACCTGAATCCTTCCTAACTCCCTAGGCCCATTTGCTTACACATAACCTGAATCCTTCCTAACTCCCTAGGCCCATTTGCTTACACATAACCTGAATCCTTCCTAACTCCCTAGGCCCAATTTGCTTACACATAACCTGAATCCTTCCTAACTCCCTAGGCCCATTTGCTTACACATAACCTGAATCCTTCCTAACTCCCTAGGCCCATTTGCTTACACATAACCTGAATCCTTCCTAACTCCCAAGGCCCAATTGCTTACACATAACCTGAATCCTTCCTAACTCCCTAGGCCCATTTGCTTACACATAACCTGAATCCTTCCTAACTCCCTAGGCCCATTTGCTTACACATAACCTGAATCCTTCCTAACTCCCTAGGCCCATTTGCTTACACATAACCTGAATCCTCCAAAATCCTTCAGTAGTAAAGCAAGCACATGACATGTATGTACACATGTGTTTCTAATCTGTGATACATGTACATGTATATGGCCAGGGACCCTCCCTGCATGCATGGAGCAATAAACAGTGTCCACCGACCCAAGCACTGACCTTGCAATCACTACAACAAACATGGATGTACATGTACATGTACCATGGAAAGGCAAGTACATGTATGCCTAATAACCTCAATCCTTCAAAATCCTTCACTTTAGCAAAGAGGATTTTGGAGGATTTGGGAAGGTTAGGGTTAAGGAGGATTGACATTCCTGAATTTGCTGAATATTCTGTTACAGTTAGAGGCGTATTCTCGGAATTAGTTTCTGAATATTGCTAATTTGGCTGAATGTAAAGCGTCGCATGTCATTGCGCAGCATTACAAGAGAAGAATAAATTTCACAAATTGCATATAAATATGCTGTCAGCAATGCATTCAATAACACATACATGTATGTCATCATCACGTGCCTCACTCATTGGTCAGCATATTTGTATTTTCTGTACAGAACCTGAAAAAGAACCCCTGTAAAATTAGGCACAGCAAGTATTGTCCAATAGGGAATTTTTGTAAACTTTATACTTAATAAATTCTAATTTAAAAAAATATTGATCAAAAGACGGCATGACACTGTGCCACATTCTGGGAACCAGAAATGGCAGAAATGGCAGAAAATTGTTTGTCTTGGACTACATTTGTCAATTAACCCTCCTACTATAGCTGCACTTTAGAGGCAAGTAGCTATAGAGGTCAAAATTAGTCAACTGCCTGTTTTGACTGTTGACTCAAATGTGCACACAGGGACATTTTTGACTGGTTTTGACTGGTTTTGACTGTCATTTTGACCACCCTCAACAATACCAGACAATGCTTTTACCAGTCAAAAACGGTCAACTCTTTTTGACCTGTAAATGTACTTACTACATGTTAGGTTTGACAGTGTTAGACTTTTAAGTGCACTAGATATACCTTGGCAAGTATATCAACATTTGACTGGTTTTGACCCTTGTAGTAGTAGTAGGAGGGTTAAAAATGCCTGATTCTGAGCTTACATACATGTACGCATTACAATATGCATTCCACCTGCCACCTGAATGAACAACTGAGGTCACAGAGAGAGGTTTTCCTTTGCCAATCGATAATCTTGTATGTTACTGGAAGGTTTTTTTGGTTTGCTTAGTTTTTAAATTTAATTTGCAGCCCTAAATGAGGGTTGTTTTTTCAGTGATATAAGTACATTGTATTCTACAGTACACGTACATGTATGTATATTGCATTGCATTGTATTGTTTCATGAACTGCACGTTACAATTTGTGCCATTCACAGGGCCTTTGACGTTTCCATAGTGATCAGTACAGGAAACCAATTGTGTTTGAGATGATTTATTGTGTAGAAGAAAACTAAGATGTTGTGATTCAAATTGATCCATTTCTTTTTAAAGTAAATGTAAAAATAGAGAATTAGCTGTTGCAAATTGCCTACCAACCTAAAAAGGACCTGTAGTATAAATGCAAAATAATGGTTATTGGCCTTATGTTTCGAACCTAGCAGGTTCTTGCTCAAAGGCAAAACGAGACGGAATACAAACGTATTTATAGGTGAATGTGTGAATATATGGGGTGTCGTGGCCGAGCGGTCTAGCTTACCGGATTCAAGTTCTGCTGTTAGCAACATAATGTGGGTTCGAATCACGGCCATGACACTTGTGTCCTTGAGCAAGACACTTAATCATAATTGCTTCTCTCCACCCAGGGCTTAAATGGGTACCTGTGAAGGCAGAGTTGGTTTGCTCTATATGCGCTAGAAATGGCAGCAATTGAGCTGTATACTCCCCAGGGAGCTGAGATGGTTTCAGGAATGATTTATGAGCCTTATGAGCAGGGATAATAATATAATGCGCCTTGAGCACCACTTAGTTGGTGGATACGTGCGCTATATAAATCCACACATTATTATTATTATTATTATATACAGTTAGAGACCCTCTGAGACGGATGTACAAAAATTGTACATGCAGTTAGCATACATGCAGTTAGCATGTACATGTACATGTATCTCATGTTGAATGTAACACTGGTGATGGTAAATAAGACTGGGTGATGGTAAATAAGACTGGGTGATGGTAAATAAGACTGGGTGATGGTGCAATTTTTGTTTCACTTATCATTTAAAAAAAAACCTTAGAATATAAAGTGACTGTGTGGCTTTTTGACAGTACGACTGTACTCTCTTATGAGTGAAATGTATTGAGGCTGTGCCCAGATACCCAAAAGAAACTGTCATTACCCAGTTCCATTTTTCGGTCATTACCCGGTTCCATTTTTCGGTTCCAATTACCCGAAGGAAAAAAAAACTGTTTAAAATTCTGACTGAACATTTGAGCCACACAAATGGAAGTCTCTGATTTTTTTTTTGTAAACAAAATGTGTGTGGGGAATGGGGATGCTACGAGTCGTTTTTAATATAGAAATTATTACAGTAAGTCCACATTTATTATGCCTCCAATAAAACAAGAGAAACTTGTCTTCATATCATGGGTTATTTTATACATGTGTGTATATACAATACTAGGTGAAGAAAGCGTGACACACATACATGTGCATGTAGTAAAAAATGAATAACTGTCAGGAATAATGCAGACACTTTTATTTCAATGTTTATCCCTCAAGCAAGCTACTTTAAAGGGGGACTGACATCCTTTATTGTGTGTGTACTTAAGGCGTTTTGTAATAAAATATTGTTTTTGAGACCCACCTGTGTCTATTTAATCATTGATTTCTGAGTACAAGTATTTTAAAACAATGTTTGAAGTGTTTGGGGGAGGCAACCCTGCCCATGGTGGAAGCTTCATTTGCATAAGATATGTGACGTAAGGTCGGGAAGATCCGATGTGTACATGATGTACATACAAACGTTTCACACACGTAGCGTCGATTTAATTTCTTCCGTGATTTTTGTTTCCGGAACTAATAAAATGCCAGGAAGATGTGTTTCTGCAGGATGCAACAACACCACCAAAGACGGTGTTAGCCTTCATCTGTTCCCAAGTGACCCAAAAATTGCCGTATTTGGACGAGCAAAGTTCGACTGATAAGAGTAAAGTGGTCAGGTCCATTGGCTCACATAGTTTTGTGCAGCGATCATTTTGAGCCGAGTTTTGAGCCGTATTTCTCTTCCCGACATGACGTCACGAACAGCTCCTCCGTGCAGGGCGTAAAAGTAGGGGGCATTTTTACAATGGTAAAATAACACTCTCAAAAACAATAAAAACACAAAACAATTTTTTTTAAAATCTTTTACTGATATAAAAGAATAAAACGATCACATATTTAAGTGTTTGATTTAAATCCATGTCAGTCCCCCTTTAAAGGGGTAAAGATAGTTCGTCGTGAGGAAGTCCACTTTTTAGCATTCAAACTTATGTAGTTGCATCTCTAACGTATGTAACATAGTGTCTTTCAGGTGTATGGTATCACACAAAGGGTAAGTTCCCTTTGACTTTGTATCATGTAGGTACATGTTTCACTATGAGCAGACAAGGTACAAACAAGAAAAATATTCTGATGTTTTTTCAGTTTGAGTTACATGAGTGAGTAAAAAGGACACCGTTACATACGTTTACACCACATATTATAAATAACAAGTTTTTATCCAGATAGTTTTACAAGAGCAATCTTCTATATTTTAAAGGGAAAGTTTGTTTATGACAATCACAATGTTTAATGACCGTTATCCAAATCCAATTTTCATCCAAAAAATGTTGTTAATCCTTTTATTTAACGTTTGTAACAAGGACACCGAACCGGAAAACAACAATGAAATTATCTAATCCAAGGCATTTTTTCATCGTCATTTTACTATTCAATCTTATTCAGTTCAACTCCATTCAATTCTAATTTAATTAAGCCAATTCAATTCTGCCAAGAGCTTCGTCCCCAGGACGCGCAATCTGATTATTATACGGCCTATATATACAGGAACATTGGTAGTCGTTATCTGTGTGTACGTACATTCCGCTGGAAACCATCGAAACAAATCCAGACGAGCCTAGCGCTGCACGTGTCTGACGATCGTAACAAAATGGACGCGGAACACTCCAGCATTGGCAGCCTTTCGTACAATGAAAAATTGACTTCAAACAAATTTTACGACATCATAGAGGACAAATTTTATGACAAATATATTAAATAGTATCTTGGCTTTATGTATCAACAAACACCAAAGCCCGATGGCCAAACATCACGATGTAATTTAGACGATTTTTATTTGGGTTTAAGTGTCATCAACGGACGTAACACAGCTTGCCCGAACGGACGACAACAATGTCACGACCTTTATCCTCGTCCCCAGGACATGCAATCTGATTATTATATGGACTACATGTACACTGTACATACAGGAACATTGGTTGTCGTTATCTGTGTGTACGTTCCACCGGAAACCACTGAAACAAATCCAGACGAGCGGCATGTCTTACGATCGTAACAAAATGGACACAGAACTAGGACTCGCAAGTGATTTTGCATTTTTCCGTAATTAATTAAAACATTAAAAACTCAAAGTGTTACCAAGTGTTCTCTTGAAACATCTTTTTAATGAAAAATATTACTGTTGATTATTATTTTGTTTCCAGTAGTAGTCGGTCACGCAAACGTACGTAACATAGAAAGACACCAAGAGTTACGATCGTTAGTAAGATGGTTATGGTTTGGGAACATAGTTACAAATAATTTTCACTTTGGGGGTCAGTTGAAGAGGGTCATAGCAGGTCATAATATTAAAACAAGGACAAGTAAATTTCAGGTAGTAGTGCTCTCAGTTAATGGGATTGATTTAGATCATTTAAAATGTCACATTTTTGTGTCTTTTTTTCGTGAGGATGATACAGATAAAACATGAATAAAAATACTTTGAAAAATCACAGCCTAAATATATTATTTTATTTATCAGATTGATATGTACACATAACACAACACAAGAAAACTGAGCCATAATAGTCTCCATTATTTTTTTTATTTGTACACAACATTTTTTTTCAAAAATCTCTCCAGTATCAAAAACTATCGGAAGTGTTTATTTTTTTGGTACAAAATTGTTTACGGGTACCCAGGTATCCGACAATTTTCAATTTCGGGTATCCGGTTCCCGAAATAACTGAAAACGCACAGCCTTAGAATATACTTCACTGGAAGACTACATGTACATGTAAGACTAGACTTGAAGTGCATGTTTTTGTTGTATCGATTACAATACATTGATATACTATGCTCATTACCTACATTGTAAATAGGGTCTTTAATCAGGAGGACAGATAATATACAGGTCTATTGGGACATGGAAATAGCTTCTACAATGAGGAAGACAGATAATAAACCGTCAAATATCTAAAGTTCAGATACTTGTCAATTAATGTCTCATTCCACTGGAGAGCTTGTACCGTCCTTAACGTGTAAACATTCTGCACTCCTGGATATTTCAGGAGTCCTGAAAAAGTCACAAGAGCCATTGGTAATAAACAAAATGCCAGTGTGTGGATTTTAGAGTGAGTCATTTCAGATGCCCACTGTTTGCATGCATATACTTGACACTATAGTACATGTACATGTACATACGTGTACAGTGTAGCTTTTGTCTGAAGATCAAAACAACCCATCTTGTGTTTTTAACGGACAAACAAAAACTGTTTTCCGGGAATATTTGGTGATGATGTCACTGAGCATGTCACCATGGTTAGGCAAAAGAGAAAAAAAAATTTCACCATGGTTACTGTTGGGAAGGACTGACTATAAACAAGGGTGTATGTGATCAGTACTGATTTCAAATTGTAAGGTTTTTGTAGTATAGAATATGAGAAGTAATTTACTGGAATTGTCGAACTCCAAAGTTCAGTGAAATTAGGTATTGCAAATAATTGTTTTTTTTCTTGTGGTAATGCCTCAAAGATAAGACATTTTACTTGTCTGTTGTACATTATTACATGTACTTACATGTTTGTATCCAAATGACTGGTTTGTTATCCAAAAGCTTACACATTCATTTGGTATTGAGTTTGGAATGATTAAAAATCCTAAGAAATACTTTCAGAAGTAGGGGGGGGGGGCAAACATTTTTTTGGGGGAAATTTACCGACACAAAACTCAAATGAACCGACACATTTATGTCAATCACAAATGCCAACAAGTTTGTGAATTTACCAACAGACACTACATTGTATTTTGCCAACAAGTGGGGGGAACAACTTCCCCCGCCCCCCTTTGGCTTCGCCACTGTGCAGAAGTGCTCTCGTTTTTAAGAAAATTGTAGAAGAGATTTTTATTTCTAAAATACCCCCCACATTTCTATGGGAAAGGATGATGGCCTTTGTTGACCTGTGAGAATCTTTAATAATTGTTTTAGTTTATTTACATCTTTATTAACCCTAACCCCTTGGGTATTTTTACTAGAAAGTATCCTGAATCCACCAAAATCCACCATTTTTGTCACACACAAAATGCTGGTGTCCTGAATCCATCAGAATCCGCCAGTGTAGATATTGGACATATCCTGAATCCGCCAAAATCCACCACTAAATTTTTGGCGGATTCAGGATACCATGCTCACATGAAAATTTGTATAGTATGTTGCTGCATAGAATCCATCAAAATCTAACACATACAAGTGTTGGTTGTACATGTACAGTACATGTAACTATAATCCATCAAAATACATCAACCAACATGACCAAGCAGTTAAAAACTATTGAAATCCTGAATCCATCAAAGTCCGCCATATGCTCAATGTGGAGATATCCTGAATCCGCCGAAATCCTCCAAAACAGGGGGATGGATTTTGATGGATTCAGGGTGGTTAGGGTTAATCATTTCTATACACATTTTTTACTATTTCTATACGAATATATAAAGACATGCATGTATTACCCAAAGGAGCTACAACTTATAGGATGCATGGCTAAGTGCATTGGACTTGTGTTCTGATGGCTGAGTGTTCTGATAGCCCTGTAGCACCAAAAGGTTGCACATAATGGGGCTGTATACTCCCCAGGGAGCTGAGAAAGATTACATATGTGCATGAATGATATTGGCCCAACGACCAGGAGAAATAATGTGAAGTGCATTGGGACATTATGTGAAATGCGCTAAATAAGAATGAAATATTATAATCATTATTAACAGTAATCATGTTTCATTAATTGTTACATTTCTGATACAGGAGATGACTATTCTAGGATTCCCGACTCTCTATACGTCGCCGGATCGATGCCAGTCCGAGTTATTTGACGTTGTGCAATTAGTCAACTGCTGCTATGAACTCATACAGAGACACCAGCAGAACATACGCAAACTCGAGGAAAAAGAGACAAAGTAAGTGCTGGCAAAAAAATGTTGCTTAGCAAATTGATCTGCTGAGCTAAATTTAGCTGAGAACCTGCTAGAAGTGCAGTATACATGTACATTACGTGGCAATTTGGCTGGTAACCTATTTCTCTGATTAGCAGAAATTGGCCCCCCTGAGGCGTTCTCTATTTTCAAAATCTGTTTAGATACATGTATACCAAAGAAGTTTATTTTTCTGCAGCCATCTAGTATTTCCTGTTGTCCAAAACATTTGACCAAAATTTTACAAAATCGATACAGGCATTTTTAAATGGGGATGAAAGTTTGATGGTTGATCTTTATCACAGGATAATGACTGGTTTAAGTCGTGGCCAAGGGTGATTCGGCTCGGTCCTTAATCAGCCTTTCCAAAAACTGGTCATTATCCTGCAATAAAGACAATTTTATAGTCATCTACAAGCCCTGTGTTGACTTTGTCCGATGTTTCATCCCATCTCAGACAACTGCGCTGTGACTCTGACCTGGAGCATCTACAGTCCAACCACACCCGTCTCAAATTGCAACTGGAGCAGCTGGAGAGGGACAATGTGTCCCTGACGGAGAAAGAGAGACAACAGTTGAATCAGAACAAGGCGCTGGCCGTCAAACTCAAGAGCACAAGAGAAGAGGTACAGTGATGGTGGTGTGAATAATGCTGCAGTGAAGTAAAATGGGTTTGCATACCCCTCCTGTTTATGCTCTTGGAGTGGGTACCTCGGTACCTCGGTACCTTGACTCTGGGTTACTGGGCACCTCTATTAATGTTTTTGGGTACTCACTGCCAGAGTTTCTGGGTACCTTGTATCTAGGTTTGTGAGCACCATGTGTTTTAGTTCCTGGGTACCCTGTGTCAGTTTTTGAATACATTGTATTAAGGTTCCTTGGTTCCTGGGTACCCCAGTGTCTTGGTTCCAGGGTACTGTGGTGTCTTGGTTCCAGGGTGTCATTGTGTCTTGGTTCTAGGGTGCCCTATGTCTGGGTTCCAGGGATCAATGTGTCGGGGCTTCTGTATAAGATTTGTCAGTTTTTGTTTTAAACACCCTTCTTCTGGGTTCCTTGTTACAATGTGTCACGGTTCCAGAACCCTGTATCAAGGTTTCTGGGTACCACGTTCCAGGGTACCCTATGGTGTATATGTACATAAGAGGGTCTGTGCTCATGGGAAATCCTTGCCTTGGTGCCTTGGTTCCCATTGCCGGGTTTCATGGCACTGGTTATCTTGGCACTGGACACCCTACAACCGAGGCAGTAGTTACGGAGAAGCACAGCACCTTGGTGGCCAGTTATAAAAACATGTTTCTCCTCATCATTATTTTATTAGCTGAAGAAACTGGAGAGTATCGTGAAGCACAGAGACACGCAGTTCAAGCATGACCTGAAGAAGAAGGAGCGTGAGATTAATAAGATGAAGGAGCGGATACACCAGCTGCTGACAGACAAGAACCAGGAGAGGAGAATAGGTGGGCATGACAGTCAAAGATTTCACTTGTGTCACGTAGCAAAATACTGCAAAAGATTCACATTTATCTATAAATCAAAATCCATGATTTGCTATTCAAAATTACCATTACACACACACACACACACACACACACACACACACAATCCCGCACGGGGCGTTGTGGGGACAAAATACAAAGGATTTTGGGGATTAAAAACGTTGTGGGGACACACAAAATGTCCCCACAGCTAAGTAATTCCGGATCCCTCTTTTGTTCTCTGTCCCCATAACGCGGCCAGTGCTTGAACACACACACACACACGTGTGTAAACGCCTGCAATCGGGGACATCCTTTGTCAAATTCCTTTGTCCAAAAAAGCGGGGACATACATGTATTGTTCTCCATTGTGAGAGCAACCGGGGACTATTGTCCCTTTTGTTATACACATGTATGTCCCCGGTTTGAATGCGCTCACACACGCACACACACACCAATTTTTCTGCCAATTTGTTTTGGTGTGCAATGTTTTTTGAAAGAAATAGTTCCCTGGCGGAGACAAAAAGGTAGCAATCACCAAATATCCCCTTTAAAAAAAAAAATCATATCTAGATCTATTTTAAAGGTTGGTGACATCTGCACTAGTAAGCAGGAGGTCGTGGATTCGAATCCCGCCCGAGTTGCCTGTGTAGTTTTTTTCACAGACACTCGGAAAGCACTGAGTATACACTGCGTTACACACGTCGGTGTAGGGCAAAATTTAAACAAAAAAAATCAATACATCTATTTTGTTTGGGAATAATGAAATAAATTGCCAGCATTTATACTAGATCTGGGGCCGATTTGACAGAGCTGCTAAGCCGATGAAATTACTTAGAAAATTTTGCAAGGCAGCTATGGATGGTTTTCAGCACATTTTGCATGCAAAGTGTACATACTTTGGTTGGTAGTCTGTTTTATAATGCTAAGAAAAAGTCTTCGCTTAGCGAAATTTTCTGCTTGGCGACTCTGTGAAAGTGGCCCCCGGATTCATTTGGTCATGTGTTGTGATTCAAGGTTCATCATTTGTAACAGACATGGCAAATAATGAATGCTCATTATTATTATGTGCATAGATTTGCTTGAATGGTAGCAACAAGAGGGCAGTCACGGTCCGTTTGAGCGCACCTGTGCATATTGCCCATTGTCCTACTTTCGTCAAATCAATTAGCATCTGCGATTATTATAATGAAGATGATAAAGCTAGCTGTAAGCAGGGCTTATACAACACCCACACTGACAATACCCAAACACCAGATGTTTATAGATAGATTTTAAAGATTTGAAGAGGGGGGGGGGCGGATTTAATTTGTTACTGCAGCTACAGTAGTCAGAAAATTTTCAATGATAACCCTATCCATGCTCATTGAAACAAGATGCAACAACAACAGTGTGTAAAGTTGTTGCGTTTCGGTGCCCTAGGCAAAGAACAATAGAACCATTGTTTTAGCTGGTGGATGTTGTTGCCTTGTGTTGTATTCAACAGCTTGCCAGTAAAATGTCTGCAGTGGGCAGGCCTGTGATTCCTCAGGATTTTATTTATTTTTTTATTTTTTTTTAATTATTTTTTTTACAAATCTCCCTTTGCCTCAAAATTTTCTTGAAAGAAGAGAAGTAACCACTAACTAAAGAAAGAAGTAGCCTGTATTGTGTTCAAACCTCTAGTTTCTTGTTTTGTGGGGATGCGGAGAGTCTGTAAATCCTCTAAACATCCAGGAGGTTCAGGGGGCTTTGTCCTCTAGACCAAAGGGAGACACAGGCCTACTACCCGTTTTTCATGATTTTTTACTTTTGTCAAATCACACCCTTGAAGGGGTTAAAGAAATTACTTTCAAGCAGACAACCAGCCAAACTATATAATACAGTTTGTGTGAAAAAATTGGCTGGTAATCAAGAAAACCCGCTGAGCAAGATTATCTTCTGAGCAGCTCTGTGAAATTAACCCAAAAGGAGAATAATCCCACCGAACCCCCAAAACACCACAAAAGCCTTGTTTGTGGTTAAAAGCTCGCGTTAATAATTGGTAATTGAAATAAAAAAATAATAAGTTTAATATCAATCTTCTGTATAAAAAAATCTGTCTGAGGGCCAAAAAATTTCTGGTCATCGGTCGGATTCAAAATCAGATTTTGTTTTTTGTTTTTTTTTGGTAATCTTTTTTTTTTGGCCTACAGGGAAATACGTGATACATATATATGTGGGGGCCAAATTTCCCACATACGGAGTATGATGGCTAAGAGAGGCCTCACAAATCGGGTAAACGTGCATACCCCTATGTGGAAAAGTCATTTAAAACACAGCACGGCAGAAATCCAATTTATCCAGCTATTTTGGCTGCAGTTGGACATTGTTTCATAGAAAAAAAAAAGAAAAAAAAATTATGCTGATGCGCGGGTCTGAGGTGACGCGCGCGGAGACAAGAAACCGGAGACAAGAAACCGGGGGCGTTATGTACTGTCATTATTAAGAAGTTAAACAATTGCTGATAAGTTTATGTTAGAGTGAATAATTGATTTAATTTTGCCCTACACCGACGTGTGTGTAGCACTGCATATTCAGTGCTTTCCAAGTGTCTGTGAAAAAAAAAAATTCACAGGCGACTCGGGCGGGATTCGAACTCACGACCTCCTGCTTACTAGTGCAGACGTCTTAACCTCTTGACCACTGAGCTTGCCGGATGATGTACTAGGTGTAGGGCAAAATTAAATCATTTTCACAAATTTCTCGTCAACGACACATTGTAATAAGAAACTTTTTCATAGTTTTTTGGGTTATTGAATTAATGTACAATACATACTTGCTGTATAAGCTGTTTTGCCAACATTACCAATGTTATACATGTACCTATCCTTTCATAATTAATCACATCCTGTTTTTTTAGGAATTCAATTTCGCTGGTTGGAGAATTAAGAACTTCCTGTACTGCTATATATAATTAATTCTAAATAGTAGCAGATATATTTAGACTGATGATATAGATCTTTAATATTTTGTTTCTGTTGTAAACATTGTTTAGGTATGGACATATTGAATTCATTGCAAAGAACAGATGGGAAGAGGGCAACATGGAAAACTGGAAAAACGGGTACAAAGTAAGTAGAAATAATATCATAAATAATAAATAAATTATTGGATTTACATGTAATTATGTAATACCAGAAGTCTATTACCTACATGGAGTGTGCCACTCGTGTACCATCCTAGTCCATGGCATAGTACGCCAAGATCAATGGATTTGAGCCATTCATGACGTATTGTTCCACAGACTGACGCGCAAGGTCTCAAAAAGACGACTGATAACATCCCCATCCCCATCCCCACACACATTTTGTTCACAAAAAATCAGAGGCTTCCATTTGTGTGGCTTAAATGTTAAGTTGAAATTTTAAAAGACGTTTATGGGTAATTGGAACCGAAAAATTGAATCGGGTAATGACAGTTTTGGTCGGGTATCCGGGTACCCGGCACAGCCTTAGCCACTCGTGTACTACCCTAGTCCACGGCATAGTACTCCAAGAACAATGGATTTGAGCCGTTCATGACGTACATTGTATTGTTCCACAGACTGATGCGCAAGGTCACCAAAAGAAACAGCACAGTCTGGGAGACTAACCCGGCGTTTGAGAGAAATCGCGTGCGCACCTTAGCGTTTGCGTATTCTCCCCACAGCTGATGGTTCGCCCGCGTCTAGTTTAAGATTGTGTCTAGTTCTCTAGGAACTAGCTTTGCATGGAAGCGCCTATCCCATGATGCGCCACGGCAGTCGGGGCAGGGGGAGCAAAACTCTTAACCATGCTCCTTGTGCGTGCGCGCATATAGTAGCCAGCATGCTATAATCCAGACCATGCGCACATGTACAATGGGCACGGTAATGAGTTTTGGCTGCCCTGCCTTGAGGTATCACATGATAAGCCTTGACGCCGCTTGCTTGATCCAGAACAAAACGGGACGTGAACTTTAACCCTATTCTACATGCACCAAAATGGGGTATTTTAAGTGGCATTAACATGTTGTTTTTAAAATTGAATTTATTATGTGATCTAAGCATTGAAAACAAACAAGTGGCATATCAATACAAAGCTAAAACTCCCAAGCTTCCAGAAAATGAAAAAAAAAAAAAAAAAAATGCAAATTACATGTTAATTATTCATGAATAATTAATTAGATGATGAAATTTTTTCCCCCATTTTTTTTTTTTTTTAAATTTATTTACATTTTTCAAGCATTCAAGTATATTGAATGTGTTTCTTTATGCTTTTATAAGTATAACACATCCCTTTCCTCTATAAATACAAAAGAAATGGGTAAAATTGGATAATATTTGGCGAATCTATGAAAATTTACATGACTGATGTGGCATCTTCACTATCGCTGCTTTCACTACAAGATTCGTCATCGTCAGATTCATGGAACAAAAATGCTATGATTTCATCATTCAATTCCGAATTTGAGAAGTTCGGAACCATCACAGGGTCTTTATGTTTCTTTGAAGGCATTTTGGATCCGATACGATCTCGGATGGTTACGATATTGAAGGATGTTTAGCGATTGTTTGTCACGATTATCAACTACACACAATGTATGCGTAAACAAAATGGCCCGAGAGTTTGGGGAACGCACCCGACTATCGAAACTTTCCGACCGGTTAATTGGCACTGGTAGTAGTGACGACATTTATTTTCACGAGAACTTCCATATATGGGTATACAATAGTTTTTCATTCATAAAAAGTCTTCACAACACGTTGCGGCAGATATATAGCGCCCTCAAGAAAGAGATCTTTGTTTTTACTGTCAAATCGTGCCAAATGGAACGATGCGTGTAGAATAGGGTTAATGAATGGCGCAATGTCATGATTGGCCCAAATACATTGTTCTTGGAGTGCAATGGACAAGGTTATTACACGACTGGCACACTTTGTGTATGGAACAGACTTCTGGTATCAATTTGTGAACTAGACTTTATAATATCATCGTGTGCCTGCAAGGAGGACGTAACGAAAGTGTGACCGGCAAAAGGTCCTAAGCAATTAATGTGCAAAATTGTGTTTCATGAAAACTGAGTGTGAAAGTTTGGTCGTTTTTCTGCCATTTATAAGTCATTGTAGGAAAGTTAAATTCAGCATGGGAATGGAAAAACATGTCTTGGGAGCAATTCTATCAACAAATATGTAACAGTTATGCTCTATTTTTTTTTTCAAAGGAGTCATTTTATTGCTTACGACCTTCAAAGTTGTACTTTGTGTGCAGGTCATAGAGCCTTACGACCTTCTTCCGGGCACACGGCGATATTATAAACGTGTGCCATGTACAGTTAAAGCTTTGCGTCATGCATAAATATTCACATTTGTGCTTCGTAAAATTATGTGCATACCATTGGTCGGTTAATCACAAACTGTGTGAAAAGAATACAAACACAGCAGCGTTTTCATGAGTAGACATGTTAAGTAGAAAGCTTCTCAACATGGCGTCTTGTGAAATCTCTCATAACATGCGCCCTCAATAGCTCATGCACGTAGCCGATATATATATATATATATATATATATATATATATATATATATATTTTTTTAAATCTAACACAAAACTGATATGACTTTTGGACAGACACGAGGAGGAGATGTATCGTCTGATCATCACCAACTACGAGGAGAGACAGAAGGAGATGATGCTGGAGAACCAAGTCTTGAGAGAGTCTCTGAGTAACATGCAGAAGGAGCTGGTGGATCTACTCAACCGTCAGGGAGACAAAGGCCTGGTGAGTTGCCACTCTCACTACTCTCAGGATTTTTTCCTGATTTCAGGATATTTTAAAAATCGCACTTTGCCTCAAGATTTTCTTGAAAGAAGAGAAGTAGCCACCCAGGAAAGAAAGAAGTAGCCTGTCCAAACCTCTAGTTTCTTGTTTTTGGGGATGTGGAGAGTCTGTAAATCCTCCAAAATTAAACATCCAGGAGGTTCAGGGGGCTTTGTCCCTCAGACCAAAGGAAGACCCAGGCCCGCTACCCAATTTTCAGGATTTTTTTACTTTGGTCAAATCACACCCCTGTATGTGGTCGAACCAATCTTGGTAACTTCGTGGGGAGATTTTTGTTCTAGTGATCATCCTGGCTCTTAAAATAACTTAGGGCACTTATTGTGACAGAGAAGATGGCTTGCCCGGGTGTTTCTGAAATGGGTTATGCGGCTCAGGGAGCACTTACTGTTTCAAATCACTGCTGTGTCATTTTGCATTCCGTTGCAGGATTTGATTCCAGAATTCCAGGGGGAAGGAGGCTTCTGTCAGAAATCTAAGATATATTTAAAAAAATAATAAATAAATTACTCTTCACGGTTCTTTTTTTCTTTTGTCCTCTTCTTGTTCTTTTAGTGGTGGGGCAGGGGGAAAGTAATCTTATGCACTATTTCTCCAGCTGTTTCTACTGTTCTATCCAAATGCAGTCACCAATGTCCCAATGTCTTGCATTAACCCTCCTACAATCAGTGCAATTTTTGAAACAACCCATTCAGGCCACTCCAAGCCATTACCTGTTGCCAGTGGCCCCCTATGGTTACCCTTCTGTGCACTGTCACACCACTGAGATTACAGGATAAAGTGGTCTCCCATTGATACATTGCAGGCCATACTAATATGTTCAAACATTTACAGTGTCCTTGGGTGGTACACAGTTGATTTTGTAAGATTACTTGGAAAGGACAGCAGGCTTGTACATGTATGTACTGAAGGTTGCTAAAGAACAGAATTTAGTGGATCGGAGTGGCCTCCATGTGTAGGAGGGTTAATAAATTAACACAAAGTTTCTTCTCGGCAGCTCTCCAGGAACAACGACGACAGCGACGACGACACCACCTCCATCGACGACTCGTCGGTGAACGAGCTGAGCCACGGCCACTTCCAGATGCCCTACCAGATGGTGCGGGAGGGCATCGAGAGTAGCCTGAGGGAGAAGTGGCAGAGACTGAGGGAGCACATCCAGCGCATGGAGAAGGAGAAGCTGGCCGGCCAGGAGAACAATGAGAACTCGGGCGATCCCAACGGGGCTGTGATCATGCCGGGGAGGGACACTCCGGCAATTGTGTCCATGGAGGATGAGATCTCCAAGCTCAGGGATAAGGTCAAGGTGTATCACAGTATCATTGAGCAGCAGGAGCACGTGCTACAGGTGTGTCCCCAAGTTCCTCCTTTCCCTTTCTCCCCCCCCCCCCACTCCCCAAACAAAACAAACAGACAGGCTGACTAACGGACAAACTCACATTCACATAGCAGTGCTTCATCGATTGAGACTGGATGAGATCTCCAAGCTCATGGAAGAAAGTCAAGGTGTGGCACTGTATCAATTAGGGGAGGAGGGCCAAAGTCATGGTACAGCCAAGCCTTTGAGAAGCCTGGCCAGGCCAAGGCTACCTGGCCTCCTAATTGTCTTTTGTGAGTCCTAATCCTGTAACAATACAGTACCTGCCAATCAACATAACCTGGGCTTCTGGAGGGCCTAGCCCAGGCAAGCAGAGCTCATTATATAGGCCAGTAGGCAGGGGAAAAGCCTGGGCCAGGCTGTACCATGACTTTGGCCCTTGTCCTTAACAGCAAGAGCTGGTGCTACATGTACATGTTATTTCCCAACACCCCTAACCCTCCTCCCCACCCTAACCCCCTTCCCAATTGAGACAGACAGAAAGACTGATTGACAAGCAAACCAACATATATGTAGCAATGCACCATCCATCCGATTTTTTTTTTTTAATGATCAGAACCCTTTCAGCTACATAGATACATCTAATTCTTAGAGAGGAGGGCCAAAGTCATGGTACAGCCAAGCCTTTGAGAAGCCCGGCCAGGCCCAAGCTTTGCCCAGGCCTAGGGACCTATATAATCCCCTAGCTGAGCACAAAAGACCCTTTACTAATGAATAGATCTCAAATAGCTCTTATTGTTAACACAGACTTGACTGACACCTCAGCTGTCTTTTGTTCACAAACCGCGGCCATTATAATTAGCTCTACTTGGCTGGGCTAGGCTAGGCCCTCCAGAAGCCCAGGTTATGTTGATTGGCAGGTACTGTATTGTTACATGATTAGGACTCACAAAAGACAGATTAGGAGGCAAGGTAGCCTGGGCCTGGCTGGCCTTCTGAAAGGTTTAGCTGTACCATGACTTTGACCCTCCTCCCTTACTTTACTTAACATTGTCCACACTGGGCGGTCCCTCTGTTTTCCTTGAAGTGGCTATATCTTCCCTGCTTCAGTTATTGTGTCAAGAGGTCTAGTTTTACAATCTATCCTGACAGTTTATCTACCTCGTGGGCAGACGGACTCTGGGTCTTTTCTTTTTATACACCCATCAAGCAACAACATGGGTAACAGATAGTCATGTACATGTTCAAAATATTTCCGTCTTCTTGTGGTCACCCTATTGACTATGGTCTGGTCCAGGTTTTATATAGCACTTCTCTAATGTGATTTGTCTAGCTTAATGACTTCCGTTTTTTTCCTTTCAAATTCAGCCTAAGTTGTAATACCGGTCTCTCTTTGCTCTATACTCATATCACTCAGTCTGTACAGGATACCAGTGCAGACGATGGCCTCATGGCTCTGTTGAAGGACTCGCAGTTCCTCGAGGAGAAGGAGAGCCTTGCGGATGAGAAGAGGTTGTTCTACCAGCAGAAGACGACCTTCGAGAAGGAGAGGAGGAACTTCACCGACGCTGCCATCAGACTAGGACGTGAGGTAAAAATTGGAAAAGTACCTCTGAAAGTCGCCACTACTTATGGATCTACTCGAGTCCATCAAACTTGATAAAAGGGGGTTGGGGTGGTAAAGAAAGTAGACAAAGATGGAAAGATTCTTAGAAGGAAAAAAAAAAACACTTAAATTTATGACTCTGCAGCATGTTTAAAATCTGCATAGAAGGATGGGAGTGTTCCAGTATCGGCTTTGACTTCAAAGTCGCTGTATCTATCTATTTACAATTTCATGATTAAAGTATAATAAAGCATGCAACTCTTGTATTCACGGAAAACAAATCTTTAAAAAAATAAACAAAAATAAATAAATAACCTTTAACCAGTTCGCGTCGGAGGCCGTGTATACACGCACATTTTTTTTTGGACAGCGGATCGGAGAGCGTCTAAACATGCCACAGGATTCTCGGGAATTTTGTATAGATTCCCGGTCGACGTGGCAACGAGCTATAAGCATACGGTGGAAGATGCGGTCTCCCCGGTCACGCTCTGGTGAGCACCATTGTTCGTGTTTGTGCGGTAAAAATAAACCCGCCACGGGGGTTCGGAAAAACTTTTTTATTCCCGACGCGAACTGGTTAACACATGACCAGAATGCATTTCAGAGCATCTAGAATGTAACAGTTTGTGGTACTGGCTCCGCACTTGCAGTCGGAATCTTTTAATTGATCAGTTATAATTGTCTGTATAATTGGGCATCATATTGTTAACCACATAATCATGTAGAGTTTTTAAATTCTGTTTCCAGCAAAAACAAATTGGTTCTTTCTTTTTTTTTGAAACCCTGCGAAAATGACATTTTCTTGATGTGGTTTTGATTTGACAGCGCAAGAAGTTCGAGGAGGAGCGAGGCACTTTCCTCCAGCAGCAGCTCATGCTGAGCCCCACCAAAGCAGGGACGTCACCTCCCCTCAGACCACCAAAGTATATCAACAAATCAAGCAGTAAGTCTAGCTGATCCAGAGAATACGGTGTTAGTTCTAAAGCTGAACTTTCTGAGAAATTCCGAAACTAGCCAAGGAGGGCCTGTGGATACTATTAAATGTAGTTATTGTTTTTCCATTTCATTTCATTTATTGATTTCACAGGTAGAAAAACAAATAAACACAAATTTACATTAAATTAACAGAAAAAGAAACAAAGGTAGCACCCCTGTAGGATTACAAAAAAGTAAACTAAATTACTGTCGAGTTCATCTCCTGATGCTACCACAGAGAACGATAAACAACATGGTTACAGGCACACTTTGAGATATAAAAACAATACTAAAATAAAAATATTAAAAGTTAATACTACACAGTTTGAGTTAGGGCAACTCCTAGGCCAGGGACTAATAAATGTTTTCTAAGTGAATTAATAAATAAAGATAAACTATAAATAACTGTTTCTTTAACATCTGCTGGTAGCACCTCCCATAATCTTCGAAATCTATTGAAAAGAGAATGATGAGCAGCATTGGACCTTGCCATTTGATGAGAAAACTTAACAGCTTCAGTGTGTCTACGATTGTTGTACTCTCAACGCATGTGCTAGAATGCTGACCAGACTTGTATTCGAGTCCTCAGACCTCGAGTCTGAGTCCTCATTGTCCAGTCCGAGTCAAAGTGTTGAGTCATGATGGTCGAGTCCGAGTTATGAGTCACAAAGGTCGAGTCCAAGTCAGAGTCCTTAAATTAGACTTAACACGAAAACAAAATATTTGATCTAGAAGCTTTTTACTGCACTGATTCTGCCCCCAATTACAATTTTTGTGTGTGTATGTAACTATTCTATTATAATGATCAATTATTAGGACATTTTTCAAATATTAACAGGGAAATATTTTCACATTGATTAACCCTAACCATGCTAAATGCAACAGGATGCAACAGTTGACTCAATCTGTTGTATCTTGTTGCATTCAGCACTGGACTGTGTTTGTATAACAAATAGTCTGTGTTGTGTCTTGTTGCATTTAGCATTGTTTAACATGTGAATAAAGAAGGAAATAAAGAAAGTTTCTTTTGATGTAAACAGTAGAAAAGAGAAAACATGTAAATAAAGAAGGAAACAAAGAAAGTTACTTTTATTGTAAATAAAGAAAACGGAAAGAAGCAAAGAAAAACAAAACATAAAAGTAACAAGCATGTAAATAAAGGGAAAAGACAATGATGATTACCATAGCAGAGAAGCACAAAGCTTGTGCAGCTAAATAATCCCCTTGTTGTATGTTGTTGCAGACAGCACTGTGCTTGAAAAACCACAGTCCAATTTACTGAACCCTTCACTGCTAGGTGCAACAAGATCCACATATGGATCTCATTGCACCTAGCATGCCTCGATTATTGACCACTGCTGTATGTTGTTGCATTCAGCAGGGTGATAAGAAAGTTACCCTAACATGGTTAGGGTTAATCTATGGTGGGCTTAAGAATGGTTAATATTCAACAGGCAATTTTACTTTGAAGTTCGAGTCATAAAGGCTTGAGTCTGAGTCCGAGTCACAGAAAAAAGTCAGACTCGAGCGAGTGTACAAATCATGAGTCATATAAGTGTGATACATTATGTCCTTTTCAATGTCACTGAAAAGCTTGCTTTAATTCAGAAGTGTTTATAGTGATGTAAGGTATTACCTTTCTCATGCTACAGCCATTTTTCACAGGTTGGACTCTAACTTTATAGGGGCAGAGGCAGTTTAACAACTGCCTTGTTCTGGACTAGTCACCCCTCCCAGTCCTATTCGCACCGTGAAGAGGCTGGTTATTAACTTGTCTTGCTTCAGTGTGAGGGGCTGGTTTCTTCAGTGTGGAGTTGTTGTAACAACTCAATGACTTGGGAGCCCCCACCTTGGATTGGCCATTGGCCTTGTGTGGGGCGATTTGCATAAAACAATTTAAAAAAAACAAAAAAAAACTATTTCTTGATGTCAAGTAAGAAGAAGGTTGTGGGTTCGGATTCCTCCAAAGTTGCATATGGAAGTTTTCCTGCAGAAATTTAAAAAAGCACTCGGTATACAGTGCTACACCACATAGTTGAAGGGCAAAATTCAAATCAATCTTCACTGAGTAATGACTGCTCATAATGACCGTTTACCAAAAACTGTATTTTGGCATTAATCAAACCTAATCTCTGTCTTTATCCCAGGTCCGAGCGGCCATCTACCCGATCATACGTCGCAGATACCCCCCAATGAAAAGACACCTAAAGGACAACGAATACAACAGGTCATCAGTACACCAACGACGGTGGAGCTGTACCGTGCCCTGAAACTCATCCCTGACAGGGGAGAGTGCCTAAACTCGTAGGTCTACCTCATGAAATTTTGACTCATTCTGTCTTTTTTTTTTGGTCTTATGTAACATCCGAAGTCTATCTACATGAAGTGTGCCATCTTGCTGTAATCCATACCACGGCATTGTACTCCAAATGCACGCATGCACAACAAGCTTGGTTATGGGTTTTGCTCCCTCCTGCCTGGCCTGGCCTGCCGTGGGACATCATGGGATAGGTGTTTCCACGTGAAGCTAGTTCCTAGAGAACTAGACGCAATCTTAAACTAGATGCGGGCAAACCATTATATGTGGCGAACGATGGACGCGTTCAAGAAACGCTAAGGTATGCGTGCGATATACAGTTCTCTCACACGCCGGTCAAGCACTGCTTGTTTTTGAGACCTTGCGCATTAGTTTGTGGAAGAAAATGTCACAAATGGGCCAAATCCATTGTTCTTGGAGTACTATGCCATGGACTAGGTTATTACACGAGTGGAACACTTCATGTAGTTAAGAGACTTCTGGTACTATGCCGTGGACTAGGTTAGTACACGAGTGGCACACTTCATGTAGGTAACAGACTTCTGGTACTGTACACGAGTGGCACACTTCATGTAGGTAACAGACTTCTGGTACTGTACACGAGTGGCACACTTCATGTAGGTAACAGACTTCTGGTACTGTACACGAGTGGCACACTTCATGTAGGTAACAGACTTCTGGTACTGTACACGAGTGGCACACTTCATGTAGGTAACAGACTTCTGGTACTGTACACGAGTGGCACACTTCATGTAGGTAACAGACTTCTGGTAACATTTAAGTAGTTAAGGAATTATTCTTCCTGAAGTGCATTCAGCTTAATAGAGAAAACAATTGTCAAATTTACAAAAAGTTTTATTTTATAATATAAAAACATGAAATGCATGTAATAGTCTTTTGTCATTTTCTTGAAAAATGTAAATACCTATTGTGATGAAATTTTCACAGGTTATAGTTTTATGATATATTTCTTGAAAACGAGAGGGTTGATATGAACATATTTCTAAAAACCAAAACCTTCCCTTTAAACTCTGGAGAGAACTATTGTTAGTCAGACTTGATATCATACTGCCCTCTGTTGTTCACGTTCCTCCAGGTCAAGAGAGAGCCTCCACGCACCCAGCTACTACTCGGACACAGACCAGTCGGGGGCAAGCACCCCACGATCGGGGGTGACCACCCCGCGCTCCGTCTGTAGTCAAAGCAGTGGGACCAGCAGCCGGCGGACCACCAATCAGAACAGCAGCCGGCGAGTTGGCGGCCAGTCGGGCAAAGCGTCAGGCGAGAGATCCGAGGAGCACAAACAACAGAGTCAGCGCACGTCGCACGGACACCGGACCAAGAAAGGAGAAGGTACAGGGAAGAGAAAATAAACGATACAAAATTGATAAGATATCAATAAAATATCAATAAAATATCAACTAAAATAAGGTTAGTGTAGTTCAAATGCTACTCTGGGGATGAATTTCTAATGAGCTCAAATTTGCTGTGATATATACTAAGGGGATTCTGCTTAGGGAAATTTGTCAGAAATTGGCCCTAGATGTGCCACTGCTGAGCAGATACATGTATAAATTATTGAACATATATGCCTGGAACTTGCAAGTTCAGAGCTCACCATGACTCTAATACTGCATGTAAAATACTGCAGGCACCTGTATTTATTGAGTGGAAGATGTATAGACTAATAAGAATATTTTGGACAATGTACACTGAAGATAAATAATATATGTATGTTTAACATGTACACTGATTTGTAAATTCATGAATGCCCCAGACAGTTATAGACATTCTGAGATTGGTTGTGGATGACTGCGCGCATGGGTTCCGGTCTTAAAATGTCCGTTTCAGGTACATCTAGTGCCAGGTGCTCTAATTAACACCATGAGATGTTTGGATTGAGAATAGTTCGTGGAAAGTGTTAAGTAACATTCTCCACACTTCAATGTAAAAAAATCTCTTTTGTCAAACAAACAGTTGTTTCACCATAAAGATTAGGCTATCAGAATGTCTATGGGAACATTCGTAAGGGGCATCCAAGACCAAGACCAGGGCAATGGAGACCATGGCCTCTGTAAAATTCTAGGCCTGGGGCTGGTTCCAAATAGGTTACTAGACAAGTCAAATCTTCATCGACAAGACAGGGTTCGGGTCAAGTTAGTCCAACTAACATAGTTGACAGTCAAACTTGCTCTAGGCTGTTTGATTGATAGGCCAGAACAATGGAAGGGTGTGACGGAGAGAGTATCTTAATGTAATGGATCATTTACTGCAATAATATCTCCAAACCGTTCTTGTTGTTGAATTTAGAATGTGCCAAAGCAATTGATGCCTTTATGTCAGGTCAGTGTGAATGGACACATGCTGCAGTGCCTATAAAGCAGTTAGCCGGTTAGCAAATTAGCAAATTAGCAAAATAGCAAATTAGCAAATTAGCAAATTTAGAAACGGTTAAAATTTAGTGCAGTTTTGGGCAGTTAAGCGGTTAGCCGTCCCAGCACTAATCTAAGTAGCAAATGTGCATGGCATCTATGGCCGTGTTCAGTGAAGGCTACCAATCTTGGGCTTTATTGTCTTGTAACTTTACAAATGTATATCCGTACATGTGGCAGACATGCAGAGGTAATACATATACAGCCCATGCCATGCCTGCCTGCTCTAACCAATGAAATCATAGTGAGTTTCATTCACAAACCTGTCCTTAGTATTAATGCCCCCCCCCCCCCCCCAAAAAAAATTAAAAATAAGGTCTCCGGTTTCTGGTCTCCGTGCGCATCACCTCACACCTGCGCGTCACCATTTTTAAATTTTTTTTTTTTTTTTTTTTTGGCTATGAAACGATGTCCAATTGCAGCCAAAATTGCTGGATAGATTGGAATTCTGCCGTGCTGTGCTTTAAACGACTTTTTCACATAGGGTATGAACGTTTGCCCGATTTGTAAGGCCTCTCTTAGCCACCATACTTTGTACAGGGGAAATAAAATGCATCACTGCACCGATTTTGAAGCCGAACAATGACCAGAAACCGGATACTTTTTTTGTTTGGGGGGGGGGGGGGGGGCCTAATATAAAGGACAGGGATTTTGCTAAGCAAAAGTTTGAGGGAGAAATATTTGTGTGTGCATGTAATGCTAATTTTGATCGGCAAATTGTGAATTTTGTGATTGCTACACAATACATGCGAAATCGTTCACTTAAGGATAGATAAGGTTTAGGTGATATTTATAGGATTAGAGAGAGAATGGAAAGGTTTCTACTCTTGTAGACAGTACAAGTGCCTTACAGAAGCCAGGCAAATTTCTGTGTAAATATTCGTTTTTTTCTTTTCAGCATTATATTTTTGTTCGAGGATATATCATTGGACTTTGTCAGCTGTTACCTGTGCATTATCATTGTTCTATTTTTGTTGTATTGAAACAACTGATAATATGCAGAAGTCTATTACCTACATGAAGTGTGCCACTCGTGTACTAACCTAGTCCATGGCATAGTACCAGAAGTCTCTTACATACATGAAGTGGGCCACTCGTGTACTAACCTAGTCCACGGCACAGTACTCCAAGAACAATGGATTTGGCCCATTCGAGACGTTTTGTTCCACAGACTGACGCGCAAGGTCTCAAAAAAAAAAGCAGCGCAGTTTGGGAGACTTCTCCAGTGTGTGAGAGAACTGCATATCACGCGCGCACCTTAGCGTTTATCAAACACGCCCATTGTTCGCCTGCTTCTAGTTTAAGATTGCGTCTAGTTCTCTAGGTACTAGCTTCACGTGGAAATGCCTGTCCCATGATGCCCCACGGCAGGCCGGGCAGAGGGAGCAAAACCTGTAAGCTCGTTGTGCGTGTGCGCATTTTGAGTACAATGCCGTGGTGTGGATTACAGCAGGGCTGGCACACTTCATGTAAGTAATAGACTTCTGACGTTATTTAAGTCGATGTAATTTAATGGGAAATTATCTCCTTTTGTTTCTCTGTAACTGATGAGTTTGATATCAGTAATTCCTTGTGATGGTGTGTGGTAATAAAATATGACTTATTTTTGTATTTCTAATTTAACAAACATTTGAAGCGAATGTCTTCCGACCGTATCATGCAACGACATAGGAAGCCAGTCAACATGATGCCTTATATTATCTATGCCATTGTATTTCAATAATTGAACTGAGCATTTTAATTCATTCTTACTTGAGATTTGTTCTTCAAAAAAACAAAAAAGATGTTTATTATAAGGATTATTAGCACTTATATCACCCGTGTTTGGCTAAGAGACCAACAAAATTGATTTTATAAAGCGAAAAACTTTTGAAAGATAATATCGCTGTTAAACAAAAAAAACAAAAAAATTATGAAATTCGCATATTTCAAACGCGCTTGATTCTGATTGACAGTTGCGCTGCCCATCCCCTCAGCCCGTAATACATACAATAAATTGTGTAGTCAGTACAAGCTGAGGATTAAAACAGTGGTCCAGCATTTAATTAAATTGAGTTTTTATTTTACTGGTACTAATCCTTGACGGACTTTTTCGTTCAATGTCTCAAATGAAAGCTTATAACTTCCTTAACCCCCCCCCCCCAAAAAATAATAGTAATTAAGCATTTAAAACTATTTTTTTATCGTCAGATTGGCCCAAACACGGGTGATATATATCTTTAAGAAATGGTTTTATGGTTTTGAAAAGAACAATTGAGTTCAACTCAAGATTTTAAGTAGCATGATCTGGCTGTTCGTAGAGAATATATTAATGTTTATATTTATTTTATTTTTTACACCAAGATTAATGACGCACATGATTTAGGTTCATTACAATAAAACAATTTTCTTCATGTCATTTATGGTATATCAAAGGAACAGTATTGTCACGATCAGAACATGCTTTCAACAGGGCATGGAATCGGTCTCCTTGTTTAAGATAAACACAGTGACTGAAAATTACTGGCTCGTTTATGCAGCAGAAACGGCAATATGACCTTATCATGTGAGGTATTATTTTCAGTCACTGAGTTTATCTAAAACTAGAACTCCGATTATACGCCCTGTAGATCGTGACGATATTGTCTCAGTATTTATAAACATCAGGATCATACAAAGATTTGTTCATAAATGGGACATGATTTTTTTGGGTTACATCACTGAATACACTTAGTCATTCAATAAATCTTTTTTTTTTCCCCCTTCATATTTTTATATTTATTTGAGAGCAAAACTTGGTTAAAAGTTGAGTTGGGTATTAAAAAAAAAAAAACAAAAAAAAACAAGGCAAAACAAATTACAAAAAATACAAAAATATATAGATAATTGGAATACTGCTATGCTATGCAAAAATGTTGGATGTTAAATCTATACCGCCGGTGTATATTCATGAAATGCCACTAGTGTCGATTTTAAATCCCCGGTTTAGCTTAAAGGGAAGGTACAGCATTTGTAATGACCTTAAAAATTACCAAAATTATTATCTGAAATTTTACTCGATGTGATGTTGGTAGAAGTACAATAGAATAATAATTTTGTCTGAAGATTTCTCATTTCAGAGAAGACACTTTTTTGTTTGCCCATTTTTAAAAAGTTGCTGGCTCGAAGTGTTTTCTGTTTAAAGTTGTGAATACTTTTTCACACTTCCATATGACTCGGACTCTGTATTGAGCTGAAACTTTCACAGGTTGGTTGTTTAATGTATAATCTTGATTCAAAGAGAGTAAGCACACTCATAGAAGCAGTTTGGCCAACATTACCAATGCTGTACCTTCCCTTCAACGTATATCTTGATTCAAAGAGAGTAAGCACACTCATAGAAGCAGTTTGGCCAACATTACCAATGCTGTACCTTCCCTTCAACGTATATCTTGATTCAAAGAGAGTAAGCGTACTCATAGAAGCAGTTTGGCCAACATTACCAATGCTGTACC
This sequence comes from Zoroaster sp. YZ-2022, assembly GCA_029582265.1. Classification (NCBI taxonomy): domain Eukaryota; kingdom Metazoa; phylum Echinodermata; class Asteroidea; order Forcipulatida; family Zoroasteridae; genus Zoroaster; species Zoroaster sp. YZ-2022. The sequence continues at coordinate 18,223,728 of CM055825.1, read as the reverse complement.
TTCCCTTCAACGTATATCTTGATTCAAAGAGAGTAAGCGTACTCATAGAAGCAATTTGACCAACATTACCAATGCTGTACCTTCCCTTCAATGTATATCTTGATTCAAAGAGAGTAAGCATACTCATAGAAGCAGTTTTGCCAACATTACCGATGCTGTACCTTCCCTTCAATGTATATCTTGATTCAAAGAGAGTAAGCATACTCATAGAAGCAATTTGACCAACATTACCGATGCTGTACCTTCCCTTCAATGTATATCTTGATTCAAAGAGAGTAAGCATACTCATAGAAGCAATTTGACCAACATTACCATGCTGTACCTTCCCTTCAATGTATATCTTGATTCAAAGAGAGTAAGCATACTCATAGAAGCAATTTGACCAACATTACCATGCTGTACCTTCCCTTCAATGTATATCTTGATTCAAAGAGAGTAAGCGTACTCATAGAAGCAATTTGACCAACATTACCAATGCTGTACCTTCCCTTCAATGTATATCTTGATTCAAAGAGAGTAAGCATACTCATAGAAGCAGTTTTGCCAACATTACCGATGCTGTACCTTCCCTTCAATGTATATCTTGATTCAAAGAGAGTAAGCATACTCATAGAAGCAATTTGACCAACATTACCGATGCTGTACCTTCCCTTCAATGTATATCTTGATTCAAAGAGAGTAAGCATACTCATAGAAGCAATTTGACCAACATTACCATGCTGTACCTTCCCTTCAATGTATATCTTGATTCAAAGAGAGTAAGCATACTCATAGAAGCAATTTGACCAACATTACCAATGTTGTTTCCCTTGTATGATGTTGAATGTATATGCAATAATGCAAAACCAAAGTGAAACATATGTGACGGGCTCTGTGAAAATGAGTCACATGGGGGTGAACATAATTTTTTAGTTATACATGGCTGAAAAGAGCATGCAATTTATAACTTCATTTTGATACCTGTTAAACAACTGTGGCATGTCCGGTTCAAAACTTATCACCTTTTGAAAATATGTATTATGTCAACAATCGAGTAATCCCGTATAGGAGAAATTGCCTATTAAAAAAAACTGTAAAACCCATGACGAAGGTTACTAATAAAATGTGCATAGTTACCAATATGTTCCTTAAATGCTAGCGGGGTTTATATTTTTTCCAAGCACAATCATCGTAAACGCAGCAATTTATAGCGCATTGTAATGGAAACAACGGACGAAATGAAAACAAAAGGCACACAAAAATCATCATTTATTCCACTTTCTTCATACAAATCAGCTTTTTTGATTTATAAATATGAAAATACAGATACTAAAGAACCGAAATAATGGATAATCAGAAAATCAATTTCCAATTTTTTTTCACCCTCCAAACATTCATCTACCCTGTACGTGGAAATAGGCCGTGCGAGAAGCGACTCATTTTCGCAGAGCCCGTCACATATACTCTGTACATTAGATGTAACTATTTATTCTTCAAATGATTAAATGTCAGGTTTTATTGAATACTGTTAGCTAATTTGTACACCATGTGTACAAGTTGTTTGGTTTTTGCTTTAGAATATTGAAATTACTCTTAATTTGGTTTTAATTCCAGACATTTTCCGCCAAATTAATATATTGTCTTTCTTTCAGCTACAAATAGTGTGAATTCACGTATAATTTTTCATAATGCACTTGACTTTGTTTGAACCTATGTTGCTATGTATATATTTGCCAGTTAATTAATATAATACTGTGGTCTGTGTACCAAACTATATTGTATATGGTGCTACCAGAAGTCTAATTACCTACACAATGAATACTGCCCTCTATTGACTATTCTTGTGAAATCGATTTTGAAAGTGAATGTTTCCAATTGTCTCCTGCAGTTCAACTGACACTCTCACAGATTAGTTGTTCAATGTGCATCTTGAATCAATTGAATTTAAGCATGCTTTAAGAAGCATTTATGCCAACATTACCAACACTATACCTTACTTTTAAGTCGGTGTTTCAGCTAGTGTTGTTCTCTAGCAAATCATATTTTCTTGAACTATTTAACTTGAATATTATATCAACTGGGCTGCGTTTCTGGTAAATGCATTGGCAATTCTGTGGTTACATTTTTGAGGTTTTGTGCCCAATCTTAATGCCATAATGTATACATTTAATTCATCAGTTTTTTTCACAGTAGTTGCATTATACCCAGATGTTATTCAGCAGAAAATAACAATTTCAGAAATGTGTTATATGTACACTATATGAGAGAAAAAGCAACATTTTATGCATGTTCAAAAAATGTAAAGTGGGTAACCAGCATTTTTTCTTTTATATAGCATACATATAAAAAAATGTCTGTATGTAAGTGTATGTTTGTTACAGTATTACTTTGCATTAAAGTTCATTACATTGTTTGGCAATTTAGGTGGTGTTATAAAGCAATCACTCTGATGGTAAGGGGTCATATATATATCAGATAATATACCTTGATCATGGTACAGTCATCTTGTGTTGTTTCCATACAAATCCACATATCAAACCGAGGCAGGCAGCTATTTTTTTTAAAATAATAATAATAATGTGTGAATTTATATAGCGCACGTATCCACCAACTAAGTGGTGCTCAAGGCAGCATACTTCGTCAATGGCTTAGAAATTGGCATAGAAATCTAATTTAAAAAAGGTTCTTCAGTAATTAATTAACCACCGAAGTCGAATGGCATGGTAGTCTAGTGGTTAGAATGCTCCCCTTGCAAACAGAAGGTACCAAGTTGAAGACTAGATTTTCCAACATTTTCATTAAGAAATTTGATACATTTTTTTTTTAACTCCAAAATTAATTAAGAAACAAAGCCTTTCTATGTAATAGTAATTCACGGTTGTGAAGGATTTTTTTAAAAGGAAAAATTCCAAAATTCATTTTTAGTATACAAATGCATATAGTTGACGAACTGTACTGCAGAAAGAAAAAAAATCGCAGACAGGCGGGGAAAATAGTTGGGTGCCTTATATGTTATGAGAATCAATGCTTGAACTGTTATTACAAGCAGAATACTAAAGGTTTACAAGACTGTTGAAATGGCATGCTTTTTTTGTTATAAAATGTTTACATTTATGTGGGTAACGGGTGTTAAAGGGGTTGGTGTCATACAGGGTACTACTCCCCAATGGTACCCAGGCAATCATAGGTGTCCCAGTCATCTGTATTATACTGACTGGATATAGGGTTGCCTATTTGTACCTAACAAATAAAGGCATCCACCGCAGCGCCATGTTGGTACTCCACTATATCTCTATTATTGTGACTGGATAGAGGGTTGCCTATTTGTACCTAACAAATAAAGGCATCCACCACAGGGCCATGTTGGTACTCCACTATATCTCTATTATTGTGACTGGATAGAGGGTTGCCTATTTGTACCTAACAAATAAAGGCATCCACCGCAGCGCCATGTTGGTACTCCACTATATCTCTATTATTGTGACTGGATAGAGGGTTGCCTATTTATACCTAACAAATAAAGGCATCCACCGCAGCGCCATGTTGGTACTCCACTATATCTCTATTATTGTGACAGGATAGAGGGTTGCCTATTGGTGTCTAACAAATAAAGGCATCCACCGCAGGGCCATGTTGATCCTCCACTATACAAAGGAACACAAAAGGAATTCACGTTGTTAAACATGGTTTGTTGGAGGACCAATATGGCATCCAGTGGCTTTGAATGGAAGCACATGATCTTCTATCCAGTCAGTATAATAGAGATCAGTCAAGAGTCCTCTAACATATGATTGCACTGCCTGGGCACCATCGGGGAGCACCAACAGTGACTACGACCCCTTCAGCACACATGCAAGTGGTGGACACTTGTGGAGGGAAACGAGAGGGATTTGGAAAACAAAATATCTATTGAGCTTTATGAATGATGCAATGGAATACCTCACTTGTATCATAGTCAAGGAATCCATGTGTGACTACAGTGCAATTATAAATGTAGAATTAAAAATGTATTGGATTATTAGGTTAAAATCACATTGCTAATACATTGGACATATAATAAATTATATCCTTGATTGATGGCAAAATAATTGTAGAGTTATAATGACCTTGTGTATATATTTATAAATAAAGCATACATACGGTGGACCTTTTGAAATATTAACTATGACAAAATGTGTACAGAGCGGAGATATTAAACAAATGTTGATCAACAGTCAATTGTCTTGGACTTTGTGTTTGCATTTGACATAAAACACAATAAAGGGGGCCACTTTCCTACCGTCACGTTAGCAGTTTTTCTAATAGTTGTAATTTTTTTTTTTAATATCTGAAACCACCCAAAAAGAATTTCAACATTTGAATAGACATGCATGCTTATCCTAAAGATAATTTGAGTTGATTATTACTATTATTTTTTTTAATTACCCTAAAATTTCCATCAACAAATGGACGGAAAAGTGAGGTAACTTTTTCCGTCCAATTTTTATGGAAATTTGAGGGTAAAAAAATAAATTTAAAAAAATAAAAAAATAAAATAAATCAACTCAAATTAGTTCTAGTATAAGCCTGCATGTCCATTCACATGTTGAAACACTTTTTGGTCGGTTTCAGGTACTAATAAATAACAACCATTGGAAAAACTGCTAACGTGACGGATGCAAAGTGGCCCCCTTTATTATGTTTTATGTCATTTGCTTGTGCTGTTTCCATGTTGCATTTAGGCAGACGAAATAAAATTAAAAGACACTTCATTTGGAAGGTCGTCATTTTAAAGGGAAGGGTGTGTTCTGATACGGTACCATGTGACATCCTGATTACAAATTAACAGAGTAATTATCCAAAAGCTTTTTTGATGTTAGTCCGAATGCCTCTTCCGTTCACAGTCTCCTAGATTTAGAATAATGATGTAATTGTCGCTGTGGCAATTACATCATTATTCTAAATCTAGGAGACTGCAGGCCTCCCAGTGAAACCTATTAAACCTATAAAAACTTATATTTCAAAATGGGAACCTTTATTTTCCAAAACAAAACCTACATTTTTAATCCTGCAACACATTTTCAACTTCCTTATAAAATCCTCATGGCTTTGAAGAATAATTACTTCCCTAATAATAATAATAATAAAGATTTTTAGCGCGCACATATCCACCCTGCTGGGCGCTCAAGGTGCGGAAACAAAGAAAAAACATGAATACAAACAATATACAATGATAGCATAGGGGAAAAAAATAAATAAATAAATTATGTACCGAGATACATGTACCTACAATGCAATTACAAACATACATCATCTTTGAAGAGTTGTGACATAAGATGAGTTTTAAGCATCGACTTAAATCTGGTTATACTATGACAAGATTTGAGTTTAGTTGGAAGATGATTCCAGAGTCTCGGAGCTGCGACAGAAAACGACCTATCACCCCAGTTCCGTTTTGAAGTTGGTTCCTTTAGGAGTGACATGTTGCTGGAGCGCAAATTGCGTGATGGAGTGTAGACTTTAAGCAGTTCAGAAATATAAATTGGAGCAATGTTATTAAAAGAGTATATGTTATTAAAAGAGTATAAAGAGAAGAAGCCAAAACAGTAGCCAAACTGTAACATGTATACCGCTCTTAGATTTTCTGTATGGGGTAATGTACTTTGTTGCAAAAAGTACTCAGAAGGTAGGCAATTTACCAAAAACTTGTTACTTGACACTGCATAATCATGGGAAATAACCTATAATAACCTCTATTTTGCTTTAAAAACCTATTTTAAAAAAACTATATTTGGTAGATTAGGGCACTGGGAGGCTGTGAACAGAAGAGGCATTTGGACTAATTTGATGTGAGGTTGGATAAAAGTAAAAGTCATCTCCTGAAAAAGTATTGTCTGAAGTGTTCTCTTGTCAGAGAAAACATGAACAAAATCTGCACAATAATTCAAAAAGTTGCAACACTTTTTGCTTAAAATGTGTTTTCCAGAACAATTTTGAATGCTTGTCCATGATTTTTTTCATGACTTGAACTCCGTGTTGAGCTGGAACTTGCACTAGTTAATTGGTCACACAGAAAGTCAGCAAAGGCCTCTACTTACTAAAAAGCAGTTTTGCAAAGTTTGTATTTTGCTTTTAGGAAAGGGGCTAGGAGAGTGTGTGGAGGGAGGGACCATGACCATTGGATGCTGTCTAAAAAGGAGGATGGGACTGAGGGAAACAACAACTGAAGATTGAGCTTAGAGGGCAGGAACTAAGGGACAAGGGCCAAAGTCATGGTACAGCCAAGCCTTTGAGAAGCTCGGCCAGGCCCAGGCTTTTCCCCTGGCCTACTGGCCTATATAATGAGCTCTGCTTGCCTGGGCTAAGCCCTCCAGAAGCCCAGGTTATGTTGGTTGGCAGGTACTGTATTGTTACAGGATTAGGACTCACAAACGACAATTAGGAGGCCAGGGAGCCTATGCCTGGCCAGACTTCCGAAAGGCTTGGCTGTACCATGACTTTGGCCCTCCTCCCTAAGTGTAACAACATAAATACCTAATTAGATGGATAATATTATTAAAATTTAATATAAAATAGCAAGTAGTAATATCCAGATTGCTCATTAAATTATTGTAACTTATTAGCAAAATTAGGATTAAAATGTGCACAAATATTTCCGAGGAACACAAATTCCACAGCCCTCTTCGCCGCTTCTCGCCTCCCCTTTCCCCTCCCACCCCAACGCAGTAAGTTCGAGAAACTTTTCGTGCATGCATGCTGCGCTGTCTAATGCTTGGTAAAGAGCGCCACCTCTTGGTCAATGATCTCAAGTTGAAAGAGCGGACGACACTACGTAGAATCCATACATTTGCAGGAGATTATGCGACGATAGGTACATTTTAAGGACGCGTTTCCAGGATATAAAATAATAATTAAATAAAAAAAATTAAGTAGAAAAAAAAGAAAAAATCAAAAATTAATCTACAAAAGGTGTTATAGATTTGGAACTACCTTACATGTCTGTTGTTGATGAAGTCTTTGTTTATTTTTCTCTTTCTTGAGGCGTTTTCGAAAGGCTGCGACTCGAGTCAGAGTCTATTCAATTAAGGTCACCCAGCTCCTTTAACTGTATGGATTTGAATTTGAGTTATTGAAGGATTTAAAAATGGCGTCTCCTTACCAGTGCGCCGGTGGAACCCTAAAGCTGAAAGGGATTGGTGACTTAGGGAGCAAAAAGTAAGTGAAAACTTGATACAGTTTTGAACTTAAGGATATGTTTTTATCATGTGTTTAGTATTATGAAATGTTTGACAATTTAATTGAGTTAAATTAAGACTTGAAAACAGTCGGGTGTTAGTTACAACTCGACTGCGACAACTCGACCTTTGTTTGTGACATACTCGACGACGACGACGACGACGACGACGACGGTCATCATCGGCGTCACCAAGCTTCAGTGGCATAGCCAAGACAAGTGCAGATTAACGGTCATACTGAAAGGCGTCAAGAGGCGTACATGATGGCTTTGGCGTCAATGCCAGCATCAATTCAAGTGTTTTAGTACGATGACGAGTAACGACTAACGTTAGAGATAAGGCCAAGTAAAAAAAATACCAGTTGATCGTCCTGGTTTTTTCAAAAAGAGGAGGATGAGGTCCCTTTTTTTTTTCCAAGATGGCCGCCAAGCATTTAAATTCAAAATGGCTACCAATTTTTCAGTTTGAAATCACCGCCAACTTTTTTTTATAGCTATCGAACAAGTAGTTGAGTAAAAATATTAATGTTAAACAATGTTTTATGTATTTTGTTAAACCCAAGTAAAAATACATGAAAAATGTACTCTTTTTGTGGATATAGTGTAAAAAATAATTTAAAAAAGGATGCGGCCTCAAAAAAGGATGCGGGCGGGGACGATCAACTGGTATTTTTTTTTACTTGGCCTAACGTTAGCCGACTACAACATGTGAAACATGGCCAAATTCCTGCAGGAAGCGTTAATGTGATGGGAACTACTTCTTAGTCTTCTAGTGTTAAGTTCAATCAGATCATTCCTATTTTTCTTTTTGAAAGTAAAACAAATATTTTTAAATGATAAAGTTCTAAATGATTTTTATGATGGGAGTAATGAGACCCATAAATTAATTTTGGGAAATATATTTTTAAAGAATTTTTTCTTTCCCCAAGTAACAGCAATATTTGAATGAAATAGAAAATTACCATTATTTTTTAAAGCTTTGTAATCAATAAGGACTATTAAAGTTTAGGGAATTAAAATATCCTTAAAATATAAAAAGACACTGAAATAAACAAAATGCAGCCGGATTGTCAAGCAGTAATTTTTATTACTCATCAAAATTAAAGAATTCAAAAAAATATATATTAGTAATGATCTTGTCTGTAATTTTAGTATTTCAAAGTTAAAAATAATAAATATTTCACCAATTTAATGGAAGGAAAACATTGTTAATGTTTATACCAAGTCTGATTAAATGGTCGTTATTCTAGCTGACCCATTCAATTCCAGTTTTTCCATTTCTAAAAGGGAAACATTTATTCTCCGATTAAAAAGGAAATTGCTGGAAATCAATGGTGAAATAAAAATTTAAAAAAAACACATGCAATACTCCTTGAAGAACATGCACACAGCCCACGTTAAGAAAATACACATCACAGCCAAGTTTGCTCTTTATATCAAAGTAATTTCTCAGGATGTTTGATACTTTAACTACATGTACACTGTAACAGAGAGCTTGCATTTGATGCCATAGTCGAGGTCAGTGGGAACAGTGAACCAATGACATTATGTACAGTACCGGCTGGAAGTAATTCCAAATCCCTGCGGGTAACCCGCAGGGGCTTCCGAGTACGTGCCGGGGATCCCCGCAAAATACCCGCGAGTGTGCGGGGAGCCACGAGAAAAGTACCGTGCCGGGGAAGAAGACTTGCGGGGCCACGCAAATGCCCCGCACAATCTGCACGTTGCTTCGTGGGCTGTTACGGGGGCTTTGTTGTCAATCATTGAGGCGTAAACTGACATTGAGTTTTAAAATGTTTAAAATTACAGTATGTAGTGTGCATAGGTAAAGGTGGTTTTTCAGGCTTTACTGTCGTTTGGTTCCATAATTATGAATGTCCAAATTTTACCAGAAATAATAATTTTAGTGTCTGGAGAATTGAGCCACAGGTGGTAAAAAAAACTCACGTGTAACTGTTATTTCGCCATAATTGCAGTCATTCATGAAAGTTAGTCCTTCGTCCATTTTCTTGTTTTGTTTACATTATTATCGATCACTAAAACAGAGGCAATATCACGAAAACAAATTACCGACTGCGACATGTTCGGTGCTTTCAAAGTGAATTTCGCCGGTAACGTTACTTTAATGGTATGATCAAGCTTGATTTTGATTATTAAAAATTCGTCAGGAAAATGAGTGGTTGAAAACGCAATCATATTGTGTGCCGGTATTCTAAATCTCACCACTACATATATAAATGAATGCACATTTTGTTAATTTTCAAAACTTTTGTTATAAAACGAGAGTTACGGTAACGTTTCTAGAGTTTGTTGAATACGGCCGTAGTGATCGTATGAAAGCGCACATATCAACTGAACACGGTACTATTGTGTATAGGGGGTGGCTCAATTGCTCAATGTTCCAACCCCCAAACTCAGGAGAAGTCATCGTTGTGCGTCGTCTGGACACGCAGAAACAAACCCAGTCGGGACGGATAGCTTGATATTTTTTGGTCGGAAATATACATGTAAACGTTATTTCGGGAAAGGTTTGTGAATATGATTTCAAAAATGTTTATAAATCTGTCGAAATTTGTATCGCAAAATCTGCGATGCATTGTTTGAAATTCCATCGCAGATTGCCCAAATTACATCGCATGTTGCGATGCGATACAGAAGTGTTCACGTTTTAAAAATTTAGAAAGATGAGTCTGCGGACTCCGCTGAGTCAGTGAACCCCCGCAAAGGGCTCAATGAAATAAGGAACGATAATTTTCAGCTCCCGCAAGGACGACTAGATGATCAGGTAATTGTTATTTTCCCCTATGGTTGAAATCCATGATATTGCCATGACGGCAATGTTACCAGGGTTGCACCAAAACAATAAGTGCCTCGTTAGATAAGTTAACGATGCCGACCGAGTATTTGAAGAATTTTAATATATTTATCGGGCTCATACATCACCGAATGAGAAAATGTCCAATCAGTTAACAAGATAGTAGATGGGCGAGTATCTGTAAATATGATTGGTTGTTCCATGAGTCAAAGTCCTCATAATACGCCCACTTTTTTCAGGTGTCCAAATTTTCCCAGTTTTTTTGTACCAGGTGCGGTGCCGACATTTCCAGAAATCAGAACATCCAGGTCTTTGGAACACTGCCAAGAAGAGTTGACACTACTGAAACTCATTGACTATTTAGTGCTGTACACATTTTATATGGAAATGGACACCCTGGGTACTGGTCACCCCGAAAATAATAAATACATGTACATGTACTAGTGTCCTCAATTTGTGTGTATGTACAACAGCGTAGCCAGGACTTTTTCAGTGGGGGCACAGGGGCATTGCTTTTCAGTGGGGGGCCTGGGGTATGGGTTTTCCTTTTCTTGTTCGTTTCTGTTTTTGGGGCACTATGAGGATTTTTCGTGGGGGCACCTGGGGGGGCACTGGAAATTTGTGGGGGCACGTACTGTGCCCCCAGGCCCCGTGGCTACACTGATGTACAAGCAAGTGGTCAGACCTATAACAAATTAAAGGAAGGATTTTGAAGCATTTATGTTCAGACACATAATTCCACCCAAATAGTTTTGACACACTTTAGGAATACTCCTTTTCTCCAGAGTAGTTAAATATTTATCTTCAAACGAATTCCTCCTCCAAAGCTGCTGGAAATGTAGTTGTAATATACGTTCATGATACTCAATAAAGTAAAGGAGGCCCAGGGATTTACCAATCGTGGGACAACAACTATGTTTTAAAAACTAAAATTACATGTACCCATTATTAAATATATTCTGATGGACGGGGGACAAAAATAATAATAAAGCATTATCATTAGCGTCCCCAACAAAAACATTATTCAGGTTTCACTTTTATACTTGCAGACTGGGGCTTTCCCCCCGCACCAGATAAATTCCCTATCCCTGTTGCCTGAAGAAAAAAAACCTGCAAAGAACAGACAAATATGAGCTTTTATTGGCGTAGTGCTTCTTCAGATTTGTCTAAAATCCAAAAGAAATATTTTTTGTATTCTTTTAAATATACCCGGTGTATATTCCCCCTACAATAAATTCTTGCATATAAATTCTCGAGTATACACGTATTTCCTTGCGTCACCGTCCCGCACCGATTTTGAAAGCCAACCGATGACCAGAAACGGGAGATTTTGTTTTGGCCTGATGCATTTAACATTTTGTTAACGTGTATTAAAATTTACCTGCATGACGAATCCTCTGCATCACCGGCGTCATGGCTGATCCATTAACAACCTCAGTCATTTATTTAGTACATTCACATCATGTCCTTAAGTTTTAATATTTAGTTTATTAAACCAACAATTTATTTTTATTCAGTAAAATATGTTGTAGATATTTTTGTTAAATTATATTTTGATTGTTAGCCACTATAATTTCCATTGGCCTTAAACCTTCAATATGCCCTAAACCTTCAATATGCCTGGAGAATAAATAAGTTCATTCAGGAGAATGATTGACAGTTCTACTGATAGTACATTAACTTTCGCCTAGTTCATAAACCATCAAAAGTTCTTGCTGAAAACCGCCAGAATTGTTGATGAAAATAATGTAATGTGACACTGAAGATATCTGTGGACAGAACTTAAATAGAAAAACAGTTTAATACGAAATAGAGGACAACACAGTTCATTAACGGTTTAGCATCGTCAATGTAAGTTGTGCTAGCGAACTTAAGTAATGGCCGGTCCGTGATCTAAAAACAAACACATACTCAATTTGGGGAAAATGCGGAATGCGGGCAAACAAGCAGCTGCCAATCGTGCACCAGGTTAATTCCTAAAGTTAATTCCAGCCACCGTGATCGGCCGAAAAATCAGACGCAGTGGGTCATGGCGGGAAGTTGCATTTTCAGACGAACCGGGACGTTTGAAGTCTCAAAGAGCACCGATAATCACGAAATGAAAAGGTTGGATTTGTTAAAGTTCGGCAATGCAAAGGTATAAATAACCGTCGAATGCACGAAAATAATACAGGAAGTTGATCAAACGTTTTGCGGGCACGCTCAAGAAAACCTCAACAAAAGCATGAACGAAGTCTGCCGTTCTTTTACTCGGGATCGCCAGGTGATCATAGAAGGTATTCATGTTCACCCAAGCGTAAAGTTGTGCTTGGTTCTGTTGCGGGGCCTTCGTGGGGCCCCGCAAAGCTTGTCCACGACACGTACGCCGCGTGCGAGGCCCTCGCTGTGTCCGCAAAATCCCGCGGGACGCAATGCGTAGAGGCCCCATTACCCGCCACGCAGTTTACTCGCGGGGCCCCGTTTCGTACTCGCAGGGATTTGGAATTACTTGCAGCCGGTACTGTATGCAGCCTCTCTATACAATGACACAAGCCATGTCAAAACCAGGCACTTGAGAACTGGGAAAAATACGTTTCATGTTGTTTTTGAGTTGTATGAATATAAATATGACTTTAGATGGGAATTGTTAAAATATTGGTACGTGAAAGCGTGACAGGTACATGTCTGTTCTTGAAATAAACTAGTAATCATGATGAACATCACTAGCGATTCCACTGACCAATATACAATAAGGCTTTTGTGGTTTATGAGTGAACATCACACAAGGTCCTTCGCTACTTTCATAAAGAAAGTTGCCAACGAATCAAGTGTTGCCACAGATGCTGAATCAAACAATAATAATAATAATAATAATGTGGAAGTTTATATAGCGCACGTATCCACCAAACTGGTGCTCAAGGCGCATTACATTATTAGTAATATTACCCCTGCTCATCAGGCGCATAAATCTTTCCTGAAACCATCTCAGCTCCCTGAGGAGTATACAGCTCAATTGCTGCCATTAGAGCACATATAGGGCTAATCAAACCTAACAACCAACTCTGCCCTCACAGGTACCCATTTACCCCTGGGTGGAGAGATGCAGTTATGGTAAAGTGTCTTGCTCAAGGACACAAGCACCATGGTCGAACCCACATTCTGACGACTCGTCCATCAGAACACAAATCCGATGCACTCCGCTCGACCATGGCACTCCATGTAAGGTAAGGAAGTCAATGAGCCGTCGTTGGATGTTGGATCAACCTGAGTGGAGCTTGGAGATTCCTTGATGTCTTCTGCTGCCTCTCTGTTCCATGGAGAAGCACTGTCACCACCGTCTGGGGTGGTAGAAGTTGCAGAAAAAATGGAATGGCTGGTTGAAGCTCCACTCTGTGAAAGTCTGTATCTTACAAACCGCTTTGACTTATTCAGAAAGTTTATCTGGGCTTCCAGTTCTCTCTTTGACTTTTATTCAGGGAAGAAATCTCCTCTGTTAATTCATCACACAGCTTGAAATTCAGAGCTTTTTCGGCAGCTTCTCTCTGTTTCTTCTTGAATGACAGTCGGTCCTTAATGTCTGAAAAATCGTCTTGAACATCTTCATGAGGCGTTAACATTGCCCCTGCAGATGGGTTTAGTTGCATGGACCTCGATTTTCCCCTTCTTGTAGGTATAGCCGCTTTCATTGACTGCCTTACGCGCCTCCTCAAGAAGGCAACCTCGGTTCCATAGTAGGCTCGGTCTCTTCACAGAGAGCTATTTGGCAGCTTTGTTCATTGCAGTTTGGTAAGCATTGAGTGGTCGTCCTCGTCTGAAATACAGCTGAGTGTTTCTTGATCTCAATATTCATATCGCTGCAAGAACTACCACTATCTACATGTAACAACAAAAATAATATTCAGAAAGGATAAACAAGCAATCTTAATTGCAAAATTATAGTTATTAACCCTCCTACTTCTGGTACCTTTTTCATACAAATTGATCCACCATTTGAAACCATTCGCTTTTAAATGGTTTTGAATAATAATAATAATAATGTGTGGATTTATATAGCGCACGTATCCACCAACTAAGTGGTGCTCAAGGCGCATTATATTATTATCCCTGCTCATAAGGCTCATAAATCATTCCTGAAACCATCTCAGCTCCCTGGGGAGTATACAGCTCAATTGCTGCCATTTCTAGCGCATATAGAGCAAACCAACTCTGCCTTCACAGGTACCCATTTAACCCCTGGGTGGAGAGAAGCAATTATGATTAAGTGTCTTGCTCAAGGACACAAGTGTCACGGCCGTGATTCGAACCCACATTCTGTTGCTAACACCAGAACTTGAATCCGGTAAGCTAGACCGCTCGGCCACGACACCTGAAATAACTGTGTACAGTATTGATTCCCCCAAATGGTTTTGAATGGTAGGTCAGCTAATACAAAACCTTGTTTGGATCTTTCCAAATGGTAGTACAGCGAATACAAAACCTTGTCTGGATACTTCTAAGTGGTGAATCAATGGACCCTCTATGCATTTGAATGGTAGTAAAGCTTGCTACCAATACTGTTCAAATGGTATCACCAGGTGTGTACAAAACCAATGGGCATATTGGTAAGTGGAATTTTTGAATGGTTTCAAATGGTCAAACAGTAGGAGGGTTAAGTGGCAGGATCTTTTATCAAAGGCAATGAGACATAAATGAATTTATACATTAATTAATCCCTATTCTGAAAACCCTTTGTCGATCGTAGGGTTTTGATTATTATTATTATTATTTATTCAGCCATCACAACAAACAAAACAATACAAAACAATACTTCCAGATGGGCTTGGAGCAACAAAAGCAAAGCAATTACTGTGATCCGTAGACCTGCTGCCCCACATCTGGTTGTAAAACAAGTAGATAAAATATATATTGATTTAGAATAATTTATATAACTAAAAATAAACAAATAATCAAAAAAGATATAAATAAATACATGTACTTCAAAGGTTTTAAATTTAAATATAACATTAAAAAGCATGAAATCTGAGAATAAACCAGTTTTTAAAAGTAGAAAAAAGGAAAAAGAAAAAGGAATACTGATAAAAACTGAAGTGAAATTACAATGCACAAGGCACTTCAAATAAAAAATATGAAAGGAATTGATGAAACCTAAGAGATATAGGCACATTACACTGTAAATGAATAATAAATTCATTAATAAATAAATAAATAAATAATAATATAAATTAATAAATAAATAAATAAGTAAATAAATCAATAAATCAATTTAAAACAATACATATATAAGTAAGTATACAAATAAAAGACTAAATAATCAAACTATACAAGGGATCTATTTCCTTTGGGACGTACATTTTTTTTGCGTGTGTCTTGCACATTTATTTCCATGTTGGCAACAACTTAATCCATAATGGGTACAATAGTGCATTACAGATTATTAATATTAAGCACAGTTGACAATATGTTAAGTGTACATTACAGTTTGACCCAATTTATACATTAGAACTTGGCAGTATTACCAACATGTAGGGAAAAATGAAGCATAATGCTTTAAAATCTTCCCCTATGACAGACAAAGACTTAGACATGACAAGGACATGTAACAGGCATGTGAGACCTGACTACTAAATAATTCATAACAATAATAACATTTTGATAATAATTTGAATCAATTTTTTTACTGCATAAGTATTGTTTAAGTTTTTGGAGAATGAACCAAGCGTAAGAGGTTCTTTTAGATCCGGTTTGAGATGATTCCAAAAAATAATACCACGAGAAAACACTGTTTTTAGATAATGACGTTCTATGCACCACGGGTGCCATATGTATGTACCGATGAAGACAGCATGCAAAAATCTTTGAAATCGGTAGGAAGGTCATTTTTATACTTAAACATGAATTTGCCTAGATTTAGATTGTATAGGTCGATGAATTTAAGAACGTTTAACTCCGTAAACAACGCAGAGGTATGTTCTAAGTACCCACTTTTTGTAATAATTCGAACAGCTTTCTTCTGTAGAAAAAACAGTAATACTACATTGTATGTACAATATCTTCTATTCTACCTCCATGGTAAAACCATGCTTTTAAAATTTATTTTGAGAAATAAAATCTGTCATTTTAAGGCATTTGTTTTCCTTTCCTACCTCAAGTAAAATAATTATTGCAAAATAGTGGAAAACAATACTTCACACATCGTTGAACATAATTTCAAAAACATTTGCCCTCTTTAACCAGTTCGCGTCGGAGGCCGTGTATATCACGCAATTTATTTTGCACCGCGGATCGATCGGAGAGCGTACTATATACGTACAATAGCAAACACGCGCGAAACTCGGGAATAAATTATTTGTATGCATCTGTACTGTACTGGTATTCGTATGCATGCTCGCTCGGCCGGTGGTTGACGTGACAAACGAGCCACGCACGTAAAGTGACGTACATGTACATGTACATGTACATGCGCGCTCGGAAGACGTGTACACGCGCTGTGGATCAGGAAGCTTCATTGTCCTTTCGGGTGACGTAAAATCACGCCATTCTGGAATATTTGTACGCATGCTCGGTTGACGTGCAACGAGCCACGCACGTAAAGTGACATGCTCGGAAGACGTGTCCACGCGCTGTGTATGTACGTGGAAGCTTCCATTGTCCTTTCGGGTGACGTAAAATCACGCCATTCTGGCGCTATGGCGCGCATAGTGCTCGTGCTGCGCTAGCGCTTCGGTACTTTTGACCTGTTATTGCGCAGCAATTGTTCGGCGCAATATAGCGGGGGCCATGTAAACACGCTCGGGGAGTTTTTTCTTTTCAGTAACTCTTGGGATTGTTTTGTTTTCTTGTCGTGGTGGAAATTTCCATCAAAGCAACAGTATGTACTGTGGTAAAGGTATAAAGGGGGCTTGCAACCTGTGACTGTCTGTGTTTTGGAACTTTCATTACATCAAATCATGGCGTCCGTAAGTAGACTAATAAATGACGTTATTTCAAGTGGGTCCGAAGAGCAATCTTCAGACTCAGATTTATCTGATTCAAGTGAGAGCGACAACCCAAGTCTTCCTACCGTGCGAAAACGCACAAAAACAGTTACTGTTCCAGCTCCAGCTGTAGTATGGAAACAGCGAGATATTTTCCCTCGCCGTTTTGAGTTTTCGGCCAATGCTGGTGTTGCCGCTACAGATTTGGACGCATCTAGCACCACGCTAGAAGTCTTCCTCAAATTTTTCCCTGACGAACTGTTCAAGCACATTGCCGAGCAGACTAATAAATATGCCGAGGACAACATGATGGTCGATTTGGACAGCCACCAGAGACTGTGGTTCAACACGACCGCAGACGAGATCAAAGCTATGGTGTCGCTGGTGATTTTGATGGGCATCACGACCAAGCCACACATCCAAGACTACTGGGCGAGAGAGCCAATGATGCAGAGCCCGTTCTTCGGTAACACAATGCCCAGAGACAGATTTTTCCAGTTGCTGAAGAGTCTGCACTTCAACGACAACGACGTTGATGATGGGACCGATCGACTGTTCAAACTGCGCCCGGTCATCGATATCCTCACAGAGAATTTCAAGACGGTGTATGTTCCCTCACAGGATGTTACTACCAACGAGTCGCTGTGGAAATTCCACGGTCGTCTGAAATTCAAACAATACAACCCTTCCAAACGGGCCCGATTTGGCATCAAGGTCTACAAGACATGTCAGAGCACCGGGTATGCAGCCGGCTATACGTGGAACTTCAAGGTTTACACCGGCCAGGACCAAGGTGCTTTGCCCGTAAGAACCAGTTCTGTGCTTGAACTCAATGAAGACCTTCTCGACCAGGGGTACAACTTCTTCCTTGACAACTGGTTCAGCAGCCCTGACCTCTTCATGCGGCTCAGGGACCGGTGGACCAATGCCTGCGGGACGGTCAGACTCAACCGTAAGCAGATGCCAGCGGACTTGAGAACCGTCAAACTGAAGCAGCGCGGAGAATGCGCTTTTAGGTCTAGCGACAGTCTTCTCGCTCTAGTGTGGAAGGACAAGAAGGATGTCAAGATGCTTTCCACGATGCACTCGGCATCAATGGAGGAGACTGGCAAGAAAGACAAATCTGGTAATCCAATCGTGAAACCTACTTGTGTCATCGACTACAACCACGGGAAATGTGGAGTTGATCTTTCTGATCAGCTTGCATCTAGCCACTGCAGCGTGCGAAAGTCCATCAAGTGGTATAAGAACATTTTTTTCTACATGGTGGACATGGCTTTGGTGAACTCATTCATCATATACAAAATTGTGAGAGAGGACATCAGTTATACCGATTTCCGAATGTCCCTCATCAGCGAAGTTCTGTATAATGCTACTTTGCCGAGCTACGGCATACGATGTCACCCACATGCCCTACCGAGTCCCAACAGACTGACTGGCCAGCACTTCCCCATCACCATACCGCCGACAGCTAAGACAGCGAGTCCCTGCAAGAGGTGTGTGGTTTGCAAGTCCGACCGGCGAAGGCGTGAGACAAGGTATGCATGTGACGTGTGTGACACTCCCCTGTGTGTGCACCCTTGCTTCAAGATTTACCACACCGAACGTAATTATTGAACTTGAAGAACATTTGTCGTCATTGATAATTACAGTACAGTTTTCATTGACACTTTTTTGGTACATTCTATTCATTTTTCGAACAAGAAATTCTTAGTTCCAGTATAAACAAAAAGAATAGACCGCAGTGGCAGATTTAGGGGGTGCGCAACGGGCACGCGCCCCCCTTATTTTTGCAGAGTAAAAAAAAACCACCCTTCCCTTGTATAGGGCCTCGCACTACACACTCGCATTTTTAACTTTGAAATTAGCCCTCAAAGTTTGCGCCCCCTTTCTTAAAATCCTGGATCTGGACCGGGGATGTTCTTTTTGTTTATATTTGACCGAAAGTATTTGTTGTCATAAAATGAAAATAAGATATAAACTTTACACTATTTTCATCATTGATATTTCCAATAATAAGTACTTGGAAGTAAATTGGGAAAGAATGTCGTATCCGACTGCCACTTTAAGGGCTTTTAAAAAAAAAAATGTTTGCAACCACTAACCACTATTGGTTATATTGAATGAGAAAAAGTGGCGGTCGGATACGACATTCTACCCGTAAATTGTTGCAATGCCATGATTTGATGTAATGAAAGACTCTTGTATTTTTTTGTAATAACTTTTCATAGAAAATTTATTTGTACATTTTATTTTCATGTTATGAGCAAAAAATCATTAGTTCTAGTATAAACAAAAATAATTTAACTTTCATCCGCCGTGATGACCTAGAAACAGATGTCGAGTGTTTATGGGTTGAAGTCAAATGTAAGCAAAGGCAGCCTGTGCTTATAAGTTCTATTTACAGGCCACCTTCAAGTTCTGTTGAGTTTATAGACAAACTGAGTGGTATTATAGATATAGCCTCATGTGAATGTAAAGAAATTATTGTAGTTGGTGACTTTAATTGTGATGTTTCCGAAGATAATGGTACTTCATCAAACCCTATAACTTCATGTTTCAAATGACGCAACTTATACATTATCCTACCCGCATTACTGAATTTACTGAAACAACCATTGATCTAATTTTTAGCTCTCGCGCTGAACTTGTAAGTGAAAGTGGTGTCCTTCCTGTCCTGATTAGTGACCACTATCTTGTTTATGGTCTTCATAATTGGAAAGCCCCCAAAAAGGCTGTTCGATTAACTTCAGATGTTTTAAAGATATAGACAATGATGGCTTTCAAGACAACCTCATTAACCAGTTCGCGTTGGAAATAAAGTTTTTTCTGGGACCCTGTGGCGGGTTTATTTTTCCCATACACGCGTGGGTCAACCGAGCATGCATACAAATATTCCAGAGTTTCCTATGGCGTGTATAGACGCTCTCCGATCCGTGGTGCAAAAAAAAATTGCGTGTAAACACGGCCTCCGACGCGAACTGGTTAATGCCCCATGGGAACATGTTCTTAATTGTCATGATGTTAACCCTAACTCCCTAGACAACAAAAGCAGTTGGAGGATTTTGAAGGATTTTTATTGTTCAGTAACAATGCTTGAAGCATGGTCCATATGGCACTCTCTGTTTTATAAGTATTATTAACCATCATGCACCAATGAAATCAAAACGTATTTGTGGTGCATCGTTGCCTTGGCTCGATGGTGAAATTCTAAACATCATGCGACAGCGAGATCGTGCAAATAATATAGCTAAACGTTCAGGCTCACAAAATGACTGGAATGCCAACAAAAAGTTGCGGAACATGACTATTGGAAAAATCCGCAGCAAGAAAAGCGAATACTTTAAATCAACCATCGAGGAAAATAAAGGCAACTCATCCATTCTGTGGAAAAAAAACTAAGAGGTTCTCCCAAACAAACAGAAAATTATTCCAAAGTCTATTCTTTCCCAGAATGGGGAATTCGTTGATGATCCCACCGACATTGCTGTTACATTTAACGAACATTTTTCTACAATCGGAACACGTATGGCCAGTAATGTCCCTCCATGTGAACTTGAAGTGGACAAAATCCACTCTTTTGTTACAGATTCACTTGATGTAAAATGCTTACTGCCTGATATTACAGAAGAATATGTTCATAAGCAAATATCAATGTCGGTCGGAAAAGCAACAGGTCCGGATGGAATAAGTGTGAAAATGATTAAAATGGCGTCTCCGTACATAACTAAATCCTTAACACACATCTTCAACCTGTCGATAAGATGCGAGCAATACCCTAGACAGTGGAAACATGCCTTGGTTACACCTATTCACAAGGGTGGAGACAAATGTGATACTATTAACTATCGGCCTATTTCAATACTGCCGATTATCTCTAAGATTCTAGAAAAATGGATACACTCTGCAGTATTTTCATATCTTGATGAAAGTAATCTGATTCCCTGTTGTCAGTCGGGGTTTAGGCCCTTACACTCAACTGAAACCATCTTACATGATTTAACAAACAAATGTTTACAGGCTATGGAGCATGGGGAAATGACAGGCACTGTTCTTATAGATCTAAGTAAAGCATTTGATTCTGATCATCACGCAACTCTCCTAGATAAACTTGAAAGGGTGAATATGTCAACCTCTGTAATAAACTGGTTTAAGTAATATCTAAGTGAACGTAGTCTGTGACTATTGAGTGCAACATATCTAAGGCCCTATCTCTTAACACTGGCGTACCACAGGGATCAATTTTAGGTCCACTGTTTATTATTTATACAAGTGACCTACCGCTTTGTATCCCTAAAGAGTGTAATTTGATTATGTATGCTGACGACTCGACATTAACGTGTAGTTCTACCAGTGTTGATGAGATAGAAAACAACTTGAATATAGCCCTAGCTAGAATTTACGATTGGTGTGTCAAACAAACTTTCAATAAACACCAGCAAAACCAAATCCATGCTCATTGGAACTAAACGAAAAGTCTGCAGTACTGACCTTAACCCTCCTATAGGCTATAGGTTTAACACTCAAAGACACTCAAAATTTATGTCTCTCTGAACCCATTGACTTTGTGCAGTGCACTCAAATACATGCAAACACATGTGGCTGTGATAGGTCAAAGACATTCAAAATTTGTATGTAACTCCCAACTCATTGACTTTGTGCAGTGCACAAAGGTCAAACCAAAACCACTGACAGTACATACACAGCTCTGTGTGACTGTGGTTTGACCTACCAATTGGCAATGCAACCAAAAATACTCAATTGAGTGTCTGTGGGTGCCGTGCTAACTGGGCCAAATTTCAGCCTGGGCATAGGAGGGTTAATGTCAGTATCGCTGGTAGTCCAGTCCAATAGAATCCGTGACTAGATTCCTCAAAGCAGCCTCCACTCCTTTTTGTGAGTTTAGTGCCATCCTTAGGTTATTGTAGTACTGTATGGGGAGGACGGTACACATTTCACGACAATATTCTTAATAAATGTCTGAAAAGAGTTGCGCGGATAATCCTTAAATGTGCATTCTTAACTCCTTCAGCCGATATGTTTGCTAGACTTAATTGGATGTCATTTTTGGAAAGAGTTGAGTATAAAAAGGCTGTTCTTGTCTGCAAATGTATAAACAAAATTACTCCTTTGTATATGACAAATCTGTTTTCACCACTTATTCAAAATCGTGAAACGAGACAAATCCACTGACATGGCACTGAAGATTCTTTTTGCAAAAAAAGAATGTTATGCCTCGAGCTTTGCTGTAACCGGTGCAATCATATGGAATAATTTGCATGTACAGTTGAGAACCATGACTTCTCTAACCTCATTGAAATCCGAACTACGTAAAACGTTAAGTCAGTAACATATACTTTTAGATGTCACAAAATATGTGCGAATTCTGTTAACGATGTTGTACATATGTAGTTGTAATAGTTCTACAATATTTTGCTTATGCACTAATCCCATATGCTTTTACTTTATTATATTGTATTTGTAATGTATTGTACTTGTACATGTGTATAGTCATTTGTATGCAGGGCCCCAATGGAAACCAGTTTTAAACTGTTTGGGCATACCCTGGCTAAAGAAATGTAATAATAATAGACCGGGGCTGTTCTTTTTGTTTATATTTGACCGAAAGTATTTGTCATAAAATGAAAATAAGATGTAAACGTTACACTGTATTTTCATCATTGATATTTCCAATAATAAGTACTTCAATGTGAAGTACTTGGAAGTAAATTGTTGCAATGCCATGATTTGATGTAATGAAAGACTCTTGTAATAACTTTTCATTGAAAATTTATTTGTACATTTTATTTTCATGTTATGACCAAGAAATCCTTAGTTCCAGTATAAACAAGTACATTATTTCCAGTAACAAATCCATAAAGTTGAAGTACTTGCAAGTAAATTGTTCAAATAAAGTATCTTGTATTAGTTTTTTATCATGTAATAAACCACAAGTAATTCTATTTCTTTGAACATTTGTTTGTACATTTTATTTTGTTATGAGTAAGAAATCCTGGAAAGAATGTCGTATCCGGCCGCCACTTTTTAAGGGCTTTTTTGGATTTTGTTTGCAACCACTAACCAGTTAAAAAATCATTCTATCGATTTTTGGTGGTACAGAATGCGAAAACTATCTTTAAAATCCACTTTTATGATGGTTTGTGTGGGAAAAAGAAACCCGCACAGGGGCCCAGAAAAACTTTTTTATTCCCGATGCGAACTGTTGATCTTACATGTGTTTGTCCTCCTTTTGGTTGTACGCCTCTTTTTTGATACTTTGCATCCACAGAATAATTTCTCAACTTCACACAAAGTAAGCTTTTAGAGAGTAATGATTGGTTAATTAATAATCTAGTAATTACCAATGTTGTTTCTTTCCCGTTTAGATAGATCTAGCAAAAGATTTTGTGTAAATTGTAATAATCAGCATATAAAAACTTATTTTTTTTTTTTTTTTTGTAGAAAGAAGAAAAAGAAGACTTCAAAGCAAATTGTTGAGCAGATCTCGATGACGACGACGGCAATTACAGAGGACGACGACCTAGAAGAGAGTAAACAAAAGAGAGACCAGAGGACTCCGGCCGAGCGAGCCTTTGCCAAGATTCAAGAGAGTAGGGTAGGTTGTGATTCATCAGGGTACTTCAGAATTTTGGAGTACAGTTCTGAGGCCATATTCAGAGAACTCAATGTTTTGGTTTCTAGTCATCAAAATTGGT
Source organism: Zoroaster sp. YZ-2022 (assembly GCA_029582265.1). Classification (NCBI taxonomy): domain Eukaryota; kingdom Metazoa; phylum Echinodermata; class Asteroidea; order Forcipulatida; family Zoroasteridae; genus Zoroaster; species Zoroaster sp. YZ-2022. Next base: position 18,200,052 of record CM055825.1, on the reverse strand, counting down.
GTGGTGACCTTTTTTTTCTCGGCCGTCTTTTTTTTTTTTTGCCAACAGAAATACGTGATACATTGTATACACAGGGACCAAATTTCCCAGAAACAAAGTATGGTGGCCGAGAGAGGCCTCACAGATGGGGCAAATGTTCATACCTCTATATGAAAAAGTCATTTAAAACAGCAGGGCAGAATTCCAATTGATCCAGCAATTTTGGCTGCAATTGGACATCGTTTTATAGCAAAAAAAAAAAAAACTAAATTAAAAATGCTGACACGCAGGTCTGAGGCAACGTGCCCGGAGACCAGAAACCAGAGACTTTTTTTGGGGGGCCTAAAATACTTGTTTTGCTTTTCTCAATATATTTTGATGAAAAAAGAAAATTACTGGAAAATTGCTTGAACATATGGGCGATACATCTTAAGAGAATTAACTGTACATTATCCCAAAGCTTTCTCATTTAATTTCTTTGTATTTTTCAACTGACAGCAAACACAGCGGATATTAGAAAAAGCCCAGAAGAAACACAAAGACAGGGTGAATGTGAGTATTGATAGAAAAGAAGTTTGCATACTAGATACTAAAGTCTCTATGCAATATTAACTGAAAAAAAAACACCAGTTAAAACATCCAGTTTGCACTGAATATTCTCACACGAAGATACATACCTAATCACATAAAATTTTACCAAATTCAAGCCTTCCAGTGAAACCTATAAAACCTATAAAAACCTATATTTTTAATCTCCTGCAACACATTTTCAATCTTCTCATAAAATCCTCATGACTTTGAAGAAAAATTACTTCCTAAGTATACTACCGGAATAAAGTAACTGTGCATCATTTGAAGTTATGCTATTTTTTAATGAAAAAAGATAATACAATGATTTGTGGTGTTCTGTTAAATCACTGTTTAACTGTTAACAGGATAATCTCGAAATGTGTATGCTTGGACACTAGGCTTCGTGACACATCCTTGAAGAGATGTGGTGTCAAAAGTCAGTTCACAAACTCAGTATCGTGTGTGTCCACCATTGGCGTTGATGCAGGCTTGACATAGCGACACTAAGCGATTGAAGAAAGCTTGGGAATGTTGTTCCATGTCTGAACCAACGCTTGTCCCAATTCAGCTAACGCCAATGGCTGATTCTGGGCTTGACGTAAACGTCGCTCCATTTCATCCCAAGCGTGCTCGATAGGGGCAGGTCCGAGAAACAGCTGGCCAGGGAGTACCGAATGTTCTGCTGTCTCAGGAAATCTGTCACAACACAAGCGACATGTGGACGGGCATTATCTTGCTGAAGCGTGATGTTACGTCCTTGTCTTTGAATGAACGCTTGCACATGAGGCCCAATGATCTCGTCCCTGTATCTCAGACCTGCATCAACGCCAATGGTGGACACACACGATACTGAGTTTGTGAACTGACTTTTGACACCACATCTCTTCAAGGCGTGTCAACGAGCCTAGTGTCCAAGCATACAGATTTCGAGATTATCCTGTTAACAGTTAAACAGTGATTTAACAGAACACCACAAATCATTGTATTATCTTTTTTCATTAAAAAATAGCATAACTTCAAATGATGCACAGTTACTTTATTCCGGTAGTATATAAAGAGATGAAGCCAAAACAGTAGCCAAACTGTAACATGTGTACCGCTCTTAGATTTTCTGCCGGACAGGGTATGGGGTAATGTACTTTGTTGCAAAAAGTACTCGGAAGGTAGGTGATTTACCAAAAACTTGTTGCTTTACACTACATAATCACGGGAAATAACATATAAAAGCCTATATTTTGGCATTTGGTAAACCTATTAAAAAAAAACCTATATTTGGTAGATTAGGCACTGGGAGGCCTGCAAATTACTCCCAAAGCTACCGAAAGCTAACTCGATGTGAAGTTGGTAAAGCTACAAAGTTTTTTTTCATTTCAGACAAAACACAATAAACTATGAACATTTACAAAATGTTTTTTTTTGCTCCATGGGTTTTCTGTCAAAACTGAATGCTTTTTCACATTTATTCTCATCACTCTGGTTGGTTAAGTAAGTTGTCAAAGAAAGATAAGTATACACATAGAAGCAGTTTTGCCAACATTACAGTGGCGTTAATCCGTGTTGAAAAAGTGGGGGGGGGGGATGATATTGAAATTTGTTTGCATAATGTACAACAAAGTAGTGGATATCAAACGTCGTTCAATTGGGTATTAAACCCCCCCAAACACCGCTTGAAACATCACTTTATGTACCATTTATCTTCTCACCCAACTTGGAATTGCATAGCCCATGCAGACCAAACATAATAATGCCTGTCTGCATTCCACAATTGGTCATACGAACAACATGGCAGTTTCCTGACAAGCTGTGTGATCACAATTGCAGTATCTATATCTCCCAACTTGGAAAGAGCACAATGTCTGTTCATTACATGTATGCACATAAATGTACACTGCACAGTCGATATGAACTTGGACTGAATTTCGTAATTGTTAGGCGGCCGTGCCAGTCAGGAATGGGCCTAGTTAATTCTGGTACTCATGCCCTTGTAGCAAATAAACAGACCACGCTAAACTGTTCCGGACCATTATGTCCGCTTGGCTTATTATGTCAACAGGTTTTGGCCCATTATGTCCACAGACCTACATGTGTATCATGTCCAGTATATTGTGTCCACAAACCCCTGTTCCCCAGGATAATTTTCCCACTGGAAAAAATATTTTGATTGAGGTAACAGAACAATATTATTGAGTTCCATATTTATGTTTTGTAATATAATTTTTGTGATCAGAAAGGCATTGCAGATTTGTTTCTCTTATGCACAAAAAAATAATGAATCAACAATAAAACAAATTAATAACTAAACAAAAAACATAAATCTACAACATAACCAATATTGTAACTTACTTTCAAGTGTATGGATTGAATGGACATTGTTTCAAGTTGCTGTTTTTATTTACTGGTAAAAAAAAAATCTAGTCACAAGAACGTTTTTCAGACGTTTTTCTTTGTAAGTGGTTGATTTATTTCTCTATCATCTGCAGGAATTCAACAGTAAATTAGACGCGCTGACGGAACACTTTGACATTCCCAAAGTGAGCTGGACCAAGTGAGGAACAACACCACCCTGCCCCCATGCTGGTATGGTTGATGTCGTCGATACTTCACTTTCAAGAAAAGAACCAGTATTTGCCTTTCAACAAAATGGATCAAGTCAATTTTTTGAGGGAGTCTACAAAGTAGTTGCTATGGTAACCTTACCCCTGCAGTTGTGTGCCTTGTATTCGTGTGGAATTTCTTCTTTTTAATATTTGAAAATAGACCTAAAAAGCAAGAGAGTTTGCGAGAATGCAGACCTTCAGTCATGCACCTTGCACACATGCTTCAACATGTTTTGATATTGTTTTCCAACTGGGCTTAGATGGCAAACTGTTAAAAACAATTGGTTTTTTGTGAAATTTAAGCAAGCATTATAAATTTGTAAAAAAGATTTTGCAAATAATTTTACCAAAATACAAAAAAAAAGAAAACCTTTAATAACTTTAAATTAATTGATTGTACACATTACCATTGTGTGTGTCTACATTACAGATGTCTCGAGGAGTCGGTGTTCAAGTGTCCAGACCATTGGCGCACCCCCTCCCCTAAAAAGAAAAATGGGCAACATAAACAAATCTATTGATTTAATTTTGCCCTACACCGACATGTGTATAGCACTGCATACTCACTTCTTTCCGAGTGTCTGTGAAAAAAAACTTCACAGGCGGGATTCAAACCCACGACCTGTTGTACCATTATTTCATTTATTTCTCAGAGTGATAAGCTTGTGCTTTGTGGCTCAACAAAAAGTGGAAATCCGGAGTGCACCACTTATCTACTGCTGTGTAATTGTATGCGACTTGTTCACACTTTGAATAAATGCACTCCATGAAATATAAAAATTAAGACGAGGTTATTGTACAAATAGTGGAATTTGGCTTTATTTCAGATTGTGATTGGAATAACTCACAGATTAATACATAATATATATCTTTATAATACACATGTCAAATTACACTTATGGATAAGTCAGTATCTAAAGAAATAAATGATTTTACACGAAACTCAGCGAGTGTTAAGTTGATGATGGTATCAAACGCCCCCTGAAATCTTTCTGTCTCGGGAGCTATCATAGAATCAATGAAATATTTTGTTTAACTGAATTTGTAACTTTGTGAGACAAAAAGTCTGCATTATAAATGAATGCAAACAAATCTGAATGCATTTTCATTATTCTCTCTTAAACATAATTTTAACTTTCACAGGTTGGTTGTTTAATATATAATATATATATATCTTGATGCAAAGAAAGTAAACATATTTGTAGAAGCAGTTTTCAAAAAATTGTAACCTCCCTTTAACCCTAACCACCCCAAATCCGCCAAGGGACTGTTGGAAACTGGTACTTTCACCTCTTCAAATGGGGGCCAAAAAGTATTGAATATGAAAGATCAACGAAAATGCATGGTGCATTTTGAAGGATTCAGGAAGGTTCCTAGCCAGAATACCTAGGGTTAATTGAATTGATTTGCATGGTTATAGCATTTTGTAAGAATACAGAAAAAAATCCTACTTAGTTTGTAAAACAACTACTCGGCTATAATTCTTAAAGGGAAGGTACATCATTGGTGTTTTCAAAATTTCATGATCAGTTTTACTGAAAAAGTGCTTGTTGTAAAGTTAACAGGCCTGTGATTTCTCAGGATCTTTTTTCAAAATTTTCTTGAAAGAAGAGAAGTAACCACCAAGGAAACAAAGAGGTAAGTCTGTATTGTGTCCAAACCTTCTTGGTTTTTCTTGTTTTTGGGGATGTGGAGAGTCTGTAAATCCTCCAAAATTACATGTAAAACATCCAGAAGGTTCAGGGGCTTTGTCCTCTAGGCCCACTACCTATTTTTTCAGGCTTTTCATAGGGGTGTCAAATCACACCACTGAGTTTTATGGTGTACTTTATCCATTGAAATGTTTCTGCCTGAGATCAAATTTCCATGTGAATGCAAAGGGAATTTAAAGATTCAAATTCCTTTTACAATTTTCTCAGTACCACAAAGTAAGGTGAAACATTCCCAAGATGGTGGTTTAATGCATTTTGGCTCAAAAATAAAGTTGGCATACTCGGCAATTCTGCCAACATTTCCAATGTTATACCTTCCCTATAAAATGATTACATGTACATTTTAAGTATTGTACATGAAACTGTTATGCTATAGTCATTAGCAAAGGCCTGTAGTGTAATCAGTATTTCAAACCATGTAATGTACATGTAGTTGTCAAGTTGCAGATTCTCAATAAATTAAGTACTGTTAATTTTGAAATACAAGTCCTCATTTTGTTTGATTTCTCCACATTTTTGCTTATTTGTAAACATCCACATGGTTTGAGTGGCAATATATCAGAAGGGTTTTCAGTTGTACACATGTAGTGATTCAACTTCCCTTTCTAAAAATCCTTCACACTGAAAATGACTGCTGTAAACAAATTAGCACTCTGGAAGTGTTGACTAGTTGACAGCATGCTCAATGGAACAAATCAGTGTAGACCGGGAAGGTAACCATGGGAAAGCAAAGGTTCTCCTCTTTCTGACAAACACACACCACTTGGGTCATGTAGCTAGATGTACCATTAATTATACTTATTATGAGCGTACATTCTTGGGTCATTCCACCAGGTTGGGGGCAAGCTTTGTGACACGGTGTCCTTGTTATGTACATGTAGGTACATGTACCATTCATTATCCTTATGAGTGCACATTCTTGGGGCAAGCTTTGTGACATGGTGTGCTTGTTACGTAGGTAGATGCACCATTAATTATCCTTATTACGAGTGCACATTCTCAGTTGTTAGAATGATATCAATCTCTGTGCCTTGAATAGGAAGTTACTGTGTGAATTTAGGAGTCATAATAAATGATGCTAAATGTTAAATTTAATTATGCAATGGGACATCTATCACAAAGCTTGCCCCAACCTGGTGGATAGGACCCATAATTTGCATTTGATCACATTTCCTAACTAAGTTTTTGTCCTCCCATGACAACAAATTAAATGTTAAAATTAATATGAAAAATCTGAACGTACAGAATGCATGATGAAGGCTTTAGTACATCTGTAATCCACCGACACATAACAAAAGAACCTTTTGCGAGTTTCATTTGACTAATATCTAGTACATGATTTCTGTGTGATCTGTTCTATTTTATATTTTGGCTCTACACATGGCCTATAAAAAAAGTATATACATTGTTTAATATGCGGAGTTGTTATCAAGAGTTTGTTAATTTATTTGAGCAAAATATTAACATGGGTGATCATTAAGCCTAATAAATATTCTGTTAAAGACAATTTATCGCCACGCTTGTTTGTTACTGTTTTATGGGGAATTTCTGGCAACCGCGGTTCTACATAAGATTACAATGCTTTATACAGTTTGTAAAATCGCATTGGCTGAGTTGTAACAATATCCCTAAGGCTAGAAGTCTATTACCTACATGAAGTGTGCCACTCGTGTACTGACCTAATCCACGGCATAGTACTCCAAGAACAATGGAGTTGGCCCATTTGAGACGTTTTGTTCCACAGACTGATGCACAAGGGTCTCAAAAACAAGCAGTGCAGTCTGGGAGACTTACCCTGCGTGTGAGAGAACTGTATGTCGTATTCGCCCATTGTTCACGTTTAAGTTCTAGGAACTAGCTTTGCGCGTCAAGCGCCTAGTCCCTTGATGTCTTACGGCAGGCAGTGCTGGGGTGCAAAACTCGTAACCATGCTTGTTGTGCGTGTGCGCATTTAGAGTACAATGCCGTGGTATGGATTACAGCAGGCTGGCACACTTCATGTAGGTGATAGACTAATACATGTATATCAAATTGTTATTTTACAGGCTATTCCATGAATTACTAAAAGTATACAAAAGAATATAGATCTAATTTACATCCAAACTTTGCATAGAATATTAATCAGCTTATTAAGCAATAAGCATGCTCTATATATAAGAGGTCATGTGACCAGTAGGCATTTTCAGGAATCCATGGTGCTGCATTCCATGGCAACTGTAAAACAAAGAATATCTTTAATTCAATGTACACAGCTTGGGGGGGGGGGGGGGGGGGAATGCTATGTGTGTACTAAAATTAGCATTCGTTTCTTTTTGCTATCCAAATAATAAAAAAATAACTAATATACACAAAGGTTCCAAATTTGAAGGGGAAAAAAAAAATCAGACAAATGGAATCTCATACCTTTTTATAATAAGCTTGCCGTTCATTGTCTATGTGATAGTGGTAAAGTAATGCCCCCACTAATGTCTAGAATTCTCATTATGTTTAAATAAGGATCTAGTTTTTTTATTTAACTATATTTATGTCTGATATTCATTCACCAAATCTCAAACTGCTTGACGCCACCAACGGCTGTGTCCTGCTAGCACAACCCATATTCAGCCAGAGACGAATCAATATATTATTATATTCTCTTCGTCTTATTCACAGCATAAAATACTGAACTCCTCAAACTCCCCCCCCCCCCCCCAATGGATCACATATGACATAAAACACAATAAAGGGGGCCACTTTGCATCCGTCACGTTAGCAGTCTTTCCAATGGTTGTTATTTATTTTTAAGTACCTGAAACCGACCAAAAAGTGTTTCAACATGTGAATGGACATGTAGGCTTACACTAGAACTAATTTGAGTTGATTTATTTTATTTTTTTACCCTCAAATTTCCATAAAAATTGGACGGAAAAAGTCACCTCACTTTTCCGTCCATTTGTTGATGGAAATTTTAGGGTAATTAAAAAAATAATAGTAATAATCAACTCAAATTATCTTTCGGATAAGCATGCATGTCTATTCAAATGTTGAAATTCTTTTTGGGTGGTTTGAGATATTTAAAAAACAAATTACAACCATTAGAAAAACTGCTAACGTGACGGTAGGAAAGTGGCCTTGTGTTTTGTGTCGTATACATAAAGGTAGCTATTATGAGCATACACATATTTTCTTGCAGGCTGGTTTTGGTCTCAACAGAAATCTTCCAATGGTGCGTACAACTCAAATGTACATTGTACCCACATAACGACACATCCGAGGCACTGGACTTTGCAGAGGCAATACACCGAGATCCAGCCTGTCAATCAAACAGCACCGATTAACCAGTAGGATTAAGGCTCTCCATGACAACCGTTACTATGTCAATCACAGGCTTGGCTTTCATGCAGGTGGAACGGACCAAAGTTTTCAGCATTGGTAAAGGTGGGCGGGGAATCTAGTCGTATAACTAGATCGGTGTGTGGAGGAAATTGCCTCTGTTCCCCCTGGCTTTGCTGCTTAGACAGATTGAGTTTTCTATAAATGGAGCAGAGAAGATTGTCTTGCCCCTTCGCGGATAAAAATTCAAGGCCTCCCTCTCCGATTCCAAAGATGTGGCCCCCCTTACTTCTCTCCATCCATCTTTAGTTCTCGTTTCTGCACTGTTACATCGTTTGTAATATACTCTGCAGTTCCTCAAATCTCATGGGATCGGTGAAGAGGAGTGACCTCGAGATGAAGAGGCGCTGTTGGTTTGTATCAAAACGCCACATGTTGATCACGCGTCCTGCGCATCAAAGAAATAATGAGCATATTATGATCATTGCACGTTAAAGTGTTACATGGCCTGGGGGCGTAATTTCATAGAGCTGTTACGCAGAAAATATTGCTTAGCTAATATTTCTGCCATAAATCAAATTGTTGCCGAGAACCTGCCAGAAGCAATATATACTACTCAAAACAATTTAGGGAACACTGGATTTTTAACATCAAATAGGTTTGAAATGTTCCATGAACCGGGATTTTCATTTGCAACCCCCTATCTCTTTCAGTAGTCGTGTCATGAAATGTGTAATCACTACATGCATCCTTTCATCATCTGTTTCATTGTGCAGTTGTTTCTCATCAATTCTGTGAAACATTGTGTTTATCTGAAATAAATGATCTTGCTTTAACTGAGATTATTCCGGTGTTCCCTAAATTGTTTTGAGTAGTATACATTACATGTACATGACAATTTAGCCGGTATACTAATTTTGCTAAGCATAACTTTTGTGTGCTTAGCAACTCTATGCAATTGGCCCCCCCTGTACTAACAATAGAGATTAAAGATACATCGCCCATGTTTTTTTCGTTATTTCACCGGTAATTTCATGGAATGCTCTTTTTCATCGGAACATTACTATTTTACTTGAGGAAAGGAAAACGACACATTTCACAAAATAATCGTGACAAGCATGTTATTACAGTAAATTTGTCTTATTAAGTGAATTACTGATGGGTTGTGCCTTTAAGTAGTTTGAGAAATAATTCATTTCAAAGTATATTTTTCCCCTTTCTAAAAGAAAATCCACAATGTACCCATCAACAAATAAACATGCTAGAAATTGCCGGTAAAATCATTTTTAAAAACACTGGCATTCCATCTTTAACCCTAACCCCCTAGCTGTTTTGGCTAAGAACCTTCCTGAATCTGCCAAAATCCAACACCATACACAAACACTACCACCCAACTGTTATGAGGACACCCGGCCCCATGTAAAATATCCCTGTCTGGGCTGTACAGTACTGAGTCCATCAAAATACAACACCATGTACAAACACTACCACCCAACTGTTGGACTGAGCTGGAATTGGGACACCCAGCCCCATGTAAAGTATCCCTGTCTGGGCTGTACAGTACTGAGTCCATCAAAATACAACACCATGCAGTAACACTACCACCCAACTGTTGGACTTAGCTGGAATTGGGACACCCTGCCCCTATGCAAAGTATCCCTGTCTGGGCTGTACAGTACACAGTCCATCAAAATCCAACAAAACCTGCTCTTGTTGGAGTTTGAATGGTTTGGTGGTGGTTAGGGTTAATAAAAGAGACATTTGCATGCCTACTGTGAAACAAGAATCTGAAGGTTTTGCAGAGCAGTACAGTAGATCTGAATTAAACCCTTTATCTATCTTCCTTACTATCAAACACCAGTGGGTGACCTTCACAAAATTAAAAATTTGCGAACAGAAATGATTGATTTGCTATTCAACTTCAGTATTACATAAGCACATCCACAAATATTGTTGCTCAAAATTTCAAACAAAAATCATTCCCCGACTCTTACCGTGATCTGACCGGACATAGTTCCCTCTGTGGTCGCCGATGAAGTACACACCCACGCCGAAGCTGATCTGCTCGATGTGCCGCATGTTGATGAGGAGGTCCTCCGTCAGGGGACGGTACATCGTCTCCCCCTTGGGCTTGACTACCTCCGACTGGAAGACGCTGGCCGACCCTTTGATGGGGAGGAAGTTACGACCTGGCGGTGGAGAGAAACGGATGTAGTCTTCATTAATGCTGTCCATGATGCTGTCACTGTCATTCATGTACATAGTGACAGCCTTATACAGCAAAAGGACAGTCACTGTACTGTATACAGTGAAAGGACAGTCACTGTACTGCAACAGTTTATGGAATTAATCTTTACCAGTATGGATTTGCTAAGATGTGACTACTTTCTTTTTGTACAGTATGGGCACGGTGACCACGTCCAAAGGGAAGTGTCAATTTCCTGCAGTGAGACTAGAGTCCGATGTTATGATTCAAATACACCAGGCATATACATGTAACTACTGTGTACTCTATATATTCAGTGACAAAGATCATGTTTGCATTATTCAACTATGTATCCATGTATTTGAGCGTGAGAACATGTTTGGCATCTGCAGCTTGTGTGTGTCAGACTGTAATTCCGCTGTTCAGGATCTGTTAATGGTTAAAAACTTTGCACACAATATGGTATTGAGCTGGGAAGTTTGTTTATAAATAAACTGAACTTTGGCCATATGGGTAAAAATATCTGTTTCTAATATTGCTAATCTGCACGACCTTCATGCACACAAAAGTCGTGCTGCAAACAGTACACTGTGTGATATTGCACGTGTATTGACTTATTGCTGTTTGCGACTATGCCACGCCCCCAAGACAACCAACAGAGGTTTGTGCAGTATGTTTTGTTAAACATAATGTCTGCATATTTCGCGCCTTAAGTGTTTCATTTGAAGAAGTGATTGGATTTGGCACTCTGTGTCTAAGCCATTCTGCCACTTCAATTATACAGCATGTTCAGTTCATCAGAGTTGAATGCTTGTTGGAGTTTATTTATAAATTGCAAGGCATTCTAGTATTAAATAACTGTGTTTTTTCTTCACAAAAACATCTCTCAGCATTATGTACATGTAGGCAGAAATACAACCATATAAATTCCCTGTGAAAATTGGATAGAAATAAGAACTTCATACACATGTACATGTATGAGCAGTGAAAACATGACATTGCCTCTTTAATTAAGGATGTGTACAACACATTGGACATTTAGTGGTTTACAGTGGCCTCTATGTGTAGGAGGATTAATAGCACAATGACCATGCAATGACAATGCAGTACACTGAATGTGACATGCCCTCAACCACTGAGCTGCGCATACTTTTTGCAAAGAAAACAGTCATGACTGTATCTAGCCAAATGAAAACCAATATTGCTGTTTTCAAATAAACTTTGGCATTGATGAAAAAAGCTCCTGTCACAACCTCAACAAAGTGCAAAAAATATATAAATAAATAAATCCCCAATGCCCCCCCCCAAAAAAAAATACATCATTGAACTGTACATGTATGTATTTTGTCATGTTTTTTAAAATCAAATTGGCTATCCTTATTCATAAAAATTAAATGTCTACATTTTACAATATACAATTTACAAGTAACAGTTTGTCAAGCTTGAAGTGCTCAGTCTTAAATGTTTAAACTAGAAAAAAAAAATAATAATAATATGAATCTGAGAAGACTAACTAATGACAAACATAATCTTTTACATGAATGACCTTGCCACGCATGCTCCAAGGTTGACAAATGTAATACTGATTAACAGTTATTTCCTGATTGTCCCTTATAAGCTTGTTGCACTACAAAGGTCAAATTGAGTCAAAAGTTAGGTGCACCAGCCTTTGCCATGCCTTAAAAGCACTAGAAAGGTCAAAATAGTCAAAAATGATTAAATGTCAAATCGCCAGACAGGTAAAAACCAGTCAAGCTTGACAAAAAATTACCCCCAGAGGCAAAAAGTCAAGGCACTCTAACAGATAAAACTAAGCAGTTGACTTAAAATTTTTGGACCAGTGTGGCATATTGCTTTCAGATTAATTAATTTTATTTATTTTTTATTTATTTCATTTTCCGGGATATACACTTTACATGTCACAGCACTGCACACAGATAATAATGATCATAATAAATAATAAAGGGAAAAAAGGAAACTTAAAACTGCAAATTAACAAAAACAAAAACAACATCCAATTGGCTCCCGTAGGATTGCCCAAAAGAAACTAGTTTCTGACAGGGGGCTCTCCAAACTGATTGGATGACAAAACAATAAAATATGTATACATAAATATGACATTTACGTAAATAAAAACTACACCTTTATCTAGAATTAACCATGAGGTTTTGTGCATGTACTGCACATGTACATATTGAAAAATGATAACAAACATAGACAAGCACAGTCCCTCAGTTTTGTTTTGCTTTCATTCAAGAGAAACATGTACACCGAACACTTGTTTCTCTTGATTAAAATGAAATGTACACTGAACACTTTGTATATATATATATAAAAAAATATATAAAAAATTGACTTATTTCGGCTGGTTGTATTTTATTAAGGCTGCGCTGGGTATCTGGGTACCCGACCGGAACTGTCATTACCCGGTTTCATTTTTCGGTTCTTCCAATTACCTGTAATTAACGGCTTTTGAAAATATTGACTGAACATTTTAATTCACACAAATGGAAGTCTCTGATTTTTTGTTAACAAAATGTGTGTGGGGGAATGGAGATGCTATGAGTAATTTTTAATATAGGTGGGAAATTATTAGAGTAAGTCCACATTTATTATGACTTTAATCAAACAAGAGAAACTTGTGTTCATATTGGTTGTTTTATAATGTACATTCAGGAGTATTAACCCTCCTACACATGGAGGCCACTCCGATCCACAAAATTCTGTTCTTGAGCAACCTTCAGTATGTACAAGCCTGCTGTCCTTTCCAAGTAATCTTACAAAATCAACTGTGTGCCACCCAAGGCCACTGTAAATGTTTGAACATGTTAGTATGGCCTGCAATGTATCGATGGGAGACCACTTTACCCTGCAATCTCAGTGGTGTGAGAGTGCACAGAAGGGTAACCATAGGAGGCCACTGGCAACAGCTAATGGCTTGGAGTGGCCTGAATGGGTTGTTTCAAAAAGTGAACTGATTGTAATATAGAGGCGGGAAATTATTAGAGTAAGTCCACATTTATTATGACTTTAATAAAACAAGAGAAAATTGTGTTCATATTGGTTGTTTTATAATGTACATTCAGGAGTATTTATGTGGTTTTACAAAATGGTTTACGGATACCCAGGTATTAAAGGGACAGTAGGGTCATTTCATGTCAAATCACCCCCCCCCCCCCAAAACAAATATGGAAATTTAAACCCGACCCCCTTCAAATTGGTTCATTTTTGGTTTATGGGGTATTTTTGGATGAAAAAGCTGAAATTTAAAGTTTTAGCCCTGTCAGACCAACGGTTTTCGTGCTACGGCCCACCATTTTTGTGCGATTTTGGCCAAAATGGGCGTGACCGCCATTTTTCAAATGACCTGATCTCCCTAACCAGTGAGCCAAATTTGTTGATATTGGTATCTTTGGAAAGGTAATTGTGTAAGGAATCCAAATTTGCCATTATTTTTTTTAATGTAGGAGCAATTTGAAGTTTGATAACCTTTTGACCTTTACTTTGACCTTTACTTTGACCTTGTGGATCACGTGACCTTGAGTTGAACTTGGGTGAAAATTATAACCCAACATGTTCTCTGCAAAATATCAAAAAATTTGAGGTATAATATTTTTCGTTTGCTTTCCAGCTCTTTTCAAAGTTTGCATACTTGATGCAAAAATGTACGAACCCTATACAATGTAATGTACTATAATATGTAAATCTACAATGTATGTAAAAGATCAAGTTCCAGCCAGTACAATGTATGTTGTCTTTCCAAGGATACCAATATCAACAAATTTGGCACACTGGTTAGGGAGATCGGGTCATTTGAAAAATGGCGGTCAAACCCATTTTGGCCAAAATCGCACAAAAATGGTGGGCCGTAGCACGAAAACCATTGGTCCGACAGGGCTAAAACTTGAAATTTCAGCTTTTTCATCCAAAAATACCCCATAAACCAAAAATTAACCAATTTGAAGGGGGTGGGGTTTAACCCATTGGGTGATCTGACAGGGGTCATGCCTATGTTCCCTCAGCCCTATGTTCCCTCAGCCCTATGTTCCCTCAATGCCTAACATTTTTTTAAAATCCAAATTAGGCCCTATGTTCCCTCAACCCTATGTTCCCTCAGCCCTATGTTCCCTCATGGAGTGTTAAGACTGGATGAGGGAACATAGGGCTGAGGGAACATAGGGTCTATTTAGGGCTGAGGGAACATAGGGCTGAGGGAACATAAGGCTGAGGGAACTTGAGTACGGTCCCATCTGACACGGAATGACGCAGTATTGTCACAATCAGACCAGACTTTCAACAGAGCATGGAATCGGTGTCCTACATGTGGTTTAAGATGAACTGGTTCATATGCAGCCGCAACAGTAATATGACCTTATCATGTGGGATATTATTTTCAGTCACTGGGTTAATCTAAAACTAACACTGTGATTCCATGCCCTGTTGATCGTGACGATATTGGCCCTTTAACCCTCCTACTTCTGGTACATTTTTCATACAAGTTGATCCACCATTTGAAACCATTCGCATTTGTGGTTTTGAATGGTGAAATAACTGTGTACAGTATTGATTTCCCCAATGAATGATACTATTCAAAAGAATGGTAGGTCAGCTAATACAAAACCTTGTTTGGATCTTTCCAAATGGTAGTACAGCTAATACAAAACCTTGTTTGGATACTTCTAAGTGGTGAATCAATGGACCCTCTATGCATTTGAATGGATTTGAATGGTACTGTAGTAAAGCTTGCTACCAACACTGTTCAAATGGTATCACCATGTGTGTACAAAACCAATGGGCATTTTGGTAAGTGGAAATTTTGAATGGTTTCAAATGGTCAAACAGTAGGAGGGTTAAAGGGAGCGTACACCATTGTATTAACCCGATTACAAAATCAACAAATCTGAGAAATTATTCCGTCTGACATAATTTGTTTTAGAAAACGTGAAATGTATAAATTTATGAAATGGATCCTGGCCGTGATCCATTTTCCACATTAGATGTAAGGCTGTGCCGGGTACCCGGATACCCGACCGAAACTGTCATTACCCGGTCCCATTTTTCAGTTCCAATTACCCGCAAATGACTTTTGACAATTTAGACTGAACGTTTAAAACCACACAAATGGAAGTCTCCGATTTTTTGTTAACAAAATGTATGTGGGGAATGGGGATGCTGAAGTCGTTTTGAATAATAGAGGCGGGAAATTATTACAGTAAGTCCACATTTATTGACTCGAATCTTGTGTCCATTTAGGCCGAGATGTGTTTTTACAAAATTGTTTACGGGTACCCAGGTATCGGAAGATTTTCAATTTCGGGTATCTGGTTCTCGAAATAACCGAAAACGCACGGTCTTAATTAGATACGAATGCAAACAAATCTGAATGCATTTCCACTCGGTTAAATGCATTAATAATTAACCCTAACCACCCCAAATCCTGCAAAATCCTCAAAGGGGCACTCTTTTGGAAAAATTCAGCACTGTTGGAAACTGGTACTTTCACCTCTTCAAATGGGACAAAATTACTACCTGGCAAGAAGTACAGTCCATAAGTGCTGAATATGAAAGATCAACGAAAATGCATGGTGCATTTTGATGGGCATGTTTCCAAAAGTGCACTGATGGATTTTGGAGGATTCAGGAAGGTTCCTAGCCACAATACCTAGGGGGGTTAGGGTTAAAGAAGGTTCCAAGCCTGAATACCTACATGTATAGGGGGTTAGAGTTCAGAAAGGTTCCTAGCCAGAATACCTAGGGGTTAGGGTGTTAATGACACAATAAAATGAGCTGACACTTTCGCAGGTTGGTTTCTATGCATCTCTCTTGATTCTTTTGATCAATGCATTTAACCCTCCTACTTTTGGTACCTTTTTCATACAAGTTGATGCACCATTTGAAACCATTCGCTTTTGTGGTTTTGAATGGTGAAATAACTGTGTACAGTATTGATTCCCCAAATGGTTTTGTATGGTAGGTCAGCTAATACAAAACCTTGTTTGGATACTTCTAAGTGGTGAATCAATGGACCCTCTATGCATTTGAATGGATTTGAATGGTAGTAAAGCTTGCTACCAACACTGTTCAAATGGTATCACCATGTACAAAACCAATGGGCATTTTTGAAAGTGGAAATTTTGAATGGTTTCAAATGGTCTATCAGTAGGAGGGTTAACAAACGTGTGCTTTATAGTGAGATGTTCTGCTTCGTTCAGGTGTGTGACTTGACAAAAATAAAAATGGGTACATGTAGCAAGCCTTTGGTCTCGAGGACAAAGCCCCCTGAACCTCCTGGATGTTTCATTTTGGAGGATTTACAGACTCTCCAAGTCCCCACAAACAAGAAACTAGAGGTTTGGACACAATACAGGCTACTTCTTTCTTTCCTTGGTGGCTATATGTACTTCTCTTCTTTCAAGAACATTTTTAGGCAAAGGGAGATTTTATATTTAAAAAAAAAAAGAAAAAAAAAAAAAAATGACCAAGGGTTAAACTTTTACTCCCATTCATAAATACCCGAATATCAAAATGGGCACATTCACATTTTTGGTACACACAAAACACTTTCAAAGTTAGCATGAGTCAGCACACGCCAGCTAAATATAACAGCTCTGCCGAACGGCTGGCACATACGTGCTGCTCTGATTTTGATGAGCCATATCTTTACCATCCTTTAAAACCCTCCTACTATTGATGCACTTTAGTGGAAAGTTGCTGTAGCTCTAGGTCAAAACCAGTCAACTGCCCGTTTTGACTGTTGACCCAAATGTGCACACAGGGGCATTTTTGACTGTTTTTTACCGTCATTTTGACTACCCTGAACAATACCAGACAATGCTTTTACCAGTCAAAAACAGTCGACTCATTTTGACCTGTAAATGTACTTACTACACGTACACATGTGTAAGGTTTGACAGTGTTTGACTTTTAAGTGCACTAGATATACTTTGGCAAGTATATCAACATTCTGACTGACTTTGACCCTTGTAGTAGTAGGAGGGTTAACCCTAACCACCCTGAATCCATCAAAATCCATCCCCCTGTTTTGGAGGATTTCAGCGGATTCAGGATATCTCCACATTGAGCATATGGCGGACTTTGATGGATTCAGGATTTCAATAGTTTTTAACTGCTTGGTCATGTTGGTTGATGTATTTTGATGGATTATAGTTACATGTACTGTACATGTACAACCAACACTTGTATGTGTTAGATTTTGATGGATTCTATGCAGCAACATACCGTAATTTCCTGCGTATAAGACGCGGCTTATCTGACTTTCAAAGGTACGAAAACGTCACTGCGTCTTATCTAACGGTGCGCCTTATCTGGTGTCGCTTGAGATCAAAGTGATGATTACCGCTTGTGTAACTTTCGGTGGACCTCAACCTAACAAAGCGGCCGTGTTTTCCAATGAAGGTCGTTAGCGCAAGATTTTCATGCATTCATTCACCGTAAATAATACTCACGAAAGACCTCACTCGTGTGTGACGCATCAAAATCAGAATTCCCTGTTTCTAAAAATAGCATGCCCAACATCGCATTACCGATCGCGCATTTTTATCTACAACGCTTTCTAATGACTAAGTCTCTATGCGATGTGTGCAAGGTTGTCAACTTTTGCCGTGTCTGTTTTTCACCTCGATTATTAATCACAGTGTATTACGCACAACACCGCGGGATCACTTGGGCCGCAACCAGACTACTTTCCTAGTACGACGCGTGGTGGTGGCGGCATGGTCGTGCTATAGCGCTTCTGGCATGCACTGCACTACTGAGCGGTCATGGTGCGCCTTATACGGCGGTGCGCCTTGTACGTTGACACATTAATCACATTCCCCCGATTCTGGGGTAATGCGTCTTATACGCAGGAAATTACGGTACTATACAAATTTTCATGTGAGCATGGTATCCTGAATCCGCCAAAATCCGCCAGAAATTTAGTGGTGGATTTTGGCGGATTCAGGATATGTCCAATATCTACACTGGCGGATTCTGATGGATTCAGGACACCAGCATTTTGTGTGTGACAAAAATGGTGGATTTTAGTGGATTCAGCCTTTTTTCAGGATACTTTCTAGTAAAAATACCCAAGGGGTTAGGGTTAATACACCCCATGTGATTAAATTTTGTCCAATCAGATTGTCCAAACTGTCTTGGGCATTTAATTACAAGATTATGGAGTGCAAGTGTGAAAGATGGTACAGCCTCTTACCTCTGAACTCCGTTGACTCTGTGGCGTTGCATCTCTTGTGTCTTGGCTCTTCCATCATATCTCCACCCACCCGCTTCCTCTTGTGTCCGAATCCATACCCACCATTGAGGGCGCCGTCGGCTTCATTGTGCTGATGGCCATTTATGCTTCCACCGGCTGGCGCGGAGATGTTCATTTCAAATGATTGTGCCGTGTGGAACGGGTTCCCTGGGACTTGCATAGTCGTTGTGATGTGTTGTAGTTTGTGAATATATATGATGAGCGGGAACGTGGAAATGGCTGAATACTGGAGGTTGTCGGACTCTGTAGTTGCTGACTTTGTCACTTCATCTTTCTAATTTATAAAAAGAAATATCTGTTGAGTGTTGACAATTATGAATACATATGCATGCACTATATTACAAACAGAACAGTACACCGTTTACAATCTTCATTCAGAAATATTTTACATCTTTGGGACACAGCTTCACTCAAAATGACATACAAAACTACTGGAAAGAATGTCGAACCCAACCGCCACTTGTGCACAATGTCAAATCAAAGCATGTGTTTTTTGCAGATGACAAAATGGCCAACATCTCACTGGATGTGCATACATTCATTGCTCCAAATCTCTCAAAATATCGTTTCCAATCCTCACTTGACTGCATTTTCCTCTCCTCTGTCATCTTTTAAAGGAAAATCTCTGATATTTTGGTCATATTTTGACAGAAAAGTGGCGGATGTTTTCTACATTCTTTCCAAAGTACCCACTCTAGAAAAAAAAATACGTGAAGACAATTATATTTGGAGATTGGATCTTGGAATATCATAAATTAATACTAAAAAGGATTATTTTTCAAAAAGAAAAACAAATGATTTGGAAAAATGTAACGTTACATTGCCTTCCTAAAAATGAAAAAAAAAGTTTGATTGCTTTCTCTTCCTTGTTCATACACTACAGGGGCGGTTCCAGGATTTTTGAAAGGGGGGTTCCACGACCACATGGTTGAAATATATTGTTTTGATGTAAGCTAAACAAATGTTATTCCAATTCTACTCCAATTCCAAAAATCTATGTTTTGTTAACAAGTCTTTCTGATGGTCTTATGAAAGTTAAAAACTTATTATCAAAGCTTTCACAAAAACCAAGTGGCCGGTCTGGACCCTTTGATCCCCCCCACATGGGTCCGCCCCGACCATGTATCCTCAATTTACCCTAAATGACGCACCTAAGGTTATATAATCAACTGGACGGTAACTTACAAATGAAATTAGCAGTTTGGTGTTTCAGTTTGTTTCAGTGAAGGATTCTCTTGTAAAATGCGGAATTTCAATGCATGACCATACACGTGGATGTCTTGAGCGCCGTTTTTTGTGACGCACAAAATTGTAGTCATCAGAAAATTGATGTTGGTATAATGACTCACCCCCAAACTGTTAAAGTTTATGGGGGCACAGAAAATGTACCCAAGAAGAAAAACAGTTGAATCATGTTTCATCTTATTCCAGATGGTTGTAAAATTGTTTTTAATCTTGAAAATAAAAATATTGTTTTCGATTATTAAAATAAAATGGTATAATTTGGAGCTCTCAAAACTTTTAATCAATATTCTTGAAAGACCAATAAAATGGAAGGTGGTTAAAATTTTTGCAAAAAGTACTTTAAAACTTTGAAATGTGTAAAAATGCTGTTAACATTTTGTCAAATAAAAGATTTCTTTTCATAACCATGATATTAATGTTTCATTTTCTCAATAATTTTCCACTACCGTCGAAATAAACACCAATGAATTAAGTAGTCTTCGTTCGCTTCTTCTATAAGGAATGTGTCCATTTTGAGGATCAGTATTTCTTTAAATAATCATTGCAAATGCAAAGCATTCATATATTTTGGTTTCCACAGACAACAGCTTGTTGACGGCATAAAACAATAAAATCACAGATGTTCGTGAAAAAAATTGAGGTCATGTAAATCTCTTACTATTTGTATCTAGTAAAATCAGTGGTTAAACAACTTTTTCCACTTTCACAAGCACTTTCCAGTAAATCATACAATTTCACTATAATTTTTATTTCTGTAACAAGCACGACTTAGATAAGTTTATGCAACCAGTAATACGCCATAATTTGTAAGTTTTCCGAGAAATGCTAAGCCAAAAGTAGGTGCGTCATTTCACGAGTGCGGCGAATTATGTACATGGACGATACATTACGAATTTACGTATTGTACGTAGCTGCGTGCCGTAGGCGTAGCTGTAATGTAAAAACGTTAGCAGACATTTTGATTTAACTGTTACTTGTTAAAGTTTGCTTAACTTTTGAATTTGAAGGGAAAATAAATGCCTCTTGAACTTTTATTGAACTTAGTTGAAACACACCTAAAGACCTATCAATGTATCAACTAGTAGGTATGTGCGTATCCCACGCATTGTCGCAAATCTTTTCGGCCGCGGCCTCAATCTCGGGTTGAATCGCCGTGGCGAAGACACCGTGGAGATAGCGCTTTGTAACGTTTCGCTGAGGCCGTTCTTTTTGACGTACCCAGGAGATTTTTTCGAAGACGTAGATCAAATATTCTACTTCAACCTCGTTCTCAAATTTTCTGAATGCGGCATCTAGAAGTTTCCAAAAAATATTCTCGAAATTTGGGTTCGCTCTTGCTCATCAAAACCATCGACGATTTACCAAAAGGTGAGTAATATCACTTATCAAACCACAAATATCATTTTTCTATACTTGTTTTCTACCTCTTGGCCAATTTTGACGGCGACTGAACGTCTCCCAGTTATGTTTTTTGGACTCCCCAAACATCGATGTCAACCAAAGATTGTATTGCGCCGCGTTCAGCGCGCTATAGACCTACCAATTTTCAGTCCGATAAATCGTCCGTTTAAACCTAATATTAGTAATATACATCGGCGTAACACAATAATATTAGTTTTCATGAACTTATTTCATTTTTTTTCTTCATATTTCCAGTCCAATATCATTTATTGTTTTTTATGTTTAATTAAATCAGGGATAAGAATTTCTCGCGGATTTCAGTATAAATATTATAAATATTTTTGTCTATTTTTAAAAATCTATTTTCATTATTTTGTTTTATATTTCCAGTCCAATATAATTTATAAATTGTTTTAATATTAAATTAAATCAGGGATGAGAGGCTTTCGAAGATTTTAGTGTAAAAATATGAAAATAATCCTCAGATTTGAGTAATTTTTTTTTTTTTCATTATTTAATTATTTTTTTTTTAACACTTTTTTTGTATTTCTTATTTGTAAATCAGCACTACAAAACAAACTAATCATTGAATTAGCCTGGAAATAAGTTATTATTCTTCCTCTTTTCCCAAGCATTCCAGTGATACCAACGTTTTGAAAATCGGACAAGAATTAAGAAAGTTATGATATGGAATCCGAGAAAATCTAGGAAACGGGTCACAAGTCAAATTTACATTTCTTTTGTTTTTCCTTATAAAATAATTGCCATTTACGGGCCTAAAATTGCCGGATTCAACATGTCATATTAACTTCCTTATTTTTGGTCACAGGAAGATGATCCTTATATCATTGTAATCGTCTATTCAAGACCTTGACAATGATACCAGTTGTATTGGAATCTGTTGATTTTGAAAATTTTTGTCACATAGCTACAACTAGGCTATCAAGTATCATGTTAACACGTTATACAATTTATTGACTTAAGCACTAAATTAAGCAGGCCTTATGTAACGTTACTTACACTACAGCTATACGTTGGGACAAGAATACGACAAGCTAGAATCCTAATTAATACAGCATCAGTTCTCAGTTTCAGTTATTTCACTAATGTGATGTGTGGAGTGTTACGTTGAGTTGCATGTTTTGATGGAGATTTGCACAGCGAACTGTATTCAGCCGAACAACATGCAAGTCACAACTTAACACTGCACGAATGCGAGGTCAACAAGGTCAATCCTCCAAACTGACTGTCTCGTGGGTCGAGTTTTTTGTGGGTTGAGTTGTCATGAGGATCGGGTTGTCTCGTAAATCGAGATTTTTTAGGTCGAGTTGTCACAAGCGTCGAGTTGTTTCGTGGGTCGAGTTATCCGTGTCGAGTTGTCACAAGGGTCGAGATGTCTTAACCCCATCAATGCATGATGGGATAGACCATCCACGATTCAGCCACATCGCTCTTGTAATTGTATCGGATCGCCGTTCGTGGGAGGGTTTTTTCTTCGTAAATTGTTTATTATTGTTTGAGATTTACTCCAGATGAGTGATAAAGACAGTTGAAGGGTGACGTGAATACATACTGCAATTATGTCTTTGTCGGCAGTTTTCATCTTGGATCTAAAGGGAAAGGTAAACAATATGGGAGTAGTGTCCAGACATTTTCGGTAAATTAAAAGTTTCTAGGCCTATTTTATTACTATTAAATACATTCAGTTTGTGCATTATGTATACATGCCCAGTATCCGGACAGCTTATTAAGCACGGCTTGTTCCGAATGATTTTTTTGCCCCAATAAGCAATAATGTGGGGAAATTGACCATATAGTCATGATGCTACAAGCAGCAATATCAAGGCTATGCAATAAGCCTAATTAGAATCCTGTGCGCACATGCACATTGGCATTATTGCCGTTGTCGTTGACTTGTGTAACGGCTATTGACAATTGTTATTAGTATTAGGCCTACCTCCTCGCTCAAGCCAAGCCAGGACTAGAAGGCATTTTTTCCAAACAATGAGGTAGTCACACTCACACAAGTCAATGTGCGGGTAGAATGTCATATCCGACCGCCACTTTTTCTCATTCAATAAAATATAACCAATAATCATGATAATGTAGTCTTACCTACCATTTTTGGTATACGATGACTTCCTCAGTCATGTCAGTCTGATCTTGTCAACTCCTCCGTTAGTGATCAACACGGAAACCCATCAACACGGTCATTGTACATGCGCAGTGGCAATGGATCCTTCTATTTTCTGAAGGGGAGGATTTTTTAGAAGGGAAATAAAGTCCGAAAACCATCATTAAAGTGTATTTTAAAGATAGTTTTCGCTTTCTGTACCCCCAAAAATCGATTGTTCATCATTTTTTAACTGGTTAGTGGTTGCAAAAAATTCCCTTAAAAAGTGGCAGTCGTAAGTGGCGGAGGAAAGTGTAGTCAAGTGAGGATTGGAAACAATATTTTGGGAGAATCTGAGCAATGAATGTATGCATATTGCTGTTGGCCATTTTGTTGTCTGCTAAAAAACATGCAATAGACATTGTGCACAAGTGGCGGTTGAGTTTGATATTCTTTCCCTTGTAATTCCCAGGCCAAACATATTTGGAATGTAACTTGCATTTGCAGGTAGACCGGCCCGGCCTGTGTTGGATTTAAGGGAAGGGGAGGGGGAGGGAGAGGGGGGGGAGGGGGAGGGAGAGGGAGGAAGGGTTTCCTCTGGACTGTGGCTTTACCAAGGCAATATAAATGTATCGTCTCCACGCCCCCCTCATGTGCAGAAAAACTTTTGGGTAC
Source organism: Zoroaster sp. YZ-2022 (assembly GCA_029582265.1). Taxonomy (NCBI): domain Eukaryota; kingdom Metazoa; phylum Echinodermata; class Asteroidea; order Forcipulatida; family Zoroasteridae; genus Zoroaster; species Zoroaster sp. YZ-2022. The sequence continues at coordinate 18,175,970 of CM055825.1, read as the reverse complement.
ATCCATGTTTGAATGTTTTAGAAAACAATAAAAGATGGCTTGGTGCAATTTGATATTTTATGAAATGACATGTTCAATATTTATGAAAAATAAAATGTTATCTACATGAATAACAAGTGGACTAGTGAAACGTCTTGGGGACTTGTTCAAAGTCAATAAAGAAAAAATTAAGGGTAAACCGTTTACGTTGTAAAATGTATTTGAGAACCTAGAAATTTAGATAACTTCATCGTCCACTCACAGATCATCAATTCACCTTTCCCTCCCACAGGTACTGATTTCCCGTAACTACCGTGGGGATGTGGACATGTCATCGGTGGATAAGTTTATGTCTCTGATGTTAGACAGAGAGGAGGAGGGACAAGTCTCACCCATCCTTACACACGGACCTGTTACCTTTATGTTCATCAAATGCAATAACCTCTACTGTATCCTTTGATTCAAGTTAGCCATTAAAACCCCACCAACCCCAAACCCATCAAACTCCAATGGCTGGTTGTGTTGTATTTTGATGGACTCAGCCAGGCATACTTTACATGGGTCTGGGTGTCCCAACGGCTGGTTGTGTTGTATTTTTATGGACTCAGCCAGGCATACTTTACATGGGTCTGGGTGTCCCAACGGCTGGTTGTGTTGTATTTTTATGGACTCAGCCAGGCATACTTTACATGGGTCTGGGTGTCCCAACGGCTGGTTGTGTTGTATTTTTATGGACTCAGCCAGGCATACTTTACATGGGTCTGGGTGTCCCAACGGCTGGTTGTGTTGTATTTTTATGGACTCAGCCAGGCATGCTTTACATGGGTCTGGGTGTCCCAACGGCTCGTTGTGTTGTATTTTTATGGACTCAGCCAGGCATGCTTTACATGGGTCTGGGTGTCCCAACGGCTCGTTGTGTTGTATTTTTATGGACTCAGCCAGGCATGCTTTACATGGGTCTGGGTGTCCCAACGGCTCGTTGTGTTGTATTTTTATGGACTCAGCCAGGCATGCTTTACATGGGTCTGGGTGTCCCAACGGCTGGTTGTGTTGTATTTTTATGGACTCAGCCAGGCATACTTTACATGGGTCTGGGTGTCCCAACGGCTGGTTGTGTTGTATTTTGATGGACTCAGCCAGGCATGCTTTACATGGGTCTGGGTGTCCCAACGGCTGGTTGTGTTGTATTTTGATGGACTCAGCCAGGCATGCTTTACATGGGTCTGGGTGTCCCAACGGCTGGTTGTGTTGTATTTTGATGGACTCAGCCAGGCATGCTTTACATGGGTCTGGGTGTCCCAACGGCTGGTTGTGTTGTATTTTTATGGACTCAGCCAGGCATACTTTACATGGGTCTGGGTGTCCCAACGGCTGGTTGTGTTGTATTTTTATGGACTCAGCCAGGCATGCTTTACATGGGTCTGGGTGTCCCAACGGCTGGTTGTGTTGTATTTTTATGGACTCAGCCAGGCATACTTTACGTGGGTCTGGGTGTCCCAACGGCTGGTTGTGTTGTATTTTGATGGACTCAGCCAGGCATGCTTTACATGGGTCTGGGTGTCCCAACGGCTGGTTGTGTTGTATTTTGATGGACTCAGCCAGGCATGCTTTACATGGGTCTGGGTGTCCCAACGGCTGGTTGTGTTGTATTTTGATGGACTCAGCCAGGCATGCTTTACATGGGTCTGGGTGTCCCAACGGCTGGTTGTGTTGTATTTTGATGGACTCAGCCAGGCATACTTTACGTGGGTCTGGGTGTCCCAACGGCTGGTTGTGTTGTATTTTTATGGACTCAGCCAGGCATACTTTACATGGGTCTGGGTGTCCCAACGGCTGGTTGTGTTGTATTTTGATGGACTCAGCCAGGCATACTTTACATGGGTCTGGGTGTCCCAACGGCTGGTTGTGTTGTATTTTGATGGACTCAGCCAGGCATACTTTACATGGGTCTGGGTGTCCCAACGGCTGGTTGTGTTGTATTTTGATGGACTCAGCCAGGCATACTTTACATGGGTCTGGGTGTCCCAACGGCTGGTTGTGTTGTATTTTGATGGACTCAGCCAGGCATACTTTACATGGGTCTGGGTGTCCCAACGGCTGGTTGTGTTGTATTTTGATGGACTCAGCCAGGCATACTTTACATGGGTCTGGGTGTCCCAACGGCTGGTTGTGTTGTATTTTGATGGACTCAGCCAGGCATACTTTACATGGGTCTGGGTGTCCCAACGGCTGGTTGTGTTGTATTTTGATGGACTCAGCCAGGCATACTTTACATGGGTCTGGGTGTCCCAACGGCTGGTTGTGTTGTATTTGTATGGACTCAGCCAGGCATACTTTACATGGGTCTGGGTGTCCCAACGTCTGGTTGTGTTGTATTTTGATGGACTCAGCCAGGCATACTTTACATGGGTCTGGGTGTCCCAACGGCTGGTTGTGTTGTATTTTGATGGACTCAGCCAGGCATACTTTACATGGGTCTGGGTGTCCCAACGGCTGGTTGTGTTGTATTTTTATGGACTCAGCCAGGCATACTTTACATGGGTCTGGGTGTCCCAACGGCTGGTTGTGTTGTATTTTTATGGACTCAGCCAGGCATGCTTTACATGGGTCTGGGTGTCCCAACGGCTGGTTGTGTTGTATTTGTATGGACTCAGCCAGGCATACTTTACATGGGTCTGGGTGTCCCAACGGCTGGTTGTGTTGTATTTTTATGGACTCAGCCAGGCATGCTTTACATGGGTCTGGGTGTCCCAACGGCTGGTTGTGTTGTATTTGTATGGACTCAGCCAGGCATACTTTACATGGGTCTGGGTGTCCCAACGGCTGGTTGTGTTGTATTTTTATGGACTCAGCCAGGCATACTTTACATGGGTCTGGGTGTCCCAACGGCTGGTTGTGTTGTATTTGTATGGACTCAGCCAGGCATACTTTACATGGGTCTGGGTGTCCCACCGGCTGGTTGTGTTGTATTTTGATGGACTCAGCCAGGCATACTTTACATGGGTCTGGGTGTCCCAACGGCTGGTTGTGTTGTATTTTGATGGACTCAGCCAGGCATACTTTACGTGGGTCTGGGTGTCCCAACGGCTGGGTTGTATTTTGATGGACTCAGCCAGGCATACTTTACATGGGTCTGGGTGTCCCAACGGCTGGTTGTGTTGTATTTTTATGGACTCAGCCAGGCATGCTTTACGTGGGTCTGGGTGTCCCAACGGCTGGTTGTGTTGTATTTTTATGGACTCAGCCAGGCATGCTTTACGTGGGTCTGGGTGTCCCAACGGCTGGTTGTGTTGTATTTTTATGGACTCAGCCAGGCATGCTTTACGGGTCTGGGTGTCCCAACGGCTGGTTGTGTTGTATTTTTGATGGACTCAGCCAGGCATGCTTTACGTGGGTCTGGGTGTCCCAACGGCTGGTTGTGTTGTATTTTGATGGACTCAGCCAGGCATGCTTTACGTGGGTCTGGGTGTCCCAACGGCTGGTTGTGTTGTATTTTGATGGACTCAGCCAGGCATGCTTTACGTGGGTCTGGGTGTCCCAACGGCTGGTTGTGTTGTATTTTGATGGACTCAGCCAGGCATACTTTACGTGGGTCTGGGTGTCCCAACGGCTGGTTGTGTTGTATTTTTATGGACTCAGCCAGGCATACTTTACGTGGGTCTGGGTGTCCCAACGGCTGGTTGTGTTGTATTTTTATGGACTCAGCCAGGCATACCTTACGTGGGTCTGGGTGTCCCAACGGCTGGTTGTGTTGTATTTGTATGGACTCAGCCAGGCATACTTTACATGGGTCTGGGTGTCCCAACGGCTGGTTGTGTTGTATTTGTATGGACTCAGCCAGGCATACTTTACATGGGTCTGGGTGTCCCAACGGCTGGTTGTGTTGTATTTTGATGGACTCAGCCAGGCATACTTTACATGGGTCTGGGTGTCCCAACGGCTGGTTGTGTTGTATTTTGATGGACTCAGCCAGGCATACTTTACATGGGTCTGGGTGTCCCAACGGCTGGTTGTGTTGTATTTTGATGGACTCAGCCAGGCATACTTTACATGGGTCTGGGTGTCCCAACGGCTGGTTGTGTTGTATTTTTATGGACTCAGCCAGGCATGCTTTACATGGGTCTGGGTGTCCCAACTGCTGGTTGTGTTGTATTTTGATGGACTCAGCCAGGCATGCTTTACGTGGGTCTGGGTGTCCCAACGGCTGGTTGTGTTGTATTTTTATGGACTCAGCCAGGCATACTTTACATGGGTCTGGGTGTCCCAACGGCTGGTTGTGTTGTATTTTTATGGACTCAGCCAGGCATGCTTTACGTGGGTCTGGGTGTCCCAACGGCTGGTTGTGTTGTATTTTTATGGACTCAGCCAGGCATGCTTTACGTGGGTCTGGGTGTCCCAACGGCTGGTTGTGTTGTATTTTGATGGACTCAGCCAGGCATGCTTTACGTGGGTCTGGGTGTCCCAACGGCTGGTTGTGTTGTATTTTGATGGACTCAGCCAGGCATGCTTTACGTGGGTCTGGGTGTCCCAACGGCTGGTTGTGTTGTATTTTGATGGACTCAGCCAGGCATGCTTTACGTGGGTCTGGGTGTCCCAACGGCTGGTTGTGTTGTATTTTTATGGACTCAGCCAGGCATACTTTACGTGGGTCTGGGTGTCCCAACGGCTGGTTGTGTTGTATTTTTATGGACTCAGCCAGGCATGCTTTACGTGGGTCTGGGTGTCCCAACGGCTGGTTGTGTTGTATTTTTATGGACTCAGCCAGGCATGCTTTACGTGGGTCTGGGTGCCCCAACGGCTGGTTGTGTTGTATTTTTATGGACTCAGCCAGGCATACTTTACATGGGTCTGGGTGTCCCAACGGCTGGTTGTGTTGTATTTTTATGGACTCAGCCAGGCATACTTTACATGGGTCTGGGTGTCCCAACGGCTGGTTGTGTTGTATTTTTATGGACTCAGCCAGGCATACTTTACATGGGTCTGGGTGTCCCAACGGCTGGTTGTGTTGTATTTTTATGGACTCAGCCAGGCATACTTTACGTGGGTCTGGGTGTCCCAATTCCAGCTGCATGATATTGGATTTTAATCTTGTGAAAGTTTTTACGTGTTGTATTGTGTCTAGAATGAGCAGACAGCGAAAATGCAATCAGGTTTTTTTTCCATATTTTCTGTAATATTTGTAGCTTTGCATGGTGAAAAGGATAAGTAAAGACCGTTTGCGGTGACACCATGTGAAATTCTCCAATTGAGTAGTAATTAGTTTTGAAAAGAACTGGAGGTTACAACTCGACGTTTCGATCAGTATGCTCTGATCGTCCTCTGACGTTTCGATCAGTATGCTGTGATCATCTTCAGGAGAATACCAGACTCTGGGAGATGCTGCTGCTTATATTTTCAGTAATTGGCAATAATTTAACTTTTCTTAAAAAATGACAGCAATCAGGTTTTTTTCCATATTTTCTGTAATATTTGTAGCTTTGCATGGTGCAAAGGATAAGTAAAGACCGTTTGCGGTGACACCATGTGAAATTCTCCAATTGAGTAGTAATTAGTTTTGAAAAGAACTGGAGGTTACAACTCGACATTTCGATCAGTATGCTCTGATCGTCCTCTGACGTTTCGATCAGTATGCTGTGATCATCTTCAGGAGAATACCAGACTCTGGGAGATGCTGCTGCTTATATTTTCAGTAATTGGCAATAATTTAACTTTTCTTAAAAAATGACAGCACCTCTGACAAAAATATTTCTAGGGAAGACTAATGCCATCATCAGTTTTACACCAAATAAGAATATATTAACTTTTTTTTCTTTCTTTTTTTTCACCAATTTTATACCGTATCTATAAAACAATTACCAAGACTTATAACTGTCATCAAGGCAAGATTATATATACAGTTATTTATGTAACAGAACTGGCTGACTAACAGGAATGTCAAAAACCTTTTTGAAAAAATCCTTATTTCTAGACGTGTAGTTTTTTGTTTGGACGTGAAATGTTTTACTCCTTAACACTAAATGACAGTGGTCGCCTGTTCAAAGAAGAATGCTAATGTTGCTCTTGTCTTCACAATTCTACACAAAATTGTTGAGGTATGTATATATATAATATACAGTGCGTATCAAAATAAAGGTAATCCGAATTCAGGGCGTTAATATGCCAAGGTTATTTAGTTTGACAATTTACATGTAGTGTACCAAAGAAGATGAACTCCTCAGCTTTCCATTGATACCTGTATCGATCCATTGCTGTCACACATGGCTTTAGCACATTGTTATTGAAAATGGCAAATTCAAATCGCATTTTTGCAAGTTTGGGTAATCAGTTCAAGGCAGTCTGAAATGGACGCATCACTTGACTGCCTAGATGATTATGTAAGATTTTTAAGCTGGTGCGGTAATCGTCTGTTACGACATCCTTTTCTTCAAGTTGGGTATTTAAGAAGGGCCTGGGTTTAGGGACAGGTAGTTGGAAAGATGGTACAACTAACGACTGAACAGCTAATTTTCGTGATTACAACATTTCACCAAACTCACAGTTTGCAGCAAACTCGCGATGCTTTCGGGAACGCTTCCCAGAACGGGAGCCCCAGCAGCCAAAACCATCTGGGCGAATGTTAGAAAATATCAAGAGTATGGCACTAGCCTCAACCGCAAGAAGGGGAATTCTGGCAGGAGGCGCACCGGCTTATCAGAAGGGAACATTGCAGCAGTAAGGCAGCAACTTTTGGAGCATCCTAGGGACACCAGCGCAAGGCGAATGGGCTGAGATTGCCTTCGCGACATTCAACAGAATCAACGATTGGACCTCCACCAGCATCCATATCGGATTCACATCCGACATCAACTTACGCCAGGAGATTTTGCTAGAAGGCTGGCGTTTGCCAGATGGTTGATAGCCCGCATCGAGAGATGTCAATTTTCTGCGGAATCTGTAATTACACGGTTGCTTTCTCCATGAACGGCAAGGTCAATACGCATAATGTTCTTGAATATGCACCAGCAAGACACCCCAGAATTCAATTTTGAGGTTAACATGAGTCGACAAAAGTGGACTGTTTGGTTAGGACTTTGTGGAAGTGGTCAGCTGATCGGACCGCTTTTTCTTTCAAAGGAATGTCAATGGTAACATGTATCTGCAGATGCTCAATGATAACGCTTACCGCAGCTGCAGGAACACTTTGAGCGACAGGTTCGTGGGGTCTTCAGACAACTCTGGTGGGCCCAAGATGGCGCCCAGCACATCGCCTTATCGCTGTCCGAGATCGCCTGAGGGAACTCTTTGGCTAACGAGTCATCGCCCAACCATGAGGTGGAATGGCCACCAAGATCACCTGACCTCACACCATGTGACTATTTCCTTGGGGACATTTGAAGAACAAGGTGTTTGCAACTCCTCCCGTGATCTTGATGAATTGCAGGGCCGTATTCGAAATGAAGTGGATGCTTTACGCAATAATCCGCTATGGTGAGACCGAGCAGTGCAGGACATGCTGTCCGCTGTCAGCTTTGTGTCGAAGGGAGGTGGACATGTTGAAGGTGTGGGTGCATAAAGGGCAATGTTAGAAGAGATTCTTCTTGAATAATGTCCAGTCATTCCTAAAGAAAATCTGGTTTATCATACTGACTTTCACTAATTATCCTGCACTGATTACCCAAACTTGCAAAAATGCGATTTGAATTTGTCATTTTCAATAACAATGTACTCGGTCATGTGTGACAGCAATGGGTCAATAAAGGTATCAATGGAAAGCTGAGGAGTTCTTCTTCTTTGGTACACTACATGTAAATTGTCAAACTAAATAACATTGGCATATTAACCCCCTGAATTCGGATTACCTTTTTTTTGATACGCACTGTATATAATATATATAATATATATAATATATAATAATATATAATAATATATAATAATATAATGTAGACTTTTATAGCGCACGTATCCACCAAACTGGTGCTCAAGGCGCATTATTACCCCTGCTCATCAGGCGCATAAATCATTCCTGAAACCATCTCAGCTCCTTGGGGAGTATACAGCTCAATTGCTGCCATTTCAGGGCATATGGGCTAGTCAAACACAACAACCAACTCTGCCCTCACAGGTACCCATTTACTCCTGGGTGGAGAGAAGCAATTATGGTAAAGTGTCGTGGTTGGGAATCGAACCCACATTCTGACGACTCAGCCATCAGTACACAAATCCGATGCACTAAACCGCTCAACCATGGCACTTTGTATTGTGATCTGTTTTTTTCTGGTGACACATTTTTTTCTTCATTTCTTACATGTTTCGGACAAGTATAGCTGTTATTCCAATTGAGCCAAACTTAAAAAATAGATCATACATTTGACTGTGATTTTTATGTGACACCAGGGGTTAATTTCATAGACCCGCTAAGCAAATATTTTTGCTAAGCAATAAAAAACGAGACTACCAGCCAAAATGCATACATTTTGCAGGAAAGTTTGGCTGGTAACCAAAGAACTGTACTAAGCAAATTTTGTCAGCTTAGCAGCCCCAGGGCCCAATTCCATAGCGCTGCTTACTGGTAAGCAAAATTTTCTGCTAACTATAGCAGAAAATTTTGCTTCAGCATAAGCGTATTTCACAGGTTAGCAAGAAAATTGAGAGCGGTGCGTGCGCGTTCACCGTGGATTTGTATTGTTGCGTCACTCATTTGCTAGCAATAACGGCCGGCAAGTTAGCATGCCTTTCTCTATGCTTAACGGTTAGCAGCGCTATGAAATGAAAAACGTACAGTAAGCAAAAAATTAGCTGCTTAGCGGCGCCATGAAATTGGACCCAGGGGTTATTTTTAATGGTTCCACTTGCCATCCTACAAAAGAAAAAAATCATTAAAAACATGCCTTCTGATAATTAACATTCATAAATTGAGTTTTTTTTTGTTTTCCCCCCAACAGGTGTTAGTGGAGTATTTTAAGGAGTTGGAGGAAGAGAGTATAAGAGATAACTTTGTCCTGATCTATGAGCTTCTAGATGAGCTGGTTGACTTTGGGTATCCACAGACGACAGACAGCAAAATATTACAAGAGTAAGTCTGGAGGAGGTTGCAGAACAGCGCTGCTATTCGCACCGTGCACATGTCGATCGATAGGGCAGCGAGAGTGCGTTGCTTCTGCCGTATTGTTGCAGGTGATGTGCGTGTGCACAGAATAATCTCCAGTGATCATTGACTGGCAGAAGTGCACGCACGTATGCTACAGGCCTCCCAGCCAAACCTATAAAACCTATAAAAACCTATATTTCAAAATGGGAACCTTTTATTTCCCCCAAAAAACTACATTAACCTATAAAAACCTATACTTTTAATCTCCTGCAACTCATTTTCAACTTCCTCATAAAATGTTCATGGCTTTGAAGAAAAATTACTTCCTAAGTATAAAGAGATGAAGCCAAAACAGTAGCCAAACTGTAACATGTGTACCGCTCTTAGCTTTTCTGCCGGACAGGGTATGGGGTAATGTACTTTGTTGCAAAAAGTACTCAGAAGGTAGGCAATTTACCAAAAACTTGTTACTTAACACTGCATAATCACGGGAAATAACCTATAAAAGCTTACATTTTGGCATTTGCTAAACCTATAATAATCTATATTTTTCTTTAAAAAATCTCTTTATAAAACCTATATTTGGTAGATTAGTCACTGGGAGGCCTGATACTACCATAACATACATGCATATAAAGTGTACGTACAACACTCACTCGTGCGTAGACTTTATAAATGGTGCTATTCGCCACTGATCGCTGGAGATATGGGCAATCTTCAATTTCTCAACACTTTCACAGAATGAACAGAATGGACGGTGAACATTTGGATATATGTTCAGCATTTTCACTCTTTTTAACAAAATAAACTGAAATTTTCAAGTTTATTTCTTTACATAGCTCTTCAATTTTTTTTTTAAAAGTATGGATGCCTTTACAATCACTTTACTAATGGTGCAGATTCCCTTAAACCCTAACCTCCTAGGTATTCTGGCTTAGGAACCTTCCTGAATCCTCCAAAATCCATCTGTGCACTTTCAGAAACATGCCCTTATCTTCAAAATGCACCATGCATTTTCGTTGATCTTTCATATTCAGCACTTACGGCCTGTACTTCAAATTTGGAGTTCAAATTTAGGAAAGAGTACTCTTTCCTAAAATCCGTGTTAGAATGAATACAAAAAAAAATGAATGCATTTTCACTATTTTCTCATTCGCAACAAAACTTAACTAGCTGAAACTTTCACAGATTGCTTGTTTAACCCTAAACCCCCTAGGCACTCTGGCTAGGAACCTTCCTGAACCCTAACCCCCTATAGGTATTCAGGCTAGGAACCTTCTTTAACCCTAAACCCCCTAGGCACTCTGGCTAGGAACCTTCCTGAACCCTAACCCCCTATACAGGCTAGGAACCTTCTTTAACCCAAAACCCCCTAGGCACTCTGGCTAGGAACCTTCCTGAACCCTAACCCCCCTATAGGTATTCAGGCTAGGAACCTTCTTTAACCCTAAACCCCCTAGGCACTCTGGCTAGGAACCGTCCTGAATCCTCCAAAATCCATCAGTGCACTTTTGGAAACATGCCCTTATCTTCAAAATGCACCAATTCATCAATCAGTAGTGATCTAAAAACATGTGCCCTCAACAGTGCATGCACGCAATGGACACTTGACAGCCCCGTTTCAAAAATGAATGCAGCCATTGATCTCCATTAATTAACTCTAACCTCCTAGGTATTCTGGCTATGAACCGTCCTGAATCCTCCAAAATTCATCAGTGCACTTTTGGAAACATGCCCTTATCTTCAAAATGCACCATGCATTTTCGTTGATCTTTCATATTCAACTCTTATGGCCCGTACTTCTTGCCGGGTAGTAATTTTGCCCCATTTGAAGAGGTGAAAGTACCAGTTTTCAACAAGTACCAGTACCAGTCTTCAACAAGTACCAGTCTTCCCAAAAAAGTGCCCATTTTGCAGGATTTGGGGTGGTTAGGGTTAAGGGTATGCTAAATAAATATGCTTGTTGCAAGTCCTTTTTGTTTTTGATGGGTTTTTTTTGTACTGATTGTTCTTTATCAAGTGTTTAGGCATGTTTATGGTGATTTTGAAAATCTAAAGTCTTGATTATTGTGATTGACAAGTGGTTGTCATATTATCATCCTCAGATATATCACCCAGGTGGGCCACAAGCTAGAACTCGCCCCCAAGCCACCTCCAGCCATCACCAACGCCGTCTCGTGGAGAAGCGAAGGGATACGGTATCGGAAGAATGAGGTGTTCCTTGATGTCATAGAGTCTGTCAATCTTCTGGTGAGTAATTTGACCACGTCCTCGAATCGATTCCAAATTTCATGCACAAAACGGCAAGAAACTTTACATCAAAGTAAGTTTTTAGACTAATCCCTTTAACAAGGTATGCTTGAGATGACACCGTGTGAACGAAAAAAATCTCTTCTGAGTTATGAGGGTTCCAAAAAGAAGAGGTGGGATCGACTTGCGTCTTCAGCAAAAAATGTAAAATTTGCGTGTTCATTTTTGTAGGATACAGTTTTCTGGCTCCGAAAAATGGTCAAGCAATATGCCCTTGTTGCACTGATGTAACAATGCATTCTGAGGAGGAAAACAAGCCATGTTCTGCAGGCATGCAACTTTTCCACGGATCTGCGGATCACTGCGTTTCAATTTTGGTCATCCGGGTTGTTATGATACACTGCTGATACTCATTTGGACAGTGGTTCCTGCGTAATCTGGCACGGATATCGCTTGCACATATATTAACCCTAACTTCCTAGGCCCACTTGCTTACACATAACCTGAATCCTCCAAAATCCTTCAGTAGTAAAGCAAGCATATGACATGTACATGTATGCACACATGTGTTTCTAATCTGTGATACATGTACATGGCCAGGGACCCTCCCTGCATGCATGGAGTAATAAACAGTGTCCACTGACCCAAGCACTAACCTTGCAATCACTACAACAAACATGGATGTACATGTACCATGGAAAGGCAAGTATGCCTAATAACCTCAATCCTCCAAAATCCTTCACTTTAGCAAAGAGCATTGTAGCATGTAACCTCAATCCTTCAAAATCCTTCACTTTAGCAAAGAGGATTTTGGAGGATTTGGGAAGGTTAAGTATGAATATAGTCTGACTCTGCAGTTGTTATATCTGTATAAAGCATATAAACATGATCAGTTGCGTGCCTGGTTCTAAAACCTTGATATTACTTCATCATCTTCTCTTCACAGGTTTCTTCGTGCTCTTATGAGCTGCACTGCTCTAGGTACTTTTGAGTATTCCTTTTGCACAAACAAAATAAAATAATAAAAGGTAGAGTTTTTGACTTTCTCTCTTCGTCTAGGTGAACTCTAATGGTAACGTCCTGCGTAGTGAAATCGTAGGGGCAGTGAAGATGCGTGTATTCCTCAGTGGAATGCCTGAACTCAGACTCGGACTGAACGACAAAGTACTATTTGAGAATACGGGCCGTAAGTACAGTCAACCTACTCTGGGAATGCTAGTGTTTATACAGGGAACATACAACATTGGCAGTATTGTGCAAAAATGCTGCTGCTTTGAGTATGTCTACTCTCTTTGAATAAAGATATACACTAACCACCCCAAATCCTCCAAGCGGCACCGTTGGAAATGGGTACTTTCACCTCTTCAAATGGGGCAAAAGTACGACCTGGCAAGAAGTACAGGCCATAAGTGCTGAAAATGAAGATCAACGAAAATGCATGGTGCATTTTGAAGATAAGGGCATGTTTCCAAAAGTGCACTGATGGATTTAGGAGGATTCAGGAAGGTTCCTAGCCAGAGTGCCTAGGGGGTTTAGGGTTAAACAAGCAATCTGTGAAAGTTTCAGCTCGTTAAGTTTTATTGTGAATGAGAAAATAGTGAAAATGCATTCATTCTAACATGGAATTTAGGAAAGAATTTTGGAAAGAAATACTCTTTCCTAAATTTGAACTCCAAATTAGTTCACTGTCTTTAAAATGACAGGACCTCAGATAACATTATTTCAGCATCATCAGCTTTGCACTAAGTAAGTTTACCATTTTTAATTAACCGAAAAGAAAATTGCTTGAAATTACTCCCAAAAAAATTTAAGCATGAGCTTACTCTGTTTGTATCATGAGTGCTGGATCGAGATTTGAGTACATTTCAAGTCTGAAATCTCAGATTTTAATTTTTTTAAGAGTTATATTTTGCCTGCGTGCAGTATTTTGTTTTCTTGAGTCGATGACCTCAAATCATAGATCCCATGGTAACCTTTCATTTTCATTCTCCTCTCCATCCCAACGCGTAGGAGGAGGCAAGAGCAAGTCCGTCGAGCTGGAGGATGTCAAGTTTCATCAGTGCGTCCGGCTGTCTCGCTTCGAGAACGACCGCACCATCTCCTTTATTCCTCCGGACGGCGAGTTTGAGCTCATGTCGTACAGGCTCAACACGCACGTGAGTAGCTTAAACGCTTGTCTCGCCGCAAGTCTTCGATCGTGTTGGTCCTTTTTGAGCCTCGTTCTTGTATTAAAGGGAACAGTATCGTCACGATCAGAGCAGACTTTTGACAGGACATGGAATCAGTGTCCTAGTTTTAGGTGAATTCAGTGAAAAAAATTACCTATGAACGTGCACTGGCATAGATAAGGCCAAAACAATCTCTAGTTTCTGGTCATCGGTCGGCTTCAAAATCTGTGCGGTGACACGTTTTTGTTTGTTTTTTTGGCCGTCTTTTTTTTTTGCCAACAGGGAAATATGTGATACATTGTTTATGCGGCGACCAAATTTCCCATATACAAAGTATGGTGGCTAAGAGAGGCCTCACAACTCGGGCAAATGTTCATACCCCTATGTGAAAAAGTCATTTAAAGCATAGCACGGCAGAATTCCAATCGATCCAGCAATTTTGGCTGTAATTGGACATCGTTTAAAAAAAAAAAAATTAAATACCGACGCGCGGGTTTGAGGCAACGCGCGGAGACCGGAGACTTTTTTGGGGCTTGACAGAGCGCAATAAGATCATATTACTGATCATATTATGCATATTACTGTGCATAAATATCATTATGCAGCCACAACCTCATTATGTATGCAGCAGCCATGGAAACATGATCTTATCATGCCCCATTACCTAGGCTAGCAGGTGCTCATGGGGTATTATTTTCAGTCACTGATTTTTTTTACCTTTTTTTTTTACATTTTCAGTCGTTGATTTCTAAAACTTGGACAATAATTCCAAGCCCTGTGGAAAGTCATTATCGTGAGGATTAATGTACCCTTTAAAATTCGGACGTACAATAAGCCACAACTGAAATGAAATTTTATGGGACTCCTTAACCCTAACCATGCTAAATGCAACAGGATGCAACAGTTGTAAAATTCCAATGGACGTTGTTGCATTCAGCAGGCAGTACTGATGACTCAATCTGTTGTATCTTGTTGCATTCAGCACTGGACAGTGTTTGTGTAGCAAATAGTCTGTGTTGTGTCTTCAGCGTTACCCTGCTCAATACAACAAGATCCCCTTGTTGTATGTTGTTGCAGACAGCACTGTGCTTGAAAAAACAGAGTCCAATTTACTGAACCCTTCACTGCTAGTTGCGCACCTAGCAGGCCTCGATCATTGACCACTGTTGTATGTTGTTGCATTCAGCAGGGTGATAAAGTTACCCTATCATTGTTAGGGTTAAAATCCAAATAAGGTCTTTCTTGATTTATGAATGAAAACGAGGGATGCACAGATGGCGTTGTATTCAGTCGCGCTTGAATTTGGTGAAACATGAAAGAGAAGGTTCAACATTGGGGATGATTAGATTATCAAATGAACAAAATATTGTATCAAAGCTTATTGGGTGGAGGTTAGCGCAAGTTTCAATCATCGTGAGAAATTGTTCCGTCAGAAGTGCTTTCACTGAGAGAAAAAAAGAATTATTTCAAATTTGTAAAAGAAATGTTTACATAAAAAAAAAGTAAATATTTTATTGTGTAGTTTTTCTTTAACCAGTTCACGTCGGGAATATATATTTTTTTCCGGTCCCCCGTGCGGGTTTATTTTCAGTGTAAAATCAGAAAAAATTTCTAGCCATTAATAAATTTTTTTGTCAATGAAACTAAGTCCGGACACCCAAATAAACACCTTTACTCATTGACATTTCGAGAATTAAATGGCTAGTTTTTTAATTACGGTTGTGTTTGTTCAGCACAATTAGACCGTTGGCAAGCTCTGATGCAACGGCCTATTAGCGACCAGCGCCCGGTCGAGAGAGGAAAGGCCTCGTAAACAATGGATATAAATCCGTCTTTACGAATTCTTGGCTGGTATGTCAAAGGAACATGTCTTGGATAAAGGGATTACGCAAAAATCAACAAAAAGAGTGAACTTGTTCATTGTTTGCAGTGCCTTTTGTCTGGGGCCACCGAACCATGACCCCATGGACTCCGAGAAACGATTGCGTACACAAGTCAGGCGCCACGACGGCACGCCACGTGTGGCATGTTGACAAGTCTCCCCCGGTAACACACACAAAAATTGGAATGCATGTTTAGACGCTCTCTGATCCCCGGTTCAAAAAAAAAATGCGTGTATTCACGGCCTCCGATGCCAACTGGTTAAAATGTGAGGAATTGTGATGGTATTTCCACAGGTTAATTTTATGATATATTTTCGCTTAAACTTGAGGGTTGAATTGAGTTTCTAAAAACCATAATTGTACACCTTCCGTAGAACATGATTGATGCACTGTGCCTTGTCATTCGAATCGATGTGCATTTTGCAGCAGTTTTTCAAATGATTTGGTTTATCATAAATTCACACCCTCGCAGGTCAAACCCCTCATATGGATCGAGTCCGTCATCGAGCGCCACACCCACTCACGCGTCGAGTACATGATCAAGGCCAAGAGTCAGTTCAAGCGCCGGTCCACGGCCAACAACGTGGACATCATCATCCCCGTTCCCAATGACGCCGACTCGCCTAAATTCAAGACGACTGTCGGCTACGCTAAGTACCTTCCAGAGAAGACTGCTGTAGTCTGGCACATCAAGTCATTCCCAGTAAGTAAACTTACAAGTACATGGGCCTATGAATTTTCTTATCTGAAAACACAACAGGGCTGTGATTTTTCTGGATTTTTCTGGATTTTTCGGATTTTTACAAATCGCAATGTTGTGATCCTCCGGATTTGAAAGATTTAAGCAATAAAGGAAAGCAAAGCAAACGCTCAGAACGATAGATTTCACCCCAGCGCTGTTCACAACGGCGACCCCAATAACCCTAGCAAAATTTACGTGGATTTTTCAAAACTGCCCAATCACAACCCCTGACACAAGCCGGTATCTTAGCTGACATTACTTTTCTTCATTTTTTAATTGCCAATTGTTTATTTAAATTGCCAATTGTTTATTTAAATTGCCAATTCTTTATTTAAATTGCCAAGTTGTGGGTGTGTTGAAACTTTGTGGGGGCAGTTTTTTTTTGTATTTATGCTCATAATAATTTGCATATTCATGAGCATATCAGTGATGTCACAGCAGCGGGATCAGATGCAACATCTTGGTTGGTTTTTTTGAAGAAAGGAATTCATCATCCTTTCACACATCAGTTCTCTTAATTTTGTATGTTGCCATGTTGAGGTCACAACTGTTTTTTGGGGGCAAGGCTTGCGGTTTTGATTTTGTGCAGTTGTAGTGCTACCGAGTTCCTGATATGGTCTCATGAAACAGCGCCCTCATGTGCCAAGGATAAGCATGTACATTTTTAAAAACATTTAAAAAGTACACACAATCTTCACTTTAAGTCAAGCATGTATTTCTAATTTTGTTTAAACTGCCCAGAGGCATGGATATTTGGTAAAATATGTACCTGCATAAAACTGCATTTCATAGGCCCTTTAACCCTGCAAAATCCCCCCAGGGGCACTTTTTGGGAAAACTCAGTACTGTTGGAAACTGATACTTTCACCTCTTCAAATGGGGCAAAATTACTACCTGGCAAGAAGTACAGGCCATAAGTGCTGAATATGAAAGATCAATGAAAATGCATGGTGCATTTTGAAGATAAAGGCATGTTTCCAAACGTGCACTGATGGATTTTGGAGGATTCAGGAAGGTTCCCTCACCAGAATACCTAGGGGGTTACGGCTAAGGATTGCCAGGGACTGGGACAACTGGGACAATTGAGTAAACTGATGGCAGCTGGTGTCAGGCAACTCTAACCTTTTCATCAAATCGAATATCAGCTTTAAATACAAGCTCAAACACCTGACTTAATTTTGCCCTACATCGACATGTGCATAGCACTGCATATTCGGTGATTTGCGAGTGTCTGCTCAAACACGTTATTTCTTTTTTGATTCTGAAGATCTTGAAATAGATTTTCAAAAGTCTAAATCAAGATGCACTATCTTGTTCATGGATGTAGCCAGTTTGAGGTAGCAGAGTTTGCTCTCTGTGGAAAACAATTGCGCCAGGTTTTGTGAGCAGACAAACTGACCGATCTGGCCTGTCAATCAATCAATCAGCTTGGATTGACCAATAGATGGGTTTCACTTGATTTTCAACACCATGCAAACTCGGCCGTCTTCTACAGACAGTGACTTGCCATTTTTTGAACGCATACCCGCACGTAACGTGTACGCACTGTGTGCGTCAAGTGGGCATTTTAACAAATTTTGTACATTATTGGATGGTAAAATGCTTCAGTGCGTAGAAAAATTCCACTGCTTGTTGAGCTTAAAGCCAAATCCAAGATGGCGTCTATTGGGAACAGTCGATATGGTTACGCTTTTCTACAACAACTGTTGTGAGATCAAGCGTTTGCAATGTTCATCGAAGGCTTGACGGCAAGTTGAACCCCAATTGGTTGGAAATGTTAAAATCCTGGTTTTCAAAGATCACTGCAATTAAACCCCGCCGACCTTCCCTTCTCTCTCTCTCTCCTATCTTAGGGTGGCAAAGAATATCTCATGAGGGCGCACTTCAACCTGCCCAGTGTGGCGGCCGAAGAAGCCGAAGGAAAGCCGCCTATAAGCGTCAAGTTTGAAATTCCCTACTTCACCACCTCGGGCATCCAGGTAAGCGATGTCCACTAACGTATGTCACACAGTGAGACACTGCTACACACTGTGTACATAAATAATAGCACTGTCAGAAATTAGTTTGTTTTCACCATTGTACAACTATAGGTAAGACAGTCCATGTTTTTATCTAATGGAAGTGCAGAATGTTCAGCGCCCAATTTCATCGAGCTTCTATCCTTTTTGTAAGTCGATACGTAATACACACACACACACATTGATAGTACGCGCACACATTCTCAAATATGCATCCTTGTGGAGACATCTATTGGTTTTTCCTTTGTCCCTGTACTTAACAATTTATCATAGGGTTTGTACACAAATTTCCTTGTGGAGACTGGAGTCCTTTAGAATTCCCCTGTGGAGACCAATTGTTCTTGCCTTTCCCTTTTGTTATAGGACTCCACAAGGTAGCGATTATAAGTACATTCTTTTCGCTGCTTCCGCTTCCAAAGCTGGTATACCGTTGTGTGTAATTTAACCTAAATTCTTTGATGTTAACCTTCAAAAGCGATTCCTGAGGCAGAAATTGTCTTTGTTAATAAGATTTTGAGTCTTTACAACATATATGTTAAAGGCACGTTCCGAGCTTTCTAATTTCTTGCGTAAATCCTTAAAGATAGAAAAATGCATTTCCAACGGGCTTCTGATGATCGTTGGAGCCGGCACGTGCGAAGCGGGCATGGTTTATGTTAGAATTACATCACATTTACCAACAAGATTAAAGCAGAGCATTTCAGAATGTATTTGCAGAATTTAACAGGCAACCAGCCAAAGTACATATTTTTTGGCATGAAAGTGTGGCTGGTAACCAACAAAACCTGCTAATTTTATTCTGATAAGTTGCTCTGTGAAATTTAGTACAGTCCATGTGGTTAATGACATCACATGTTTACAGAAGAGCCCCAAAGGTCAAACTACGCCAAAATGTACACTGGTCTATGTCCAGAAAATCTAAGAAACCATAAAGTCTGATTTCAAAAAAAAAAAATTCTGATGTCGGCACTGACATTACATCTGAAATCTTATTCATCTGAAAAATAAAAAAATTACAAAATGTAGAAACTCTGCATACAAACACACACACACACTTTTGCCCAGCGGGAAATCACCCCGATACTCTAAAGGTAACGAAAAGTTTAAACAAGTCACATGGTCTATTCTACACCGAGATCTGGGCTATTCTTATTGCTATAGTAGAATTATCTGCGCATTCATCTCATTCCAACCCCCTTCCCTCTCGTGTTCATATTCAAACCATACCATAAACAAGCCCCTAAGTATATCACAGACATGCTCCACGATAGACCTCAACGGAGACAACTTAGATCATCTACCTCTTGTTCCCTACATTTTGTTGAGCCCAGAACTCATTTTTCTGCTTTTGCTGATAGAGCATTCTCCGTCTACGGCCCCAAAAATCCGGATTAAGCTTCCTAGCATATATCAGAGATGCCAGTTCATTCCACACCTTCAAGACACTCCTTAAAGAACACTTGTTTCAGGAGACTTACATGTACTAATAATCTTCATTCTGTGGAGTGCCATGGTCGAGCGGTTTGGTGCATCGGATTTGTGTTCTGATGGCTGAGTCGTCAGAATGTGGGTTCGAATCCCAACCGCGACCGGGGTACTTGTGTCCTTGAGCAAGACACTTTACCATAATTGCTTCTCTCCACCCAGGGGTAAATGGGTACCAGTAAAAACACATAAAAACTCCCGAATGTATAAAATAACCAATATGAACACAAGTTTCTCTTGTTTAATTAAGAGTCATAATAAATGTGGTCTTACTTAAATAAATTCCCCCCCTTTTCTTTTTTTTTAGTAATCCTTTTTTCTGTGGACGATCAGAGCATACCGATCGAAACGTCGAGTTGTACCTCCAGTTCTTTTCAGAACTAATTACTACTCAATTGAGATTCCACATGGTGTCACCGCAACTAGTCTTACTTTTCATCCTCACCATGCAAAGCTACAAGTTTTACCTAATCCTTTTTTATTAACCAGTAATATTCGAACCAGGCTAAATTTCCCATAAACAAAGTATGGTGGCTAAGAGAGGCCGAACAAATCAGGCAAATGTTCATACCCCTATGTGAAAAAGTCATTTAAAATACAGCACGGCAGAATTCCAATTGATCCAGCAATGTTGGCTGCAATTGGACATTGTTGGCAAACTATTTTGTTTCAATAAGCCTAAAGGGCCGGTCACACTGCAGCGATTACAAGTAAACGATAACGAAAACGACGCAAAAGAACGCATTCTATTGGTTAAATTGTACCGCGCGGAATACGCGCACGCTTATTTAACCAATCGATGGCGTTCATTAGCAGCGTTCTCGTTCTCCTTACTCGTTATCGCTGCAGTGTGACCGGCCCTTTAATTTATTTATTTTTTCAATCATGTTCCTTTTTGCAAAAATCATTCACATAAATGTGGCTTTAATTATGTACAAATTGGTGTGCTATGGTGGAGCGGTTTTAGTGCATCGGATTTGTGTTCTGATGGCTGAGTCGTCAGAATGTGGGTTCGAATCCCAACCGCGACCATGGTGCTTGTGTCCTTCAGCAAGACACTTTCCCATAATTGCTTCTCTCCACCCAGGAGTAAATGGGTACCTGTGAATATTATTAAGAAAATATTTTAAAAAATAGTGTTATGTAGTCCTCTCGATTGTTTGTTCTTTATACGCAGGTACGGTACTTGAAAATCATTGAGAAGAGTGGATACCAGGCGTTGCCATGGGTACGGTACATCACACAGAATGGGGACTACCAGGTCAGGGTATAGTGGCGCCAGGGAAAGCTCTTAATTGAATGTACTAGTCACAGAATGTAAAGAAATTTGTACGTGTAATCCAAATAATTGTTCATGTATATAGCAAAAACCGTCAGTAACCAATACACCATGTATGTTGATTTATTTTAGTAGTTTATTTAAATTTCATTTTGTCGCGTGCACGGTAAAATGACGTAATTAACCTAATCCGTCTTACGTCCTTCTTCCGGGCACACAACAATTTGTTCTTGTCGCTGAAGACAGGAAGTGGGAATTAAGTTTTGAAAATGATAGCTCTGGTAACTGCATTCCATACTTTTACATTTAAAGCCGAATTCTATAATATATCTATCTGGTAATGAAACCAAGGATTCCTCAAAAGCGCCTGTAAGCACTGTAGCTGGTAGGCCTGAGGAAACCTGTGAAGAGAAGACGATGGAGTTTTATTTATTTTTATTGGTAATCTTAACCCATATCCGCCTAACCATGTAAAGACACAAAATACTGTACGTGCCTAAGCCCCCGCACAGAGATACATTGTTTTTGCACACAATCAGAAAGATTCCTTATTTAGAGAATATTACAATCACTGACACAGACACATTATATACTGATGGAAAGAGGAAAACATGCACTTTATTATGATGTCAGACTTGTCTAATTTCAATATCTATAATCATGAAATACAGTCATCGGAAAAACGTAGTAAATTGGAATTGGACAAAAACACGGTACGGAAAATCACGTAGGTCGGCGTTTGTAGCGTTTTACATATCTACGGGTTACCACGTAGATGGGTTAAAATATCCAAAAGGCCCCCCCCCCAAAAAAAAGTCTCCAGTTTCTGGTCATAGGTCGGCTTCAAAATCTGTGGTTTTATTTTGGGTCAACTGGTGAAATACTTGATACATGTATACGGTTATTGGAACCAGACCAAAATTCTCCATACAAAAAGTATGGAGGCTAAGAGAGGCCACAGACATAGGGCAAACATTCATACCCCTATGTGAAAAAGTCATTTAAAACACAACACGGCAGAATTCCAATCGATCCAGCAATTTTGGCTACACTTGGACATCGTTTTATAGCAACAACAAAAAAAGAAAACTAAAAATGCTGATGCGTGGGTATGTGGCGACACACGGAGAGACCAGAAACAAGATACTTTTTTTTTGGGCCGAACTGATCACTGATTAAAGAGACAATATCATCATGATCAACAGCTTATTTGGTCAGTTGTTCATGAGAATGAAGTGAACACCAGGGGTTGAAATTAACTTGAATTTTATGGTATCCCACAGGACTAGTTATGTCAATTTTACTAGCCCTTCTCATTTTTTTAGTAGTCCTGAAAAATAGTGAATATAAATACAAGAAAAGAAAATGAACCATGAGCTGGTGAGCTACATGTTCTTGCTGAGATCATGCTGAATGGTTTTTGCGTATTTTTATTTCATCATTTTTTTCACTAACCCATCGGACTACCCAAACCCCAGCAGCTAGCAGTCCCGCTGCTAAAACCACTAGCCTCGGACTAGTGTTAATTTCGACCCCCCGGAATAGATTTGTTGCATTCATTCCAACAAGATGTTCATTCTCATGAAGTTGAAAAATCAGTTGTTTGACTAATTTTTACTAAAATGACAGTACCTCAGACTGAAAGATTTCAAAGGGATGTTTTATACCACCATCAACTTAGTTTCATGTTGAAGGGAAAATGTCGTCACGATCAGAGCAGACTTTCAACAGGGCATGGAATCGGTGTCCTAGTTTAAAGATGAACACATAAGAGACTGATAAATTAATGGCTCGTTTATGCAGCAGCAACAGTAATATGACCTTAACACGTGGGGTATTATGGTAGTCACTGAGTTTATCTAAAACTAGCATTCTGATTCCATGCCCCCTAAGCTAAATTCATTCTCATAACAAAACTTAGACGATTCTTTTTTAAATAATGTATACGCAGTGTTAAAAATGACTGAAAATTACTGGCTCATTTATGCAGCAGCAACGGTAATGTGACCTTATCATGTAGAGTATTATTTTCAGTCACTGATTAAGTCTAAAACTAGCACTCTGATTCCATGCCCTGTTGATCGTGACGATATCATCCCTTGAAGTAAGTTTGACATGTAGAACAAGAAAGTTCATGGTCTGAACTCGTAGACTAGCTCTAGGGTCCGCCGTGTAAGCGGATACTTACAATTACTTTCAGAGCCGTATTATGAATGCCAGATTAGACCATCAGAAGCAGTTGACTCGGCTGCCTGCGACACAGCAAAGGAAGTCGTTAATTCTCTAATTTCCCGTCGGTAATTTTTTTATATGGACTACATGGACGTTGCCTGGCTCGGTGAACTTCATCTTGCACTTAAACTTAACCAGAATGGATTCTGAACAAAAATACTTGAGATTTCTAGGAATTATGTTGCGATTCCACTGAATCGCAAATCAATACGATGTTACTATAATGGGGTTAAAAAGTGTTTCTTTGCAGAACAATGTGATGAACATGTTGGGTACCAGCCAGTTGTTCATACAAGTGTTTAATCTTAGCTGGTTTTCAATATTGCTTAATTTAAAAAAAAAAAAAAAAAAAATTGGCAACATTTTTTTAAAGGCATTGTTCACAATTGGTAAAAAGTTTGTAAGTATATCGATACGTTTTACAAATCAAGAGAGATGTACAGAAACCAACCTGTGAGAGTTTCTGCGTATTTCATTGTGCCATTAAAACAAAAAACAAAAAAAAGGAACGAGGAAATAGCCTGGTAATATCCAGATTGAATGATATGCTCATATTTTCTTCGACCTGAATATCACAAAAAGATGTTATTAATATAATTGAGTTCTTTCGGGTACACCGTGTAATGATAAGGCTCTGAGAAGAGCTGGTTGGTTTGTTCTCAACGTTTCGACTAGTCGACTCTAGCCGTCATCAGGAGATTGAAGAAAGTGTATTATTATTAACTTACAAATAAAATATCTTGGGCCAGGGACCGATTTGATAGAGCTGCTAAGCAGAGATATTTGTTAATCGAAATATTTTTCCTAAGCAATATAAAACAGTAATTTGCAATTTGTAATTGCATTGTAGGTACATGTATCTCGGTATTTATTTTTTCCCTATGCTATCATTGTATATTGTTTGTATTCATGTTTTTCTTTGTTTCTGCGCCTTGAGCGCCCAGCAGGGTGGATATGTGCGCGCTAAAAATCTTTATTATTATTAGACTACCAGCCAAAATGCATACATTTTGTATGACAGTTTGGCTGGTAACCAAAGAAATCCGCTAAGCCAATTTTTTCTAGTAAGTAATTTTATCTGTTAAGCAGCTCAGTGAAATTGGCCCCCGTTTCATATGGTTGCTAATCTGAATAAATTTATGGGTCACCAACCAAAATTGCTGGATATAAATATTATACACAATATAAATACATGCTTAGCAACTTTTGTTACATGGCAGCTTTGTGCAATGAAAGCTCAAATGAATATGTACTTGGTAAATCTTGCTAGCCAAATTTGTATCTATACTTAACATTTGCATTGAAACTGGCGATAAAAGTAACAAGAATCTCAAAAACCCCTTGTCATGTGTGTTAATATAATTTTTCAGATTTGTTTTTTTCCATTGTAATATATCAATATTTTCCTACAATGCCGTTCTTCCAATTTCCAAAAACTGTTTCTATGTTGTTGTTACATAGTTCAAAAACTACACACTTGTCCAAGGTTATTTTTCCATTAAAGGGGTAGTGTCATCTCGATCAGAGCAGACTTTTGGACTCGATGCTTGAAAGATCATGCATTCAAATTTATTGAAATTGCGAAAACACAAACTAAGTACTCATTCCAACATTGAAATTTGATCCATTTTAAGAAGTAAATTTATTCAAGAATAATTGAGAAATAATTTTACTAAAAAAGCAACTCGGATAGAAAGGTTGCCCAGCAAAAAACAACGTAAAATTACAAACCTAACAAGACAACCGCTCATATAATCAACATTGAAGGCAGTATGAGTTTCCACAATTTGGTCCCATTTCACTTTCTATGTACACATATGCAACAGTAATTCCACCGTTGGGTAAGTTCTCAATTTGAACAAAACCTTATTTTATCACAATTGGGAGAGTTTTCCCTTTTTAAAATTTTTATTCTGATTTTGTGAACTTGGGCATGACACAAATTCAAAATGAAAGCATCGTCAAAATATGCTATTTTACTTTTAGAAATATTTAAAAATGGGATATTTCAAAGAGCAAGTGTAGGAAAGCTTGGATTGACAAGTTGTTGCCTCAATGGTCAAATTGAGTCACAAATTGCCTGCACCATCCATGTCATGCCATGTCTTAATTAGAAGGAAAGTGGCAGGAGTCACAATCTTCCATGAAGCCCTCCTGGGTCGCCTCGCCATACCGCTTCAAACGATCTTACGCCCATCTCGTCACTGTCAATTTACCCAAATCTCATCCAGTAAAAACTGTCTCAAGTATTCATTTATACCCCGGACTCTGAAAGATTGGAATCTCTTACCACATCATATCACACAAATTGAAGAGAAATAGAATTTCAAAGCAGAAGCAAGGAAAGTACATCACAAAAGCCGACAAGAAATAAGCAACCGACCATATCAAACCATCAACCACATATGTGCACCATACCCTGCCTGTGTTGCCCCTTTTAGGGGCGTTGGGCAGTATACGATCCAGATTCAGCTTGAGAGTAAGAGGGTTTGAAGTGCCCAAATACATACATTTTTGTACTAATTTACTGTAAAAATCTTGCATCTCATGATTATTTTGTAAAATCCCGAGAAATCACAGCCTTGTTAAGTAAATTAACAACCCAAAACAAATCAATCATCAAATAATTTTGAATTACACATAAGATTCAAAATTTACATTGCCAAGCTCATATTTCAGCTCATCAATGAAATTTGTCCAATATGGTTTCCTTTATCAAAGGCAGTAATCAAGCAGCAGCCATCTTGGTTTTTTTTTATACACAAGTGTATGAAGATCAAAATGAGGCTCATGTTCAAAAGAGACTGGTGCCTATCCAACTGTTTTATTTTTTTTCAATATGAATTTGTTTGGTATCAGATCAGTGAACCTTGATACAATAATTTGGGGTATGTTTTAACAGTATCCATTATTAGATTTAACAAGTTTATCTTCCAGCAAACTTGCAATTTTGTTAACAACGCGCAACAAATAATGACGACGTTCTACATAGATACACATGTAAACATTTTACAAATATGCAAATAAAACTCTCCCATGACACAAACAGCTTGGACTTCTTAAAAAAATTAAACTGTTTAGACCTTCGATAGACCAAATGTGGAGACCCAAACTTTACATTTTGGTTACTTTGAAAACGCAAAGAGAATAAAACAAGTAAAGAACCCAGAGCTTTCCTGGGGGTGCCATGGTCGAGCGGTTTAGTCCATCGGACTTGTGTTCTGATGGCCGAGTCGTCAGAATGTTGGTACAGGAAGGTGAAAGTCCAACTAGGGCCCATTTCATAAAGCCGCTAAGCAGCTGATTTTTTGCTTCTGTACGTCTTTCATTTCATAGCACTGCTAACCGTTAACCAGTTTGCGTCGGAGGCCGTGTATACACGAATTTTTTTTTTGGACAGCGGATCGGACAGCGTCTAAACACACCACAGGATTCTCGGGAATATTTGTATAGATTCCCGGTCGACGTGGCAACGAGCCATAAGCATATGGTGGAAGACGCGGTCTCCCGGTCACGCTCTGGTACCTGTGAGCACCATTGGTCGTGTTTGTGCGGTAAAAATAAACCCGCCACGGGGTTCGGAAAAACTGTTTTATTCCCGGTGCGAACTGGTTAAGCATAGAGAAAGGCACGCTAACTTGCCAGCCGTTATTGCTAGCAAATGAGTGATGCAAATACACAAATCCATGGTGAACGCGCATCCGCCGCTCTGAATTATGAAATTAGCTTATGCTTTTAAGCAAAATTTGCTTACCGGTAAGCAGCGCTATGAAATTGGGCCCTGGGCTAGTAAAAAAACATAACTTCTTAAGTAATAATAATAATAATAATAATGTGTGGACTTATATAGCACACGTATCCACCAACTAAGTGGTGCTCAAGGCGCATTATATCATTACCCCTGCTCATAAGGCTCATAAATCATTCCTGAAATCATCTCAGCTCCCTGGGGAGTATACAGCTCAATTGCTGCCATTACAGCGCATATAGGGCTAATCAACCAACTCTGCCCTCACAGGTACCCATTTAACCCCTGGGTGGAGAGAAGCAATTATGGTTAAGTGTCTTGCTCAAGGACACAAGTGTCACGGCCGGGATTCGAACCCACATTTTGCTGCTAACACATGCTGCTGCATGTATCAAATGGTTTTCTTTACTGTCCCATTTCTTTGGTTACTGAAATTGATCCGGAAAGACATGTTTCATTCATCATGGCCTCCATCGCCCTGGTCTTGGTGCCCCTTACCATTTTTATCATCTAGACATTCTGATATTCAAATGGCAGTGCCCTTCAAAGGGTGTGATTTGCCAAAAGTAAAAAATCCTGGAAAATGGGTAGCAGGCCTGGGTCTCCCTTTGGTCTAGAGGACAAAGCCCCTTGAACCTCCTGTGGGTAGCAGGCCTGGGTCTCCCTTTGGTCTAGAGAGCAAAGCACCCTGAACCTCCTGGATGTTTCATTTTGGAGGATTTACAAACTCTCCACATCTCCACAAACAAGAAACTAGGGGTTTGGACACAATACAGGCTACTTCTTTCTTTAGTTAGAGGCTACTTCTCTTTTTTCAAGATAATTTTGAGGCAAAGGGAGATTTGTAAAAAAAATAAAAAATAAAAAATAAAAAATAAAAAAATAAAAAAAATCACCGGCCTGGCCCTCATCTCAGGAAAATTGGCCTTGCCCCAACAAGAATGACATTCCCAGGCCTGATTCATGTGTATTCTTTGTTTAAGATTTGGAAAAAACATTACTCGATCATCAGTAAAATAATGACAATATAAAAAAAAAACATTTGCGCTTTATATTTCAAGATAAATGTTATTGGCTTTACGTTTCGAACCTAGCAGGTTCTTTCTCAAAGGCAAAACCTAGGTTCGATAAGAAAGGTCAATAACATTTATTTTGCATTTATACTACAGGTCCTTTAGGTTGGTACATGTTATGTAGTTTGCAACATCTAATTCTCTATTTATATTTTAAGAAATAAACATTGCTACAATCTAAATCCATATAATAATTACAGTGTTCAGTTCATCTTTGACACATTCCTTGAGGATTGATGCTGTGCAGTAACCCTTAAATCTCGAAGTATATGCACATTCATTGGCTGTCGAGTCGTTAATAAGTTTGGGCGATAATTTTTTTTTTGCTTTAGAGCCGATAACCACAGGTGTACCCCTCTACGAGTGTCACAATAAATCGCAAATTCGTTTGTATAGTGTATATGTACTTCTGAAGTAGTTTGCTTTTGTTTCTCACTTCCAAAAGCTGAAAAGACTGTCCTAATTTTTGTTTCCATGGAATTTTTGACTTGACTCACAATGGCGATTTTTTTTTTAATCGCGATATATTTTTTTTAAATCGCGATTTGCCGATATCTCGATAACTTAAACAGGTTCTCGATATCGTAATCGAATAAAAAAATGTTTCTCGATATTCGATATTATCGTGTTATCGCCACAGCTTAGTCGTTCACCCTTACCATGAGACAAGATTCTAAAATTTATTTTACATTTTTTTCTCTTGATGCTGATGCATTTTTGCGAAACAAATTAATTTTAAAGTTTTATTTGCACATGTATACTTTATATAGATGTTTTACAATATGAAATAAAAGTCTCATGAATTGAATTTCCGACGGATCTGTCCTCGCCAGTGAACAAAAGAACCGTTCTCGCAGACGGATTTCAAGCTGCAACCGGTACGCTTCACCCTTTTAGCTTGTGGTACTTGGCTGTGTTTAAGCAGGGTGTCTGTGAAATGTCTATAATAGGCAGTAAGGGTTAAAACTAATGAATGATGGGCCAAATAATTATCTTCCCCACGGTCTCTTGACTCAAAAATTTCATCACACGGGTCTTGACGATGGTGGGACCATCACAGACTTGAAAGTATCGTTAAATATCCACTGAAGACTTCAAGCTAAATCAATATTAACATCCTCTAAATCTTGAAATCCCAAACGACTGACTTTTCAACAGTTTTGTTGGCGGGAAAAAAACAACTCATATGTCTGGAACGCTCTTTGGTCGAGAAATCTGATATGTAACTTTTGCCGACAGTTGACCCCCTTTGTCTCCCACCCCAATTCTCTGTATGCTACCCATTGGCGGACTCGCAGGCATCGATCCAGTCACTGTAGACATCCACTGGTTCTGTTAGATCTGTTCAGAGTCAAGTCAAGGAACTCTTTCCCAAATTATGAAGACGACTGTGCCACTTTTCAACTCAACAAAGAAAATCATCAAGAGTTTTAATAGTAAAACAAGTAACACTGCTTTAACCCCCTTCCCCCCCCAAAAAAATCCAACAGTGGGTTTTGTAGAATTTTGATGGATTCCATGTTTGAGAACATGCACTGATATATTGCATGAGGACGGGTGCATACCATTTACCCCAGGCAAACTTAGGCTAAACGTACTTCAGGGCAATTTTCATTCCCCCTCCCACACTCCCCACCCGCCCATTAAAATGCTCAACACTCAATTTTTATAACTTTGCATACAACACGATGCAGTCATGCTTTACGTTACACGACCCTGCTTATACATACATGAATACGTATACATGTACACGTTTATGTACAAAACAACAATTTATGTGCATAAGCTATAGAGGGCGCATGCTTTTATTGACCACCGCCTGTTTTTGGAAAGGATACAGTTAATGTTGGTTTGGAAATCCTCCAGACAAACTCTGCAGGAGATGACGCCGATTTGTCTCGTCCGATCCCTGGATTCAACAAGAATGGAGTGAAAATAAATAACCAGGGAGAAAAGAAACCCATGAAATTCAATGCCAATAAAGAATACTTTAAACCCTAAATACCCCAAATCCTTCTCCTGGTTTTGCCCGATTTTGATGGATTAAGTACACCACATTATAGCCCAGCGAATAGAGCATGTAGCCATGTGTACCAAATCCATCAAACTCCACCGGCTGCTTTTGTTGGATTCAGGACTGTGTATAGCCAAGCCATTGATGCTTTGCATTTGCCACTGTACCAATTCCATCAAAGTCCAACAATCGGGGTAACTTTGTACTGCATGTTGATGGATTTTGGAGGAGCCATTTAATTGCTTACGACCTTCTGCTGGGACAAAAAGTTGTACTTTGTGTGCCCGGAAGGTTATAGAGCCTTACGACCTTCTTCCGGACACACAACGATTTGCAGTCGGCAAACCCACAGCTCTCAGCTTGCTGACTGTAAAATTGTTCTGAACCAACCCTTGTTCTAATACCTTTGATGCTTCACTGATGCCGAGGCTCTAAATGCTGACTGAGAAAAATTATTGGTGTCAACCCCCTCCCCCCCTACAGCCCTGCAAGTGGTGGCAGTATACCCCTAACTCCCTAGGCTAATTTGCTTACACATAACCTGAATCCTCCAAAATCCTTCAGTAATAAAGCAAGCACATGACATGTACGCACACGCGTGTTTCTAATCTGTGATACATGTACATGGCCAGGGACCCTCCCTGCATGCATGGAGCAATAAACAGTGTCCACTGACCCAAGCACTGACCTTGCAATCACTACAACAAACATGGATGTACATATACCATGGAAAGGCAAGTATGCCTAATAACCTCAATCCTCCAAAATCCTTCACTTCAACAAAGAGCATGTATCCTCAATCCTTCAAAATCCTTCACTTTAGGGGCCGTCCAAAGTTTTCAACATTTTAATGGTCGTACAAAGCGTACGACGGGGGGAGGGGGTCGGAGGCCGCGTACGACTTTAAATGGTGAATAAAATGTTGATTTTGTACCGTACAATCAGCGAAGGAAAATTATATAATTGTTTTGTTTTTTTTCTTCATACGTGTATGTACAGTGCCCTGAGTAGAGCGAATGTGCGAAGCATGAATGAATGAATGACCTTTGACACGACTGTACAGCTGTGCATGGACATCGTGCACGCCATGCCCCACACCGCGCTCTACCGGTGTTTGGAGTTTGTACACATGGCACGAGGTTGTCACTGCCAATGATCATGGCGTCACACTTGTTGCAGTCCGATCGCTTTTCTTCCGACCTCAAATACATCATTACTTTGTCATCCGTCGTACATAAATCACCGTCAAACCTCTACGAAAATTACATCAATGCTCACGTCTACGTAAACAGTCACAATGGGGCTCGTGACAAACTTGTGCGAGCAGCTCAATCAGATTGGAAGGCGGCTAGAAACACCCCACTGCCCTCGAACAAACGTGTTCTCAGTTGTTCGGCGAGTCGTCAAAGGTGATAGTATTGCATGATGACTGTACCAATGTTTTTACAAAAAGACACCAGCCATGCTTTTAGGATTGTATGTTTAAAATAAACAATAAAAGTATGTGTACATTGTTTTTGACAAAATTTAATTTTCATCTGATTTT
The DNA here is from genome assembly GCA_029582265.1 of Zoroaster sp. YZ-2022. Classification (NCBI taxonomy): domain Eukaryota; kingdom Metazoa; phylum Echinodermata; class Asteroidea; order Forcipulatida; family Zoroasteridae; genus Zoroaster; species Zoroaster sp. YZ-2022. The sequence continues at coordinate 18,144,486 of CM055825.1, read as the reverse complement.
GTTTTTAACTTGCATTGATCATCAGCAACATGTTAACATTGCTAATAGTCAGTGCAGCACACATGTAAAATGTTATATAAAACATGCGCATCAACATTGAAAAAAAAAATGTTGAAAAGTACTACTTTGGGGGGGGTCTTGAAAAGTAGTACTCTCTGTACGACCTTAAAAATGTTGAAAACTTTGGACAGCCCCTTAGCAAAGAGGATTTTGGAGGATTTGGGAAGGTTAGGGATACTGCACTCTTTCCTACATGTATAAATGTGTAGACATTGTATGTACTCACATTTTCACATCGCAGGCCTTTTCGTGGTTGCAGAAGGGACATGTGAACTGTGTGTCCAGAGTTCCGACCAACTTCTTCTTGGGTGGGGGCTTCCTCTTTGATCGACGACGTCCCATGGTGGAAAAATTAAGCAACTCTCTTTTAACTTCAAAAGGTATTACATAAACTTATCTGCTGAGAATGGGAAAACAAACGTTTGTGAAAATAGACACTTGCCAACTCACAAACATACGTGTACAATCGTACATCACCAATTAGTCATTCACATCGTCGCATTAATAATCCGATAACATTAAAGAGAAGGTACAACCTTGGTTTTTCGAAACATACATTCATTTCAAGAAAAACAAAATTATAAAACTAACCTGTGGAAGTTTTTAAACTTTCACCACAATTGGTTCCCTTGTTTGTGAGGGGAAAAAAACGTAACATGATTTTGGTGCTTTTTATATTTTTTTTTACAAAAATTGTCGGACGAAAACTTTTTGAAATTTGACATAACAATTCATTGTTTTCTGAAAAATGGAAGCACTTCAGACAGAGATATATCTCAGGAGTATTGATACTTGTACCAACATTACACGATCGACAGGGCACGGAATCGGAGTGCTAGTTTTAGATTAAGTCAGTGACTGCCATAATACCCCACATGATAAGGTCATATTACCGTTGCTGCTGCATACATGTAAATGAACCAGTAATTTTCAGTCATCGTGTTCATCTTAAACTAGGACACCGATTCCATGCCCCGTTGAAAGTCTGCTCTGATCGTGACGACACTGTCCCTTTGAATACCATCATCAACTTGACACTCAAAAAGTTCTACACAACCCTCCTACACATGGAGGCCACTCCCAACCACTAAATTTTGTTCTTTAGCAACCTTCAGTACATACATGTACATGTACAAGCCTGCTGTCCTTTCCAAGTAATCTTACAAAATCAACTGTGTGTCACCCAAGGCCACTGTAAATGTTTGAACATATTAGTATGGCCTGCAATGTATCAATGGGAGACCACCTCACCCTGCAATCTCAGTGGTGTGACAGTGCACAGAAGGGTAGCCATAGGAGGCCACTGGCAACAGCTAATGGCTTGGAGTGGCCTGAATGGGTTGTTTCAAAAATTGCACTGATTGTTGGACCAACTGATTGTTTTTGAATGACCAATCCATACCTTCTTCAAGGAGTGAACAAAGAAGAAATGGCAGATGCAAGATTTGAAACTGTGACCTCTGGATGACTACCCAGCCCGATACAAGGTTTCAGCCAGGACTTAGAACTAGGGTGTCCAAATTTGCTGGAAATTTCAAAACAGGGTGTCCAAAAGACACCCAGACGCCCCTCTGGCTAATGCTATGGCCCTATATATTTGCTGCCCTTGCACCTTGCAGTCTCCAAAATTGTCAACAGTCTATGTTCTGGGGGCGCTACTCAGAAGCTATGACAGCCATACATTGTGCCTGTGATCCATACTGTGATCCAAACTCTAGCCAGTTAGCCAGTGATCACGCACCAAGTAATACAAGGCTAAAAACCTGGGCAGGGAAGCAGCAGTCAGGGCAACTTGGTGGGGGATCACTCAGGGAGGATGCATCAAATCATACAATAATCCACAAGGGAAGTCAAGGACTGTGTACCTATGTACATGTAGTAATTTGTGTGGATTATCCGGTGATCTTAATCAAATTAACCCTCCTACTCTAGCTGCACTTTAGTGGCAAGTAGCTATCGAGGTCAAAATCAGTCAACTGCCTGTTTTGACTGTTGACCCAAATGTGCACACAGGGGCATTTTTGACTGGTTTTTACTGTCATTTTGACCACCCTGAACAATACAAGACAATGCTTTTTTTACTAGTCATAAACGGTCGACTCATTTTGACCTGTAAATGTACTTGCTACATGTAAGGTTTGACAGTGTTTGACTTTTAAGTGCACAAGATATACCTTGGCAAGTATACTACTCAAAACAATTTAGGGAACACCGGAATAATCTCAGTTAAAGCAAGATCATTTATTTCAGATAAACACAATGTTTCACAGAATTGATGAGAAACAACTGCACAATGAAACAGATGATAAAGGATGCATGTAGTGATTACACATTTCATGACATGACTACTGAAAGAGAGAGGGGGTTGCAAATGAAAATCCCGGTTCATGGAACATTTCAAACCTATTTGATGTTAAAAATCCGGTGTTCCCTAAATTGTTTTGAGTAGTATACATATCAACATTTTGACTGTTTTTGACCCTTGTAGTAGTAGGAGGGTTTAAAGAGTTAATTTGGAAATTTACCAAACTGAAGTATGCGTTCATTTGAAATGGGCTTGGGGGAAAAAAAATCAAACTGCCACTTGTGCACAATGTCTAAGCATATGTTTTTAGCAGACGGCAAAATGGCCACCATCTCACTCACACATTCATTGCTCAAAATCTCACAAAATATCATTTCCAATCCTCATTTAACTACATGTACACTTTCCTCTCGTTTAAGTGTGGCCTCTAGGAAAATCTGTGATATTTGGTCATATTTAGATAGAAAAAACCGGAATCCCTGGTTTTGGACAATAGCTAGAAAGTATCATAATTATTTTGCTATTCAGTCAATACAAATTTAACCCTAACTACCCCAAATCCATCAAAATCCTCCAAGGGGCACTTTTTGGGAAAAAACTCAGCACTTTCAGAAACTGGTACTTTCACCTTTTCAAATGGGGCAAAATTACTACCTGGCAAGAAGTACAGGCCATTAGTGCTGAATATGAAAGATCAAAGATCGACAGAAATGCATGGTGCATTTTGAAGATAAGGGCATGTTTCCAAAATTGCACTGATGGATTTTGGAGGATTCAGGAAGGTTCCTAGCCAGAATACATAGGGAGTTAGGGTTAAAGAAGGCTCCTAGCCTGAATACCTATAGGGGGTTAGGGTTCAGGAAGGTTCCTAGCCAGAATACCTAGGGGGTTAGAGTTAATTAATAATGTAATAATAATAATGTGTGGACTTATATAGCGCACGTATCCACCAACTGAGTGGTGCTCAAGGCACATATTATTACCCCAGCTCATAAGGCTCATAAATCATTCCTGAAACCATCTCAGCTCCCTGGGGAGTATACAGCTCAATTGCTGCCATTACAGCGCATATAGGGCTAATCAACCAACTCTGCCCTCACAGGTACCCATTTAACCCCTGGGTGGAGAGAAGCAATTATGGTTAAGTGTCTGGCTCAAGGACACAAGTGTCACGGCCAGGATTCGAACCCACATTCTGCTGCTAACACCAGAACTTGAGTCCGGTAAGCTAGACCGCTCGGCCACGACACTCCATTTAATTAATGGAGATCAATGGCTGCATTCATTTTTGAAAAGGGGCTGTCAAGTGTCCATTGCGTGCATGCACTGTTGAGGGCGCATGTTTTTAGATCACTACTGATTGATGAATTGGAAATGGGGTGCATAGCATTAATGGGACAATATCGTCACAGTTAACAGGGTATTGAATCAAAGTGCTAGTTTTAGATTAACTCATGACTGAAAATAATTTTCAATAAGGATCCCGATTCCATGCCCTGTTGAAAGTCTGCTCTGATCGTGATGATAATACCTCTTTAAGTGTATTTTGCAATTGATGGGCATACACCTGCAATTTCACTTGCCCTAAACTGGCAGTAGAAGTATGCATATGTATGTGTGTGGCTGCGTGCATACTAACATTACTGTTACGTTTCAAGATTTCATATTTTGTGCATAAAAATTATGTGCAACATTCAGGACACAGGACACAGGGTGAATTTCCACCGCTAAATTAGTCCATGGAGTTCCTTCCTCCTTAGTTAGTCTATAGTAGAGGGCTAGCCTATTTTGGGGTGTAATGGGAATTGGGCGTATTTTTCGATCGTATGTAATGGCGATGGGATGTTTTTGCGTAATGAATGGAAAGCCCACTCATGAGTGTAAAATCACAGCCGCTCTGAAGTACGTAATGATTTATCTGCCCTTACCCCTTGGAAATTATTTTAATCGGACTACAGCATACACGTAGCTGCGATGATCCTAACTCAACTGCCTGTACTGGATGCCAGTCAACTCACCCCCTGGCAATCTCGCCCCTTACAAACTCGCCCCTGACAAAATCGCCCCCCTGTCGATTCAAACACGCCCCTGTCGATAAAAACTCGCTCCTCATTTGCTCTCTTATTATTAAACCAGTCTCAATAGTGTGAGATGCGCATAGAGTTATATAGGCTGCCTATAACTCTATGGAGATGCGTCAACAAATTATGGCGGCGAGTTTGTCGAGGGCGAGTTTGCCGGGGGACGAGTTTGCCGAGGGGCGAGTTTGTCGGGGGAAGACTTTGTGAGGGACGAGTGTGTACCAGCAGGGGTCAAGTTTGTACCAGCAGGGGGGCGAGTTTGCAAGGCAAGGGGCGAGATGGGCGAGTTTGCCAGGGGGCGAGTTGACTGGCATGCATATCACTGACAGTGACACTGGGTCATTTATCAATATGTTGAATAAAAGGACCCAATGTCTAATACAGTTTCGTCGATCATTGCAGCAACAACATCACTCATGCCATCACTATCACTCAGTCACTGCATAACGTTTAGGCCAAGAGAATGAAAGTCATAGATTTGCGTCCGGGAAATTTTGAAAACACATGAGGCTTTTTTTCATTATTCATTATTTCCATTGATCATTATTCCCATTAATAACAGCGCAATCACAAGATGTTTCTTCTAATCTGTGTACGTACATGCATCATTATACATGTACGTGCGGGCCGCACACGCAGGCATACTAGGCTCAACAGCGAACGTGTTGTGCATGTGAAGGCGGTACAGTTGCAGGTGCGGATCTGACGGAGTTTACCATACAGTTTTAGCGCGATGCGACCTTTTTTGTGAACGACGTACGCGGGACTAAGACTGTAAGAGAACATGTGCTAAGTAAGACTAATTGCGGTGACACCATGTGAAATCTCAATTGAGTAGTAATTAGTTCTGAAAAGAACTGGGGGTACAACTCGACGTTTCGATCAGTAATGCTCTAATGATTATTTTATAGCGCACATACTGGTGGAAATTTGGTAAAAACTTCGTTTTACTGATGTGGATGATTTGGAACTAAATTTGTTTGGTGAAAATACCTTTTTTGTGCAAATAATGATTTTTTTGGCAAATAATTAACAATTTAGGCGGTAGCTTTCGGGACATGCGGGCGGTGGACGCAAATCTATGACTTTCATTCTCATGGCCTTAGAGCATTGAGGAAGGTTTCCTTCCCCCAGAGCAGTGTACTGTACTCGTGCCAACGTCGAAAAAGATGAACACAAAAATCAAGTCATGTCTGACAGTATAATTAATTGTGTTGATGAAAATACACCATTGTTATTCAACAACGCATTCAGATACACGTACACTTTTTCTCATGTTTACTTTTGCTTTGTTACTACATATATTATAACCAAAATTTGCAGCATATATCTTACCAAATCTTTAGAGCAAATATTCACAAAAACATACGGTACTCCGTTACACACACGTAAGTCGTCGACACAACGATCATTCAACGACTAAATACACGTCCACGCGTCTTGTACTACTATGCGCGGCGGCGTCGGCGCTGTACGATCTTTGGTACACACATACATTATCGCATTCATATCAAAATGCATGTGTCACAATCTCGTTCTCAGAAGTAGTGTTTTACACTTTCTCTCCGTTGTATACTGTACATACGACAAGCACGTGCGTGGTTACTGTGTGAAATTTGTTTTTGGAGCCGAGGTTATTTCTTGTGATCATCAACACAATAAAGTGGATATGAATGATGGGCGGAGCTATGTGCTTACTTGGGTATGGGGGGGATTTTTCTAAAACAAGGAAAGAGGAAATATCCATGCATTCATTTGTGAGGACAAATTCTCTTTCATCAGTGCTTTAATTTGAATCTGTTTAAAGAAGTATGGCCCATGTTTTTCGCTATTTAAATAGCAATTTCTGAAGATTGTTTTCATTGGAACACTGCTTTTTAAACTTGAGGAAAGAAAAATAAATAATTCAAAATGACACACTCCTCAAAAACAATTGTGAGAAGCATGGTTTTACTTTAAATATGTCCCCAAATAAATTTATTGGGGATTCCCATCATAAATTAAAGGGACAATATTGTCACGATCTGAGCACAGACTTTCAACAGGGTATCGGTGTCCTAGTTTAAGATGAACACAGTGACTGAAAATAACTGGTACATGTATACAGCAGCAATGGTAATACTATGACCTTATCATGTGGGGTATTATTTTCAGTCACAGAGTTAATTTAAAACTAGCAGTCCGATTCCATGTCCTGATGACGATACTGTACCTATTTGACCACTATCTCACTTCAAAGTATTTTTATTTCTTTTTAAAAAAGAATTTAATCAACATTGCGATGAAAACTAAAATCTTTGGAAATTGCCATATTAAATAATGAAAATTATGTGCGATACATTTTTAACTAAAATTATTTTTAAACTAAAATTTTATTTTGTTGATAACTAAGCCTGATGTAGTCTTGTCAAGACGTTCTTACATTTTTTAGTTGTACTACACGGCGGCGCGACATTTCCGCCAATAGAGGGCGTATTCTCAAATCGCCAGCAATCGGTTAGGTTACGTTTGTTGTAGAAAAATCAGGTTTTTGGAAAAGCGCCCTCTATTGTTCGATTTACGAAACGGACAATGCGAGCGCGGCCGGCGGTACGCGGTATGCAGGTGATGAGATCGCGACGCAGCGAAAAATTAGCAACAACGTCTTGAGCCAAGACTAAGCCTGATGCTGTGCTTGCCCGGGACCATGCGAGATGGTTGACCGAATCCTCCATGCCGGGAATGATTGAGTATGATGTAGTGACACATGTAGAAAGAAAATCTAAGTTCAGAAAAAAGCACATAGGAGTATTAATAACACCAATGTGTAAGAAAGAGCTCTTTTCACCAAGCAATTATTCACCACCGGTTTTCACCACATTTTTTTAATGCATAGATTAACTATTTTTAACAATTTCTTTCACATATTTAAACAAAAACATACACTTGTTTGCAATTGTTGCAATGAAATCATTAAAGATATATCGCACGTGTTTTACCGGCAATTTTCAGAATTTTTTTTGTTTTCATTAGAGGCTTAAAACGTGACAAAATATCGGACCAACAATAAATTCAATTGGGTATATTCTTCATGAAAAATGTGTCATTTTAATGCATTTGATTTCCTTCCTCGTGTAAAACAGCAATGTTCCGCTGAAAAAGAAAATTGCTGTTTATATAGCGAAAAATACGGGCGACACATCTTTAACAAATGTTTGGTCTTTACAATAATAAGTGATTTGATTATCATAAGTAATTCCTTCTCTCTTCCCTTCCCTTCCCCCTAGCAACAGTTACTGCAGCTAATGCCCTCCAAGATGGTGGGGGGGGGGGGGGGAGAAGAAGGGAGAAAACACTAACAAAAAATTAGCCACATCCACACAAATAGATTTCATTGAACGATGTCTGCTGTTGTTTCTGTTTCGAGTTTACCTCAAATTTTTACACAAAGTTCCCAATTAATCCCTGCAAAACATCTTTTAACTGTGTCTGGTTCTTCAGTCAGTGGTCAGAGGTTAAAATTAATTGACTCTCACCTGTGGGTAATTCCATGGTTCACTCACGTTACATTTTTGAGGTATTATGCCCACTCTTAATGCTATAATTTCCTTACTTATATATTTCACTCATCAGTTTTTCACAGTAGTTGCATTATACCCTGACCATACTCGGCACAAAAAAATAATTTCAGAAATTTGTTACACGTATGCTATATAAGAGAAAATGCTAGTTACTCACGTTACTCACGGACATGCATAAAATGTTGCTTTTTCTCTCATAACATATAACAAATTTCTGAAATAATTATTTTCTGCTGAGTAAGGTCTGGGTATAATGCAACTACTATGAAAAAACAGATGAGTGAAATATATATAATGGCAGGTAAAAGTTGTAGCTTTGCATGGTGAGGATGATAAGTAAGACTAATGGCATTAAGAGTGTGCCCAAAACCTCAAAAATGTAACGTGAGTAACCATGGAATTACCCCTATTAAAGCCCTCCTACAATCAGTGCAATTTGTGAAACAACCCATTCAGGCCACTCCAAGCCATTAGCTGTTGCCAGTGGCCTCCTTCTGTGCACTGTCACACCACTGAGATTGCAGGGTAAGGTGGTCTCCCATTGATACATTGCAGGCCATACTAATATGTTCAAACATTTACAGTGGCCTTGGGTGGCACACAGTTGATTTTGTAAGATTACTTGGAAAGGACAGCAGGCTTGTACATGTATGTACTGAAGGTTGCTCAAGAGCAGATTTTGTGGATCGGAGTGGCCTCCATGTGTAGGAGGGTTAATAGCACAGTAACGAGAAGCCTATTTACCATGTCACATGTTTACATTTGGAAGTGTCCTTGAGAGTAACAGGATGATTTCATGGCAGGCAATGTTTTACATGTTGTATTTTGATCTTCACATAATTACATCAAGCGTAGTGAAAATTACCAATGAACAAGATTTGAAATTTGAAGCTTTTACATGGTGGTAGTACAGTAGGAGTAAGGTTTGTAGTAGCACCATGTAACACTCTCCTACGAGTTGTTGGTTCCGAGAAGAACTGATAGTGAAAAACGTACACTCGGATCATCTTCGGGAGAAATGTCAAGATTCTCACCATGCGGTTCTTCACAGAACCAATACTTAAATTACCAAGGGGAGGGGGTAGGGTGATTTGGCAAAAGTAAAAAATCCTGAAAAATGGGTAGCTGGCCTGGGTCTCCCTTTGGTCTAGAGCACAAAGTTCCCTGAACCTCCTGGGTGTTTAATTTTGGAGGATTTACAGACATCTCCACATCCCCACAAACAAGAAACTAGAGGTTTGGACACAAAACAGGCTACTTCTTTCTTTCCTTGGTGGTTACCTCTTCTTTCAAGAACATCTTCAGGCAAAGGGAGATTTGTAAAAAATCCTGAAATCAGGAAAAATCCTGAGAAATCACATGCCTGTATTACATGGTGCTACCGCAAACCTTACTCCAAAGATCTGAAATATAAATGTTGTGCCTTACTTAACATTTACCTTGGGCAGTTTTTTTGTTGACAAGTGATGTCATTTGTTACATTGTCTTCTGTTTGACATCAAATATTCAATTATTAAAACCATTTTACTTTCTCTTTTTACATTTTTTTTTAGTGATTTAAATATCGCACAAGACTTAAATATCATTTTTGACATCAACATTGTGAAATATTATTTACTGTTTTCAGTGCTGTGGCCAAGCGGTCTAGTGCATCGGGCTCAAGTTTTGGTATTTGTCAGAATGTGGGTTTGAATCCCGGCCTGGTCGGTCTCCGCTTCTGTCCTTGAGCAAGACACTTAACCATAATTGATTCGTCCTTCGGATGGGACGGTAAGCCGTAGGTCCCGTTTTTTGGGGGAGGGCTGTGGATGGTACTTCCAGCTATGCTTTTTTCATCAAAACATTTAGGTATTCAGGCCATATAAAAATAAGAAATTGGTGACTGTCCTTTAAAAAGAAAAGGAAGAAGAAAAAAAAAAAGTTGTTTCAAATTACAAAACATTCCTCTCACTTACATGGGAAGGAGATGTGATATGAACTCAACTTTTGACCAAAAAAAAAATTGGACCACTAATTGGACCAATATTTTGAGTAATTGGACCATTATTTGGATATTTTATTGGACTAATTATTGGAAAAAATAAGTTCGAGAGGAATCAAGTACGTTGGGGAGAATGATCACCAATTTTGTTTTTTACATGGCCTCATTCTATTTGTGCAATTACAGTACAAGTACATAGTGATTGCGTGAAAATTGCATTATTCAACATTACTTGAAATAAAACCTCTTTATTTTAAACATAAATAAACATTCTCCTGAGGACGATCAGAGCGCACCGATCGAAACGTTGAGTTGTACCTCCAGTTCTTTTCAGAACTAATTACTACTCAATTGAGATTCCACATGGTGTCACCGCAATTAGTCTTACTTATAAATAACTCCGAAAACTAAATTTTTCTAGACACAGTGCACAGTAACTGTGCAGAATCTATTGCATCATTAAAAAAAAAAAAAAAAAAAAAAATTAAATTAAGAAGGTCTCGTAACTCGGGAACGCTTGGAAATTTCCATTGGGAATACATGCCGTTTTCACCAAAAACAGGCCAGCATTCAATTTACATGGGTGTGATTTGGCATAAGTACAAATTCCTGAAAAATGGGCAGTGGGCCTGGGTCTCCCTTTGGTCGAGAGGACAAAGCCCCCCTGAACCTCGTGGATGTTTAATTTTGGAGGATTTACAGACTCTCCACATCCCCACAAACAAGAAACTAGAGGTTTTTGGACACAAAACAGGCTACTTCTTTCTTTCCAAAGGAGAATTGCAAAAAAATCCTGAAATCAGGAAAAATCCTGAGAAATCACAGGCCTGTTTTTTTTTTTTTTTTCATATTTACTGAGTTGATACAAACTTATGTGATCAAATACAACTGCTGTATATTCCCTTCAAACTGGTTAAATTTATATATATATATATATATATATATATATATATATATATATATATATATATATATATATAACTCTCTTTTCACCTATAGGGCGACCGCTCCATAGAAACGTGCACAAAATTCCCTCTTACCTTTCCCTTTTTTATATATCCTCCAACCGTCCAAAACTCTGGAAATAAGATGTTTACACTAATTAGAGGCTAAGGAAGCGATGATTTTTAGACTTTATGACAAAATTATGACTTTAAAGGGTAGCTGAGCGTTAAGGCGACCGGCAACGGTCGCCTTAACGCAGAGAAATAGCAATTTCTATAGAAGTCGGTCGCCCTATGTCCGAACAAGTAAACATATATATATATATATATATATATATATTTTAAAGACTGTTCTTCATGTTCCCTACCCCCTGATAGACCTTGACCTAAACTTGACCTGCCACCAGCGTCACCCATCGCATGTCGACATGGTGAAGAAATTCCTCTCTAACAAATAAAATAATACAAGTAATTTTCTTGTTGTGTACAAAATGCACTCTTTCAACGACCGCCAACTAACCCCTGATGAACAACTTGACCTAACATATTTGGTGTCAGTGCCTCCACTGTGACCGAGGTGCGGAGGGGGATGAACCTAGACGCAACTGATTAGAGTGGGTGAACTCTTTTGTATACATTGCGCAAGATTTACCCATTCAGAATGGCTCCCTCCAATTGTGTCCCATCAAAGAAGGCTTCACAATGAGAGACTTTTGAAATACTTGCAGGCAGTTGACTTCCCATTTGTCCCCCACTGTTCTCAATATCATGCGTACGCTCTGAATTACGTAAACAAAATCTTGGTACTTCTATTCTTGCTTAATCCCTCTTTTGTCCGGTCCCAGGACCAGTACCTGACTCTGTTTTGTATATCTTTTTCTTTAGTGTTCATTTCACATCTGACTAACTTCAGCCTATTCTTGTGTTTATGTATGTATGTTGTCTGTATTCCGTCCCATTTTGCCTTTGAGAAAGAACCTGCTAGGTTCGATACGTAAGGACAATAACCATCATTTTGCATTTATACTAACAGGTTCTTTAGGTTAGTAAGCAGTTTGCAACAGCTAATTCTCTATTTAATTATGTAAACAATGGGAAACGAAGAAGTATGTCTACGGCCACCAGCATTCCTGAAGTCTCTCATCGCATGAAGCGAAGTCGACATGGTGAAGAAAATTCCTCTCCAACAAATAAATAATACAAGAAATTTTTTGTTGTGTACAAAATGTACTCTTTCAGAGACCGCCAAAAGCGAACACGAGAAAATTATGAAATTTAAAAATTTTTACCGTCTGAAAATGAAAACCTTAATAGGGTCTGACCCCCACCAAATTTATTTTGGACACTGAGGTGCTGAAAAAAGTAACGACCTCCCAAGTATAATCATGAGATTGAACTACTAAAAATTGGCCTCATTGTAACATCTGGGTTACTTTTTGTGCACACTCTCCTACTTTCCGAGGCTCCGTCACGGCACAGTGTTTCCTGACTGCGGGAAGTAAATCCAATGACCGTCCGAGAGCCAACGCATTGTCGTCACCGCTCATGAGTGTTCCGATGGTTACAAGAAGTCTGAAGACTGCCTCTGGGTCGCCCTCGGTGTCCAGAATGGTGGCGGCGGCCGACAGGCATTGGGACCTGCCCTCAATGTCATTCCCGCTTTGTAAAACCACTGCGTAATTTAGGAGCACCGTTGCTATGGCTATATGAAGCTGTTTGTTGGCTACTAATTGGCAATCCAGCGCTGCTTTGATGACGTCGTCGCGGCTGGACGTGAGTAGCGTGGCGCCGTCCGGCTGGCTGAAAGCATTCGAGAATGTTTTCATCGTCAGCAGGCGATTGGCGGGCGTTGAGGCACCGGAAACGAGACGAAGGGCATGGGACAGGAACTGGGCACCGTCTTTCTGATTGCAGAAGTACTGGTTGGCTGATGGGTTGCAGATTACCAGCCGAAGGATATCAATGGCTGGGAATACCTTGTCTGTTGACAAACAAGAAAGGGCTGATTTTAGCAGGGGCGGATCTAAGGTGGCAGAATCGCCATAAAGGGGGACGGGGCGAGGCACACAATTCATGGTATAAAAAGGGGGGAATCTGTCATTGATAAGGCAAGAATTCACCTTCCAAATGCCCGTTTTAGAGCAGTCACCTTATAGGCCTACATAAATATTTACCCTAAAAAGTCTCAAATCAGGGGAATCACTGCAAATTACATGCCTAAAATGGACATATTTTTGGGCAAAATGCTCTTACCTAAAGGCCACTGTAATGCCTTCCATAGCGCCCCTAGCTGATGAGTTGTAGGGATGCTTGAGTTATCCACATTCAGTAGAAGTTCTTCAAGGAGACCGTACGACGAAGCATCGAGCTGGTCGGGCTCACTCAAGTTCGAGTTGAAATCCTTCAGTTTACCTGTTTAACAACAATACATTCTTTAGTTGAAGACATAGCACACCCCCCCCCCCCCGTCTCCCCCAAACAAAAATACTGACAAAATAGAGAGATCGCCAAACATAGGGCTACAGTGTTGAGTAAAACTGATAGCACACCTTGACACAGTAACATAACTAACTGGGAAGTCTCACCAAGAAAACCCCTGTGACTGTCCAATATTGGGTGCTTTGAATTTGGCTGTATATATCGTGCTGCCAAAGTTTTCAACAAAAAAAAGGAAAAACAAAAAAATCTGGTTTTAACTCAACATTAAATGGGGGGATGGGGGTGTTAAATTCAATTCAATTCAATTAAAAAATGGTTTATTAAATATTCACAAATCGCGGCATCTGCCAAATTGCAAGTAAGTTTACAATAAAATGTTGAAGAAAATACTATTATATAACGAACAAACAAAGAAAGAAAAAAAAGAGGTTTTGCACACCACTGCAGATGGCTCAGTTGGTAGACCACCGCCACGTCAAACCTGGATGTCACAGGTTCAAATCCCACTCTCGGAAATTTTCCTTTGTTCATCCCAAACAAACAAACAAACTGTCAGAAGTCCATTTGTCAGGGATGATATTGTGAGAAAAATAAAAAGGTAGGAAAAATGTTTGCCATTATCATTAGGCATATACTAGCCTATAGCGGTTTACCTCTATAGTCATGTATAGCAAGGAAACTGTTTTTTTTATCTTGGTATTCACAATAAAATGATACACAAGGAAAGTTTAAATGGTCTGAAGTTGGTCTGAAGTTAGTCGGAACTCGGTTTCATGGTAGGATTTTCAATATCAAAAGGTAGGATTTCCTACAAAAGTAGGAAGAACATCATGCCTGATTTGTTTATGCATTTCTTGCAAGGAGCAGCCATCTTGGGTTTTTTAATGCACAAGTTAATGGGAGCCAAAGTGAGGCTAACATTTGAAATGGACTGGTGCTTACACAATGTACAATAAATATCTTCTTTGGATAATTGATGAAATTGTTACCATACACTGACAGTAAGCAGCAATGTAAACTCAATGCTTCCAATTGTCTGTGAAAAACACAGTACAATATCAACAGGGCAGGATTCGAACCCACAACCTTCAATCTCATTTCTAATCATTCTCTCTGAAAATAATCGCAACCTAAACACACCAGACAGAAAAAATGAACTCAAATTGAATAGGGCTGTGCGTTTTTGGATATTTTTTTTAACTAGATATCCGAAATCAAAAAACTTGAGATACCCGGATACCCGTTTTAATTTTCAACACTTGTTATTAACCAGTTCGCGTCGGGAATAAAAAAGTTTTTCTGGGCCCCTGTGCGGGTTTCTTTTCCCCACACAAACACGTTAATGGAAGCTTCCACAGCGCGTGGCCACGTCTGCCGAGCATGTCACTGTACACTCGGCTCGTTGCCACGTCAACCGAGCATGCATACAAATATTCCGGAGTTTCCTCTGGCGTGTATAGACGCTCTCCGATCCGTGGTGCAAAAAAAAATTGCGTGTATACACGGCCTCCGACATGAACTAGTTAATATAGTATCGGTCAGGTATCCGGATTCTCGGCACAGCCTTTAAATCGAAGAAGAAAGCGGCTTTACTTGTCTGTGTAAAATAAAATCCAAAATCAACAGAGTAGGATTCGAACCCACAACCTTCAATCTCATTTCTAATCATTCTCTCTGAAATAAGCACAACCTAAACACACACAGACACACACAAAAAATATAAAAAAATATAAAAAATGCCACTTACCTAAAATAGCCTGTGCATTGGCCGATTCAAACTTGACAAACGTTCCCTTTGGGAAGTATGGATTTGTCTGACTGGGCTGTGGTACAGAGGACTGCGGCTGGCTCTGTGGCGCTTCGGCGCCATAAGTAGGGAAGTAGCGTCCAGCACCTTGTTGTGACAAAGAGATATTTAACCAAATGTTCGCATAACTCTGGATTTGCGTAAAAAGGGAAGGTACAACATTGGTAATGTTGGCCAAACTGCTTCTATGAGTATGCTTACTCTCTTTGAATCAAGATATACATTACAGGGAAGGTACAGTATTGGTAATGTTGGCAAAACTGCTTCTATGAGTATGCTTACTCTCTTTGAATCAAGATATACATTGAAGGGAAGGTACAGCATTGGTATAATGTTGGCAAAACTGCTTCTATGAGTATGCTTACTCTCTTTGAATCAAGATATACATTGAAGGGAAGGTACAACATTGGTAATGTTGGCCAAACTGCTTCTATGAGTATGCTTACTCTCTTTGAATCAAGATATACATTGAAGGGAAGGTACAACATTGGTAATGTTGGCAAAAATGCTTCTATGAGTATGCTTACTCTCTATGAATCAAGATATACATTGAAGGGAAGGTACAACATTGGTATAATGTTGGCAAAACTTCTTCTATGAGTATGCTTACTCTCTATGAATCAAGACATACATTAAAGGGAAGGTACAACATTGGTATAATGTTGGCCAAACTGCTTCTATGAGTATGCTTACTCTCTTTGAATCAAGACATACATTAAAGGGAAGGTACAGCATTGGTAATGTTGGAAAAACTGCTTCTATGAGTATGCTTACTCTCTTTGAATCAAGACATACATTGAAGGGAAGGTACAACATTGGTATAATGTTGGCCAAACTGCTTCTATGAGTATGCTTACTCTCTTTGAATCAAGATATACATTGAAGGGAAGGTACAACATTGGTATAATGTTGGCCAAACTGCTTCTATGAGTATGCTTACTCTCTTTGAATCAAGATATACATTGAAGGGAAGGTACAACATTGGTAATGTTGGCCAAACTGCTTCTATGAGTATGCTTACTCTCTTTGAATCAAGATATACATTGAAGGGAAGGTACAGCATTGGTAATGTTGGCCAAACTGCTTCTATGAGTATGCTTACTCTCTTTGAATCAAGACATACATTAAAGGGAAGGTACAACATTGGTATAATGTTGGCAAAACTGCTTCTATGAGTATGCTTACTCTCTTTGAATCAAGACATACATTAAAGGGAAGGTACAACATTGGTATAATGTTGGCAAAACTGCTTCTATGAGTACATTGTATGCTTACTCTCTATGAATCAAGATATACATTGAAGGGAAGGTACAACATTGGTATAATGTTGGCAAAACTGCTTCAATGAGTATGCTTACTCTCTTTGAATCAAGATATACATTGAAGGGAAGGTACAGCATTGGTAATGTTGGTTAAACTGCTTCTATGAGTATGCTTACTCTCTTTGAATCAAGACATACATTAAAGGGAAGGTACAACATTGGTATAATGTTGGCAAAACTGCTTCTATGAGTACGCTTACTCTCTTTGAATCAAGATATACATTGAAGGGAAGGTACAACATTGGTAATGTTGGCAAAACTGCTTCTATGAGTATGCTTACTCTCTTTGAATCAAGATATACATTGAAGGGAAGGTACAACATTGGTAATGTTGGCAAAACTGCTTCTATGAGTATGCTTACTCTCTTTGAATCAAGACATACATTAAAGGGAAGGTACAATATTGGTAATGTTGGCAAAACTGCTTCTATGAGTATGCTTACTCTCTTTGAATCAAGATATACATTGAAGGGAAGGTACAACATTGGTAATGTTGGCCGAACTTCTTCTATGAGTATGCTTACTCTCTTTGAATCAAGACATACATTAAAGGGAAGGTACAATATTGGTAATGTTGGCAAAACTGCTTCTATGAGTATGCTTACTCTCTTTGAATCAAGATATACATTGAAGGGAAGGTACAACATTGGTAATGTTGGCCGAACTTCTTCTATGAGTATGCTTACTCTCTTTGAATCAAGACATACATTAAAGGGAAGGTACAATATTGGTAATGTTGGCCGAACTTCTTCTATGAGTATGCTTACTCTCTTTGAATCAAGATATACATTGAAGGGAAGGTACAACATTGGTAATGTTGGCCGAACTTCTTCTATGAGTATGCTTACTCTCATTGAATCAAGACATACATTAACCCTAACTCCCTAGACAACAAAGGCAGTTGGAGGATTTTGAAGGATTTTTATTGTTCAGTAACAATGCTTAGGGAGTTAGGGCTAAAGGGAAGGTACAATATTGGTAATGTTGGCAAAACTGCTTCTATGAGTATGCTTACTCTCTTAGAATCAAGACATACATTGAAGGGAAGGTACAATATTGGTAATGATGGCTCGAGGAACAACATCATTACGATCAGAGCAGACTTTAGACAGGGCATGGAATCAATGTCCTAGTTTCCGATGAACATAAAACAAGCACGCGCTCGCCTAGATAACAGGGTGTAATAAGATCGTAAAACCGTGATGCATACATAATTAGCCAGTGGCTGTATAATAATGATATTTTTTGCAGTAGCCACGGTAATATGATATTATCGCACCCAGTTATCTAGGCCAATGCACTCGTTGGGGGTTATTTTCAGTCACCGAGTACATCTAACACTAGGACAGTGATTCCATGCCCTGTCGAAAGTCTGCTCTGATCGTGATGATAATGTCCCTTCAAGCAGAGAATAGTGTATGTATTCAGGATATATCCACAGTCTACATGCCAAGGTTCACTACTTATTAGATGGGTCCATCTCCAAGTTTCTCTCTTTTAACAAGTTCGCTTCGGAGGCCATGTATACACGCAATTTTGTTTTGGACAGCAGATCTGAGAGCGTCTAAACACGGATTCCAATTTTTGTGTGTGTCACCGGGAGACTTGTCAACATGCCACACGTGGCGTGCCGTCATGGCGGCTGACTTGTATACACGCAATCGTTTCTCGGAGTCCATGGGGTCACAGTTCGGTGGCCCCGGACAAAATGCACTGCAAATACTGAACGAGTTCACTCTTTTTGTTGATTTTTGCCTAATCCCTTTATCCACGACCTGTTCTTTTGACGTACCAGCCAGGGATTTGTAAAGAGGGATTTATATCCATTGTTTACGAGGCATTCGATCTCTCTCCAGGTATGCCGTCTTTTCGACCGGGCGCTGGTCGCTAATAGGCCGTTGCATCGGGGCTTGCCAACGGTCTAATTGTGCTGAACAAACACAACCGTAATTAAAAAACTAGCCATTTAATTCTCAAAATGTCAATGAGTAAAGGTGTTTATTTGGGTGTCCTAAAAACTTAGTTTCATTGACAAATTTTTTTATTAATGGCTAGAAATTTTTTCAGATTTTTCACTGAAAATAAACCCGCATGGGGGACCGGAAAAAAATAAATATTCCCGACGTCAACTGGTTAAGCCTAACCACCCCAAATCCTGCAAAATCCTGCAAAATCCTCCAAGGGGCACTTTTGGGTAAAAATTCAGCACTGTTGGAAACTGGTACTTTCACCTCTTCAAATGGGGGCAAAATTACTACCCAGCAAGAAGTACAGGCCAAAAAGTGCTGAATATCAAAGATCAACGAAAATGCATGGTGCATTTTGAAGATAAGGGCATGCTTCCAAAATTGCACTGATGGATTTTTGGAGGATTCAGGAAGGTTCCTAGCCAGAATACCTAGGGGCCTAGGGTTATAGCTTCATCATGTGATGAATAAAATATAATAGCACATATGGGCTGTAAGAACTAAATTATTTGTTGAACCCCCCCCCCCCCAAAAAATAAATAAATAAAATACAAATCTTCATGACTCTTGGTGTCACCTTTCCCACAATGCAACAACAGCAGCTTCTTAATTTACCTGTGAGTGGGTCCGTGCCCGGTCTAGGAGCGTTAGGATCACCTCCGGCTCTTGGGACGCCAGGGGGTGGTTGTGAACCAGGAATGTAGCGGGCAGCACCTGGTGGAGACAAACAAACAGATAAAGAAATCATACAGCGGGGCACAAGCATCAAGATCACCCATAGCCAGGATTCGAACCCTTATTCTAAAGATGCAGTCATTGGGGAGGGAGGGGGCGGCCAATATACACAGACCTGCTTAGTAAATATTTATCGCCCGTGTTTTTGGGCTATTTTAACAGCAATTTCCAAAAATGTTCTTTTTCATCTGAACATCGCTATTTTACTTAACCCTAACCTTCCAAAATCCTCCAAAATCGTATTTGCTAAAGTGAAGGATTTTGAAGGATTGAGGTTACATGCTACATGCTCTTTGCTAAAGTGAAGGATTTTGGAGGATTGAGGTTATTAGGCATACTTGCCTTTCCACGGTACGTGTTCATTCATGTTTGTAAAAAACTAGCCATTTAATTCTCAAAATGTCAATGAGTAAAGGTGTTTATTTGGGTGTCCTAAAAACTTAGTTTCATTGACAAAAATTTTTATTAATGGCTAGAAATTTTTTCAGATTTTTCACTGAAAATAAACCCGCATGGGGGACCGGAAAAAAATAAATATTCCCGACGTCAACTGGTTAAGCCTAACCACCCCAAATCCTGCAAAATCCTGCAAAATCCTCCAAGGGGCACTTTTGGGTAAAAATTCAGCACTGTTGGAAACTGGTACTTTCACCTCTTCAAATGGGGGCAAAATTACTACCCAGCAAGAAGTACAGGCCAAAAAGTGCTGAATATCAAAGATCAACGAAAATGCATGGTGCATTTTGAAGATAAGGGCATGCTTCCAAAATTGCACTGATGGATTTTTGGAGGATTCAGGAAGGTTCCTAGCCAGAATACCTAGGGGCCTAGGGTTATAGCTTTATCATGTGATGAATAAAATATAATAGCACATAATTATGGGCTGTAAGAACTAAATTATTTGTTGAACCCCCCCCCCCCCCACAAAAATAAATAAATACAATACAAATCTTCATGACTCTTGGTGTCACCTTTCCCACAATGCAACAACAGCAGCTTCTTAATTTACCTGTGAATGGGTCCGTGCCCGGTCTGGGAGCGTTAGGATCACCTCCGGCTCTTGGGACGCCAGGGGGTGGTTGTGAACCAGGAATGTAGCGGGCAGCACCTGGTGGAGACAAACAAACAGATAAAGAAATCATACAGCGGGGCACAAGCATCAAGATCACCTATAGCCAGGATTCGAACGCTTATTCTAAAGATGCAGTCATTGGGAGGAGGGGCGCCAATATACACAGACCTGCTTAGTAAATATTTATCGCCCGTGTTTTTGGGCTATTTTAACAGCAATTTCCAAAAATGTTCTTTTTCATCTGAACATCGCTATTTTACTTAACCCTAACCTTCCCAAATCCTCCAAAATCGTATTTGCTAAAGTGAAGGATTTTGAAGGATTGAGGTTACATGCTACATGCTCTTTGCTAAAGTGAAGAATTTTGGAGGATTGAGGTTATTAGGCATACTTGCCTTTCCACGGTACGTGTTCATTCATGTTTGTAAAAAACTAGCCATTTAATTCTCAAAATGTCAATGAGTAAAGGTGTTTATTTGGGTGTCCTAAAAACTTAGTTTCATTTACAAAAAAAATTTATTAATGGCTAGAAATTTTTTCAGATTTTTCACTGAAAATAAACCCGCATGGGGGACCGGAAAAAAATAAATATTCCCGACGTCAACTGGTTAAGCCTAACCACCCCAAATCCTGCAAAATCCTGCAAAATCCTCCAAGGAGCACTTTTGGGTAAAAATTCAGCACTGTTGGAAACTGGTACTTTCACCTCTTCAAATGGGGGAAAAATTACTACCCAGCAAGAAGGACAGGCCAAAAAGTGCTGAATATCAAAGATCAACAAAAATGCATGGTGCATTTTGAAGATAAGGGCATGCTTCAAAAATTGCACTGATGGATTTTTGGAGGATTCAGGAAGGTTCCTAGCCAGAATACCTAGGGGCCTAGGGTTATAGCTTCATCATGTGATGAATAAAATATAATAGCACATATGGGATGTAAGAACTAAATTATTTGTTGAACCCCCCCCCCCCCACAAATAAATAAATAAAATACAAATCTTCATGACTCTTGGTGTCACCTTTCCCACAATGCAACAACAGCAGCTTCTTAATTTACCTGTGAATGGGTCCGTGCCCGGTCTAGGAGCGTTAGGATCACCTCCGGCTCTTGGGACGCCAGGGGGTGGTTGTGAACCAGGAATGTAGCGGGCAGCACCTGGTGGAGACAAACAAACAGATAAAGAAATCATACAGCGGGGCACAAGCATCAAGATCACCTATAGCCAGGATTCGAACGCTTATTCTAAAGATGCAGTCATTGGGAGGGATGGGGGGGGGGGGGCGGCGGCCAATATACACAGACCTGCTTAGTAAAGATTTATCGCCCGTGTTTTTGGGCTATTTGAACAGCAATTTCCAAAAATGTTCTTTTTCATCTGAACATCGCTATTTTACTTAACCTTAACCTTCCCAAATCCTCCAAAATCGTATTTGCTAAAGTGAAGGATTTTGAAGGATTGAGGTTACATGCTACATGCTCTTTGCTAAAGTGAAGGATTTTGAAGGATTGAGGTTATTAGGCATACTTGCCTTTCCATGGTACATGTACATCCATGTTTGTTGTAGTGATTGCAAGGTCAGTGCTTGGGTCAGTGGACTGTTTATT
The DNA here is from genome assembly GCA_029582265.1 of Zoroaster sp. YZ-2022. Lineage (NCBI taxonomy): Eukaryota > Metazoa > Echinodermata > Asteroidea > Forcipulatida > Zoroasteridae > Zoroaster > Zoroaster sp. YZ-2022. Next base: position 18,122,608 of record CM055825.1, on the reverse strand, counting down.
GCTCCATGCATGCAGGGAGGGTCCCTGGCCATGTACATGTATCACAGATTAGAAACACATGCGTGCATACATGTCATGTGCTTACTTTACTACTGAAGGATTTTGGAGGATTCAGGTTATGTGTAAGCAAATGGGCCTAGGGAGTTCGGGTTAAAGAAGGGAAAACAAATGCTTGAAAATATTTTACAAAATAATCATGAGAAGCTTGGTTTTACAATAAAATTTTTTACCCAAATGAATTTATGATGGGTCCCATCATAAGTTCATTTTGGCACTTTTTATTAGTACACCAAGCTTCTGACAACTATTTTTATGAAATATCTCATTTCAAAAAGGAAATTATCAATGTTGCAATAAAAACAGAAATGTCCGGAAATTGCTAGTAAAACACGGGCAATACTATGTGTGACTGGCTCTGGCAAAACACTTGGACCCAATTTTCAAAAGTGAGATTTTGGTATAGTTTGATTCTCTAGATTTTCCTTTTTCATTTGATACCAGATTTGTAGAATTTCCTTTTTGAAAATTGGGTCTTTTGAAATTTTTTGAAAATTGGGTCCAACTTTTGAAAATTGGGTCCAAGTTTAGGGTTTTGCCAGAGCCATCAACATATTAAGGTCTGACATACTAATATCAGCAACAGCACAACTCTTGCCAATGCAATCAGCCAACTCTTTGAGGCTGGCATATAATTTACCTACCAGTGAATGGGTCTCCGGCGGCAGACGACATGTTAGCCGTGCCCAGGGTCATCCCCTTGGTGTTGTTGATGATGAAGTTGGCAATCTCCTCCAGGAATTGCTGGCTCAGGTCGTGGGTGTGGATGAATCGCTGTGCGGTCAGCCAGGGGTCGTCGGAGAGGTTGTAGGGGAGCTTCAGTGCTGGCTTGCCCTCCTCCAGGTCTACACTGAAGACGTGGTCATACTCCTGGGAAAATAAGTTTTAAGTTTTATGGCCAAAAAAGAAAAAAAAAAAAAAGTCTCCGGTTTCTGGTCTCTGCTCGTTGGCATTTTTAGTTTTCTTTTTTTTTTCCTATGAAATGGTGTCCCATTGCAGCACAAATTGCTGGATCGATTGGAATTCTTCCGTGATGTGTTTCAAACAACTTATTCACATAGTGGTATAAACGTTTGCCTCTCTTAGCCACTATACTTTGTGTATGGGGAATTTGGCCTGGTTCCAATAACTGCGTATACATGTATCACGTCTTTCACAAGATTGCCAAAAAAAAAAAAAAAAAAAAAAAAACCTATAACCAGAAACCGTTGACTTCTTTTTTTGGCCTAAATGTACAATATTGGTATTTTGGTAATGTACGTTTATTTCAACCCTGTTGGCTGTAATGATCTTTCTTGAACTCCGTTTAATATTGTTTTGAAATCTCAAAGTGTGTATATATCCCTCCTATGCCCAGGCTGAAATTTGGCCCAGTTAGCACCGCACCCACAGACAGTCACTTGAGTATTTTTGGTTGCATTGCCAATTGGTAGGTCATACCACAGAGTCACACAGAGCTGTTGTATGTACTGTCGAGTGGTTTTGGTTTGACCTATCCTAGCCACATGTCCTTGCATTTATTTGAGTGCACTGCACAAAGTCAATGGGTTGGGAGTTACATACAAATTTTGAGTGTATTTGAGTGCACTGCACAAAGTCAATGGGTTAAGAGAGCACGGCTGTTTCCCTTTAAAAAAAGTACCCCCTCTGTTGTCGAAAGTTAAACAGTATGCAAATGAGGCGTTTGATCCGTCATTCATACATCTCGCGCGTAGTGGTGACGCGTGTGGTTCAAATCTATATTTGGTTTGTTTACATTTTGCTTTCTTGTGATTGGTTTTCAAGTTAAATATGCAATTTTTTTATGAATATACTAAGTTTATTTAATAAACAGTCACATGATAGCTTTTCCCGCGAAATTGAGGCTGTTTAGCCATTTAAATGTCGTCTTTGCCTTGAACATTTGAAGACGTTTTTCTAGCTGTCGTCATGGATACGTCCGAATTTTTGATAAGCACAATCGACCTAGTAAATCAACGATGATGGCATCTACTTTTATTTTATCCACAAAGTCTGGGACAAGGTTATTTCCTTTAAAAAACTTTCCCCCAAAAATCAGTTTATGCGGTTGGTTTTAACATTATTGTGTACAAAGTAATGGCGTTTAACGTACATGTACATACATGTTTAGTGCATCCATCGTAACGCATTACGTGTTTACGTACACCGTACACGGTTAACTCGTTTTGATCGTGTGTATTCTGAATGCATAGAAAGGATAGCCATTTTTACAGAAACAGTTGTGTACGGTTACTGTGAATTCTTGCAAAAAGACATGTACTGCATCAAATGAACATTCAGCCTGATCCCTGACAATGAATACATTTGGCCTCGCAGTTTTAAGTTTATTAAAACACACAGTGGCGTTAAATTAATAAATGATAGGCAAACTTTTTCGTTGTTAATAATAAAGTGAAACTTGTTTCAACAATGTTTGTTTTTACATGTATTGAATTCAGTAGTTCAATCGATAGGCCTAACGTTATGAACGTGAATGTAACTTCACACTGTACATTATTGTACATTTACGGTATACTGCATTTTCATCCGCATGTCAACTTTGCACTATATTTACATGCTTGGAAATATAATGGTGTTGAAGATATCCAAGACAACGGTCTGGATGAGTAGTGTTATTTTTTAATGTTTTCATAGAACTATGGAAGCCTTACTAATATTATCATTTCTTTCAACCAGGAATTGAAAACAGTTTACAACATTGGCAGTTGGCTCCTATTAATTTAGGACATCTACGACAACAGGTAATTTAACTAGAAATAGTATTCAGTCTAATTCTTATTTACATGTAGGCTACTTGTTAACAGACGATTTCTGCTTTTTCAATTTATTTGTATTTCCTCCATTTGTCCTTCATGTCCTCTGTTGTTATTCTCCTATGATAGTTCAAGGCAACTTGTCCATTCTCATTTTCGTCATTTCAATTTTGTTACATAAAGGCCTTTGTACATTATTTATAAATTATATACATTGTAAATGCTCTGCTTCCAGTTTTCTCTAAAGTTCTTTTGAGTATTCACCACAGGTCCTTTTAAATGATAAGTGCAAAACTTATTTAAAAAAATATTTTTCTTGTGTTTCAGGCTCTGTATAGCTTGTTCAATGGCAACTGGAATTGGATCTCCAGGTTACTGCTTTATGAGAAGGTTGGCAGCTTTCAAGATGTTGTCACTAGACTTGCTTCATCAAAAGTTGTACTAGGCCTACATATAGGTCTGTCTGGAGATGTTTTCTTCGGGCATATATGGGCAGATAGTTGATGCACTTTTCCAAGTGGAAGACACGATGCCCAGACAACCACCACATTTTTTAAGTTGAACATGCAGTATTCTAGGACTTTTGGAGATTTTATTTTCAATTTCTTTGGTCGTCCTGGTTGTGCCTGTTTGTTGAACTGTTCACAAACTTGGTAGTTGTTCACCCTCTCATGTTTATACCAGTTAGGCGTGACTGATTGTCAGTGCCTTAATTTCCTCGCAAGTATACATTTACCTATATTATATTTTGATTTATATGGATGTCACATTGTTTTGATTTATGCAATATATACACAATTATTAATCATATTGCATATAAATTTATATTTATTACTTTTATAATCACTTCAAATGATTAACTTCGTCATCAGCTTTCATGTTCCATTTTAAGATTCAATTAATAAGTTTTCGAGTCTCAACATAATAAATTCACTTTTATCAATCTTGACCATCTTAGAATGGTTGTTTTTTGTCTATATCCATCTGGTTGTTGTCTACATTGCCTTTATTTGTGACTGTTACTATTTATTATTCCTTGGTTATAACATTTTTTATTTTATGTTACACACCCCCTTCTCTCCTGACCCAATCCCTTTGTTCAACTTGTATACCCTGTTATGTTTATATAACATTCATATAAAATTACAATGTTCATTTCTCTTGTCGTGTTTGTAAGATTGTTGCATTTTTGGCCAAATAAATAATGACAATAAAATAATTGATGGATGTTGATCAGAAATGTCGTCCCATATACTCCAACCAAACACATCTTTTGAAAAAAGGCCTTCCTGCGATCTGAATAGTTAAAATATTGTGCTGCTTATCTTGGCCCTGTCAAGTTTAACGTTTATATATAATTACAATGTTCATTTCTCATTTATTCTTTGTATGATTGTTGTATTTTGACAGAATAAATAATAATAATAATAGAATATTTGATGGTGTTGCTTAGAATTGTGGTCCCATGTTCTCCCATCAAATAATTATAGAAAATGCCTTTCTGAAGTCTGAACACCTGCTCATCTTAGCCATTTTCATGTAGCTATAATCAGTCTATTACCATAATTCTTCATAACTTTGTCAGAGCATTTTTTTAAATGAAAATCAAACTCATCTCCAGATAAACAGGAATGTGGAAAACAAGGTAACATACTCAGTGATTTCCCATAACTTTTCACAATGTCCACCGCGTCGCTCACATGCACACATACAAATGAGCGCGACGTACATAGACGCCCGTGTATTACACGTATAATCCCAAGACACGCTGTATGTAAAATCCGATTTGTTTTTACACTTCACAAAGACTTCAAACCCCGTAAACACCGACACTCAACTTAAACAAAACCTTATAAAAACTTGTAAAAAGTTTTGTCCCAGGAATAATATTTGGAAAAATACTTGTAAAACATTTAATCTCACTAATGGAAATGTAGAAGTATGAATGAAAAATTCTGCTGATGTTATAAAAGAGCATATTTGAAGGGTATAATTTCAACATGAACGTTAAGTAGGCAGACAATGAAAATCGTTCTTTTTTTAAAAGTGTATTTCTTTTAGTCCCAACAAATACAACATTTGAAAGAAAATTTCATATAAGTGAGAAAACATGTTTCATTTTACTTCAAATACAATCATAACATTTTCAAAGCGGGTCAATTCATGATTCATTCATGTAAACTTTATGGACTATAGAGGCTGACATGTTTATGCATGACGTCATGATATTCCACTGGAGTAATGAAAAACAAACGCGCGTTTGTTGGAACTTTATTACGCACAACGCACGTAAACGAAACAGCCGTGAGAGACATACAAATGTTGAGTGTCTTTGATTGTTAAACCTATAGGAGGGTTAAAGCGCCTAAAGCCATGTTGTTTATTGTTCTTTGTGTGATTCAATGTTTGTTTACTTCCTAAGTGGTAGCATCAGGAGATCAACTCGGACAGTAATTTAGTTTCCTTTTGTTGTAATCCAACAGGGGTGCTACCTTTGTTTTTGTTTCTATTTACTACAATGGAGTGCCATGGTCGAGCGGTTTAGTGCATCGGATTTGTGTTCTGATGGCTGAGTTGTCAGAATGTGGGTTCGAATCTTGGCCGCGACCATGGTGCTTGTGTCCTTGAGCAAGACACTTTACCTTAATTGCTTCTCTCCACCCATGGGTAAATGGGTACCTGTGAGGGCAGAGTTGGCTGTTGTGTTTGATTAGCCCTATATGCGCTGTAATGGCAGCAATTGAGCTGTATACTCCCCAGGGAGCTGAGATGGTTTCAGGAATGATTTATGAGCCTGATGAGCAGGGGTAATTTCATTTCATTTCATTTCATTTATCATTTCTGGTAATGAAACCAAGGGATGCCTCAGAAAAGCGCACTTAAGCACTGTAAGCTCGAAAGCCTGAGGAAACCTGTAAACAAGAGCGCTTGCAATGTGAACCAGAAACACCGGGGTAAACCCTTACACTTCCACGATAAGTGTCCTGGGTTCTTTACGCATTCCTTAATCTAGTACACGGGACCTACGGCTTAACGTCCCATCCGAAGGACGAAGCAATTATGGTTAAGTATCTTGCTCAAGGACACAAGTGTCACGACCGGGGCTCGAACCCACACCCTGCTGCTGGCAACACCAGAACTTGAGTTCGGTGCGCTAGACCGCTCGGCCACGACACTCCACAATAAAGGTAATAATGTCCTTGCATTTATTTGAGTGCACTGCACAAAGTCAATGGGTTGGGAGTTACATATAAATGTTGAGTGTCTTTGATTGTTAAACCTATAGGAGGGTTAATGCATCACTTACACCACTTCTACTCTACTGCCACTATGATGAATAACCTTTGACCTTTCTATTCCTTACCTTGCCCTCATACATGACCTTGCTACTGCTGGGTTGCGTGTCGTCACCTTCCGTTCCAACGACATCACCGATCTTGGTCCACTGGGCATCGGCCATACTCCACGAGTACGCTTCCACGATGTTGCCCACCCGCACAAGCTTTGTCTGTCCTTCCTTTGTACCTAATAATAATAATAATAATAATAATAATAATAATAATAATAATAATAATAATAATAATAATAATAATAATAATAATAATAATAATAATAATAATAATAATAATAATAATAATAATAATAATAATAATAATAATAATAATAATAATAATAATAATAATAATAATAATAATAATAATAATAATAATAATAATAATAATAATAATAATAATAATAATAATAATAATAATAATAATAATAATAATAATAATAATAATAATAATAATAATAATAATAATAATAATAATAATAATAATAATAATAATAATAATAATAATAATAATAATAATAATAATAATAATAATAATAATAATAATAATAATAATAATAATAATAATAATAATAATAATAATAATACAGAATTATTACAGGAGGAGGCACTTTTAGGGACAGCAAGGATTCTGCGAAAGACACTCGAGATCTAAGACTACGGGACGTAGCTTGACTTGAGGTGTAACCGGCAGAAAGGAAAACAAGATCTTTCTTTTCATGCTGTGCTAACGCGGAATAACATATAACATTTAATATTTAATATTTAATTCTTATAGAGTGCATTTCACGTAATGCAGGGGTGTAATTTGACAAACGTAAAAATCCTGAAAAATGGGTAGTGGGCCTGGGTTTCCCTTTGGTCTAGAGCACAACGCCCCCTGAACCTCATGGATGTTTAATTTTGGAGGATTTACAGACTCTCCACATCCCCGCAAACAAGAAACTAGAGGTTTGAACACAATACAGGCTACGTCTCTTCTTTCAAGAAATGTCGAGGCAAATGGAGATTTGTAAAAAAAAAATCCTGAAATCAGGAAAAATCCTGAGAAATCACAGGCCTGATAATGTCTCCATGTGCTTTACCAGGCCTTCATTTGAATAAATACGAGAGGAGCTACAGATCGCTCTCCTTAAATCACCAAAGTGATTTAAGGAGAGCGATTTGCTGTCACTAAAAAAACAAAAAACAAGTTGAATGTACAGTTATACATTGTAAATGCAACACTGGTTTATTTACACATACGGATTAGAAAATGGGCACATAATCACCGACTCAACTGTCTAACTGAACTCATTCCCATTATAATTAGTTTGTCTTAACTTTATGTAGCAATGAAAACATCTTCTGGAATGAATTTAGAAAGGCAGGTCATAATAAAAGGTTACAAGTCTCACTTTAGACAACATGTGTAATGGACTAGAGGGTTATATTGTGAAGATCTTGTATTTCCATACAAGTGGTAATCCATCAACAGCCATGATATAAGCACTTCTCAGCAACTTTCTGTATGCCTGGGCCGGCCACATTGTGCATGGCCTCAGCAATGTTGGGCTGGGTACGCTTGACAGGCATAGCAATGGCACCTGAGGATGACGTCTCTCCTCCTTCAACACCTAGAAGTCTCTGGTATTCAAGACCAATGGAATGTGCCTAAGGAGTACACAAATAAAAAAATTAAAATTATATTGTAGAAAGTTATTGTTAAAACAAAGAAACATTGTGCCAAAAGTGGATAATCTATTTGTTTTTACTTAAATAAATGTTGTTGTTTTTTATTAATTAAATTAAGAATAAATTTATATTAAAATCAAATGATTTTATTGTTGCCAGGGCTTAAAAGTTTAATGTTGCTTTCCTTCATTTTTTTTAAATGAGTGGAAACTTGGCAGAGATGGTCTTAATTTTTATATTAATTTTCTTTTGTGAATATTTGAAAAAATAAAATTGAAACCTATCAGGCAGAAAAAAATAGCAGTCACTTTTTCAAAAAACAATTATTTCAATCCTCCAAACCTTCACAAAAAATTGTTTTTGTAATACAGGATTTTATTGAGAAAATGTCCCCATTCATTGTGATAAAATACTACACGTGTATCCCTTAATTTGTCTTAAATTGTTTTTTTAATACACAACAGAACCTCCCTTTTACTTTTAAAAAATAAACAAACTCTTTAGGGGCTCACAATGCACACAATCACGTGAAATCATGCTAAAAATGACAGAAAAACAAACATTGTAGGCCGCGATTTTGCATTTTTGTATTTTTATTTTATTTATTATTATTTTGTTTTGTATATCTGACTTTCCTCACACGATATGTAAACATTAAATATGTGTGGCGCATTGGGACAGCCGCGGTAAGATTTATAAACCCGCCATGGGATGATCCACTGTTTAGAAATATAACGTTAATATAATATTAATAGAAGTAGCCTATTGCCGGCCAAGATAAGTTTTTTAAAATTCTTTTGTAAACTTGAGCAAAAATATCTGTAAACTATTTCGACTACTACTAGTACTAGGCCATTACTTACCTTTGATGCCAGATGCCGTGTGTGGCTGTGTGCTTCAGAAACATATGAAGAGCCGGTATGCTCTATCTTTTGAGCCTTCCCGCTTAATCCGCTTTATCGGCTTTAATTTTATCAATGTAAGGCCTGCAAACTTTACACCAAATTTTGTCACCATAACTCGCTCGTTGATTGTCTTAGTTTCATACCCAAACTGCTCAAATTCTACCTGAGAAATGTGGAAATTTGAACGCTTGACATTTTGTTTTCGTCAAGTTTCTGCTACAGTAGTGCTACTTGCTTTAAAAAAAATGCTCAAATATTAAATCAGGCAGGGCATTTCACAGAACACCATGCACGCATCGGCATGTTGGATGTTTTCTGCACGCCACATGTGTGTGTCCGCTATCAGCACAGTCTATACGAGTAACGCTCGATGTCGCGTTATCAATACATGTCCGTGTATTTTTGCCAAGGACGGTTTTAGTGCCGAGTCTGCCGATGCTACCAGAATCAAGTGGCTTATTTTGGACCGCAGACTGATTACGGTTTTAACAAAATAATGTAAGTACACTCACGAAATTTTTAAGGAGCGCTGTGTTTTGCTCTCCTTGGAAAATATTAGGAGCGCTAAGGAGCGCGAGCGCGATCGCGCTCCTTAAAAATGAAGGCCTGCTTTACGTATTCCCCCTGGCCATTGGGCCACTATCATTCCTGTAATCTTTCTCAACTCCTTGTGGAGTACACAAACCCTGAGCTACCGTAGCGCTTCAGAGGTTTTGTCAAACACAATATCAACCTCTACCCTCACAGGTACCCATTTATACTCCGGGGTAAACAGAGGCAAAGTACAGTCAAGTGCCTCGCTCAAGTACCACAGTCTCAGCCAGGATTGGAGCCCACACTTTGACGACTCAGTCATCAGGATGCAAATTCAATGCACTTTACCGCTGGTCCATGGTACTCCATTTATAATCAATAAAATGATTTGAAATTTGAGATGAAAAAGTTTGGTTTTTAACATAGGAGGACAAAATTATATTTCTGGGAATCCAGTGGTTCAGTGTAAATCATAGTTTTTATTTAGGCCATAACACCCGACTTAAAGTATATGGAAATTTGAGATGAAAAAGTTAAAATATACATAAATTTGAAGAAAACTCATATTTCAAGTAATCCAATAGTATGCTGTATAGATATCTATATAGTCTTTATTTTGCCATTATGGAGTGTCATGTCCGAGCGGTCTAGTGCATTGGACTCAAGTTCTGGTAGTGTCAGAATGTGGGTTCCAATCCCGGCCTGGCTGGTCATGGCACTTGTGTCCTTAAACAAGACACTTAACCGTACAATATATTGCTTCATCATCCTTCAGATGGCCAAACAGGGGGGGGGAGGGGGGGGGGAGGGGTAAAGGTTTGGCCGAATCAGGGGTGCAATTTCATAGAGCTGCTCAGCAGAAAATATCACTTAGCAAATTTATCTGCTAAGCAGAATTTAACTGAGAACCAGCCGACAGTCCCAGCCGACAGTCCCAGCCGACAGTCCCAGCCGACAGTCCCAGCCGACAGTCCCAGCCGACAGTCCCAGCCGACAGTCCCAGCCGACAGTCCCAGCCGACAGTCCCAGCCGACAGTCCCAGCTGACAGTCCTCCTCAAACCTTCTTTTCCTGATTTTTTAAATTTTTTTAAGCGACTTAAATATCGATTCAATACATTTTCTAAAATTTTCCACAACCTCGGTGAGCACCTTACCAGACTTGGCCAGGTCTTCCTTGCCCGGTAGATCTTCCATCTTGATTCCCCCGAAGGCCTGGGTCTTGGCGGGCATAGAGAACGCTGCCACTTGCTTGTTGTAGAGGTCCTGGACTTCAGCGCTGGCGATCCTGTCTTGGTTCGTGCTGAACACTCGGGCGACACCATCACTGCAGAGAGAGAGAAACATTTTTGGAATTTACAAATCTTTTTATTAAGAATTTGACCACAATTGTTTACATAACCTAAAAATCTTACAAAGGAGTTACGTCCAACTATTTTGTTTTACTTAACCCAAAAAAATGGTGAGATGATTCTGTTTAGTGGGGGTTTGATATTCTATGACATCCCTGTGACAGACGAAGGGTTTGAGGGATCAAAACGGGCACACGACGCCATTCTTTTAGGATTTACATCCGTTGTATATTTTTTCCCCCCCGTACAACCAGTGTACAGGATCAAAATGTGACCAATATTCAAAACAGGTGGGTGTCTTTTAAAGACACTGTCTGCAGACGGTTTATCCATGAAGTCTATTGATGCAACAACAAAACAACTGGCTCATTATTTACACTCTTCTTGGGCACACACGGCAATCCCATACACTGAATTTCTGCAGTAGTAGCAATGCAGGATGTGATGGACGGAATGCCGACTTTCTGAAGAAGAACTCTTGGGACCTTTTGCCAACAGGCCTCATCACTTCAAACTTTTACTTGTTAAGGACAGTCAGGAAATAGGCAGGTAAAAACAACTGTTGGGCCTTAAAAAAGTCTACGGTTTCTGGTCATCGGTCGGCTTCAAAATCGGTGCGGTGACGTGCTATTTTTTTTGGGAAATCTTTTTTTTTCAACAGGTATACGTGGCACTCAAATTTCCCATATACAAAGTATGGTGGATAAGAGAGGCCTCACAAATCGGGCAAACATTCATACCCCTATGGTGAACAAGTCATTTAAAATGCAGCACGGCAGAATTCCAATCGATCCAGCAATTTTGGCTGCAATTAGACATCGTTTCAAAGCAAAAAAAAAGAAAATTCAAAATGTTGACGCACGGGTCTGAGGCGACGCGCGCAGAGACCAGAAACGGTTTTTTTTTGGCCAAAAACAATTTTTTTTAAATAGCATTACCTGGAACCAGCTGCGATATCACCATTTGGTAGTGCCGTCACACACCAAACGGACTGTGCAGGGAGGGTAAGGGTCTGCTGGCATTTGCCCCCTCGCCACACCCTGATGGTCCGGTCCTCCCCGGACGTCACAAAGTCCGTCCCGTTGGGCATCAGGGCGATACAGTACACGAAACTGGTGTGGGCCTTGAACTGCTCCACGCAGTCCCCGGTGGTCAGCCAGCGCCGGATTGTAGCGTCGTTTCCGGCTGAGAGGAATTCGACCTCCGAGAGGATAACGAGGGCTCGGACACAATCAGTGTGACCTTTTTAATTCATAAAGAAGAAGAAAAAAGTTTAGAATTGACCTGAATATATAAACGAACTTGAATCGATTATTCATAACTTAGAGATAATCATTAGATGTTAAAATGACTGCATTATTATATAAAAACTTTATATTTGGTTTCAATTTGAGGATGTTATCGTACATCCTGAGTATTCCGTCAGATGTGCCCTTATTTAAAAAAAAAAAGAAGATATATATTTATAAATAAATAAAGTAGTATTGAGTGCATTGATCCCTGTGAACAGAAATTCTTTTTCAGTGTTAAGATGATAAACCACAATCCTGAAATTCAAGAAGTTGCCAAGCAAAGTAAAATATTTCTTTGGCCAGGAAAGATTGATATTTGTGTACAAACCCTCCTACTATAACTGCACTTTAGTGGCAAGTAGCTACACAGGTCAAAATCAGTCAACTGCCTGTTTTAACCGTTGCGCAAAGGGGCATTTTTGACTGGTTTTTACTGTCATTTTGACCACCTGAACAATACCAGACAATGCTTTTTACCAGTCAAAAACAGTCCACTCATTTTAACCTGTAAATGTACTTACTACGCGTAAGGTTTGACAGTGTTGGACTTTTATGTGCACTATACCTTGGCAAGTATATCAACATTTTGACTGATTTTGGCCCTTGTAGTAGTAGGAGGGCTAAAATCCCCTGAAATTGAAATTATTAACTTTGGAGGTTCTACACAAGTAAGTCAACCCCCCCCGTCTCTTTATTTTCTTAGTGACTTGAACATTCCAGTATCTCACCAACAAATGTTTGTTCACACTTGCCAGCTCGCCACATCTTGATAGTTTTATCAGCGGACCCGGTCATCATGAGGCCCTGGGTGGGCATGAGGGCCACCGCCCACACGGCTGCCTCGTGTCCCTTCAGGGTCATCACGTTGCGCTGGTTGAGCCACACCTTGGCCGTGGTATCCCAGGAGCCGCTGAGTAGCGTGCCAAACTTCCCCGCTGCCAGGGCACACACTGTCAGACCACAGAGGGAAACAAATCTTAAATAATAATAGTAATATTTAATTCTTATGTCAGTATCATTCCTGTAATCTTTCTCAGCTCCCTGGGGGAGGAGGAGGAGGAGGAGGAGGAGGAGGAGGAGGAGGAGGAGGAGGAGGAGGAGGAGGAGGAGGAGGAGGAGGAGGAGGAGGAGGAGGAGGAGGAGGAGGAGGAGGAGGAGGAGAATGGAGGTATATTAAAGTGCTCTTACACAAGGTATCACAGCGCTGTACATTATTACCCCTGCTCATCAGGCACATAGATCATTCCTGAAACCATCTCAGCTCCCTGGGGAGTATACAGCTCAATTGCTGCCATTTCGGCGCATATAATGCCAATCAAACACAACAACCAACTCTGCCCTCACAGGTACCCATTTAGTCCTGGCAATTATGGTAAAGTGTTTTGCTCGAGGACACATGCACCATGGTCGCGGTTGGGATTCGAACCCACATTCTGACGACTCAGCCATCAGAACACAAATCCGATGCGCTAAACCGCTCGACCATGGCACTCCAGTATGCAGCCTGAGCTACCGTAGTGCTTCAGAGGGTTTTTTCAAACACAATATCAACCTCCACCCTGACAGGTCCTCATTTATATCCTGGGTGGAGAGAAGCAATATGTACAGTAAAGTGTCTTGCTCAAGGACACAAGTACTGTACCACGGTCGAGGCCAGGATTTGACTTGGCCATCAGAACACAAATTGAGCATGGTTAGGGTTAATGTACGTTTCCAAATATCAATGTTTTTATTTTATTTTTATTTTTTCTGTGAGCAAGCTTAACATGTCTGACCATACCCACCTGTGTTGGTATGACCAGTCAAAGTAAACTCCGGTGACGGACTGTCTAGTTTGTAGACGTTTATCTTATGGTCATTTCCTCCGGTCGCAATCAGACCCTGTTTATACTTGTCACTAGGGGGCAGTACACAAACGGCGGCAATGAAGTTTTCATGGCCACCCATACAGTGTTGTTCTTCATAGCTACCATTACTGTAAACAGAAAGAGAAAACAAAAATCAGAAAGTGAAATAATTTATAATCAGTTTGCAAACACTTGTACGCACAACAGCAAATTAACCCTCCTACTATAGCTGCACTTTAGTGGGAAGTAGCTATAGAGGTCAAAATCAGTCAACTGCCTGTTTTGACTGTTGACCCAAATGTGCACACAGGGGCAATTTTGACTGGTTTTTAACTGTCATTTTGACTGGTTTTTAACTGTCATTTTGACCACCATAAACAATACATGACAATGCTTTTACCAGTCAAAAACGGTTGACTCATTTTGTCCTATAAATGAACTTACTACACGTAAGGTTTGACCGTGTTTGAATTTTAAGTGCACTAGATATACCTTGGCAAGTATATCAACATTTTGACTGATTTTGACCCTTGTAGTAGTAGGGCGGTTAAAGGGAATATTGGCAAACCTTCTTACGATAAAAAATTTTCGTAAGAATTATCATAAAATTTAAACAAAAATTAAACAAGCAACCCGAGAAAAAATTCTGCTTATAAGCCTTATCGAAATTGCTGCGTGCATGTGCACTGACTTGTGTGACTACCTTGCGGTTTGGAAATAATGAGTACTCTTGTCTATGAGGATGTGTGTAAAGTCAAGGGTAACGATTTTTTGTGACAAGTTGTAAGATTTTACATATTATGACAAAAGGAGAATGTTTCTTGAAATTGGGCAGATATAATAAATAAGTATTCTGTTTATGATCTAATCAACTTCCAAAAGAGAAATTTCCATAATTTTGTCATAATACATGTACGTAAACTCTCCTCCCTATTGTCATTGACTTGTACGCAAATAATTGATACCATAGGCATAACATATTAGTTACCTAATGCAATATGGTATTACTATTAGCTTTTCTCTGAGAACATAAGACCACTGAATGGACTGGTAAAAGCCCTTGGGGCGTCTGCATGGTCTTTTTCCATGCAGTGCATTGATTGAGTTGGGTAGGCCCAAACGTAAGTAAAAAATACTTTGATAGGTTTAACGTTAATACTCAATTTTCAAGGTCACCAGGCAAAGGTCGACTTGTCACACAATGGTAGAGTTTTCTCAAAGCCAAAGGGCAATATTTCATTATTTGAGAAAGAATGTCGGACCCAACCGCCACTTGTGCACAATGTCTAATAAGCATGTGTTTTAGCAGACGACAGAATGGCCAACATTTCACTGGTTGTGGATACATGATTGATTCATTTCCCACAATCTCCCATCTCTATCCTCACTTGACTTGCATGACTTGATAATTGACTACACTTTACTCTCATTTTAAATTTAAATTTAAGTGTGTCTTCCATTATCTTTTGACTTTTAAAGAAAAATCTGTGATATTTGTCATATTAGGATAGAAAAGTGGCGATTGTATTCTACATTCTTTCCAGTATTTGTCGACTTATCGCACTCAATTTGTCACAAAGGTCGAGTTGTCTTTTCCCTATCACCCATGCGATAATCGGACATGTCGGACTCAGTCATTGTCCTTGCATAACAAAATGAACCAAATATACCTATTGGGAACCCAGATACGGGTAGTACGATCTCTTGATCCCGTAATTATCGATCCTTCTGGATAATAGGCTGCAGAAATGGCTCTGACGTCCATTTCATGGCCCTCTAATACAGATGACAACTTGAAAATTTCGTTACTCATGGTGGCTGCCATTTTCTTTTGTAATGACCTCGTTCAAACACTGATTCATTTTCAGTTTGTAATTACAAAACATCTATTACAAATGTTTATGATTATTTTTTAGAATGTTATATTATATTATTAAATTTATTTTGTATTACTTAGAACGTTAAAGTATATATTTTTATTCTATATTGATATAACCATAGTTATGATTTTATGACAATAAACTGGAAAAGGAGAAGGTATGTGAACCAATCAGAAGGTACGTTTTATAATTCATGACCGTCTCGGCTATCTGGCCAATCAAATACATCAACAGTAATTCCCTTGTTCGGCGATTTTGCGCCACTTCCAGTTCCGATTCAAAACGCCGCGAAAATTTACCCCCTTCAGAGTCTGTACGTAAATTACTTGTTAACGTGCTCCAGGGCCGATAAAATTATGGCAAAAGTACTCATAGAAAATGTCAAAGTATTGGACAACCCAACATCTTATCAAAACCCTTTTCAGTTCGAGATCACATTCTTTTGCGTAGAAGATTTGTCAGAAGGTGAGTTAGTCAGATTTGACATGTTTGATTTCTAATGTCATTAACTTTGTTTTGGTTATGTCTGTGTCTGTGCAGAAAATGAAGGCTTCAGCTGTTCTAAAATATAGAATATAATTAATGTGGTATTATGGGCTATGGCAGCACAGTCGCACAGAGGACGCGGCCCCCAGGCATGATTGAGAGAAATTAATTTAAGCCACACAATTCACAAATGGAAGTCTCAAATTTTTTAACAAAATATGTCATGTGTGTGGCTGTGGGAAATCATGGGGATGCTTAACTTAAGTTAAGTCGTTTTTAATACAGAGACGGGAAATTATTAAAAGTCCACATTTATTATGACTCTAGTCTAATAAAACAACTTAACAAGAGAATATTGTTAGGCAGTTTCATGAAAATTTGAAGTTGCTTCAATGCTTTTAAATGTCATATCACTGGATAGAACAAAAAATTTGAAAGAAAATGAGGGGTCAATGGTCATGATAGGTTAACCCTATGCAAAGTTACGAATTTTTGTTGATTTAAATATTTGGTCATTTTTAAGATCCAGTTTCAATGGAAAAGGTTGTGACCGAATGTGCCTGCAATGTATCCTTGTAGTACTAACATTGAGTAACAAAGTCTATTTTCAGCAAGTTGCACTGTTTTTAAGCCAACGTTACAGTTGGCATGGATTGATCATTTAAGATAACCACGATGTGTAGTATCCATTTGATTTATCGACACTAGAAGTGACTACATCCATAGACTACCCTTTATATTAGAATTTTACCATGAAAGTTCGGCAGGTCACAAACTTTTACAGTACAAAAGCATATGAAAAATAGCGCCACCAACGGCGGTTTGCATGAATCTGCCTAATATTGTGTTCATATTGGTTATTTTATACATTTGGGAGTATTTGTGTTTTTACAAAAATTGTTTACAGGTAGACCTAAGTAACCGGGTAACGTTAGGCCTATCCAAAGATTTCGGATATCCATTTCCCAAAATAACCGAAAACGCACAGCCTTATGTCGAACCCAACCGCCACTTGTGGCAGTGAGTTGTGCACAATGTCTAACAAGATCAGCATTTAGCAGCCCAAAAAATGGCCAACATCTCACTGCCATGACTGCATGTGCACACATTCATATTGCTCAAATTTCAAAATCTCCCAAATCCATTCCTCACTTGACTACACTTTCCTCTCCTTAACCCTAACTCCCTAGGCCCATTTGCTTACACATAACCTGAATCCTCCAAAATCCTTCAGTAGTAAAGCAAGCACATGACATGTATGCTCACATGTTTCTAATCTGTGATACATCATCATGTACATGGCCAGGGACCCTCCCTGCATGCATGCATGGAACAATAAATAACCTCAATCCTCCAAAATCCTTCCTTTAGCAAAGAGAATGTAGCATGTAACCTCAATCCTTCAAACTCCTTCACTTTGGCAAGGAGGATTTGGGAGGATTTCGGAGGGTTAGGGTTAAGTGTGTCCTCTATTATCTTTTAACCTTCCTACTATAGCTCACTTTAGGGGTAGAATGTCGTATCTGACCGCCACTTTTTCTCATTCAATATAACCAATTATGTAATCTTACCTACACAGTAAGGTGGAGAACATATGGATGATGATGGACATATACTTCAAATTATTCCAGGATATTTATTTCATGAAAAATCAGGCATTTTTGGTATACGATGAATTCCTCAGTCATGTCAGTCTGATCTTGTCAACTCACCATGGTCATTGTACATGCGCAGTGGCAACTATAATAGGATCTTTCTACTTTCTGAAGGGGAGGATTTTTTTAGAAGGGAAATAAAGTCCGAAAACCATCATAAAAGTGGATTTTAAAGATAGTTTTTTTTTTGTTTTTTTTTAACTGGTTAGTCATGTTAGTGGTTGCAAAAAAATTCCAAAAAAGCCCTTAAAAAGTGGCGGTCGGATACGACATTCTTTCCAGACAAAGTTATAAAAAAAATATATTCCGTTTGAATTAAAATGTAGAAGAATTTACCTGCTTGTCTCACCAACTTAAGTTAATTAATTAACATGTAGTTATAAATAAAACCCAGACTGCCACGGATAGATTGTGCATGAAAACTCAATTAGCGAGACCGTAAACCAAATGGCTGACCTGAATAGCTCATTTGGTAGAGCGGCGGTTATTTGAGTGTAACAGAAGGCCTGGTTATCGGGAGGTTTGAGTTCTAATCCCACTTCAATAATAATTTTTTGCTTTTACTCCTAAAAGATTTACTTCATATCTAACCTTTCTGTGACTGCAAGGGTCAAAATCGGTCAAAAATGTTGATATACTTGCCAAGGTATCTAGTGCACAGAAAAGTTGAACGCTGTCAAATCTTACGTGTAGTAAGTACATTTACAGGTCAAAACGAGTCGACCATTTTTGACTGGTAAAAGCATTGTCTGGTATTGTTCAGGGTGGTCAAAATGACAGTTAAAAACCAGTCAGAAATGCCCCCTGTGTACACATTTGGGTCAAAACGGGCAGTTTGGTTTTGACCACTATAGCTAACTTGCTATTAACCCTCCTACTTTTGGTGCCTTTTTCAGACAAGTTGATGCACCATTTGAAACCATTCATTTTGTGAAACACCAAGATGTAGTGTATCCACCATTCAAAACCATTTGAATGAATTTGAATGGTAGTAAAGCTTGCTACCAACACTTTTCAAATGGTATCACCATGTGTGTACAAAACCAATGGCCATTTTGGTAAGTGGAAATTTTGAATGGTTTCAAATGGTCAAACAGTAGGAGGGCTAAAGTTCAGCTGAAGTAGGAGGGTTAATCATTCAAATGATTTATAAGCCACTGTGTAGTACATTCACCATTTGAAACCTTCGGCTATGGAAACACACCAAGGTGTAGTGTATCCACCATTCAAAAACCATTTGAATGAATTTGAATGGTAGTAAAGCTTGCTACCAACACTTTTCAAATGGTATCACCATGTGTGTACAAAACCAATGGCCATTTTGGTAAGTGGAAATTTTTAATGGTTTCAAATGGTCAAACAGTAGGAGGGATAAAGTTCAGCTGAAGTAGGAGGGTTAATCATTCAAATGATTTATAAGCCACTGTGTAGTACATTCACCATTTGAAACCTTCGGCTATGGAAACACACCAAGGTGTAGTGTATCCACCATTCAAAAACCATTTGAATGAATTTGAATGGTAGTAAAGCTTGCTACCAACACTTTTCAAATGGTATCACCATGTGTGTACAAAACCAATGGCCATTTTGGTAAGTGGAAATTTTTAATGGTTTCAAATGGTCAAACAGTAGGAGGGATAAAGTTCAGCTGAAGTAGGAGGGTTATTCACAGAAAACAGAAAACAGATGACTTATTATCGATTGTTCTATTGTTTTTGTTTTTTTAAGATTTGGAGTGGAAGATCATCTACGTAGGGTCGGCGGAGTCAGAAGACCATGATCAGACGTTAGATTCTGTCCTTGTTGGACCCGTACCGAACGGACACCACATGTTTGTATTTCAGGTAAGTACAAGTAAGAGATGTCATGCATTATTATCATCATCCTCACCGTCCAGTGACTGTGGAGCAGCGAGTCAGTCACAGGCGTCTTCAACTGTTCTCTCTTCTCAGCAAGCCGAATCTACTCCTCCTTCATAAAGGGACAGTCCCCCCCCCCCCCTCCACAAGTACTTTTTCAGGAGCATCACTCGGCAAACCATTTTTTTAAAGCTTCCGGCAAGACGTAGCTGATGTGAGAATATAGTGATGTGTACTTCAGTGATGATCCCAACAATGGAATTGATGCACTATAGGACTGGAATTATATTGTTGTAAGGGCAAGGCTAAGCTTGGGC
Source organism: Zoroaster sp. YZ-2022 (assembly GCA_029582265.1). Classification (NCBI taxonomy): domain Eukaryota; kingdom Metazoa; phylum Echinodermata; class Asteroidea; order Forcipulatida; family Zoroasteridae; genus Zoroaster; species Zoroaster sp. YZ-2022. The sequence goes on along the minus strand of CM055825.1, from coordinate 18,102,647 downwards.
GATATCAATTTTTTTCATCCACGATATATCGTCAAACATATATCACAATTTTCGATAGTATCGCGATTTTGTTGTTGTTCATTCACGCATGATTGCTTTAGAGCTGATAACCACAGGTATGTACCCCTCCAAGTGTCACAGTAAATCGCCAGCACTTAGCTGAGAGACACATGAAATTGCGCCATTCAGGCAATTCCTCAAGCTCAAACCAACTATCAGGACTATCTTAACCCTTCTACTATTTATGCACTTTAGTGGGAAGTTGCTGTAGAGGTCAAAACCAGTCAACTGCCTGTTTTGACTGTTGACCCAAATGTGCACACATGGGCATTTTTGACTGTTTTTACTGTCATTTTGACCACCCTGAACAATACCAGACAATGCTTTTACCAGTCAAAAACAGTCATTTTGACCTGTAAATGTACTTAACCCTTTCCTTACCATAGGCGACTTTTGTCGACTGCACTCATACCCCCTCTTCTTTAACATAGGCGACTTTTGTCGACCAAGCTTCCACACAAAAATGCACTCTAGCCTGAGCATAAAGGCCATTTTTTATAAAGCTGTAGTTTTGTCCATGCTCACCCTCCATACCCAAGCTTACAATGGTTGGAAAGAGAAAGATCAGATCTTTCCATTGATGGTGAAATAAAATAAGGTTGCTATTATGCAATCCCTTCAAATTGGAGTTGAAAGATCCGAAATGCCAAACACCTACGGAGTGCCATTTGTTTGTGTACAAAAAGTGTTTGAGTTTACAGATCACACTGAGGAAACAAAGATTGAGAACTTGGACATTTATTGACCGATCTTAATGATATTTGGATTATATGAAAGGAATTAAATAAGTAAGATAATTATTATTACTTATTTTTCTGTAAAACGATATCTTCAAGATGATAATAGAGTTTGTAAAATTGGCCTTTGAACACAAGCTTTCTGTTGTGTAAGAATGTGTGCTTCACGCTTGAGTGGTCAAACAATGCGGTCACCAGCGGTTATGTCAAAACAATTCGGTATTGAGAGGGTTAATAAATAAAACATTGCCACCCATTTTGTTGTTGAATGTTTTGAATGTTGCCATTGGTTATTAAACAATCATTGCGGGAAGTTTATGGATGTTTTTGGATTGAAAATGCATACACATTGTTCCATTTGCTGACTATACCTAGTTTGTGTGGCTGTCGGGTACCGACTTTAGGCTAACCGGTTAACCGACTGTAACAGTTTTGGTTAAACGGTTAGCGAACTAACCAGTAATTCCCAGCACTATCTTACAGTGATGTAGGATTTGAGACTTTGCATGGTGGAGATAGATGTTCTTGAGTTCTTTCGGGTGACACCATGTAATGATCTCTTCTTGGAAGAAGTGATGGCTCTGAGAAGAGCCGGTTGGTTTGTTCTCAATGTTTCGACTCGTCTGCTCTGGCCGATATCAGGAGAAACGGCTATAGCAGACTAGTCGAAATGTTTCCAAATCCTGGTTCATATTCTGTGCGAATGACGCTTTATAACTGCATATGGCATTAGAAACTTGTCTGGAATGAGTTCTGATTTATCTGGCTTCAAATATTATTCAACTTGTCATCAGGCCAATTCACCAGACACATCACTAATCCCAGAAGAGGACGCCCTGGGTGTGACGGTGGCGCTGATCACGTGTTCCTTCCGAGGGCAGGAGTTTGTACGAGTCGGTTACTACGTCAACAACGAATACTCGGATCCAGAGATGAAAGAGAACCCCCCGGCCAAACCGCAGTTTGACAAGGTCAGTGCACTTTCATGTATAGCTCTCATGCCGAAGAGTTTGAAGTTTGAATGAGCTTAACAAACCGTCAAAAATTTGCAATGTTGAGAACATGAACAGTGGGGCCTCTCTGCTCAAATATCTTTCTCCAGCCATAAGGTATTAGCACATTTCCACATTTTGAGAACATGGATTTCAAACAGGGACAACCGTGATTTCTGGACGGTGTATTTGCAGGTAGAATTCCATCAATCAAGTCATATTCCTTTTTTTTCTTCTCTTTCAACCCACACAGGTTGTTCGAAACATCTTGGACTCCAGTCCCCGGATCACCCGTTTCACGATAGAGTGGGAGGACACCATGAACAATGAGAACATTCCCCCACAGCAGCAGAACGTCTCCCAGTCCTCGTCTAGTGGCATGCACTGTCCGTCACCCCTAGACAAACTCGCTGCCTCAAACGACCTTGCAGTACCCCTCAATACGGATAGTAACAGCAGCTTGCCCGAGTATGTATCAGTGATGGACCACTAATTATTTATTTTTTTACTGCGTTTTTTTTTTTTTTTTTTTTTTTTTTTTTTTCTCCGTATGTGCTGTAAATAGAAAGATTTTCTAAACGACCACTAAAAAGTATACATGCATGTGAAGTTGTACTTTTTGTAAAAACAAAAACTTTTAATGAAATAAGAGATTGTCCATTTTGCTCATTTTCAAAAGCATGCAAATCTTTCATGGGGGCGGGGGATGGGGGGTTGGGACTAACCTGTTCAATCTGACAGTAAAATATTACGTTTTCATCACTTTTATGGCATAGCAGGGGATCTTTCACTTTGCTAGAAGTTTGCTAAAAGTCGTCATTTATATATATTTTTTTATAAAATGAACAAATAATGCTTTTAATGTTAAATTAATTGTTCATTTTGTAAAAAATAGCTGTGTAGATACCACACGGTACCATTTGGCAAGCTTTACACACACTGGCATAGTACCTTTACTAGGTTAACCTTTAATCATTCAAAACAATTTAAGTGATATTGAAGATAAATCAACTGGCGGGTTCGGCAAAAAAAAAAAAGAAGTAATGTAAAAAAAAATGTATACGTGGTTATTGGAACCAGACCAAATTTCCCATATACAAAGTATGGTGGCTAAGAGAGGCCGCACAAATCGGGCAAACGTTCATACCTCTATGTGAAAAAGTCGTTGAATTCAAGCAATATCAGCTGCGATTGGACATCGTTTCATAGCACAAAAAAGTCTGGGGCGACATGCACAGATGAGAAACTGGACCTTTTTTTGGGGCCGTAGTAAGTATCCCCATCCCCCCCCCCCAAAAAAAAAGTCAGTCAGCGTGACACAACACATTTCTACACTATACAGTTGTCACATTTCATGTTCTTTGTTAAATTTGTTGTGCCAGCTTAGCCGTAACCCCCTAGGTATTCTGGCTAGGAACCTTCCTGAATCCTCCAAAATCCATCAGTGCACTTTCGGAAACATGCCCTTATCTTCAAAATGCACCATGCATTTTCATTGATCTTTCATATTCAGCACTTACGGCCTGTACTTCTTGCCAGGTAGTAATTTTGCCCCATTTGAAGAGGTGAAAGTACCAGTTTCCAACAATGCTAAAAAAAAATTCTCAAAAGTGCCCCTTGGAGGATTTTGCAGGATTTGGGGGTGGTTAGGGTTAATAATGTACTTACTACATGTAAGGTTTGACAATGTTTGACTTTTAAGTGCATTAGATATACCTTGGCAAGTATATCAACATTTCGACTGATTTTGATCCTTGTAGTAGTAGGAGGGATGATGTAAAAACTGGCACACAGCTCTAATATGCGGTCCAATTTTTATATAAACCCATTCTATATCGGTTGTGAATGTAACCCCCACATGATCACGTTCCTACCAATCAGATTGTCTCAACTGTTACAGGGGCGTTTATTCATGTACCTTTTAAAACACATTTTGTGAAGCTCAGTTCTGACATCTGTGGGGGGGGGGGGGGAGGGGAGGGAAACAAATCACTCTTGATATATTTCGATCTGGAAATACGTGCGTTTTTGAAAGTGCATTTTGATGAATAGGTCGTCTCGTAGTGATACAACAGTTTGATTGTTTTTGTTTTTGGATTTGTCATGTGCTCTAAAACTGTATAATATTGTAGAGAGTTAACCTTTTATGTTAAGAGTTTTTTTTCCTATTATTTTACTGATACATAATAATATAAAATAGTAAGTACAGTCTAGCCTGTGTAAAATGGCCGCGATTACAAACTTCTGCACTCTGGTTCAATCCCGCATTGCACGCCTAATAACACGCACTTGCTGGTCGGTTTATTATCGTCGATAATACATAGGCAGCCGGCTGTCTTGGCCATTTAAGAATCGGGGGTGTGCTTGGGCAGTTTTGAAATAATCCACGTAAATTATGCTGGGGGGTATTGGGGCCGCTGTTGTGAACAGCACTGGGGTTCAATTGAAATATATAGTTCTGAGTGTTTGCTTTGCTTTCCTTTATTGCTTAAATCTGGAGGATCACAACATTGCAATTTTTAAAAATCCGGACAAGTCACACCCCTGAAGAATAACATTTCTTACATGCATATTACATATACCTCTGGATGGTCCATGCTATATGGAATGTGACATGCAGAAGAGCAGAACAGATTTACCGGATGGCTATGGTCTTAAAGGGACAATAGCGTCACGATCGGAGCAGACTTTCAAACAGGGCATGGAATCGGTGACCCAGTTTAAGATGAACACAGCGTCTGAAAATTACTGGATCATTTATGCTGCAGCAACGGTAATATGACCTTATCATGGTGGGGGTATTATTTTCAGTCACCGAGTTTTAAATCTAAAACTAGCACTCCGATTCCATGCCCTGTTGATTGTGATGATATTGTCCCTTTAACTCTTTTTCACTGACACTAGCTGGCTGGTAAGTTTGACTTTTAGCTAATATGCATGCATTTTCACTGGTCTGCATGTTTTTTAAAATAAAGGTCTGGTTTTGTACTTTAGTGAATGTGCTGTAATGATGATCTTTGGTTGTACAGACTTACATGCCTGGAATTTCATTCTTGAAGGGGCAAGGCTACTTCTCCGAGTCATAAAAGTAAAGGGTACTTCCATTAGAATATCAGAATGTCAGTGGAGCATCCAAGGCCAAGACCAGGGCAACAGACCTCCATGGATTCTGTGAAATTCCAGGCGTGGACTTATTACTACATCATTATTTACATCATCTGTGATGTTGATTAACCCTACTTTACATGGAGGCCACTCCAATCCACTGAATTTCCAATATGTTTTTCACCAACCTTTAAAGCATACAAGCCACTGTTGTCCTTTCCGAGTAATCTAATACAAAATCAACCCAGTGCCACCCAAGGTCACTGTAAATAAGACCATCTCTGATTACGTACTCAACACACACTGAAGGCCGTTACAAACCGCAGTCTTTAGTGGTTTTGTATAGGTGTGTTTATGGTCAGGTTTACAGCTGGTTGAAGCTGGTTGTTGGAACATATTAGTATGGCCTGCAATGTATCAATGGGAGACCACTTTACCCTGCAATCTCAGTGGTGTGACAGTGCACAGAAGGGTAACCGATAGGAGGCCACTGGCAACAGCTAATAATGGCTTGGAGTGGCCTGAATGGGTTGTTTCAAAAATTGCACTGATTGTAGGAGGGGAATAAGTGAATCAGTGCCATACATGCACATGTTCAGACAGTTATAAATTGATGTCAATTCAGTAAATTATGTACAAAATTAATTTGTATCTGTAATAAATTTTAATAATTAAAAATTTGTAAAATTAATTCATTTACAGCTTATATTCAAAACTGTCTGTACCCCCAAAACAATAATTGTTTCAGGCCAGGGTGGTCATGTTGTGCATATATAAACCTAGTATACACTTTTGGTTAAATGTCTGTAAATGCATCCATACTTTGTAGGAATCAAGGGATATGTACAGAAATCAACCAATGTCTGTAAATGCATCCATACTTTGTAGGAATCAAGGGATATGTACAGAAACCAACCAATGTCTGTAAATGCATCCATACTTTGTAGGAATCAAGGGATATGTACAGAAACCAACCAATGTCTGTAAATGCATCCATACTTTGTAGGAATCAAGGGATATGTACAGAAACCAACCAATGTCTGTAAATGCATCCATACTTTGTAGGAATCAAGGGATATGTACAGAAACCAACCAATGTCTGTCAATGCATCCATACTTTATAAGAATCAAGGGATATGTACAGAAACCAACCAATGTCTGTCAATGCATCCATACTTTGTAGGAATCAAGGGATATGTACAGAAACCAACCAATGTCTGTCAATGCATCCATACTTTGTAGGAATCAAGGGATATGTACAGAAACCAACCAATGTCTGTCAATGCATCCATACTTTGTAGGAATCAAGGGATATGTACAGAAACCAACCAATGTCTGTCAATGCATCCATACTTTGTAGGAATCAAGGGATATGTACAGAAACCAACCAATGTCTGTCAATGCATCCATACTTTGTAGGAATCAAGGGATATGTACAGAAACCAACCAATGTCTGTAAATGCATCCATACTTTGTAGGAATCAAGGGATATGTACAGAAACCAACCAATGTCTGTAAATGCATCCATACTTTGTAAGAATCAAGGGATATGTACAGAAACCAACCAATGTCTGTAAATGCATCCATACTTTGTAGGAATCAAGGGATATGTACAGAAACCAACCAATGTCTGTAAATGCATCCATACTTTGTAGGAATCAAGGGATATGTACAGAAACCAACCAATGTCTGTAAATGCATCCATACTTTGTAAGAATCAAGGGATATGTACAGAAACCAACCAATGTCTGTCAATGCATCCATACTTTGTAGGAATCAAGGGATATGTACAGAAACCAACCAATGTCTGTCAATGCATCCATACTTTGTAGGAATCAAGGGATATGTACAGAAACCAACCAATGTCTGTCAATGCATCCATACTTTGTAGGAATCAAGGGATATGTACAGAAACCAACCAATGTCTGTCAATGCATCCATACTTTGTAGGAATCAAGGGATATGTACAGAAACCAACCAATGTCTGTCAATGCATCCATACTTTGTAGGAATCAAGGGATATGTACAGAAACCAACCAATGTCTGTCAATGCATCCATACTTTGTAGGAATCAAGGGATATGTACAGAAACCAACCAATGTCTGTCAATGCATCCATACTTTGTAGGAATCAAGGGATATGTACAGAAACCAACCAATGTCTGTCAATGCATCCATACTTTGTAGGAATCAAGGGATATGTACAGAAACCAACCAATGTCTGTCAATGCATCCATACTTTGTAGGAATCAAGGGATATGTACAGAAACCAACCAATGTCTGTCAATGCATCCATACTTTGTAGGAATCAAGGGATATGTACAGAAACCAACCAATGTCTGTCAATGCATCCATACTTTGTAGGAATCAAGGGATATGTACAGAAACCAACCAATGTCTGTCAATGCATCCATACTTTGTAGGAATCAAGGGATATGTACAGAAACCAACCAATGTCTGTCAATGCATCCATACTTTGTAGGAATCAAGGGATATGTACAGAAACCAACCAATGTCTGTCAATGCATCCATACTTTGTAGGAATCAAGGGATATGTACAGAAACCAACCAATGTCTGTCAATGCATCCATACTTTGTAGGAATCAAGGGATATGTACAGAAACCAACCAATGTCTGTCAATGCATCCATACTTTGTAGGAATCAAGGGATATGTACAGAAACCAACCAATGTCTGTCAATGCATCCATACTTTGTAGGAATCAAGGGATATGTACAGAAACCAACCAATGTCTGTCAATGCATCCATACTTTGTAGGAATCAAGGGATATGTACAGAAACCAACCAATGTCTGTCAATGCATCCATACTTTGTAGGAATCAAGGGATATGTACAGAAACCAACCAATGTCTGTAAATGCATCCATACTTTGTAGGAATCAAGGGGTATGTACAGAAACCAACCAATGTCTGTAAATGCATCCATACTTTGTAGGAATCAAGGGATATGTACAGAAACCAACCAGTGTCTGTAAATGCATCCATACTTTGTAGGAATCAAGGGATATGTACAGAAACCAACCAGTGTCTGTAAATGCATCCATACTTTGTAGGAATCAAGGGATATGTACAGAAACCAACCAGTGTCTGTAAATGCATCCATACTTTGTAGGAATCAAGGGATATGTACAGAAACCAACCAGTGTCTGTAAATGCATCCATACTTTGTAGGAATCAAGGGATATGTACAGAAACCAACCAGTGTCTGTAAATGCATCCATACTTTGTAGGAATCAAGGGATATGTACAGAAACCAACCAGTGTCTGTAAATGCATCCATACTTTGTAGGAATCAAGGGATATGTACAGAAACCAACCAGTGTCTGTAAATGCATCCATACTTTGTAGGAATCAAGGGATATGTACAGAAACCAACCAGTGTCTGTAAATGCATCCATACTTTGTAGGAATCAAGGGATATGTACAGAAACCAACCAGTGTCTGTAAATGCATCCATACTTTGTAGGAATCAAGGGATATGTACAGAAACCAACCAGTGTCTGTAAATGCATCCATACTTTGTAGGAATCGAGGGGTATGTACAGAAACCAACCAGTGTCTGTAAATGCATCCATAATTTGTAGGAATCGAGGGATATGTACAGAAACCAACCTGTGAAAGTTTCAGCATATTTCATTGTTAACAAGAATATAGGCATTCACAACTTTTAGAGAAAACGGTCACAGTCCGGCACTTTTTTGTAAATCTGCATACTTTTGTTTTGTTTTCTCCGAAATTGAACTCGAAATAGTTTTTCAGGATGATAAATACCTCTACCTACTTCACGTCAGTTAGCTTTTGGATAATAATTCGGAATGTTGTATCCAACCGCCACTCTTTAAGGGGTTTTTGGAATTTTTTTGCAACCACTAACCAGTTAAAAAAATGATTATATCAATTTTTGGGGATACAGAAAGCGAAAACTATCTTTAGCATCAACTTTTATGATGGTTTTCTGACTTTATTTCCCTTCTAAAAAAATCCTCCTCTTCAGAAAATAGAAGAATCCTATTATAGTTGCCACTGCGCATGTACAATGACCGTGTTGGTTATTAATAGGGGAGTTGACAAGATCAAACTGACATGACTGAGGAAGTCATTGTATACCAAAAATGCCTGATTTTTCATGAAATACATATCCTGGAATAATTTGAAGTATATATGTCCATCATCATCTATATGTTCTCCACCTTACTAGGTAGGTAAGATTACATTATTGGTTATATTGAATGCGAAAAAGTGGTGGTTGGATACGACATTCTACCCAATAATTTGTTTTGTAATCAAGGAATTGACAATGTTGAACTTTTCCTTTCAAGATAATTTAGTGCCTGTGTTTTTCTGCTGTTTTAAAGGCAATTTCAAATAAAAAAATCTTTTTCATCGAAACTATTTTGCTTGAGGAAAGGAAAACAAATGCTGAAAAATGACATTTCTCAAATTAATTGTGAGAAGCGTGATTTTACAATAAATATGGCCCAAAATTAATTTATTGTGGGTCCGTCATAAATTCATTTGTGCACTTAAAGGGACAGTATCATCCAGACTTTCAACAGGGCATGGAATCGGTGTCTTCGTTTAAGATGAACATTTTATGTGACTGAAAATTTATGCAGCAGTAAGGGTAATATGACCTCACAGCCAAGGGATACAATTAGGGAGTCCAGTGTATTGGCACTTGAAGTAAGAATGGGGCTACACATGTTTATAACTTACTGAAGAAATGTCTGTTTTGAGCATGGCTCGCGGCCTAGCCCACCCAAGGCTTATAAGCTTAATGTCAGCAAGGATGGAAGGGATGTCCATTGATATGATCGGCCCTTTGTTAGAAAGTAATTAGTATTTCTAAGATAACTAAGACATACAGGCAAGCAAGTAGACACTTGTACCTGACAGTGCCAGCTATCTTGGTGTTAAATGGATTGAATGTAACTATGAAGTCAGTTACACAGCTCCGTCCATGTGCAGTGGAAGTTCTAGCCCCATTATAGGGTCGATACACTGGACTCCCTCCGTATCCTTGGCTCTAGCCCCACATCGAGGGCTCGGCGCAACACTGCCTCATCTACATTTTTGGCCAAAAAGAGATTTGGGTATCAAAATTTTCAGGAAAATGTCAGCTTTCCAGTAACAACAAAGCCTTATCCATCTCCAACCACAATGCAGCTACAGACCAGTGAAACGCATCTCCATCATGTTGCCATTTTTCATTATTATTTAGTAATTAAGCTACTTGTGAAGAAAAATTTATGCAATTTTACCAAATATATGACTAAAAGAAAATACAAAAGTAAGATTTAGCTTAATTATTAATTCTTCAATTTTGTTATGAGCCATTTCAGATTGCCAAAATTCTTTAAATGCGATTTTCTCAAAATGGCCGAAATGGAGATGAGGCTTTGTTGCGCTCAGCCCTCGACATGTACAAAAAAGGAACGATTTTCAACTTTTTATCTGCTAATTATTATGATCTACAATTTTATGATTAGGTAAGCTTGCCCAAGCAGACACTCTTGGCATAAAGTTTACTATTGTGAGATCGGTAATTTTGGTGAAATTTAAATTTTATTATTATTTTTTTAATTTCAAAAATGTTTCGAACATTTCATGAAAGTGAGATATCCCAGAATAATGGATTTTATGCCAAAAGTGTCTGCTTGGGCAAGGTTACCCAATTAATAAGTTTTAGGTTGTAATAATTAGCAGATCAAAAGGAAAATCGCTCCATTTTTTTTGTACATGTGGCGCTAGGGCCAAGGATACGGAGGGAGTCCAGTGCATTGGCCCTAGAATGGGGCTATGAAAGTTCGTGCATGCTGAAACGCAAAATGTATGGAACAAATAGTCTCTTGATCCCTTGATCGATCAATTGATTAGCGCGCCATCTAACGCCTTCATGAAAAAGCCAACTGCTGTGCGACTGAGAATGTGAGGTATGAACATAGAGTTCTTATATATATACTACTCAAAACAATTTAGGAAACACCGGATGTTTAACATCAAATAGGTTTGAAATGTTCCATGAACCGGGATTTTCATTTGCAACCCCCTCTCTCTTTCAGTAGTCATGTTATGAAATGTGTAATCACTACATGCATCATTTATCATCTGTTTCATTGTGCAGTTGTTTCTCATCAATTCTGTGGAACATTGTGTTTATCTGAAATAAATGATCTTGCTTTAACTGAGATTATTCCGGTGTTCCCTAAATCGTTTTGAGTAGTATATTATAACTCTATGAGTATGAATGTGCACACGTGGTCGCAGTGAATGTATTTGTATCTCGACGAGTGCAGTAGTGGATCCGCGTCTATGAGAGCTAGACTTGAGATCAAGTCGTAGATTGGCCGTATTATTTGTCTGTGGGGGGCCGGGGCGATTTTTTTCTGCATGCAGCCGTGATACGTTGTCCACGCTGCACACACCTTATTATGCATTTGTATTCTAAATATTAATTTTTGGAGTTTATTTTTCCCTTAAAAAATCCTCCACAGCCTTGAATTACTATTATACAGAAATATTTTGCTGCTGAATTAATTTTGTAATTAAAAACAGTTAATAAAGAATTTATAAATAAATTAATACAAAATACAAATTTTTACATGGAAGGCGAGCGTTTTAACCACTAGACTACCATGGCGCTCGAATTTGTTGGTGAATCACCATGAGTACGATGGTGCGTTTGTGTATACTTTTATTAAGCCGAATTTATGCGATCAATGCATGTCATGATCCCTAACATAATTATGGCTAATTTACAGACTTGTTATCAAGAAAAAGTATGAGAGCGTGTTCAGCTTCTTCAGCGTGCTGATAGCGCCCTCTGTTGGCGTGGCACAGTCGAACGAATTAAAATGGGGATGTCTGTAAAACCGTAATTGCTGTATAATGTACATGTACGTAACAGAATATTCAGTGGTGGAGTAATAATGTAATGACTTTTTCCCTATGAATATTTTTAGGGGGTGATAATTATTGGGAGGACATTGCCATTACCGCCCCCTCATAAATATTGGGGGCCATTTCCTCCCTCATCTGGATTGCCGCCTGTGGTTTATTGACATTAAAAATATGAACAATTGGGAAGGATGGATCATTCTTTTTTCCTTCCTCCATGGATGGATATTGTTCAGCATGCACGTGCATGCATAGAGGTTGGTTGGTTGGTCAGATGTTCGGGTTTTCGAAGGAAAAATGAAACGTATAAAAAACATTAGCACTAATTGCTTGACTTATTAAAATTAAAAGTTAATGTCTTAGATAATAAAATTGAATAATAAAAAAATGGGTGAAAAAAAATTACCCTAGGGGGCACCCGGATTTGAACCGGGGACCTCTCGATCTGCAGTCGAATGCTCTACCACTGAGCTATACCCCCACATAAAAGATGTGGCGAATTTATAGTATATAACCAACTCACAAAAAATGGCGTGACGAAAGAGCCTCCCGTTGAACAATATTTCATCATATGTCATTTTAAAAAATACTATAAAAATATTAATAATCGCATTATTTTAAATATTGGAAGTTTATTATTTTTAAATCAAATTTGTTACATTTAGATGAATTTTGCTTTGTTTTAACAACTAATAAAAAAACAATTATATTTTACGAAATAAATGACCTCTGAGGTCATTCTTCTGGCAACGGTATCAACCACGGCGCCGGCGATTTTCCTGTGGCTGTCAAACATAATATTTAATAAAAGTAGCCTGAGTGAGAGTGAGATTTATTTTCTGAAAATTATTCTAGTTTAAGTTCTGTTAGATTAAAAACACATCAATGTATAAAGTCTTAGTGCTTTGAACAAACTTGACATTTGACTTTAAAACAACTCATCCAAGTGACGACGTGGTGAACAAAATCAGACATAACAAACAAATCAAATTTGTAAATTGTAACGTTAACTTTATTCCTTTAATGTCATTAACGTTAACGTTAGAATCACATTTTAACGTTACATTAACATTGGTATCCTCTGGTCGGAAAGACTCACAGTCTGTACATATGGTTTAAGCATGGTTTAAGCAGATAACAAAGTGACCAACATCGCACTGCCACTGGATCTTGGATGTGCAATTTGTTTGTTGACATAGGCTACATATTGCTTGAAAATAAATAAAACTTTCAAAATAATTGTTTCCAACAGAAACAGTCAATGTCTTTAAGACAATGTTAATGTCAACCGTTTAAACACCAAAGTCCTACCATCGGAAAGAATGTTGTATCCAACTGCCACTTTTTAATTTAAAAAAAAATTGTTTAGCAACCACTAACCAGTTAAAAATTATTCTATCGATTTTTGGGGGTACAAAAACTATCTTTAAAATCCACTTTTATGATGGTTTTGGGACTTTATTTTCCTTCTAAAAAAATTCTCCCCTTCAGAAAATAGAAGAATCCTATTATAGTTGCCACTGCGCATGTTCAATGACTGTGTTGGTCACTAACGGGGGAGTTGACAAGATCAGACTGACATGACGGAGGAAGTCATTGTAGCATGAAACAAATATTCTGGAATAATTGGAAGTAAGCCCTATAAATATATGTCCATTGAAAATCTATATGTTCTCCACCTTACTGAGTAGGTAAGATTACATTATTAGTTATAATGAAGGAGAAAAAGTGGCTGTTGGATATGACAATCTTCCCATAAAACTTTCAAAATAATTGATTGTTTCCAAAGTTAAGAGTAACATTAAAGACCAAAGTCCTACCCTCAATTTTAAAAATACATTTTCCTCTCCTATAGATTGTCCTCTTTCGTATTTGCGATGTGATATTTGTCATTGATTGGGACAAGAAGAAAGAAGTGTTGACTATTCTAACGAGTAATGTTTGTTACATTCCTGACATCTGGGACTGTAAGTAGACCTCGAGATATGATGTCACACACTGAAAATCGCCCTCATTCAGAGGCTAGAGAAGGTCACTCATTGGTTCATGTATGCGTGCTGTGCATGCGTATATGCACAGCGCGCATACATGAACCAATGAGTGACCTTTGTTTGCCTCTGATAGGGGACGACCTTCCGTTTGCGACGTCATATGCATAAGGTCTATAACAAGTTATTCAACTTGTGTGATGTCCCATTTAAACTGTTTTGTCATATCAAATATGTTTTAATTACTAGCTCAACTTGTTCTGTATGATTCAAAAGATTTTCAAAAGTACTTTCATGAATTAAATCTAAATCATTTAATAGCTTTTCAAATTAACAGAATTCATATTTCCTGTTTTTCAGATACCATAATTTAGAGTCTCAACAAAACCCCTCAATACAGAACCGTAGTCATGGCGGATGAAAGCCCCATCTCCCAGAAGGAGGTGGAGACTTCCAGGGAGGAGGAAAAAGAGCAAGATACCAAAGAGAAGGGCAAGAAGCCAGGCAGCGCTGGCTCCTCCAAACCCCGCACCCCGTCAGCTTCCAGCAAGAGGAGTGGCTCTCCGGGGAAGACCCCACCCACCAAGGCTGCTGCTGCTAAACCAGCTGACAAAGGTGCCGCTAAGGGAAAGAAGCCAGCGAAAGGTATTCAGTCAGCCAAATTAATTTGTAAATGTTAATGATATGTATAATATCAGTTTGTGTTTTCGGTTCTTTTTACCAGAAAATTTGCTTTGGGAAGAATGTCGTATCCAACCGCCACTTTTTCTCGTACATTATAACTAATAATGCAATCTTACCTACTCAGTAAGGTGGAGAACATATAGATGATGATGGACTTGTATATTCCAGAATATTTGTTTAATGAAAAATCAGGCATTTTTGGTATACGATGACTTCCTCATTCATGTCAGTCTGATCTTGTCAACTCCCCAATTAGTGACCAACACGGTCATTGTACATACGCAGTGGCAACTATAATAGGATTCTTCTATTTTCTGAAGGGGAGAATTTTTTTAGAAGGTAAATAAAGTCTGAAAACCATCATAAAAGTGGATTTTAAAGATAGTTTTTGCTTTCTGTACCGATAAAATCTGTAATCTGTAAAATCACTTTTTAACTGGTTAGTGGTTGCAAAACAATTCCAAAAAACCACTTAAAAAGTGGCGGTTGGATGCAACATTCTTTCCTTTGCTTTTGCATTTTTAAAGCGCTCTTACACAAGGTATCACAGCGCTGTACATTATTACCCCTGTTCATCAGGCGCATAAATCATTCCTGAAACCATCTCAGCTCCCTTTTGCATTTTTAAAGCGCTCTTACACAAGGTATCACAGCGCTGTACATTATTACCCCTGTTCATCAGGCGCATAAATCATTCCTGAAACCATCTCAGCTCCCTGGGGAGTATACAGCTCAAATTGCTGCCATTTTGGCGCATATGGGCTAAACAAACACAACAACCAACTCTGCCCTCACAGGTACCCATTTACTCCTGGGTGGAGAGAAGCAATTATGGTAAAGTGTCTTGCTTGAGGACACAAGCACCACGGTCGCGGTCGGGATTGATGTGAAGTTGGTAAAGATACCAAACATCCTGAAATATTATTCTGTCTCTCATTTCAGAGAAAACACTATACAAATATGGAACGTTTTCAAAAAATTGCCACACTTTTCTCATGACTTACTTCACAGTGAGCTTCACGTCAAACACTTGTAAGCAAACTTCACAGCCTCACAATGTCTACATCCATACAGACAAACTTCCGTCTTGTTATGTGTTCATACATTTTGAATAACTCTAAAAGCAAGTGACCTTGTTGTACTTGCAGCCTTGCACAATATTTTTTTGAGGTGACAAGAAACACCGTTGCTAAGATGGGGAAACATTTGGTTGACTCCCCGGTGAATTGCTAATTTCATCTTGCAAATCGTGTTTGCATTTCCCCCAAACTAATTGTCTGATTTTCACCGGCAGGAGTCAAACCGAAGAAAGATGAAACTGAGCAGAAACCAGCAGCTGATGACAAGGGTAAGATTGGGTAGTTACACAGTCATCTTAATGTGTATTTTGTATGAATTTGTATAAGATTTGAGGCTTTGCATGGTGGAATAACGATATCGTTTTGGTTTGCGGTAACACCATACATGTGTTTATCTCAACTATCGCGAAGCTGAGGTACAGGTTCTGAGAAGAACCTTATCGCACAGCTCGTATCTCAACTGTCGCTAAGTGAGAATGGTTCAAGGGAGAACCAATGTCGGGCAACTCGTTTTCTCTACTGTCGCTAAGTGAGAAATATGGTTCAGGGAGAACCATGGGGACTCCACGAGTTACTCTCCAGGCAGTTCGTTTTTCAACTATCGCTATGTGAGAAATATGGTTCAGGGAGAACCATGGGGACTTCATGGGTTATATAACCTTGAACCATTCTCACTTAGCGACAGTTGAGATGTGAATTGTGCGATAAGGTTCTTTTCAGAACCTGTACCTCAACTTCGCGACAGTTGAGATAAACACACGGTGTTACCGCAAACCGAAACGATATATAAATTTGTATTTATGTACAAAGCGGTTGACCAAGATGGCAACAGTCACCATGGCAACGTGTCACCCTATTAGTCAAGCAAAAAACCATGAAGGAATACAGCTTTAAGATTCTTTTAAGAACAAAATCCTCCTTTCATTGTATCACAGGGGGTGGGAACAACATTATGCCCCTGTTTCTTGCCTCCAAGACCCAAGAGCTCTTCAGCTGTGTTGCCGATGTTGACGTCACCGAGGAGAACCCTTGTAAACTCCTCCCCAAGGAAGGCATCGTACAGGACATGAAGATGAGGGCTGCCGTGTCCGACTTCCATCCTGTCAAACAAATCATGCTGGTAAGTATGTAAGCTATCATGTAAGCTCTCACTAAATTTCAGTGTGCTGAGGGGTTGTGTTCTTATGTTTCACTTTAACCTGTCTTATGTACAGGACTACCCAGCTTATGAAATATTGAGTTATTTACAAAATGGTATGGGATGCCATGGCCGAGCATTCTAGGGCATCAGGATGGTGGTCTGATGTTCTGATGGCTAAGTCTTCAGAATGTGGGTTCGAATCCTGGCCATGACCGTGGCACTTGTGTCCTAGTGCAAAGCACTTTACCGTACTTGCTTCTCTTTCATCCAGGAGTATAAATAGGTACCTGCGAGGGTAGAGATGGATGTTGTTTTGAATAGCCACTGTAGCACTTTACTCCTCAGGGAGCTGAGAAAGATTGATATTGGCCCAACGACCAGGGGTATTAATTTAACACACGTCAATTATTATAAATTATATAAATTTAATTTCAGTTTGCTGAGGGGTTTGTGTTCTTATGTTTCACTTCCTGTCTTGCATACAAGACTACCCAGCTGCTGAAATCTTGAGCTATTACTAAATTTCAGCATGCTGAGGGGTTGTGTTCATATGTTTCTCTATAATCTGTCTTATATACAGGACTACCCAGCTGCTGAAATCTTGAGTTATTACTAAATTTCAGCATGCCGAGGGGTTGTGTTCATATGTCTTTCTATAATCTGTCTTATATACAGGACTACCCAGCTGATGAAATTTTGGTTGTGTTTGATCCCGACTTCAAGCTGGGACAGAACTTCTACATTGCTCTTACTGAGGAGGCTAAACAGCGTATTCTCAATGTAAGTGAAATGCCTAACCTGTAGAAATTATCCCTATATAAATATACTACTCAAAACAATTTAGGGAACACCGGAATAATCTCAGTTAAAGCAAGATCATTTATTTCAGATAAACGCAATGTTTCACGGAATTGATGAGAAACAACTGCACAATGAAACAGATGATAAAGGATGCATGTAGTGGTTACACATTTCATGACATGACTACTGAAAGAGAGAGGGGGTTGCAAATGAAAATCCTGGTTCATGGAACATTTCAAACCTATTTGATGTTAAAAATCCGGTGTTCCCTAAATTGTTTTGAGTAGTATACATTGTTTGTCAGAACATGATAACACATTATATAGATATATTATAGAGATATTTTACTAAAATAAAAAAAGGTATGTTTCCATTTGATTAGTAAAAGGGTGCCCTCAACAGCTCATGCATGGAGCGGATAAGAAGAGCATACTCTGCATGCTCGTATTATAAAGGAATTCTCATTCTTTGCTGGTTTTTATCAAATACATTTGCAGCCTCCATCTGAAGAAGGAGAGGAAGGGGCGGAGCAAGTTGATGGAGGAGGCGGAGGGGAGCCGGGAGCAGAGGAAGAGATCATAGTGTATCGTTACATTCCCCCAGAGCCCAAGGAATGGGTGTCGCTCGGCAGTGAGGTGGAGATTGAAGAGGAGAGTGTGGTGGAGAGCAGACCCAAAGTAACGGAAATATTTCAGAAGTTGTTCCAGATTTACCTTTTTTTGTAATTGTTTTCAAAACACTGGAGCTATTCACATATCGTCGTGTGCACTCCATAAAAGAAGGTCTTTTTTTGTTTTGTTTTTGTTTATGTCTGAGACACTGAGCTTAGCAACTTTGCCTTTGGTTAAAGTTGATTAGGGGCTGCTCAGTGCCTTGGTCACTCTCCTTTTAAAGGAATCCATTGGCAGGTGGACCTTCTTGATTTACTTTCTGCCATTGGGTTTGGAGTGATACAATGCACCTGCAAGCACGACAGTCACCCCCCCCCCCCCCCCAGTCAGAAACACACAAATACTTCACCGACCAGTTGCCTAAGCAATTGCCTAAGCAGGGGCTGCGTTTTTTTTTGGTGCAAGGCAAGGTTTCCCTCTCCCCCTCTCACATACACCTGCCGTGCATATTCACGTCAGTTTCGTTCCCAATTGTTGGACCTCAGCCATGATCAGAGTTGTAGTATTCACACTCTTTGTTTTCTGTGCTCCTACTTGTAATCACGAAAAAATTGGAATACATGTGCTCATGAAAAAATCTAACCATAACAGTAAATGCAAGCTTTTTATGAGGATTTCTTTTTTCATATCTTGCGCATTCAGTTGTTGGTGATGGGGTTAAACATTGTTTCATAAACTTTATCCCATACTATCTGCCTTAAAAGTTAAGATGCTTCTTTGACACTATGAACAACTTTGCCCTGAAAATCCGTTTTGCCGTGAAATAACAGTTCACAGTGATTTCACAGCAAATTCACGGCACTCTCGAGAATTACTGAGCTGCCCCAAAACTGCCACAAGAAGTTTATGGTGTTTTCACAGCATTTTCGCGGTGAAGGAATCCCAAAAGTATTTCATGCTGTTTTCATGGTGTTGTGTCATCGTGAAATTGCTGTGAACTATTTATTTCATGGTAAAACAGATTTTTCAGGGCATTTTCAGGGTTAAGTTATTCATAGTGTGAGGAGTCTTATTCTTATCAATGATTGTTGCAATTCTGTTATTGCTGCAGATTCAAATGACCATTCAGCGAGTGCGGCGAGAGTTCGGTGCGCCGGTAACGTTCACCGACCGGAACGCTGACGACGTTAAAGACGGCTTCATCGAGTGCGCGTCGTACGAGGACAAGAGCTACAGTGTGAAGAAGATGGAGATGGACAGTGGCACACAGGCCGTGTCTACGTTCACAGAGAGTGGCACGCAGACGGAATGGTAAGATCGCAGGTCAGGTCACTCCCGTAGCCGTTTGAAGCCGTTGGGGCCCCTTTAGATGAAGCCACTGTATTCCTCCACTGTTCCCGATTCCCGATTCCCCACTGATCGCCCTATCCAGTTCTAGGGCTGTGCGTTTTCGGATATTTTTGGAACCGGATACCCGAAATCAGGAAACTACGGATACCCGGATGCCCATTTTCATTTTTATTGAAAACATTCCTCCGGTGGTGTACAACTATAATTATGTACTGTAAATTGGTAACAAAATTGACTTTTATAAGACAGAGGATACCGTACTTAAATCGATCTTTTCATTATTGGAGTGCAATCTCTTGAATTTAAAGATAATTGTCTGTAAAAGTGTAAACATTACATTGTTCAAGAGTCGCACCGCTCAAATGTTAAGTCCGAATTTTAAAAAGTCGTTTACGGGTAATTGGAACCAAAAAATGGAACCAGGTAATGACCGTTTCGGTCGGATATCCGGATACCCGGCACAGCCCTATCCAGTTCTTGATGTCAGTACTCTTGGACAGAAAGACAACAAATGATGATATTTCGGACATTTTTGTCTTTTAAAATCAGTATACACTTTTGGTAAAACGTCTGTCAATGCATCCACACTAATCAAGATATAATAATACAGACATTTATAACACGCAACATATCCACCCAAGGGTGCTCAAGGCTCTCACAAATATTATTTTCCCTGGTCACTGGGCCAATATCATTCCTATACAGCCCATTATGTGCAACCATTTTTTTGGCGCTACAGGGCTAATCAAATACAATTATCACCTCTGCCCTCAGAGGTACCCATTTATACTCCTGGGTGAAGAGAAGCAATTATGGTTAAGTGTCACAAGTGTAATGGTCGCGGATGGGAATCGAACCCACATTCTAACGACTTAGCCATCATAACATAAGTCCGATGCACCAGACCGCTCGGCCGTGACACCCCATACATGTTTGTAAAAAAACCAACCTGTGAAAGTTTCAACTTATCGCATTGTGTCAATAACGAGAAAATAGTGAACACGCATTCAGATTGTTCGGATTCATTTCAATCTTTGGATTTTATTAGAACATGAGACAGAAATATTTGTAGGGATATTTGATATCATCGTCAACTTTACACCAAGTAAGATTTATGTAAAAGAAATTTTTCTTGATTACCAATAGTTGATTTAATTTTACACCGATGTGTGCATAGCACTGTATACTCAGTGCTTTCCGAGTGTCTGTGAATAAACTTCACAGACGACTCGGGCGGGATTCGAACCCCCAACCTCCTGCTTACTCGTGCTTAACCTCTCGACCATCAAGCTTGCCCGATGACGATTGGCCGGCTAGAATCCTATATAGCAGCGGGTTCTGCGATATATATAGGTTGGTGAAATTCTTGCGTCGGGTGATAAACAATTGATTTAATTTTGCCCTACACCGACATGTGTATAGCACTGTATACTCAGTGCTTTCCGAGTGTCTGTGAAAAAACTTAACCTCTTGACCACCGAGCTTGCCTGATGACGATTGGCCGGCTAGAATCCTATATAGCAGCGGGTGCCGCGATATATATATAGGTTGTTTATCACCTGACGCAAGAATTTCACCAACTTATATTACTAATGGTGTTAAAGTGGCTTTAATTTCATTGCTGTCATCTTCCTGTCATGGTTGTCTCTCAATGACGCATGACGCTCCCCGACATTTGCCCAATGTTTTGGCATAATTCAGAAACTGAGCCTGAGAATTGTACCTTGATGGGCTCCGGCTATGACCTAAAGAGGGCGCTATCCACGCAAACGCGATTGTAACGGCTTTCACATCTTTAATCATTTGTTGTTGTTTCGTTGTGATTATCAGGAAGCATCCGTGCAATCAGGCCACTCAGTACTTCCCAAGAGAATTCAGCATCGACGAGAAAAAGAAGCTGATGGAGACAGAGGAAATACTGAACACTATCAACAAAGTCACACCAAGGTATAATGATGGGATTAGTAAAGGGAAGGTACAAGCTTGGTGATGTTGGCAAATACTGCTTCAACAAGTCAGCTTACTCTCTTTGAATCATCAAGATATACATTAACCCTAACCTTCCCAAATCCTCCAAAATCCTCTTTGCTAAAGTGAAGGATTTTTAAGGATTGAGGTTACATGCTACATGCTCTTTGCTAAAGTGAAGGATTTTGGAGGATTGAGGTTATTAGGCATACTTGCCTTTCCATGGTATATGTACATCCATGTTTGTTGTAGTGATTGCAAGGTCAGTGCTTGGGTCAGTGGACACTGTTTATTGCTCCATGCATGCAGGGACGGTCCCTGGCCATGTACATGTATCACAGATTAGAAACACATGTGTGCATACATGTCATGTGCTTGCTTTACTACTGAAGGATTTTGGAGGATTCAGGTTATGTGTAAGCAAATGGGCCTAGGGAGTTAGGAAGGATTCAGGTTATGTGTAAGCAAATGGGCCTAGGGAGTTAGGAAGGATTCAGGTTATGTGTAAGCAAATGGGCCTAGGGAGTTAGGAAGGATTCAGATTATGTGTAAGCAAATGGGCCTAGGGAGTTAGGAAGGATTCAGGTTATGTGTAAGCAAATGGGCCTAGGGAGTTAGGAAGGATTCGGGTTATGTGTAAGCCAATGGGCCAAGGGAGTTAGGGAAGATTCAGGTTATGTGTAAGCAAATGGGCCTAGGGAGTTAGGAAGGATTCAGGTTATGTGTAAGCAAATGGGCCTAGGGAGTTAGGAAGGATTCAGGTTATGTGTAAGCAAATGGGCCTAGGGAGTTAGGAAGGATTCGGGTTATGTGTAAGCCAATGGGCCAAGGGAGTTAGGGTTAAACAAAAACAACTTATAAAAGTTTCAGCTTATAACATGGTAACGTTAACTAGAAAATCATTTTTTGTATTCATTCTAATGTGGAATTTGAAAAATGATTAAAACTTGCTGTATTTATGGTGTTTTCTCTAAAAAATGTAAATTTTTGAGATGGAATAATTTCTCAGGTTGATCAGTACTTTTTCCAACTTAATATCAAAAAAGCTTTCGGATAATAATTTGTGTTATAATTCCTTCATTGATTGAATTCCCATTAATTTATATCTGTCGTACGGAAACATGGATTCATTTTCTTCTTTTGAGCAGGTTTGAGTTGGCTTTGCAGCAGAACGAGATCATGAATGTATTTTTTGATGACTGGGTTGCGCTGGCTGATGCAGATAGCACATTTGGGAGCAAGTCAGATAGCCATTTGAAGGTAAAAATATGATTATTTGAGGAACAAAAGTACTACTATTACTTACAAAGACTTGACGAAAAATCCAAGTCGCCCGTCAAATCCAAGATGGCGGTGATATAGTACATGCGCAAAACGTTATTTCACAACGCCGACCTGAATAGAATTCCAGTCGTCTTCCTTAAAAAGAGTGGCCGAAAATCTTTCCAAATACTCATCTTGTAGAGCACAAATAGAGTCTTCAGTTACAGTCAATAATTGTGGTGTTTTTTTTTTGTGTCTATCTCAAATGAAATAGATTTAAAACCACAGTGAGCGGAAATTTGTTGGGAACAGTCAAGAAACACACTGCACTCTAGATGAACGTCAGTTCGAGTGTTGAAAAACAGATGAAATCTCGCGCTCTTGCGAGATGTGCTAAAACTGTGCATAGTCAACGGCTGTTGCATGTACCATTAATTTGGGACAAGTAAATCAAGTCACTACAATTCCTTGAAGCATTCCATGCTTCTTATTTTTCACATGCAGAAAGAGTAACTCTTTCCTGAATTTAAAATGGTTATTATGGCCCCAAAAGGAAATCTCCGGTAGCTGGTCTCCACGCATGTCGCCTCAGACCTGTGCGTTAGTAGTTTTAGTTTTCTTTTATTTTGCTATGAAACGATGTCCAATTGCAGCCAAAATTGCTGGATCTATTGTAATCCTGCTGTGTTGTATTTTAGACAACTTTTTCACATAGTGATATGATCGTTTGCCTGATTTGTGCGGCCTCTCGTAGCCACCACACTTTGTATATGGGAAATTTGGTCTGGTTTCAATAACCGCGTATACGTGTATCACGTATTTCACTGGTTGGCAAAAAAAAATAAAAGATTACAAAAAAAAAGCGCGTTACAACACCGATTTTGAATTCGACCAATGACCAGAAACTGGAGACTTTTTTTTTTGGCCAATTGTACTTTTTACATTAATATTTTACTGTTTGGTTATTTTTAATTACCAGTCCTTTACCTTTCCTTGAATAGCCTCAGCTGGGCGCTAAATGACATGTCCTGGCTGATAGCTGTATGTGAGAGACTATATCACTATGAATAACTTTACCATGAAATAAATAGTTCACAGCAATTTCATGACGACACAACACTGTGAAAATGCTATGAAATATTCTTGGAATTTCTTCGCAGTGAAAACGCCGTGAAAACGACATGAATTTCTTGTGGCAGTTTTGGGGCAGCTCATTAATTCTCAAGATCGCCGTGAATTTGCCCTGAAATCACTATGAACATTATTGCCAATATCTGAGAGGAAGAGACACCATGAAATTGCCATGAAATCATGGTGAACTATTATTTCATGGCAAAATGGATTTTCAGGGCATTTTCAGGGTAAAGTTATTCATAGTGTATGATGTCATCTAGTATTTTTTTTTTTTTTGTCTTCGTATTTGACCTTTGTGACCTCGTGTGTTACAGGAGTACCAGTCGTTCACTGATCTCCAGTTCAGCAAGGACAAGGCCATCACCTGCATCGAGTGGCACCCGACGATCAAGGGCGTCATCGCTGTGGCCTGTGCAGAGCGTATGACCTTTGATGACCGCGTGGAGCAGGGCTCCAAGATCATCATGAGTCCCTCGCTTATCCTACTGTGGAGTTTCACTGACCCCATCCACCCACAGGTGAGATGGAGTGATTATTGGTGTATCCATTGGCAAAGATGTGCCCCTCCCTTCCTTTTTTTAATAATAATAATAATAATAATAATAATAATAATAATGTGTGGACTTATATAGCGCACGTATCCACCAACTGAGTGGTGCTCAAGGCGCATATTATTACCCCTGCTCATAAGGCTCATAAGGCTCATAAATCATTCCTGAAACCATCTCAGCTCCCTGGGGAGTATACAGCTCAATTGCTGCCATTACAGCGCATATAGGGCTAATCAACCAACTCTGCCCTCACAGGTACCCATTTAACCCCTGGGTGGAGAGAAGCAATTATGGTGAAGTGTCTTGCTCAAGGACACAAGTGTCACGGCCGGGATTCGAACCCACATTCTGCTGCTAACCCCAGAACTTGAGTCCGGTAAGCTAGACCGCTCGGCCACGACACTCCACTGCCATGCACGTAAATTTTTCATACGTTTTTTTTTGCCATGTGCCTCCCCATGTTTCAATACTGTATCTGCCCCTTGGAGTTATTATGGATTTAACATCAGGCCCCAAAAATGTTTTAAATTTAAATGTAGATTTAGATGTAGTTCCTATTATTTTGAACCAAAAATAAGGTTGGATTATTAAGCCTCCTATGACTGCAAGGGTCAAAATCAGTCAAAATGTTGATATACTTGCCAAGGTGTATCTAGTGCACTTAAAAAGTCGAACACTGTCAAACCTCACGTGTAGTAAGTACATTTATAGGTCAAAATGAGTCGATCCGTTTTTGACTGGTGAAAGCGTTGTCTGGTATTGTTCAGGGTGGTCAAAATGACAGTTAAAACCAGTCAAAAATGACCCCTGTGTGCACATTTGGGTCAACAGTCAAAAACAGGCAGTTGACTGATTTTGACCACTATAGCTACTTGCTACTAATGTGCAGTTATAGGAGGAGGAGGCAGGCATGCAACTTTTCAGCTTATCAGCTGATTTCCTCTTTTTTCTTTAATAATAGTGCTATAGAAAACTGAAAAACACTGTACAAAGTTTTGTGTGCTCGGCCATTTCCTCGTTTTTTGCAATTACAAAGTTGCATGTCTGGAGGAGGGTTAGAAGGGGTTATACCATTTGTTGCTGAACAACTTTTCGTCAAAAGTACTCTGCTGGCAACAGCATTAATTCATGATGGGATGAATTGACTTGTGACGTGCTGATCAGTGTGTGACGCAAGCCTCAAAATTACATTTTTTTTTATCACTTACCCAGCACTTACCCACCCTTGTATTTTCACTTAACCCATTTACAAAAGTCAATTGACATGACATAAAAACGTGGATAGATCCACTTACCCAGCAACTTAGCCACTTTTAAAAATCACTTACCGCCTGAAAAATACACTCACCTCCGGGTAAGTGGGTAAGTGGAAATTTCGATGCTTGGTGTGAAGTATTTGCTGATTCCACATGTGTTGTGGCATGTGCATTTATAGCAGATATTCATTCATTGTAATAATGTGTATAAACGCGATACTGTGTAATGCGTGACACTCACTACTTTCTCGGTTAATTTTGGCAAAATCTGGAAACCAGAGAATATGAATAATAATAATGCACGATTCTTATAAAGCGCACATATCCTAGTGACTAGATCAAGGCGCTGTACATTATTATCCCTGCTCATCAGGCGCATAAATCATTCCTGAATCCATCTCAGCTCCCTGGGGGAGTATACAGCTGAGTTGCTGCCATTTTGGTGCATATAGGGCTAATCAAACACGACAACCAACTCTGCCCTCACAGGTACACATTTACTCCTGGGTGGAGAGAAGCAATTATGGTCAAGTGTCTTGCTGAAGGACACAAGCATCACGGTCGCAGCCAGGATTCAAACCCACATTCTGACGACTCAGCCATCAGAACACAAATCCTATGCGCTAAACCGCTCGACCATGGTACACCACAAAACTGACCCAAAGAAAGATTTATCCAACTGTTGCATACTTTATACTTCTCTTGTAAACAGCTCACGTGGTGTAATGCTTTTAAATGATTTTTTAAGTTGTGTTTTGTTGTACTTCAGATCTTATTAGAAGCCCCCGACGACATCTTCAGTTTCAAGTTCTGTCCCACGGATCCCAACATAATCGCCGGCGGCTGCATCAATGGCCAGGTGGTCATGTGGGACATCGGCAAGCATGCTGACCGTCTCCGTAGCAACCAGCGTGGTAAACAGACCAAGAAGAACTCCATGATGAAGCTGGTAGGTCGTGAACCAAATTGTTAGCTGGTAATCTTCTGATAAGATCAGTGGCATCTATATGCACCAAGCTTTCGCGATCACGCTTGAAGCATCGTTGATCAATCAGATTCATGTATACCAAGAGATATCAAAAACATTTTTCTTAAAGGGACAGCATCGTCGTGATCAGCACAGACTTTTAACAGGGCATGGAATCGGTGTTCTAGTTTAACATGAACACAGTGACTGAAAATTACTGGCTCATTTATGCAGCAGCAACGGTAATGACCTTATCATGTGGGGTACGATATTGATAATGTTGGCAAAACTGCTTCTACATGTACAAGTACGCTTACTCTCTTTGAATTTGGGCAATTCTCCGGTAACGGGATGACGTCCATTCATGACCAGTCAAAATTTGCTCATGACCTAGAAAATATGTTTTATACTAGACAGCTAATCTGTGTATGAAATAGGAGCCAAGATCCAACAGATTCATTGGACACAAATGAAAAAAAAAAAAATTCACCTGCTTTAAGGAGGTCAAAATTTCAGTAAATTAATAAATCTCTGTGAAGTTTAGTAATTTCCAAAAGGGGTGTTATTTGTAGTATATAGACTTTAGTAGACCTGGTTAATGACTTTATCATGTGGGGGTATTATTTTCAGTCACTGAGTTAATCTAAAACTAGCACGATTCCATGCCCTGGTGATCGTGAAGGTATTGTCCTTTTAATATTTGACATGAATTGGATAACAGGTTACAGGTTCAGGTTTCAAAATTTTTTTTTACAGAATCCCAAATCAACAAGAAAAATAATGTAGAAACAATAAAAATACTGTAGCGTACATAATGATTCTTCAGAAGGAGCCCATTAGAATAAAAGCTTTTGTAGTCATGGGTCCCTATGCAGACATGATGGGGGGGGGGGGGGAGGGAGGAAATATAACAACAGTAAGAACATTTACCTAGGATTTGTATGAAAGATTTCCTGCGCTTGCTGCACTATACCAGACGTGTATTAACGACAGTAAGTGAGCCAGCGAGATTTGGCCGGGATTGTGGGACCCTTCTACAATGAGTCACATTATGGCTCATTGCAGTATAAGCTAGGTATGCTAAAATCACCACTTAATTGACAAATCCGGCTAATTCCCGAGGCTTTGCTGGACCAGTTCCCTGACACTGCAGTCAGCTGCAGCAAGCTGTGGCCCACAATTACCATTGCAAGCATTAAACATGAGTTCAGTGCACAAAATGCAGGGTAAGACCAATGGAGTGTTGGGACAACTACTCTCTAACGATATAATATTTTGTGTAGAAAAGAATCATGCTAGATCAAATGATAACATGCGTGGGGTGTTGAGGCCTCTAGGCACACAAAGGTTAAGGAGCCCTGACTTCAGTGGTGTGTGTGTGTGCGTGTGGGCTTGCACTGCAAACGTCTGAGGACGTAATATATTATAAGAAAGGGAACAATAGGTCCTCGGACGGCAGTTCTTTGTTCTTCGTTGTCCTCGGAAAACAGCGTGTACAAAACCAATGGAGATTGCTTCAAAAAGTTAGAGTCCAAACAATAGAAGAACAGTAGAGGTCCTCAGACGTCTTGAAATTCATGACTGTGTGTGTGTGTGTGTGAGTATGTCTAAGGTGTAAACCGAAGACTTATAACAAAAGGGAACATTGAGTTGGCGGTTATTATTGTTAGCAAATATCCTCGGTTGAAAAACGTGTACAAATCTAATGGGAGAAGCCTCAAAAAGTTTAAGTCCAACAACAAAGGGAACAAAAGAGGGGAACAATAGGAGGTCCTCAGTTTACACCTTAGACAAGATTGTTTGTGTGTGTGTGTGTGTATGTGTGTATGTGTGTGGACGGATCTATTTTATATTTTGATTTCTTGCCTTGGATGCTCTTAGGACCTCGATTGATTTGGCGTCACATTCCTGTCTTCCTCATTGTTTTTGATTTATTTTGATTTTACCCTTTGCCATGCTCTTTACTTGCTTTCCCAATCAAGCACCATGGTAGAGGCCGAGACCAGGTAAATGCATCATCTTCCATTAAATTAGCCCTAACCCCCTAGGTATTCTGGCTAGGAACTTTCCTGAATCCTCTAAAATCCTCCAGTGCACTTTTGGAAACATGCCCTTATCTTCAAAATGCACCATGCATTTTCATTGATCTTTCATATTCAGCACTTATGTAGGCCTGTACTTCTTGCCAGGTAGTAATTTTGCCCCATTTGAAGCGGTGAAAGTACTAGTTTCAACAATGCTGAATTTTTCCCAAAAATTGCCCCTTGGAGGATTTTGCAGGATGTGGGGTGGTTAGGATTGAGCATCACTTCAATCATACATTTCTCCGTGGACCATCCCAGGTTTTATTGGTCCGAAAATTTTCAAAATTTTTAATTTAAAAAAAGTTTTGAATATGAATACCTTCAAAGTTGACTGTTTAGTTACATGTAGAGCTCATTTTCAAGTTAAAAATGTACCGCCTGTGCTTTCTGTTATTTTACCTGCATTTCAGAAATGTTGTTGTTTCCATTGAAACATTGATCATATACTTTTCGAAAGTAAAACAAATATGTGACGCGGTATGTCAAAACCAGGCGGAATTGGGCAGAGCTACGAACGGAGGAACAGCTGCAAAATGCCTTGGGGTGATTTTTTTGCGATTTTGAGACTTTTGGAAATTTATGATGCTACAAATGTTTAAAATGTTCTGTAAAAGTTTCTAACTGAAATTTCATCGACAAATTATTTTTAAAATACTTTTAGAGGCATTATAATTTCACAAAATAAAATCTTACTTTCTTTGGTAAATAATGCAATTTCATAACTGAAAAAAGTTTGAAAATCAACTATAGACCAGTTTCTTTGCTCCTGCATGCCCGTTGCTAAGGTAACATTGTTGACCTACTTGTTTTGTTTAAACTCAAACCTTAAAGGGCTATTTCTCAAACTTTAAAGGGCTATTATCTCAGTTTCGATGTTTCGGACAGTCCGATTTCAAATCTTAATAACTTCGCTATGGAATATCCAATTTGAAAAAAGAAAGCGGCATTGTAAAGTGCAAGGTCTATATTTTACTAATATTTCAATAACTCAAAATTGACCTCTTGCCCAATTGTGCCTGGTTTTGACATACGGCGTCACATATTTTGAAATGACGTACATTGTATGTCAGAAAATAACTGTTAGAAGCGGAGCTCTGTTTGCCAGTAAATAGTGCCTAAATGAATATATGATCGGACACACAAGAAACATTTTAGTAAAACCATGCTTCTCATGACTATTGAGAGATGTGTAACCTTAAAGTATTTGTTTTCCTTTCCTAAAATAAAATTGTGTTCCGATTAAAAAAGAACATTTCTGGAAATTGCCAGTAAGTTATCTTAACCTGTTGTGCCGTTAACTAATTACACTAATACTATTACCAACATCACATAGCTTTGCTTGCATCATGTATTTTCACTTTAAATAAAAATGTTCAAATTGTTATTATTTACATTCATGTATTATGTTTATGTTTTACATATACTGAACAGCAAAAGAAACGCAAATCCGAGGACAGCAAAAGAAACGCAAGTCCGAGGTCTTGTCAAGTTTTCAAACAGAAGACAAACCATTTTGATTCTAATCACGCATTTAATGAAAAATGCTTTCAATTTGTGAGCTGAAAGTGACTGTTGAAATTGCATTGCAAGATTTTCACATTCAACAGTCACTTTCAGCTCACAAATTGAATGCATTTTTCATTAAATGAGTGATTAGAACCAAAATGGTTTGTCTTCTGTTTGAAAACTTGACAAGACCTCGGACTTGCGTTTCTTTTGCTGTCCTCGGACTTGCGTTTCTTTTGCTGTTCAGTATATATCTGAATTTTGTTTGTTATTTACGTTTAATTGATTTTTTTCCTGCTTGGCATAAAATTGAACTCCTTTAAACATGCTAACCGTGCATTCTTTTTTTCTGTTCCATAAAAATTCTTAATTAAAGTACACTCACTGGCCATAAGTATTGCAACATCCCCAAAGTTCAGTTTGGAGAACTGTGTTACAATAATTTATTTTATTTTATTTACACTACTTAAGACTTCTTGAAAGTGCCTGTGTTTTGAAGTCAATGTTCTTTTTTACTGTTCTTGCTCGGAAATTATGTAATACACGATCGATGAAATCGGATTAAATGATCATCTCACCTGTTACTTGTAAAGTGCTATTTTGAGCATGTTGCAATACTTTTGGCCAGTGAGTGTATATTTAGAAAACATTTGTAACTCCTTACTAAATTACAGTTCACATTTATTCAAACCAAACTTAGCCATTCCAGAAATATTGCAGATACTTATTTGATTAGCAATCCATAATATCTGTAGCCACGTTGTTCTAGTTGAGATTCATTATACCGAGTATGATATGATTTTATCCAATCATATCGAAAGTGGAGTGTCGTAGCCGAGCGGTCTAGTGCATCGGATTCAAGTTCTGGTGTCGTCAGAATGTGGGTTCGAATCCCGGCCTGGCCGGTCTTGACTCTTGTGTCCCTAAGCAAGACACTTAACCATAATTGCTTCGTCCTTCGGACGGGACGTTAAGCTATAGGTCCCGTGTACTAGATTATTTAAAGTAATGCACGCAAAAGAACCCAGAACACTTATCGTGGAAGAGTAGGGGTTTACCCCGGTGTTTCTGGTTCACATAGCAAGCGCCCTTGTTTCCTGGGCACCTTTGAAAAACAGTGTTTCGCTGAAAGGTCTCCCCAGGTTAAACAAGAAATAAATAAATAGACAATGGTTGAGGGAGTTGGATATATAACACATGTACATTTGGCAAGATGGTAAAAAGAGCACATTTTCATTGCAATGTGATGCCTCATTCCAATCACGTCATGTTCATGAATTGGAGTTGTGGTGTGTATTGCACTCAGTGCGTCTCACCATGCCTTCCTCCAAGTTGGCATTATTATAATTATTATTTTATTTCTCACCACAACAATTCTGAAAGCACACAGAAAATACATCGAAAAACTAAAAATCATTCAAACGAATAAATGTGGAGATGGCACGACCGATGAGGAGTTTTTCAATTCATTGTACATTCCAAGTTCACGAGATGTGAACTGGTAAATATGGGGCAATGTAGCATCAGCTGCTCTAGAAGTTGTATTCTTGCAATTTTTGGTTAGATTTCAAAGCACTTTATTTTGTTTTCTTTGAGTAAGAAAAATCTGCGGTCTGAAATTATCTGAATAACATTTGATCGATTATCTATCTATTGATCATTATCTATTGATCATTATTTATCTATTGATCATTATCTATCTATTGATCATTATCTATCTATTGATCATTATCTATCTATTGATCATTATTTATCTATTGATCATTATCTATCTATTGATCATTATCTATCTATTGATCATTATCTATCTATTGATCATTATCTATCTATTGATCATTATCTATCTGCGCAGCCTGGCTTTGAAGATGAGAACACAGATAAGACACCCATCATACGCTACTGTGCCGTCTCAGGGATTGAACACAGTCACAAGACGGCCATCTCAGATTTACAATGGATTCCAGACCACATGGAGGTAAATAGCAGGCCCCCCATCTTCAAATCATGTCTTTTGGCATTTTTTGTTGTTGGTTTTTGGTAAATCTTATTTTTAAAGTGACACATGTTAACATGTATACAGGGTTTATTGGAACCAGACCAAATTTCCCATATACAAAGTGTGGTGGCTAAGAGATGCCACACAAATCAGGCATACGTTCATACCCAGATAACGTGAAAAGTCATTTAAAACACAGCACGGCAGAATTCCAATCGATCCCGCAATTTAAGCTAAAGAAAAACTAAAAAGCAGACGCACGGGTCTGAGGTGACGTGCTGGATTTGTACATGCGACCTCCGCGTTGATGTACCAGCGCAATATCAACCGAGGGATCACACCCCATGTCCATACGTCATCACGCCTGTGATTTCTCATGATTTTTCCCGATTTCAGGATTTTTTTTACAAATTTTTGAGAATTAAATACAACCATAATGATCTGAAGTTAGTTATGCTTGTCTTTTACTTTTTGGGTTCACTTTAAATACTCAACTACATCAACTATTTCACAGTATTGTTCGGCAGGTCTGTGATTTCTCAGGATTTTTCCTGATTTCAGAATTTTTTACAAATCTCCCTTTGGCTCATAATTTCCTTGAAAGAAGAGAAGTAGCCACCAATGAAAGAAGAGAAGTAGCCACCAAGGAAAGAAAGAAGTAGCCTGTATTGTGTCCAAACCTCCAGTTTCTTGTTTGTGGAGAGTCTGTAAATCCTCCCAAATTAAACATCCAGGAGGTTCAAGGGGGGCTTTCTCCTCTACAGTATGTCCCAAAAAAAGTGTCACTCTAACTATTTCTGAAAATATACCAAAACCACGAAATAAATTTTTGAACTTTTTCAATTGCACAGATACTCCTAATCCTTTATGTGAGAAATTACATAAAACTCACAGGTGTTTAGGCCAAGGATTAGGAGTACATGTATCTGTGCAATTGAAAAAGTTCCAAAATGTATTTCGGGGTTTTGGTATATTTTCAGAAATAGTTAGAGTGACACTTTTTTTGGGACACACTGTAGACCAAAGGGAGACCCAGGCCTGCTACCCATTTTTCAGGATTTGTTTTACTTTTATGAAATCACCCCCTACATCATGCTTTGGTTTCAACGTCTTCTGGCTATAGTACCCCTGAACAACAGCAAGAATTGACAAAATGGTAGCAGGTGGTAGAGCACCGGCACATTAACGTGAAGGTCGCAGGTTCAAATCCTGCTCTAGTAATTAAATATTTCTTTGTCAACTCTGAAAATTTGCTTTATGTACTAGTAGTCAGGTCCCCTTGTGGTTGATTTGATGTTATGATTTGTGTTTGTGTTTGTGTTTGTGATAGATCACACGCATGGGAATCATTGTGGAGAGCAAGAGCCAGACTTGTAACCAGATTCTCACTGCTTCCACAGACGGGTGGGTACACGTTCCGTTGTCATCGTGTGGAGATTCCTCTAGCAAGCCATCTGTGAATTTTTTAATTTTTTTTTATGACAATCCAGGGGGAAATCGAAACTTTAGTTATCGTGATGACACACTTGTTTGGGTTTTGGTGATTTTGATTTGACATTTTGACATTTTGACATTTTGACATTTTGACATTTTGACATTTGACCCCAAATTCAGTAGGCATATGTGCTGCTGTTCATGAACATTGTCGGGGGTCATATTGACTTTGACCTTTGACCCCAAATTCTTGCACAGCAGTCAGTGTAATCAAGCATGCAACTTTTCATCTGATCAGCTGATTTCCTTTT
This sequence comes from Zoroaster sp. YZ-2022, assembly GCA_029582265.1. Lineage (NCBI taxonomy): Eukaryota > Metazoa > Echinodermata > Asteroidea > Forcipulatida > Zoroasteridae > Zoroaster > Zoroaster sp. YZ-2022. The sequence goes on along the minus strand of CM055825.1, from coordinate 18,068,714 downwards.
TTTTTCTTAGAAAACTGAAAAATACTGTACAAAGTTTTGTGTGGTCGGCCATTTTCTCTTTTTTTTGCAATTACATAGTTGCATGTCTGTGTAATGAAAATTGTGGGGTCAACAGGGAAAAGTGTACATGTGTGTTTCAGCGAATCACGGCTGAAATGATTACAAATAACATTCATGGTGTAGCCAAGGGTTGTTTTCATTATAATTGTATGTTTGGTGATTTGTTTGTACACACGCTACATTTTACCATGTGTTTATTGAAACCCATTGTATGCTTGACAGTTTGAGAATAGACTGATTTCAGCGTGCTAATCAAATGGTATGGATTAACCAATTGGAATGCTTCACCAACATTGATGCATTTGTTGAAATAGCCATGAGCTATACATAGTGCTTTTTGCATATCAACCCTAGCTACCCCATATCCTGCAAAATCCTCCAAGGGACACTTTTTTTGGAAAAATTCAGCACTGTTGGAAACTGGTGCTTTCACCTCTTCAAATGGGGCAAAATTACTACCTGGCAAGAAGTACAGGCCATAAGTGCTGAATATGAAAGATCAACGAAAATGCATGGTGCATTTTGAAGATAAGGGCATGTTTCCAAAAGTGCACTGATGGATTTTGGAGGATTCAGGAAGCTTCCTAGCCAGAATACGTAGGGGGTTATGATTCAGGAAGCTTCCTAGCCAGAATACCTATAGGGGGTTATGATTCAGGAAGCTTCCTAGCCAGAATACCTATAGGGGGTTATGATTCAGGAAGGTTCCTAGCCAGAATACCTAGGGGGTTAGGGTTAATGCAGAGTTGTGCTTTCAGAACTGCTTGGTCCGTGCCCGTAGAGATGACAAATTTTTGCATGGTATGACGTCAAGTGAAAACCGTCTGTTGACCTTCCCTAGGCATTTTTGGCAAGGAACCATCCCAAATTCTCCAAAATTCCATCAACATGCAGTAAAAAGGTACCCCAAATTGTTGGACTTTGATGGAATTGGTACAGTGGCAAAATGCAAAGCATCCATGGCTTGGCTATACACAGTCCTGAATCCAACAAAAGCAGCCGGTGGAGTTTGATGGATTTGGTACACATTGGTACAGTAGCAAATACAAAGCATCCATGGCTTGGCTATACACAGTCCTGAATCCAACAAAAGCAGCCGGTGGAGTTTGATGGATTTGGTACACATTGGTACAGTAGCAAATACAAAGCATCCATGGCATTATAACACAGTCCTGAATCCAACAAAAGCAGCCGGTGGAGTTTGATGGATTTGGTACACATTGGTACAGTAGCAAATACAAAGCATCCATGGCTTGGCTATACACAGTCACTGAATCCAACAAAAGCAGCCAGTGGACTTTGATGGATTTGGTACACATTGGTACAGTGGCAAATGCAAAGCATCCATGGCTTGGCTATACACAGTCCTGAATCCAACAAAAGCAGCCGATGGACTTTGATGGATTTGGTACACATTGGTACAGTAGCAAATGCAAAGCATCCATGGCTTGGCTATACACAGTCCTGAATCCAACAAAAGCAGCCGGTGGAGTTTGATGGATTTGGTACACATTGGTACAGTAGCAAATGCAAAGCATCCATGGCTTGGCTATACACAGTCCTAAATCCAACAAAAGCAGCCGGTGGAGTTTGATGGATTTGGTACACATTGGTACAGTAGCAAATGCAAAGCATCCATGGCTTGGCTATACACAGTCCTAAATCCAACAAAAGCAGCCGGTGGAGTTTGATGGATTTGGTACACATTGGTACAGTAGCAAATGCAAAGCATCCATGGCTTGGCTATACACAGTCCTGAATCCAACAAAAGCAGCTGGTGGAGTTTGATGGATTTGGTACACATTGGTACAGTAGCAAATACAAAGCATCCATGGCTTGGCTATACACAGTCCTGAATCCAACATAAGTAGCCAGTGGATTTGGTACACATGGCTACATGCTCTATTCGCCTGGATAAACTGTGGAGTAATGAATCAAAATCAAGCAAAACCAGGTGGTGGATATTGATGGACTTGGGGTAGTTAGGGTTAAGGTCTGTTAAACTTCTGGTATAAATTTTGGACTTGACAATAATTTTGGGGTGCCATGGGCGAGCGGTTAAGTGCATTGGACTTGTGTTCTGATGGCTGATGTTGTCAGAATCGTCGAATCCTGCCCGCGACTGTGGCACTTGTGTCCTCTGAGCAAGGCATTTCACTGTAATTGCTTCTCTTCACCCGAGAGTATAAATGGGTACCTGTGAGGGTAGAGATGGTTATTGTGTTTGATTAGCCCTGTAGTGCCAAAAAAGGTTGCACAACAATTGGGCTGTATACTCCCCCAGGGAGCTGAGAAAGATTATAGGAATAATTATGGCCCAGTGACCAGGGTAAATAATGTAAAGCGCATTAGGACATTATGTGAATTTAAAAAATTTTTTTATGCAAATCGCCCCACACAAGGCCAATGGCCACTCCAAGGTGGGGCTACTAAGTCATTGAGTTGTTACAACGACTCCACACTGAAGAAACCAGCCCCTCGCACCGAAACAAGACAAGTTAATAACCAGCATCTTCATGGTGCGAATAGGACTGAGAAGGGTAACTAGTCCAGAACAAGGCAGTTGTTAAACTGCCTCTGCAATTATGGTTAAGCAATTATGGTTAAGTGTCTTGCTCAAGGACACAAGTGTCACGACCGGGATTCGAACCCACATTCTACTGCTAACACCAGAACTTGAGTCCGGTAAGCTAGACCGCTCGGCCACGACACGCCACTAAATAAGAATGAAATATTATTATTATTATTATTATAAAACATTATTAAATCAATTTCATTTGAGCAGCTACATTGCCGTCTGGGACACAAAACCACCCAAGGGTTATACCCCGTCAGTAGATGACGCCAACCAGAAGGACAATCCTCTGGCTATTTCAACCACCTTCAAGCATCTGGATCTTACATGGAAGCCAACACTCAAGGTGCGTATCAGGGAGGCTCACTTCCCAGATAATATTGCTTAAGTATTTTTTAACAGGACAACCAGTCAAAGTGTATGTGTGTTATAATGGATGTTTGGTTGATAACACCCCAAAATCTGGGGGACCAAAAAAAAAATTCTCCGGTTTCTGGTCTCCGCACGCGTCGCCTCAGACCCGAGCATCATCATTTTTAATTTTCTTTTTTTTGCTATGAAACGATGTCCAATTGCAGCCAAAATTGCTTGATTGATTGGATTTCTGCCATGCTGTGTTTTAAATGACTTTTTCATATAGGGGTATGAACATTTGCCCAATTTGTGAGGCCTCTCATAGCCACCATACTTTGTATATATGGTAAATTTAGTCCCCGTGTATACAATGTGTCAACAAAAAAAACCACGTCACTGCACTGATTTTGAAGCCGACCGATGACCAGAAACTGGAGACTTTTTTGTTTTGGCCTAAGCAATCATTTATACTGAGTGAATTTACTCAGCTAAGCAATCAGTTTTGCCTAATACATGCTGGTCTAGTTAATGATCAAAATACTACAACACTGACCCTGACCTCCTCAGATATTGTCTAGCAATGTTACAACCACACTGAACTACAGTTAGCCATGTTTTTTTACTGGTTTTTTTTTGTGATTGGTTTAATAATAATAATAATAATAATAATAATAATGTGGACTTATATAGCGCACATATCCACTAAACTGGTGCTCAAGGCGCATTATATTATTACCCCTGCTCATCAGGCGCATAAATCATTCCTGAAACCATCTCAGCTCCCTGGGGAGTATACAGCTCAATTGCTGCCATTTTGGCGCATATAGGGCTAATCAAACACAACAACCAACTCTGCCCTCATAGGTACCCATTTACTCCTGGGTGGCGAGAAGCAATTATGGTAAAGTGTCTTGCTCAAGGACACAAGCACCATGGTCACGGTCGGGATTCGAACCCACATTCTGACAACTCAGCCATCAGAACACAAATCCGATGCACTAAACCGCTCGACCATGGCGCTCCATGTATAATGCAACTACGTAGATTGTTCATTTATAAAATACACACAGTAATGTACAACAATATGTGAATGTCATTGCTACATTATGGAGTGTCGTGGACTCAAGTTCTGGTTTTGTCAGAATGTGGGTTCGAATCCCGGCCTGGCCGGTCTCGACTCTTGTGACACTTAATCATAATTGCTTCGTCCTTTGGATGAAACGTTAAGCTATAGGTTCCATGTACTAGATTATTAAAGTAATGCATGCAAAAGAACCCAGAACACTTATCGTGGAAGAGTAGGGGTTTACCCCGGTGTTTCTGGTTCACATAGCAAACGCCCTTGTTTCCTGGGCACCTTTGAAAAACAGTGTTTCACTGAAAGGTCTCCCCGGGTTAAATAATAAATAAATAAAATAAAAGTAAATAAACATGTAGCTAGATCTAGATGCAAAGCTCGCGTATATATTTGTGAAGTAGTCTATGAAAGTGGCCACAGATATGAGCGGTGATCAGTGTAGAATCTGTCTGTCCGTCGGTGTGTCTGACAGATAGAAACACTTATGGATTGACGTCATAAAAAACGTGCTTGGCACTTTTCATTCGTTGTCATCATTATGGTCGTGCGATGATGTAAAAAAAAAAAACTGCTGTGATTGAGCGTTGTACCAAACTTTTTCTCAGCAGAAATACCGACACAGTTCACTCGAGAAAAAAGTGGGGTCCACTGAACCAAGTTGGTATTTGGTTGTGTTATAATGCAGATATGTGACCCGCTCCATCGACATGAGGAGTGTCCCCCAACACATGTTTCCGTGTAATGGACTTCCAAAGTTCACAAAACAGTGCATGACTGCATTATTACATTATCAATTTATACATCCTAACACAGGAATGAAATGAACCAAAAATGAGTGTTTGGCATCATCAGACAGCCCATTAACCCTAACTCCCTAGACAACAAAGCCAGTTGGAGGATTTTGAAGGATTTTTATTGTTTTAGTACAATGCCTATGGAGTTAGGGTTAAATTCTCTTTAAGTTGATATCCATATCTCAAAATGTGGAATTTAGGTGGGGCATTCCTCATTTCGATGAAGTGGGTCAGAATATGTGAATAAAAAGTGGACTTTAATTTTGTAGTCACCGTTTTTTCACAAATGATCCACACAAGTTGAGTTGAATTGAAATCCTACGAATCATTGTTTCGGCTTCTGACTTCACAATTCTCTTCATATTACCTGGAGGATGAACGGGCCTTAACCCTAACATTCCAAAATCCTCCAAAATCCCCTTTGCCAAAGTGAAGGATTTTGAAGGATTGAGGATACCTGCTACATGCTCTTTGCTAAAGTGAAGGATTTTGGAGGATTGATGTTATTAGGCATACTTGCCATGGTACATGTACATCCATGTTTGTTGTAGTGATTGCAAGATCAGTACTTGGGTCAGTGGACACTGTTTATTGCTCCATGCATGCAGGGACGGTCCCTGGCCATGTACATGTATCACAAATTAGAAACACACGTGTGCATACATGTCATGTGCTTGCTTTACTACTGAAGGATTTTGGAGGATTCAGGTTATGTGTAAGCAAATGGGCCTAGGGAGTTAGGGTTAATGTATCAGTTTGAGGTTTAAAGGGACAATATTATCACAATCAGAACAGACTTTCAACAGTGCATGGAATCGGTGACCTAGTTTAAGATAAACACAGTGACCGGAACATTGCTTGCTCATTTATGCAGCAGCAACGGTAATGCGACCTTATCATGCGGGGTATTATTTTCAGTCACTGAGTTAATCTAAAACTAGCATTCAGATTCCATGCCCTGTTGATCATCCCTTTCAAAAGTCTTCCAAGGATTGTTGAATCATGCATGCACTGATTCTCTTCAGTCTCCTGACGATGACTAGAGCAGACTAGACGAAACGTTGAGAACAAACCAACCGCTCTACTCAGAGTCATCACTTTTTTCCAAAAAGAGATGATTACATGGTGTACCCGAAAGAACTCAAGAACATCTATCTCCACCATGCAAAGCCTCAAATCCTACAACATGCATTGATTATAAATCAAAGGGCTTGTATCTTAACATTACAGTTTCCAGTGAGTAAAATAGAAGGAAATGGTGAATACGGTGTAATGAGAGTCAGCATTCAAGAAAGACAAGGAGACAGAAATATTGGTAAGTACACAAGAAATATTATTAGGGAGGAGAGGAGAGCCAAAGTCATGGTACAGCCAAGCCTTTGAGAAGCCCGGCCATGCCCAGTCTTTGCCCAGGCCTAGGGGCCTATATAATCCCCTAGCTGAGCACAAAAGACCCTTTACTAATGAATAAATCTCAAATAGCACTTATTGTTAACACAGACTTGACTGACACCTCAGCTGTCTTTTGTTCACAACTGTCGCCATTATAATTAGCTCTACTTGCCTGGGCTAGGCCCTCCAGAAGCCCAGGTTATGTTGATTGGCAGGTACTGTATTGTTATACGATTAGGACTCACAAAAGACAGATTAGGAGGCCAGGTAGCCTAGGCCTGGCTGGGCTTCTCAAAGGCTTCGCTGTACCATGACTTTGGCCCTCCTCCCTAGGCATGTTTGCTAGGAACCATCCCAAATCCATCACAATCCACCAACATGCAGTAAACAGGTACTGCAATTGTTGGACTTTGGTGGAGCTGGTAGAGTGGCAAATGCAAAGCATCCATGGCTTGGCTATACACAGTCCTGAATCCAACAAAAGCAGCCGGTGGAGTTTGATGGATTTGGTACACATTGGTACAGTAGCAAATGCAAAGCATCCATGGCTTGGCTATACACAGTCCTGAATCCAACAAAAGCAGCCGGTGGAGTTTGATGGATTTGGTACAGTAGCAAATGCAAAGCATCCATGGCTTGGCTATACACAGTCCTGAATCCAACAAAAGCAGCCGGTGGAGTTTGATGGATTTGGTACACATTGGTACAGTGGCAAATGCAAAGCATCCATGGCTTGGCTATAACACAGTCCTGAATCCAACAAAAGCAGTCGGTGGAGTTTGATGGATTTGGTACACATTGGTACAGTGGCAAATGCAAAGCATCCATGGCTTGGCTATACACAGTCACTGAATCCAACAAAAGCAGCCGGTGGAGTTTGATGGATTGGGTACACATTGGTACAGTGGCAAATGCAAAGCATCCATGGCTTGGCTATACACAGTCCTGAATCCAACAAAAGCAGCCGGTGGAGTTTGATGGATTTGGTACACATGGCTGCATGCTCTATTCGCTGGGTTATATACTGTGGAGTACTGAATCCATCAAAATCAAGCAATACCAGGTGGTGGATTTTGATGGACTTGGGGTAGTTAGGGTTGAAGATGTATCGCCTGTGTTTTTCATTTAAAATTTAAATTAAAAAAAATTATCTTAGGATTAAGTTACAGTTAAAACACGCTTCTCACAATGATTTTTTTTTGGAAAAGTCTTTTTCTTTGATCAAGTAAAATAACAAGATTTGGATGAAAAAGAAAATTAAATTCCCACCTTCCCTTAGTCTGTTTTCCCTATTAACTCTGCCAATGTTTCCGCCTTCAAGACAGGGAGTGAATGCATTTCTCATTGATCAGATGTTTTCATTGTATTTGTGTGAGTTGTTATAACTACGTGTTGTAACACTTAGCTATAGCTTAAGCTAATACCTTGGGCTGCTTTTCATCTTGAGATGGTTGCACCAGCCCCCCCCCTACCCCTTGTGAATTAGTTTTAAAAATAAAATTTGTGAATTAAAATTTTTTTCATGTTTTTTCACAATTTTGTCATGACTTGGAAGACAAAATGCACTGAAATTTTTGGTTGTTTAATAATTCCCTTGAATCACAGAAAGTGAGATCACAGTGACAGTTTTACTCATGTTGCCAGTATTGTTTCTACAAATTTAACTTTCTCATGAATATTTCTGTTTAGGTTCATCACTATTGTCATGAATATTTATATATAATGGCAGAGAAAAACTAGCCAATCCTGGTCGTAAGTGTGACGTAATTCTAACATAAACCACGCCCACTTCGCACATGCTGGCTCCAACGATCATCAGAAGCCCATTGGAAATGCATTGACCACCCTTTTCTTTAAGGATTTACGCAAGAAATTAGAAAGCTTGGGACTTGCATTTAACGTATGTGTTGTAAAGACTCAAAATTTTATTAAGAAAAAGTCAGTTTCTGGCTCAAGAATCGCTGTTGAACGTTGAAATCAAGGAATTTAGGTTAAAATTACACACAACGGTATGCCAGCTTTGGAAACGGAAGTAGCGAAAAGAATGAACGTACTACCGATGTTTGTGTGTGTATTACTTATCGACTTATGAACAGAATACCAGCTCAAACATGGGCCACCATTAACCCTCCTACTATATCAACATTTTGACCAATTTTGACCGATTTTGAGCGATTTTGACCCTTGCAGCAGTAGTAGGAGGATTAATGAATACCTCATGAATATTAATATTCCAGCGGAGAAGCAAGTCGGTAAGGGGTCGGAGACCAGCGTGGGAGGTATGGGCAGCACCATGCGGACCGGCTCGGCCAAGGACAAGGACAAGAAGCCACTGGAAGGAGCCTCGTCCAAGTTCTTCGTCGGAACCGAGGTAAAGTAGGAATTGCTGAATCAGCCATGGCTCATTGTCATGGAGCCACTAAGCAGCCAATTTGTTGCTTATTAACCGTCCTACTTCTACAAGGGTCAAAATCAGTCACAATGTTGATATACTTGCCGAGGTATATCTAGTGCACTTAAAAAGTTGAATACTGTCAAACCTTACGTGTAGTAAGTACATTTACAGATCAAAATGAGTTGACTGTTTTTGACTCGTAAAAGTATTGTCTGGTATTGTTCAGGGTGGTCAAAATGACAGTCAAAACCAGTCAAAAATGACCCCTGTGTGCACATTTGGGTCAACAGTCCAAAGAGTCAGTTGACTGCTTTTGACCACTGTAGCTACTTGCCACTGAAGTGCAGCTATAAATAGAAGGGTTAAATTAAAGGCACTGATCAATGGAGTGCAACACGCGGTGCACGTTGTTACTAAACACATGTGTAACCATGTACTGATCAATGGAGTGCAACACTCGGTGCACGTTGTTACTAAACACATGTGTAACCATGTACTGATCAATGGAGTGCAACACTCGGTGCACGTTGTTACTAAACACATGTGTAACCATGTACTGATCAATGGAGTGCAACACGCGGTGCACGTTGTTACTAAACACATGTGTAACCATGTACTGATCAATGGAGTGCAACACGCGGTGCACGTTGTTACTAAACACATGTGTAACCATGTACTGATCAATGGAGTGCAACACGCGGTGCATGTTGTTACTAAACACATGTGTAACCATGTACTGATCAATGGAGTGCAACACTCGGTGCACGTTGTTACTAAACACATGTGTAACCATGTACTGATCAATGGAGTGCAACACTCGGTGCACGTTGTTACTAAACACATGTGTAACCATGTACTGATCAATGGAGTGCAACACGCGGTGCACGTTGTTACTAAACACATGTGTAACCATGTACTGATCAATGGAGTGCAACACGCAGCGGGGCACGTTGTTACTAAACACATGTGTAACCATGTACTGATCAATGGAGTGCAACACGCGGTGCACGTTGTTACTAAACACATGTGTAACCATGTACTGATCAATGGAGTGCAACACGCGGTGCGTTGTTACTAAACACATGTGTAACCATGTACTGATCAATGGAGTGCAACACGCGGTGCGTTGTTACTAAACACATGTGTAACCATGTACTGATCAATGGAGTGCAACACGCGGTGCACGTTGTTACTAAACACATGTGTAACCATGTACTGATCAATGGAGTGCAACACGCGGTGCACGTTGTTACTAAACACATGTGTAACCATGTACTGATCAATGGAGTGCAACACGCGGTGCACGTTGTTACTAAACACATGTGTAACCATGTACTGATCAATGGAGTGCAACACGCGGTGCACGTTGTTACTAAACACATGTGTAACCATGTACTGATCAATGGAGTGCAACACGCGGTGCACGTTGTTACTAAACACATGTGTAACCATGTACTGATCAATGGAGTGCAACACGCGGTGCACGTTGTTACTAAACACATGTGTAACCATGTACTGATCAATGGAGTGCAACACGCGGTGCACGTTGTTACTAAACACATGTGTAACCATGTACTGATCAATGGAGTGCAACACGCGGTGCACGTTGTTACTAAACACATGTGTAACCATGTACTGATCAATGGAGTGCAACACGCGGTGCGTTGTTACTAAACACATGTGTAACCATGTACTGATCAATGGAGTGCAACACGCGGTGCACGTTGTTACTAAACACATGTGTAACCATGTACTGATCAATGGAGTGCAACACGCGGTGCACGTTGTTACTAAACACATGTGTAACCATGTACTGATCAATGGAGTGCAACACGCGGTGCACGTTGTTACTAAACACATGTGTAACCATGTACTGATCAATGGAGTGCAACACGCGGTGCACGTTGTTACTAAACACATGTGTAACCATGTACTGATCAATGGAGTGCAACACGCGGTGCACGTTGTTACTAAACACATGTGTAACCATGTACTGATCAATGGAGTGCAACACGCGGTGCACGTTGTTACTAAACACATGTGTAACCATGTACTGATCAATGGAGTGCAACACGCGGTGCACGTTGTTACTAAACACATGTGTAACCATGTACTGATCAATGGAGTGCAACACGCGGTGCACGTTGTTACTAAACACATGTGTAACCATGTACTGATCAATGGAGTGCAACACGCGGTGCACGTTGTTACTAAACACATGTGTAACCATGTACTGATCAATGGAGTGCAACACGCGGTGCATGTTGTTACTAAACACATGTGTAACCATGTACTGATCAATGGAGTGCAACACGCGGTGCACGTTGTTACTAAACACATGTGTAACCATGTACTGATCAATGGAGTGCAACACGCGGTGCATGTTGTTACTAAACACATGTGTAACCATGTACTGATCAATGGAGTGCAACACGCGGTGCATGTTGTTACTAAACACATGTGTAACCATGTACTGATCAATGGAGTGCAACACGCGGTGCATGTTGTTACTAAACACATGTGTAACCATGTGCGTCTTGTGCTTTGACAACATGGAGTGCCATGGTCGAGCGGTTTAGTGCATTGGATATGTGTTCTGATGGCTGAGTCGTCAGAATGTGGGTTCGAATCCCAGCCGCGACCGGGGTGCTTGTGTCCTTGAGCAAGACACTTTACCATAATTGCTTCTCTCCACCCAGGAGCAAATGGGTACCTGTGAGGGCAGAGTTGGTTGTTGTGTTTGATTAGCCCTATATGCGCTGTAATGGCAGCAGTTGAGCTGTGTACTCCCCCAGGGAGCTGAGATGGTTTCAGGAATGATTTTATGAGCCTGATGAGGAGGGGTAATAATGTAATGCGCCTTGAGCACCAGTTTGGTGGATACGTGCACCATATAAGTCGTTGTTGTTGTTGTTGTTGTTGTTGTTGTTGTTGTTGTTGTTGTTGTTGTTGTTGTTGTTGTTGTTGTTGTTGTTGTTGTTGTTGTTGTTGTTGTTGTTGTTGTTGTTATGTGTCTATCATATGTTATATAGCATTCTAGCCGACCAATCGTTATCAGGCAAGCTCAGTGGTCGAGAGGTTATAAAGCGTCTGTACTACTAAGCAGGAGGTCGTGGGTTCGATTCCCAGACGAGTCGCCTGCAGATGTTTTTTTTTCTTTTCTGCAGACACTCGGAAAGCACCGAGTATACAGTGTATCATACATGTTGGTGTAAGGGCAGAATTTATTTAAATGTTTAATATTCTGCAAAAATTTCATCAAAACATGCAATATCATTCCACTATGTATGACATGTCCGGGAAATTCAATTTAAAAAGTCACTAGCCGACATTATTCAAATGAAACTTGCCAATGGCCAAATAGAGGAAATAGCGTACATCACTTAGATGCTTGAAGTAATTTTTGTTTGTATGTTCCCTACCATATGCATTTTTGGTCTACAAGTTCCACCATTTATGATATGTCTGGGAATTTTTTTTAAAAGTCACTCGCTGGTATACCAGACATTATTCAAATGAAGCTTGCCAATGGCCAAAGGACGAGATAGCGTACAGCACCTAGATGCCAAATGTCGTTTTTGTTTGTATGTTCCCCATCATGTGTATTTTTGTTCTACAAATTCCACCACCTTATGTCTGGGAAATTCAATTTGAAAAGTCACTGGCCGACATTATTCAAATGAAGCTTGCCAATGGCCAAATGAGGAGATAGCGTAACATGACCTGTGCTTGAAGTTATTTTTGTATGTTTTGTATGTTTCTTAGGCTGGTGAGTTTGTGTATGCAGACTGGAAGCTTGAGAAAGACTCAGACTCCGGGAAGATCCAACGTAGGTCACATTAATTGCTTCGTGTTTTAGTTGTTCAAACAAAAATATTCTCATGGAAAATGTTTGAGAACAATTATAAAGGATACAAGAAACACAAACGTTTTTACTCAGTTTACTGATTATTACAGAACAATATACATTGAAATTTTAGTACCAGAGTGCATTTTTGTGCTCAGAGCGACAATATCATCTCGATCAACAGGGCATGGAATCGGAGTGTTAGTTTTAGATTAACTCAGTGGCTGAAAATAATACCCCATGTGATAAGGTCGTATTACTGTTGCTGCTGCACAAATGAGCCAGTAATTTTCAGTCACATGTGTCTTAAACTTCTTAAACTTGGACACCGATTCCTGTTGAAAGTCTGCTGTGATTGTGATGCTATTTTCCCTTTCATGATCACTTAGAAAAATTTTTGTGGTGAAATTTTTTACACTGTTTCATTCTTAAAGGGAAAGTACATCAGATTTATATCACAGTAACAAATTATTATCTAAAACTTACTTGGTGTCAAGTTATAGTTTTTATAAAATTCTTGCGTCGGGCAAGCTCGGTGGTCAAGAGGTTAAGACGTCTGCACTAGTAAGCAGGAGGTCGTGGGTTCGAATCCTGCCCGAGTCGCCTGTGAACTTTTTTCCACAGACACTCGAAAAGCACTGAGTATACAGTGCTATACACACGTCGGTGTATGGCAAAATTCAATCAATTGTTTATCACCTGACGCAAGAATTTCATCAAAACTATACATTTCGCGGCACCCGCTGCTGTATAGGATTCTAACCAGCCAATCGTCATCGGGCAAGCTCGGTGGTCGAGAGGTTATGACGTCTGCACTAGTAAGCAGGAGGTCATGGGCTCGAATCCCGCCCAAGTCGCCTGTGAATTTTTTTTTCACAGACACTTGGAAAGCACTGAGTATACAGTGCTATACACACGTCAGTTTAGGGCAAAATTAAATCAATTGGTGTCAAGTTGGTACACGTCTCGGTCATCTTGAGAATTTTTTGTTTTTGTCTGAAATACTTTCATCTTGGAGAAAACATGAATTAAACCACCAGTTCTTGTCAGAACTAATTACTACATGTACTCAATTGGGAATATCACATGGTGTCACCGCAAAGAGTCTTTACTTGTCCTTTTCACCATGCAAAGCTACAGATATTTCTTAAGAATTGTTACGTTGAATTTAAAAAAAAAAATTGCTGCCTGACAACTTTTTGTAAAACATAAAAACCATGTAACAGTTTTTGGTTGTCTTCTCAAAAAACGTGAGCACCAATTGTGAAATGAAAGTTTCACAAACCAGTTTTATGATGTATTTCTTGAAAACATGGTTGTAGAATGAATCTACCTTACCAGGGGCGCGTTTTCGCAACTGTAACCAGAAATACGTTTGGGCTTTGGTCGTTGTGGTTAAGCGTTTTCGCGAGTTCGGTTGTGCTGCGATGACGTCATTGTTCTGACCAAACGTGAACCGAAGTTTGGGGTCGGTTCCGCTTGGTTTCAAGATGGCGGATTGTAAAAAAGTGACGAAAGTTTTGTTAATTATTTGTTAAAACATGATGAACTGATTGTTCATATACCAGTATATCTTTCAAGTTTATAACTAGCACTCATGAGTAAGTTCTATTTTGCCAAAATCTGAATTACACCATATATTTTGAGAAACGTTGATGATTGAGCACGTCGCAAACGGAAAACAATTTTCTGGTTATGTTCGCGTTTTTGCGTCGCTATGCCGTCTTTGTTTCTGGTCAAGAATATGACGTCAGAAACAAGTTTCTGGTTAGGGTCGCGAAAACACACCTCAGAAGTCTATTACCTACATGAAGAGGAACAACACTCGTAATAGACTAATAAATAGACTTCTGATAATACGCGAACTATTTTTAACCAGTGGGTGTATGTTTTCTGGTTTAGACCGGAACAGAGTGGGTAGGAAACAATAAATGGGCACTAAAAACTCTTTCTCTGAGACTGATGTCAGAAGTGGGTCCTTACTTGGTAAGTCACTTTTGGTTTGTTTTGATTTACCCATTGGCGGGTTGTTGTTTTGAAACCAAGCGGAGTGCAATGACGTAGTATGAATCGCAGCAGGCTGGCACACTTTATGTCGGTGATAGACTTCCGACATTACCCAACACCAATGTTTGTACCTCCTAAAGCTCCAACCCAAGATCACGGTTTCTTGTTTTTGTTTTTTCGAACCCTACCCAGCCCCGAGGCCTCACTTTGCCAAGGTGCATCATGATTCCAGCATCAACACCCTTCAGCGGTCGCCGTTCTTCAAGGAACTCATCCTGACCGTGGGTGGTTGGAACTTCACCCTGTGGAAGGAAGGCATTGAGGTAAGGAGATTGGGAGTGTGCTAGATTCGGGATCCCTGGATTACACTGGTCAACAATTTTTTTAAAAGTTGTCTGCTTCGGAGATAAAATGTGCTATTTATTATGGATTTTGATGTGCTGAATTCAAATATGACAAATAAAATTGCTGATTGGCTCCTGTTTCCAAGATATTTAAGTTTACATTTTATGTACTATTTATATGGTGTACATAGCAGATTTTTAATCATGAATTGTAAACCTAGGTCTTTTCATGTGTTTATGGTTGTTTCACTTGATATTATGTCACCTGCCCTGTTTATGTAACACTTACTATGTATCAGTTCATAGTTCAGTCCTTATTCAGTGTCTACTCTGTGCTTCTTGGCTTGTCTCTTGTAGTCATTAAACGGTACCATATCTTGAAAACTAGAGCCAATCAACAATTTTAAGCATCATTTCCATTCTCAGTGACCCATATTTAGTCAAGTTTGACTTCATTTGTTTCGGAAGCATTTTGGCTGTAGACCAGTGTTATCAGCTCATGCAGTGAATGAGTTTCAAATAAATTTGAATTTGAATTTTAGTTTTATTATTATTTTATTTTTTTTACAATGCAGGCAATGTTTGATTCCACAAACTTTAAAAAAACCAAAAAAACAAGCTTTTGTTTTAAGATCATTAAGAAATGGAGCAGAGCAGTAAGGACTTATACCAGGCATGATATTCTTCCTACTTTTCTAGGTAATCCCACCTTTTGAATTTGAAAAACCTACCATGAAACCGGGTTCCGACTAACTTCAGACCATGGAAACTTTCCTTGTGTATCATTTTATTGTAAACACCAAGATAAAAAACAGTTAGAATTTCCTTGCTATACATGGCTATAGAGGTAAACCGCTATAGGCTAGTATATGCCTAATGATAATGGCAAACATTTTTCCTACTTTTTCACAATGTCATCCCTGTTATACACACTTTTTGACAATTTCTTTTTAATGATAAAAGGTCTAGTAATATTAATTAGCTGTAATTTCTTAATTGAATACAATATAATGGGTCTTGAGGGCCAAATTCAAACTTTAATTATTCCTATTCTGATATAACATGAATCCCAATAAGAAACAGTATCGTCACGATAAGAGCAGACTTTTAATAGGACATTGAATCGGTGACCTAGTTTAAGATGAACACAAATGACTGAAAATGACTGGCTCATTTATGCAGCAGCAACGGTAATATGACCTCATCATGTGGGGTATTATTTTCAGTCACTGAGTTAACCTAAAACTAGCATTCCGATTACATGCCCTGTTGATCGTGACGATATCGCCCCTTTAAGTTTGAATTTTAAGTTTTGCAGGCCTGTGAAATCTCCGCGTTTTAGCGGATTTCCGCTTTTTTCATTTCCTCTCCAGATTTTAATTTCCGCTTTTTTTTAAAATCCGCCCGAAAAAAAAATTCCGTTTTTTATTTTGTTGTAAATTGCGCATTGCGTGTAATTATTGTTTCACGCGGATCTCGATCGGCGATCCGTGCGTTGGTTCCCACACCAGATACCGCCTGTTGGATATAGAGCGCGAACCAGCGGTATGGCTGATCGTCACACCGTATTTCGGCTGTGTCCTACTGCTGGCTATGGCTGGAAAGTGTGCCTCTACGGAGCCAATAGCTAGCGACTGCGGTCAATTCCCATAGACTTGCATGTTATTTCCGGCCGTAGCCAAGGAATTATATGGCCTAACAACACGCGCGACACACCACAACAACCACCATTTTGTATTCTACGTCCATGTGTGTGCACTACGTGACACGTGGATGATTACTACTTAGTACTCACGATGTTCTCCATTGACACCGGGTCTTTTTTAGGTTCTCCTCTTTTTTCCTCTTTTTTTATCAAACCCCACTCACAGGCCTGGTTTTAGGAGAAGTTGAAATTCATTCTTCTTGACATAATGGGATTACGGGTATAAGTCCTTTCTGCTCTGACCTGGCATGTTGCAGTTTAATGTGTGCTTTGAGAATTAAATACAACCACAATGATCTGAAGTTAGTTATGCTTGTTTTTTACTTTTTGGGTTCACTTTAAATACTCAACTATATAAACTATTTCTCAGGATTTTTCCTGATTTCAGGATTTTTTACAAATCTCTCTTTGCCTTAAAATTTTCTTGAAAGAAGAGAAGTAGCCACCAAGGAAAGAAAAAAGTAGCCTGTATTGTGTCCAAACCTCTAGTTTCTTGTTTGTGGGGATGTGGAGAGTCTGTAAATCCTCCAAAATTAAACATCCATGAGGTTCGGGGGGCTTTGTCCTCGAGACCAAAGGGAGACCCATGCCCGCTACCCATTTTTCAGGTTTTGTAACTTTTCTTATTTTCAGGGCGGGCCCTTAATCCACTCGGCCACCGCACCCAAGAAGATGACGGCAGGCTTCTGGTCACCCAGCCGGCCGGCGGTCTTCTTCATCGGTCGTGCTGATGGTAACATCGAGATCTGGGACCTGCTGGATAAAACGCACGAGCCATCCTTAACTCAGAATGTGTCCGCGTCCACCATCACTCAGATCTATCCATGGGTTGTCAACAGTGAGTGATATAAAGCCTTTTTGTTATGCTCATGTCTCCCACATAGCAATTATTATTATTGTTATTATACATTTCTGGTAATGAAACCAAGGATTCCTCAAAAGCACACTTAAGCACTGTAGCTCAGAAGCCTGAGGAAACCTGTATACAAGGGTGCTTGCTATGTGAACCAGAAACACAGGGGTAAACCCCTACTCTTCCACGATAAGTGTTCTTGGTTCTTTTACATGGATTACTTAATCTAGTACACGGAACCTACGGCTTGACATCCCATGCAAAGGACGAAAACATACATTATATTACATGTATGTCTGATATAGTGCTTGGCGGTTAGTGAAATTCACTACTTGAGTAATCGCACAGCAATTACTCACGATTACTCGATTAACCCTAACTCCCTAGGCCCATTTGCTTACACATAACCTGAATCCTTCCTAACTCCCTAGGCCCATTTGCTTACACATAACCTGAATCCTTCCTAACTCCCTAGGCCCATTTCCTTACACATAACCTGAATCCTCCCTAACTCCCTAGACCCATTTGCTTACACATAACCTGAATCCTTCCTAACTCCCTAGGCCCATTTCCTTACACATAACCTGAATCCTCCAAAATCCTTCAGTTGTAAAGCAAGCACATGACATGTATGCACACATGTGTTTCTAATCTGTGATACATGGCCAGGGACCCTCCCTGCATGCCTCAATCCTCCAAAATCCTTCATTTTAGCAAAGAGGATTTTGGAGGATTTGGGAAGGTTAGGGTTAATCATGAGTAATTCACAGCATTTTAAAAATTACTTCAGTTTTTTGAACCCTTTAAATTCTATGCATTACTCATACTATGACCAGTAGCCCTAGGTCATTGCAATGGTTATTCACGTATTTCAAAATAATACTATAGCAATACTATGATAATTATTCTGAAAACATCTGATATTATTTCAGATTTTATATGTTTAACCCTAACCTTTCCAAATCCTCCAAAATCCTCTTTGCTAAAGTGAAGGATTTTAAAGGATTGAGGTTAATCTACATGTTCTTTGCTAAAGTGAAGGATTTTGAAGGATTGAGGTTATTAGGCATATGTATATCCATGTTTGTTGTAGTGATTGCAAGGTCAGTGCTTGGGTCAGTGGACACTGTTTATTGCTCCATGCATGCAGGGAGGGTCCCTGGCCATGTACATGTATCACAGATTAGAAACACATGTGTGCATACGTGTCATGTGCTTGCTTTACTACTGAAGGATTTTGGAGGATTCAGGTTATGTGTAAGCAAATGGGCCTAGGGAGTTAGGAAGGATTCAGGTTATGTGTAAGCAAATGGGCCTAGGGAGTTAGGAAGGATTCAGGTTATGTGTAAGCAAATGGGCCTAGGGAGTTAGGAAGGATTCAGGTTATGTGTAAGCAAGTGGGCCTAGGGAGTTAGGAAGGATTCAGGTTATGTGTAAGCAAATGGGCCTAGGGAGTTAGGAAGGATTCAGGTTATGTGTAAGCAAATGGGCCTAGGGAGTTAGGGTTAATAAATGAACGACAACAAAAGAATCAGTCGTTACTCAGGAATGTGTTACTACTCGCGAGTACTTCTGAGGTAATTGCAGTGGGACGATTAATCGAGGTAGTAAAAAGACGCGAGTACAAGTAGGATTAGCAATTACTACTCGCGAGTACTCGAGTAATCGCACTACTCACCCAGCACTAGTCTGATATGTATATATTTGTGTTTTGTTTCTGAATATGTAGGCAAGCAACAGCTGCTGGCTGTATCTGATAGTGTAGGGACCCTTCATATACTGGAGGTACCTTGGACCTTACGTCATGCCACGACATCAGAGGTAAGATTTTATTTATTTATTTATTTATATTTTTTTAAATGCAAATCGCCCCACACAAGGCCAATGGCCAATCCAAGGTGGGGGCTACTAAGTCATTGAGTTGTTACGACGACTCCACACTGAAGAAACCAGCCTCTTCACGGTGCGAATAGGACTGGGAGCTGTGACTAGTCCAGAACAAGACAGTTGTTAAACTGCCTCTGCCCCTATAAGCAATTATGATTAAGTGTCTTGCTCAAGGACACAAGTGTCATGGCCAGGATTCGAACCCAGATTCTGCCGCTAACACCAGAACTTGAGTCCGGCTAGACCGCTCGGCCACGACACTCCAAAGACAGAAATTAATGTGATGCTGACATTGTCCAGTTTTCTTCCCATTTGTCTTGGTCGCACTGCCTCACTTTGGATTTCCTTTTTACCTGTATCATACTTCCTAACCGTAGATGAACTTTTCAAAAGGAAACGTGTCAGTGCTCATTGAATTCCTACATGGGTTGGATTTGTAAGCAGGTTAGTTGAATTGTGGATAAGACCAAGACCAATGGAGTGCCATGGTCGAGCGGTTTAGTGCATCGGATTTCTGTTCTGACGGCCGAGTCGTCAGAATGTGGGTTCGAATCCTGGCTGCGACCATGATGCTTGTGTCCTTCAGCAAGATACTTTACCTTAATTGCTTCTCTCCACCCAGGAGTAAATGGGTACCTGTGAGGGCAGAGTTGGTTGTTGTGTTTGATTAGCCCTATATGCGCTGAAATGGCAGCAATTGAACTATACTCCCCAGGGAGCTGAGATGGTTTCAGGAATGATTTATGCGTCTGATGAGCAGGGGTAATAATGTACAGCGCCTTGATCTAGTCACTAGGATATGTGCGCTTTATAAGAATTGAGTATTATTATTATTAATAATACAATTCTTATCAGACCCAAAATCTCACTGAAGTGCTCGTTGAGATAAAGAACATGGTATTACCGCAAACCTTACTGATAACAACACCACCATGCTAAACCTCAAAACCTTTCATCGTGTAAAATAATTGTGGATAATTTTGTAGTTTTTAAATTACGAATAAAAACATTTCTTTCTCCTTCCTCCTCTGCCCCAGCTGTCGAACATGACCAGCTACATCGACCGTGAGGTGAAGAGACTGGAGTACATCGACAAGCGGCAAGACTTCCACGTCCAGAACAAGAGAAAGATGGAGGCGGAGGAGGCACAGAAGAAGGTAAATCAGAGGTTGTCATCGTCCAGCCGCTCGGTCATGGAGGGGTGACCTCTTGGATTGACCTTTGTTGAATGGTTTGAAGATTAGAAATTAAGGAATAACAGTTAGTTGCATGGTCTTTACCACAGGGTAATGATCAGTTTTGGGCGTGGCCATAGGGATAAAGGACAGAGCAGAATGCCTACATCATTTTTTTTTCAAAGTTCAATAATTTTTGTTGGAAAAAAACCTAATTCATGTTTTGAGGATGTACTGAATGTACTAATGGGCGGGAAAACTTAAAATTGAAAAAAGTCGGATTGGTCACTGTGGCAAATTAGGGACGAATTATCACTTCTTTTGTCTGCTTCCAGAAGCTGTTCCACAAAGAACTATTGCTTTCAAATCTGGTAAACGAATGAAGCAAGCTAAATGAAATAGTTTGGGCCAATAGTTTAATGATTGCTCAGTGGGCCCTAATGGGACCGCTGGCCTTACGAAGTGAGCAAGTCAGCATGACCTGAACCAAACCATAATCACTCTGATTGGTTCAATTCTGTGTCGCCAGTCGCTTCCATTTGATTTTGATATGACCAGGGCCCTATTTCACAGAGCTGCCAACCAGAAAATAATGCTTAGTAAATTTACCTGCTAAGCAAAATTTAGCTGTGAACCAGCTAGAGGCAGTATACATTACGTGACAATTTGGCCGGTGACCTATTTTTGCTAAGCATAAATTTGCTGAGCACAAAAAAAAAGTTATGTGCTAAGCAGCTCTGTGAAATTGGCCCCCCCCCCCCCCCCCAGTCTTTGCCAGAGGTGTGTTTTGGTGAACACGAAGAGAAACTTGTTTCTGACGCCATATTCTTGACCAGGAACAAGACAGCATAGCTATGCGAAAACGCTTAACCAATAACAGAAGCCCAAACATGTTTCTGGTCAGGGTCGCGAAAGCGTGTCCCCACATGTACAGTAAATGCACATCCAAATGATGAATAGCTGCGTTAATTTAGATGACACAGACAAATTGATGAAGGAAGCAATTCTATATTCACGTATCGAGAAAACATGCATGAGTTTTCACAGCAAGTTGTAACCTCCAGTTCTTTTCAGAACTAATTACTACTCAATTGAGAATTTCACATGGTGTCACCGCAATTAGTCTTACTTATCCTCTTCACCGTGCAAAGCTACAAGTTTTACAAAATCTACTTCATCTTAGATATCTATCTCAAAAACAAACAAACATTGGTCTTTTCTGACAGATGGTGCAACCGCCAGATCCCAGCATCGACGAGGTAGAGAACAAGATGAAAATCGCATTCCTGGACTACAAAGATGACGAGAAGAAATTCCTGGAGGCTCTGGGGCTGTCCACAGAGCCAGAAGAACCCCTTCCAGAAGTGTGATTGCTCCTCCCCCTCTTACCCACATTAAGAATTCCTTGATCTTCCATATGAACCCGTCTTTGGGGACCCTTAAAATACCTAGTGCCTTACCTATATTAAGAATTTATTGATCTGTCATATAGACCCATCTTCAGATATCTTTGGGGACCCTTAAAATACCTAGTGCCTTACCTATATTAAGAATTTATTGATCTGTCATATAGACCCATCTTCAGATGTCTTTGGGGACCCTTAAAATACCTAGTGCCTTACCTATATTAAGAATTTATTGATCTGTCATATAGACCCATCTTCAGATATCTTTGGGGACCCTTACAGTACCTAGTGTCTTGCCTTCATTAAGAATTCCTTGGTCTGTCACATAGACCCATCTTCAGATATCCTTGTGGATGGCCCATCAATGCAAACCCCATTTGAACACCCACCTGAATAGAGTGTACTTCCCAAAATGTGACCTCGGTGACACCCATTCAACCCAACATGGGTGGTCAATGCATTTCCAATGGGCTTCTGATGATCGTTGGAGCCAGCATGTGCGAAGTGGGCGTGCATGTGGTTTATGTAGGAATTACGTCATACTTACCATTAAGATTAGGTTGCAAGCACAAGTGTACATCGAATCAGCTTGCATTTTAACTCCAAATTTTCTCAGTTGGCAAAACTTTCTCTATTAACCCTCCTACTATTGCTGCACTTTAGTGGGAAGTTGCTGTAGAGGTCAAAATCAGTCAACTGCCTGTTTTGACTGTTGACCCAATTGTGCACACGGGGCATTTTTGACTGGTTTTTACTGTCATTTGACCACCATGAACAATGCTTTTGCCAGTCAAAAATGGTCGACTCATTTTGACCTGTAAATGTACTCACTACACATAAGCTTTCACAGTGTTTGACTTTTAAGTGCACTAGATATACATGTACCTTGGCAAGTATATCAACATTGTGACCGATTTTGACCCTTGTAGAAGTTGGATGGTTAATGGCTCTTACAAAACCAGAAGTGTAGGCCCCGCCCCCCCCACTAATCCTGTATTCTTATATTCCATATTTCTCTTACTCTATAGTGACCCCAGCGAAACCGATGTATATGGGGGTGGAGGTGGGTTGTAAAATAACCTTCAAGTGGATAGTAACCCCTTTAAGGGAGTGAGGAATTTCATTCTTGTAGGGGCAAGCCACTTTTTCTTGAGTAAAGGGGCACTTCCATTATTCTATGTCTATGGACCAAGGGCATGGACAATAGGCATGGACCAAGGGCATTGAAGGCTTTTTGTAGGGGGAAAGACTACATACCTCAAGTTACTCCACATGCAAACAGTGTGGAAGATTACTGAAAGAATATAAAGCATGTAGAAATATATAACATAAAATGTACTGTCCATAACTTTTCCGTCCATTTAAATAATAATCTTTGCAGATTTTTATGCAAATTTAGATGAAAAATGTATATTTTGTTTTGAATTGTTTGCTTTTCCAGTTTTGTTTACTTGCAATTTTTATGACAGAATAAAAAAAACCAAATCAATCAAACCATGTTATCAGTCATAGACTTTTATTTAACATCTTTGGATTCCTCAAATATTAAAAAGGCATCCACTTTCTGAACACAAACTTGCAGCACTACACTGTTTATGGGTAGCTGACCTACATGAAATAAGGGCATCTGGTTGTGGAAGGAACAGCGCCCTCTATTGTTTAACATGGTGATTAATAAATGTCGAGATGTAAAAACAACTGTTTCTGGTGTAGCCATTTTGTTTTAGGATCAGTGAAAAATAAATGGCTTCACCAAGCAAACTAAACAGGGTTTCTCTCCATCTACACTTCTAAAATACAATCATTGGTAGATGCATGACCATCCAAGAAGGCATGGGACCATAATTTTGGTAACAATTTTGACAATTCAAAATTGACCTTCTGTTCTGTTGCCCCCCTAAAGTTTACCTTTTAGGATCCACATTGAATACAGTTATATTGTGTATTTTGTAACACACAACAGTGTATGTACAGTGTGTGTTGTCTAGATGGGCTCCGATTGGATGATTATATGCATGGTCAAGAACCGACAAGAAAACTCATGTTTCACCGAGTTCCCAATGGAAGTTGTTCTTAAAATGTAACAACTGACAACATTAGAGGGCACTATTGCCTCGGAACTTGTGTTGCCGAGAACCGAGTGGGCCAAAATGATTCATTTCGATTAACTTGATTATAGTGCCGAGAAACAAAAATGGCATCAACATGGCTGCCAACATTTAAAATTGACATGGCAAGGATACCTGCAATCGAATTACTCTCATCCACTCGAACCGTAAACCTGGGCACGAGACGACGTCATATCAAACCGAAAAAAAAAGAAAAAAGGTCATAACATTGGGAACTACATGTATGTTTAATACAATGTTTGAAATGGAAATTTACCTACGACTACATGCAACCCTTTTTTTGTTTGTTTTTGTTTGTTTACAGTATCGAACTACAATGAGGTACAATTACTGTACAGAAACTTTTATGGTAGCTAAACGTCAGAAATGTGATGCAACACTACCTCAAAACCAAAACAGTTACTCAATTTGTGGAGAAATCTGCAATGAATTTTATCTTACAATATCCATAAACAAGCAGACTATAATTTCTTTTTTTTTTACAACGGCTACACATTAACGGATGGTACGCATATTCAAGTCCATTGTCTACATTTATAAATTTACAAATGAAATAGGTAATATGCAGTTCCTCTTTCTTATAATCTTTTTTTTTTTTTTTTCTTTTTTTTTTTGGTAATATAATTTTTATGTTTTGTTATAAGCAGTTTTTGTAACTTTCAAACAGCTAGAAAAAATTGGTGTCCCAAGAAAAACAATGGTTTATCTCCGGACAACAAACATGAATAATTTCCAAAATTATTTACATCACATCAACAGGCTTCAACCCCCAAAGAAACCAAATTATTAATGTATGGAAATCATTGACTACCTCTCATTAAATTCCAATTTAAAACCCAGATAACACATTATTCATAGATACAGGCATTGATCAGGCTGTGGCCATCTTGGTCTGAATCCCTGTATACACATACGAAAATAGTGCTGATTTTCAATACATATATAGCGGGCGCCAGACTATTTTCCATCTAGCCTCGGTTTTTGTTGAGTGGATTTCAATGGAAGAATTACAAGATGGCAACATCGTGATCAAAGCCTATAGCAATACTCCAAAAATAGTTAATATTGAATTGGATTCTGTCTCTCTTAAGCGACAAGTATTTAAGGAAATGAATTGAAAAGTTCTTATTATATGCTACTCAAAACAATTTAAGGAACACTGGATTTTTAACATCAAATAGGTTTGAAATATTCCATGAACCGGAATTTTCATTTGCAACCCCCTCTCTCTTTCAGTAGTCATGTCATGAAATGTGTAATCACTACATGCATCCTTTATCATCTGTTTCATTGTGCAGTTGTTTCTCATCAATTCTGTGAAACATTGTGTTTATCTGATTTTTAAATGATCTTGCTTTAACTGAGATTATTCCGGTGTTTCCTAAATTGTTTTGAGTAGTACACGACACTGACATGAAGTGTTATTTATATAATATATTGTATTTATATAATACCAGAAGTCTATTACCAACACGAAGTGTGCCAGTCGTGTACTATGCTATTCCACTCCATGGTATTCCAAAAACAATGGATTTGGACCATTCATGACGGATTGTTCCACAGACTGGTTCCACAGACTGAACACCCAAGGTCTCAAAAAAGAAGCAGTACAGTCTGGGAGACTAACCCGGTGTGGGAGAGAAATGTATCTCGCGTGCGCACCTTAGCGTTTGCGTATTCTCCCCACAGCTGATGGTTTGCTCGCGTCTAGTTTAAGATTGTGTCTAGTTCTCTAGGAACTAGCTTTGCATGGAAACGCCTATCCCATGATGTCCCACAGCAGGCCGGGCCAGGGGGAGCAAAACTCTTAACCATGCTCCTTGTGCGTGCGTGCATTTGGAGTACAATGTCATGGTATGGATTACACAAGGCTGGCACACTTCGTGTAGGTAACAGACTGATAATACGTAAACTATTTTTAACCAGTGGGCATATGTTTTCTGGTTTAGACCGGAACAGAGTGGGTAGGAACAACAAATGGGCACTAAAAACTCTTTCTCTGAGAGTGATGTTAGAAATGGGTCCTTACTTGGTGTTTTTTTTTTAAAGATAAGCAGACACGGAATGTTCAAAAAGTCTGCCGCTCCTCCAAAGCCCCTTACACATTCGGTTCCATAACAACAAAACATGCGAAGCGGCTAGTTCACAACGCCAAGTTAAAAGACTTAAACTCTCTTGCTCCTCAAGAAAAGTGAAAGTACTTGGTTGACGTGTTCCTGCCCAACGTCTTGATGTATGTATTAGTGCATTTACACTTTTGTAATTTGGAAATTTTTAGTAAGTGAACAAAACTGGTGAGTTTGGACCATGAGTCTGGAAGTTGATGCTCATGCAGTGACTTATTTTGGAAGTATAGGTACAGACCCTTTTATACCAATAGATCATATATCACATGGTTAAGAGTTACAAAGTAAATTCCTGGCAGGGAGCATTACTGTGCATGTTTATATGTACAGTCTTTTTTTACCTTGATCTCCACATAATATCGTCGTTGTGTGCCCGGAAAAAGGTCGTAAGGATCTACGACCTTCTTCCGGGCACACAAAGTACAACATTTTGTCCCAGCAGAAGGTCGTAAGCAATAAAATGGCTCCTTTGAAAAAAAGTAGGGCATTAACTGTTATATATTTGTTGCTAGAATTACTCCCAAGACATGTTTTTCCATTCCCATGCGGAATTTAACTTTCCTACAATGACTTATAGATGGCAGAAAAACGACCAAACTTTCACACTCAGTTTTCTTGAAACACAATTTTGCACATTAATTGCTTACGACCTTTTGCCGGTCACACGACAATATCATGTATTGTATAACAAAAAATAAAAAAACAACTACATATGAATAAGATTTGAGATGTGTTGCCTTACATGGAAATACCAAAATAGATTCTTTCTGTTGGCAACAGAAGATTAGCTGGTGTCTAACAAAAACACTGTACAGATTTTGCCTGTCACAATTTGACCTTGGGGCTCTTTTCTAAGCAAGTGATGTCATGTGTCACATGATCTATATATATCATGAAAGATATCATTTATCCAGTTTTGGAAGGGTGTTGGTTACCCACTGAGGGATGAAGGGAACCCCCCTGGTCCTCTCCATCCCTTTAGATTCAATCTAACAATCTGAGCCAATTGATGAAAACAATTATGGGGAACATATCAAACAATCACTGAAGCATCACCACTCAGTCCTTTAATTAATGCTGTCCTTAACACACATGTCCAGCACAATTGAATATAGATAGGCTTTAATAATATTTCAACTTACATGGACATCTGCATATTGTTAGGATTTGGTTCAGAGCCATGCTGCCAGTTAGCCTCTTTTTTTTCTTTCTTTTTTTTAAACACATGGCTTGTGTCTTTGTACATCACAAAGAAGTCAAGCGCATGAGAAGGAGGCTAACCTGCCAGCTATGCGGCCAAGAACTTACACACGAATTAAAAAATACATCTTTTACAACGGAACCACAGCATCAGCTAGAGGTCACCAATTATGTACAATTTGAGCTCTATGTCGGTTCCTATTTAAAACCCCAAAAATTACAAGATTCACAAACGCAATCTGAATAAACGATACAATACCTCTTTGTTAAAAGTTTTATTTACAGTGTTGAAATGCCCGTATGTTCACTTTTTGAGCTAACTGTGGGGAGGAAAACATAGGGGGGCTTCTACGAAATGAGAAGTAGTGGTGTGCCAACTGTTGCAGGGGAAGGATACAGATTATATTCAGACATGCACTAGAAATAAAAAAAATTAAAAAAACACCTGAAACTAGGACTCAAAATTAAAACTGGACCATTGGCCAAAGCCAGTGATTTTAAGCACTGGTCCATTAGATTTGTTGACCTAACAAGCCCAGCATTCTATTGTTTTTTTTTCTAGCAAGAACTTAATTTTTCTCCCACAAATGCAGCCAGTTATTTGTTGCTTAGGCCAAACAAAAAGTCTGCGGTTTCTGATCTCTGCACGTTTCGCCTCAGACCCGCTGTGAAACAATGTCCAATTACAGCCAAAATTGCTGGATCGATTGCAATTCTGCCGTGCTGTGTTTTAAACGTCTTTTTCACATAGGGGTATGAACATTTGCTCGATTTGCGAGGCCTCTCTTAGCCGCCATACTTTGTATATGGGAAATTACCACCAAAAAAACCACAAAAAACCCACAGAAAAAAAATAAATAAATAAAAAAATGTCACTGCACCGATTTTGAAGCCAACCTATGACCAGAAACCAGAGACTTTTTTTTGTTTGCCTTATCATGCTGATAATCCTTATTCCAAGTGTTTTGTTGCAAATCTACTTGAGGAAAAAACATTGCAAACTGAAATATTACACCAGTGGAAAACAAAGTATTGGTCAAGTTGTGAATTATTATTCCTTTGGTCTGATGTAGTTTGTTCCTAAATTCGAGCCCCACCCCTTCCCCCCAAAAGGAAGATCACATGCATCATATATTTTTAACATTACCCAGGTGGTGGGTACAGAATCCCAACATTGATTTGTTCTTCCATAGATCACAGAACTGTCACCAGGTCATTGTTGTTAATGCTCAATAAAGCAAACACGTACTTGGGCTTTATCAAATTGGCCAACATTTTTTACAATATCGAATACAGAATACACGTACCTCAGTATTTCAAAAATCACTTTCGATGTTTTGGTCTTAATACTGGTATGTGAAGTACAGTGTGTTCAAAGTGTCCCCCGTAAAGTAACACCATTTGGTCTGGGAGACTCAAAACCAGCCGACAGAATCAAAAACACGGAATCTCAAGATTATAGATAACATGAAATGTGCGCTTGTAAGTGGACTGACAGATGTTGGTCTTAAAAAAAAAACCAAAAACTAGTTGGGAAATAATGGTTCAATATCATTTTCCTTTACATCAAGAATGTACTCATTATGTCAATTGTATTTCCTGAATTAAAATATTTTTTTTAAATATACAAATGAAACATTTACCGCATGTACAACAGTGAGAATTTGCACCAATAACATAATGCTTGGTGGGCTCTTAAAAAAAAACATCAATTTTTTTATATATTAATATTGTTTATAACGTTATTTATGTCTGTAGGTCATAGTGTTTTATACACTAATATTAAGCTTAGGGAGTGCCTTCAATTCATTATACCAGAAGTTGACTACCCACACAAAGTGCTATAACCCAGTCCTCTGCATTGTACTCTAAATGTGTGTATGCACAACGAGCGCGCACAGTATGCACAACGAGCATGCACAACGAGCGCGCACAGTATGCACAACGAGCGCGATAACCAGTTTGGCTACCCTTGCTCGACACCACTAAATGGGGATGTGAACTACATGCAGATGCGACTAAGCTGGAGCAAGAGATA
Source organism: Zoroaster sp. YZ-2022 (assembly GCA_029582265.1). Classification (NCBI taxonomy): domain Eukaryota; kingdom Metazoa; phylum Echinodermata; class Asteroidea; order Forcipulatida; family Zoroasteridae; genus Zoroaster; species Zoroaster sp. YZ-2022. The sequence continues at coordinate 18,039,349 of CM055825.1, read as the reverse complement.
CACAACACTTATTTGTTTTAAGCGTTTTACAGTGCAGGCTGTAGGCATTCAACGAGAGCACAACGTACAGTTTCTCGTACAGAAACTGCTTGTTGAGCAGTTTAGTGCATCGGATTTGTGTTCTGATGGCCGAGTCATCAGAATGTGGGTTCGAATCCCAACCGCAACCGTGATGCTTGTGTCCTTGAGCAAGACACTTTACCATAATTGCTTCTCTCCACCCAGGGGTAAAGGGGTAAATGGGTACCTGTGAGGGCAGAGTTGGTTGTTGTGTTTGATTAGCCCTATATGCGCTGAAATGGCAGCAATTGAGCTGTATACTCCCCAGGGAGCTGGGATGGTTTCAGGAATGATTTATGAGCCTGATGAGCAGGGGTAATAACGTAATGCGCCTTGAGCACCAGTTTGGTGGATACGTGCGCTATATAAGTCCACATTATTATTATTATTATTATTTCTGAGACCTCATGCATCAGTCTGTGGAATACAACATCATGAATGGCCCAAGACCATTGTTCTTGGAGTACAAAAGCCGTGGACTAGGTTAGTACATGACTGGCACACTTTGTGCAGGTTATAGACTTTGATAATACCTCCCTATATTTTAATCAAGTACATGTATGTGGTCAATCTGTATGGCACAATATGGGAACTTATAGATTGTCTTTTCTAACATTAACAATATTTCAAATGTTAGTTACATTGTACTTCCCTCCCTCCTAAAATATACAACAATAAATGTATTCGCCCCAATTTAGAGGTATGTCTATATTATTAACATGCACGTCCATACAGAAAATAGTTGTTGGTGAATAATACATTCAAATGAAAGTGCTCTTTTAAACTTGCTGTGAATTATATGCAGTGCTTGTTGTTGGGATTTATACATTTTTTTTCTTTTTGGTTTAAATGGAGGAAATATCCCAACTAGATAAAGATACAAAAATCTTTACTTGTCCGAATCCTGAAATGGAACCAACATGCTGCTATGGTACAATGTAATTATATTGCACCTTGATAAAACATCATAAAATCACACTAAAAAACAACATACACACACACACACGTGTAGACATGTGTCAAATCTTAAGTATTTTTTTCTTCTTCTTCTCCCGCTATTTATCATCAAAATCTAGCCAAATCAGTTGATTTTTATTCAACTGATTTCATTTTGTTCTTCCCCCTTTTCCCTTTAAGAATCATAATTTAATTACAACAGCTAACGCCAACAATGACCAACAGTAATAAACCACTATAAGAACATAATCGGTGACTCGCATTAAATTTTTTGACAAACATGGAATAGTAAACCTGGCAGGCAGATCTATGTACAATTTCTCTCTCTCTTTCTCTCTTAATATTATTTCTCTCAAGAGGAAGGCAGTATTGAATCGTATCTCTACAAGTCGTGTTTCTTGAAGAAACAAGGGTGGGATGACCCTCAAATTGTTTCAAAGTAACAAGAAGAAGCTTCTACGTGAACAAATCATCTGCAACTTGGCGTTTCATGTGACATTTCATTCAGCGAAATTCTAAGACATACATGCTATTAATCGGTATACATCAAAGAGGAACCACGCACGGTCTAGGAGAACCTTTCAGATTCATAAGTTTTCATGCTCAAAAATCTGCAATTCCCGACTGATGATGTATTCAAAGATCAATGAATATGATTTACAAGTATTTTTGTTTCTCCACCCCCCGTTGAAGACAGAAACTACCCACTACCATAAACCTCTTGCACAAAGTAAGCTGTGTTAAGTTTGTGATGTAAACAAAATATCTAGTTGGCGTGAGACTACTTAATGATTTTCATTGCAAAGATTTTTTTACTCTTGACCAAGGCTGTCTAGACTTGCTGGTTTGGATGACCTGGATCATGTCACAGTTCACTGACTTGCTGGTTTGAATGACCTGGGTCATATCACAGTTACCAGCATGCGTCAGTGCGACTTCCTCCCATGACAGAAAAGCACAGTCTTGGTCAAGGCTACAACGATTTGAACTCCCAATGCAAAGATTGCCTCTCGTTTCCCATTTTAGAATGTCTGTCGGCGCTTGATCTCAACCCGAGATAAAATTCTTGCAAATCTTACAGTGTGAAGTTAAAGAGTGGTCCTAGAGTCTGTCCCCATCTCTGAATGGAATGGCTATCGTCTTTTAGTTCAGACATTTAAAGGCAGACTACTGACCTGTCAGAGGCATTTTCCACGTAAAACTGTGTCTGATGATGATGATGATGCTGCTGCACATTTCTTGAAGGTTTAGGCTGTTCCTTTAACTAGGGACTGCAATCAATCGGTGAGGAACAGGGGGATTGGGCGGCGAAAGGGGGGGGGGGGGGCCACGGAACCAGTCCGAGAACTTCAACACACACACACTTGCCTAGGATTTGGATTTTTTCCTTTTTGGGTTGGGAGGGTGTTGCTACTGTAGGAGACAGGAGTTAGAGATGGGGAGCAGGGGTATGGAAGGAGCCCAGGTTAGAAGTCGGCAAATTCCTTGGCACATTTTTCTGAGGATGAGATACGGAGGGCCTCTTCTTCGTAGTCGTCGAAGTTACTCGGGTCGCTGGCACTTTTGACTTTGGGTACAAAGGGTGCTTCAACCTGCAGATACAAAACAAGACCAGGTTTAGTGGGAGTTTTGCATGCCACAGTGGCTCTATTTGTGACCCGCTTCATCGAAATGAGCAATGTCCCCCAGTTTTCACATTTTGAGATACGGATATCAACTTAACCAGTTCGCGTCGGGAATAAAAAAGTTTTTCTGGGCCCCTGTGGCAGATTTATTTTTCCCACACACACGTTAATGGAAGCTTCCACAGTGGGTGGCCGGCACTTCCGAGCATGTCACCGTACACGCGTGGCTCAACCCAGCATGCATACAAATATTCCGGAGTTTCCTCTGGCGTGTATAGACGCTCTCCGATCCATGGTGCAAAAAAAAATTGCGTGTATACACGGCCTCCGACGTGAACTGGTTAAAGAGAATTTAATGGGCTTTCTGATGATGCCAAACATTCATTTTTGGTTCATTTCATTCCTGTGTTAGGATGTAATAATGCAGTCATGCACTGTTTTGTGAACTTTGGAAGTCCATTACACGGAAACATGTGTTGGGGGACACTCCTCATTTAGATGGAGCGAGTCACATTTTGACTTTCCGTGCATGAAGCGCATATTAGTGTATACACATGTAGGTATTGCATTTACATCGTTGCGCCGTTACTCGCTACCCCGGCACCCCTTACCTGCAAATTTTCATGTAATTCGTGAAGGCGATGAGGGAAAAAATGTCTGGTTGGCACTCGATGAGCAATGAATCATTGTTGCCATGAGTTCATGTATAGACTATCAAAAAATTCAATTATTTAGGGGCTCTAATACGAGAGCATCTCAAATCAATTTCAGGTTTCAAGTACATTTATGTCTACAGCAATCAACCAGACACGATCTCAAGGATACATGTAATAATGCTGAGTGATACTGTCGAGGGACTCATTAAAGGAACAATATCAATATCGGGCATGGAATCGGAGTGCTAGTTTTAGATTAACTCAGTGACTGAAAATAATATCCCCGCATAGTAAGGTCATATTACCGTTGCTGCTGCATAAATGAGCCAGTAATTTTCAGTCACTGTGTTCATCTTAAACTAGGAGACCGATTCCATGCCCTGTTGAAAGTCTGCTCTGATTATGATGATACTGCCCCTTTAAAAAGCAAAGCTTGTATGTGGGTCATTCCGCCTTGTTACGTACAGTTGGTAAATATACCATTTATCATCATTTTTTTATGAGTCCTAATTAACATTACTGTATTCCTATTCAAAGCACAGAGATTGATTTCATTCTAATTTGCAGAACAACTGAGAATGTGCACTCATAATAAGGATAATAAATGGTACATCTACCTACGTAACAAGGACACCATGTCACAAAGCTTGCCCCAACCTGGTGGAATGACCCAAGAATGTGCACTCATAATAAGGATAATGAATGGTACATCTACCTACGTAACAAGGACACCATGTCACAAAGCTTGCCCCATCCTGGTGGAATGACCCAAGAATGTGCACTCATAATAAGGATAATGAATGGTACGTAACAAGGACACCATGTCACCTACGTAACAAGGACACCATGTCACAAAGCTTGCCCCAACCTGGTGGAATGACCCAAGAATGTGCACTCATAATAAGGATAATGAATGGTACATCTACCTACGTAACAAGGACACCATGTCACAAAGCTTGCCCCAACCTGGTGGAATGACCCAAGAATGTGCACTCATAATAAGGATAATGAATGGTACATCTACCTACGTAACAAGGACACCATGTCACAAAGCTTGCCCCAACCTGGTGGAATGACCCAAGAATGTGCTCATAATAAGGATAATGAATGGTACATCTACCTACGTAACAAGGACACCATGTCACAAAGCTTGCCCCATCCTGGTGGAATGACCCAAGAATGTGCACTCATAATAAGGATAATGAATGGTACGTAACAAGGACACCATGTCACCTACGTAACAAGGACACCATGTCACAAAGCTTGCCCCAACCTGGTGGAATGACCCAAGAATGTGCACTTATAATAAGGATAATGAATGGTACATCTACCTACGTAACAAGGACACCATGTCACAAAGCTTGCCCCAACCTGGTGGAATGACCCAAGAATGTGCACTCATAATAAGGATAATGAATGATACATCTACCTACGTAACAAGGACACTGTGTCACAAAGCTTACCCAAACCTTTTGGAATGACCCAAGAATGTGCACTCATAATAAGGATAATGAATGATACATCTACCTACGTAACAAGGACACTGTCACAAAGCTTACCCAAACCTGGTGGAATGACCCAAGAATGTGCTCTCATAATAAGGATAATGAATGGTACATCTACCTACGTAACAAGGACACCGTGTCACAAAGCTTACCCAAACCTGGTGGAATGACCCATGTAGGGGTCCTTCATGCCAGTCAAATCTATGGACTATTTCAGAATGCTCCAGACAATCATTATGTGAATTATTTATCTTATTTGACAGTGCTTCCTTCCTACTAGTGAAATAGCAATATACAATTTGAAAAAAATTATCAGTGAAATATGAAAGACGACGAATGCATATCTTTAAGATGACGTAGACGGATGTATACCTTCCTCTGGTATATTGCAATCCAGTCCGTACTGCCAAACCACCTTGCATTCTTGATGTCTGAGATGCCATTTTTAAGGTTGCCAAAGCGTTTGGTGAGGTCTACCTGGAGTAGATTACGTAGCAGGTCCTTCAGGTCGGCGCTGAAATGCGATGGGAACCGGACCTTTCAAGTAAAAAAAAATTTAAAAAGAAACAAAATAAATAAATAGTGTCAACCTTTCAAAATGAGAAATGCCAAGCTGTTAAAACCATGTAGGTTATCCGCTCTGTGCACATCGTTGCCCTTTAGTGGTGAAATTGCACCTACCGTAATTTCCTGCGTATAAGACGCTCGGTGTATAAGGCGCATTACCCCAGAATCGGGGGAATGTGATTAAAGTGTCAACGTACAAGGCGCACCGCCGTATAAGGCGCACCATGACCGCTCAGTAGTGCAGTGCATGCCAGAAGCGCTATAGCACGACCATGCCGCCACCACCACGCGCGCGTCGTACTAGGAAAGTAGTCTGGTTGCGCCCAAGTGATCCCGCGGTGTTGCGTAATACACTGTGATTAATAATCGAGGTGAAAACAGACACGGCAAAAGTTGACAACCTTGCACACATCGCATAGAGACTTAGTCATTAGAAAGCGTTGTAGATAAAAATGCGCGATCGCGGTACGATGTTGGGCATGCTATTTTAGAAACAGGGGAATTCTGCTTTTGGTACGTCACACACGAGTGAGGTCTTTCGTGAGTATTATTTACGGTGAATGAATGCATGAAAATCTTGCGCTAACGACCTTCATTGGAAAACACGGCCGCTTTGTTAGGTTGAGGTCCACCGAAAGTTACACAAGCGGTAATCATCACTTTGATCTCAAGCGACACCAGATAAGGCGCACCGTTAGATAAGACGCAGTGACGTTTTCGTACCTTTGAAAGTCAGATAAGCCGCGTCTTATACGCAGGAAATTACGGTAGTGTCTTGATGATAGGGCACTGGGCATACACTTTGTGTGCGTATGTACATGTAATGGTACTACTGTAGGGCTGTGCGTTTTCGGATATTTTTGGAACCGGATATCCGATATCAGGAAACTTCGGATACCCGGATACCTGTTTTCATTTTTGTTGAAAACATTCCTCCGGTGGTGTACAAATACATGTACTGTAAATGGTAACAAATTGACTTTTATAATACAGAGGATACCATATTTAAATCGATCTTTTCTTTATTGGAGTGCAATCTCTTGAATTTAAAGATAATTGTCTGTAAAAGTGTAAACATTACATTGTTCAAGAGTCACATATTTCTGTTCGCACCGCTCAAATGTTAAGTCCGAATTTTAAAAAGTCGTTTACGGGTAATTGGAACCGAAAAATGAAACCAGGTAATGACCATTTCGGTCGGGTATCCGGATACCCGGATATCCGGCACAGCCCTATACTACTGGTGTGCGCACACATGTACATCTGACAGCCAAAGATTGAAATTGCACGCAAATGATGCTCAACTGGCAAATTACGGTAAAATGTAATACACCATCATTGCCCTATGGATAAGCAGCAACCTATAAGTCAGGGGGGGTGATTTGACAAAAGTTTTAAAAAAATGCTGGAAAAAAAATGGGTAGTGGGCCTGGGTCTCCCTTTGGTCTAGGGGAAAAAGCCCGCAGAACCTCCTGGATGTTTCATTTTGGAGGATTTACAGACTCTCCACATCCCCACAAACAAGAAACTAGAGATTTGGACACAATACAGGCTATTTCTTTCTTTCCTTGGTGGCTACTTCCCTTCTTTCAAGAAAATTTTGAGGCAAAGTGAGATTTGTAAAAAAAATCCTGAAATCAGGAAAAATCCTGAGAAATCACAGGCCTGATAAGCATGCGCCCTCAACAGCTCATGCACGGAATAGATAGTGTTTCTTAAAATTTGTTTTAAAAAACACCATATGACATAAAACACAATAAAGGGGGCCACTTTCCTACCGTCACGTTAGCAGTTTTTCTAATGGTTGTAATTTTTTTTTAAATATCTGAAACCACCAAAAAAGAATTTCAACATTTGAATAGACATGCATGCTTATCATAAAGATAATTTGAGTTGATTATTCCTATTATTTTTTTAATTACCCTAAAATTTCCATTAACAAATGGACGGAAAAGTGAGGTAACTTTTTCCGTCCAATTTTTATGGAAATTTGAGGGTAAAAAATAAATAAAATAAAAAAATAAATAAATAAATCAACTCAAATTAGTTGTAGTATAAGCCTGCATGTCCATTCACATGTTGAAACACTTTTTGGTCGGTTTCAGGTACTTAAAAATAAATAACCATTGGAAAAACTGCTAACGTGACGGATGCAAAGTGGCCCCCTTTATTGTGTTTTATGTCATATATACCATTCCTGGTTCCATGGCCAAAAGTCTTTATATAAACGGTTATTGCATTACGTAATATCCTAAAAAGCTGAACATTTTTTTTTTTAAAAGACCCCCCAGAAATGGCGGCTTGTCTGCCCCATGGAGGAAGAACTCAGAATGGTGTATTGGTTCCGTAAGGTCCGAATGACCTTTGACTCCCAAGATCAAACATTTGCACTCTAAATGGTGTATTCTGAGAATGTGCAAAGGGGAAACTTTTAAAATAAATTACAAATTTAATATTTATTAAATTAATGTATTTTGGTGATACTTTTGGGGATTAATTTTTAAATTTTTTTATATTAATTTTTTCTTTTGGGGGTTTAATTTGTTTTATTTTGTGATTTTTTTTAATTTAAAAAGATTATGAATCCGTTTACTTGCAACTTGCATGACAAAGTGAAGCAAGTGAACAAGTCAAATATTATTTCCACGTCTCCGCAAGTTTATCTCTCAGAAACCCCGACTAAAAGACAACACCGCAGAAGAGTTGCAGATAAAGCACAGAATAATACATGTTAGTTATAGCAATCTTTTCAATATACTGGTACTGTAAGCTCCTTCACACTTACTTTTCCTGAGACGATTTTCTCGTATATCTGAATGGGCTGGTCGGCGAAGAATGGCGGGTAGCCTGCCGCCATTTCATAGATTAAGACCCCCATAGCCCACCAGTCAACTGCCTTGTTGTAGCCCTGTCAAGAAACGAACAAAGGGAAAATTAAAACATGAGATCTTGGAATATAAGGATGTCTGAAAATAAAACAATTTGATTTAAAAAAAAAAATTCAAAAACTTGTTTGTTATTAATTTAACATATTATATACAAAACATATTAATAATAACAATAACATGTATGTAAATAATAACTTATCCCTTTTGCATCATATTAAGATTTTCAATCTTTGTCATTCAGAGGCTAGAGGTACAATGTGTAATACAATCAATGCACACGTACCAACAATTAAACATTCAAAATGGTATGTCTTGTTACACATGTATGTTAATCAAAACCTAACATTAGCTTCAACTCTAACAAATAAATAAAATAAAATAAATCAACACGCAAAGCACGCACGCACGCACGCACGCACGCACAGAACAATACCCCCAAAATCATCACTTTGATTTATGAAGTTATGACATCATTTGAATTGATATATAATGCAATCCTGAAATTCCCAGTACATGTAGGCCACAGAGGCCATGGCCTCAAATGCCATAGTGTTAACCTTGGTGCCCCTTCCACATATTCCTACAGACATTCTGATATTACATGTACATTTTCTTTGGGGGAAAGTGGCCTTGCTGCTACAAGAATGCAATTTCATGCCTGGATACATGTATCATATAATTCATGTCCTTTCAACTGTCAATTTAAAAGCAAGATTTATTAACTGACTATGAATACAACAAAATTGCTCATCTTTTATTCATTTAATTTTTTTGGGTAATTGGTTACATCAATTATTAACAGGGAATGCACGTACTTTTCCCGACTATAAATCATACATACATTTTCTGTAGGATCACATTAACCTGTGTACATGTATCAGCAATTTCTGGTCATTAAAGGGGCAGTATCATCACGATCAGAGCAGACTTTCGACAGGGCATGGAATCAATGTCCTGGTTTGAGATTAACACAGTGACTGAAAATTACTGGCTCATTTATGTAGCAGCAATGGTAATATGACCTTATCATGTAATAATAATAATAATAATGTGTGGACTTATATAGCGCACGTATCCACCAACTAAGTGGTGCTCAAGGCGCATTATATCATTACCCCTGCTCATAAGGCTCATATGGCTCATAAATCATTCCTGAAACCATCTCAGCTCCCTGGGGAGTATACAACTCAATTGCTGCCATTACAGCGCATATAGGGCTAATCAACCAACTCTGCCCTCACAGGTACCCATTTAACCCCTGGGTGGAGGGAAGCAATTATGGTTAAATGTCTTGCTCAAGGACACAAGTGTCACGGCCGGGATTCGAACCCACATTCTGCTGCTAACACCAGAACTTGAGTCCGGTAAGCAAGACCGCTCGGCCACGACACTCCATGTGGGGTATTATGGCAGTTAATCTAAAACTAGCATTCCGATTCCATGCCCTGTTGACCGTGATGATACTGCCCCTTTAAAGGTCTATTTTGGAAATCTCAAAATCATGGTCTTATAGTACAATATGAATTTACATGTAAATGTATGATGGGACCGACGATAAATTATTTTTGGGACATTATTAATCGACATGTAAAACTACAATTCATACAAATATTTTTGTGAAATACAGGTATGCATTTTTATACAAGTATATTTTCCTTTCTAGAAGTAACAGTAAAAAATAAAAATAAAATGCAGAGACAAATCTGGTTAAATACGTAGCAACCCCCCCTCAAAAAAATAAATAAATAAATAAACTAAACAAGTCTTTAGACAACTATCCACTTTACAAGAAATAAATTTACATGTATGTACATGTACATGTATAATTTTTCTATAGATTGATGAAATTCTTCGAGTCGGGTGATCATTTTTGTGTGTGCAATACCTACTTTTGGAAATAAATCTTCCATACATGTATATCGAATCAACCATCTGTGTAGTAGTTGTACTGTACATTTTGTACACATATCATAAAATTAAGATTCTTCACCAACAGTGCATACAAATCAAATTACAAAATAAGTCTAAATTCAACGTCGGCTAAGGTGTAAAGTTCAGAGTGTGCGTACCTCCGAATAGCAGGTCGATATATTACTCCGTATCTTTCCCTGCTAAGATAACAGGCCAGCCACCCCACGCAAACAATACGGACGGGCCAGTTACATGGGCACAATGTACATTATGCTATGAAAACAAGGGCTGTATCTTGCCAGTGAAATATATGGCATCATTGATTGGCCTATGGAGCCAAGTACAGCCGTCACTAGGCTGTTCATCATATACACGTACGTAGAGACCCCTGTCTACGTGTGTGGGGTCATCATCATCTGCATACATGTACATGTTGGGCAGGCATACATGTACACGTACATGTATGCATACATGCAGTATATACATATATGCAGATTCCAGGCCATTTCTATGAACAGACCCGAACTACTTTTTTTGTTTGGTTCATTAATACACTCAGACGTGTATCTAATGCACTCAATGTACAGTAAATACAATTAAAGGTCTGGGGGGGGGGGGGGGGGATTTTACTCCATCATAAAGCAAAAAGTAAATAATTTTTTTGACAAATTTTCTTTTTGATTTTAATTACATTGCAGAAGACGGTACTCACAGGACGGATCTAGTGTGGCAAAAACGGGGAGGGGCTTACAGTGCCAAAAATGGGGGCACATTTATATGTACATTTATTTTTCCCCCAACCACTTTACATGTGGTATGTACTGTAGAGTATACATCTTTTGTGGTTGAGGTTAAGCAGTTATTCCCTTAAATACATATGGTGGACAAGACACTGCTTCAAAAGGTTGAATACACAATCATTGAGAATACAAATTAAGGGGCATTGGATAAACTTGTTGAACGTGCGGCACCACACAAAAGAAATAATTTGATGAAGCAGATGAATTGGATGAATTTCTCTTCAGAAATGACACAAGATGAAGATCTATGGTGTGATTATTACATCAATTGCGCATGCACGTTATTAAGGCCTAGCAATTATCGGTAATCTCGTTTGTAGGTGACAACCTCTGAAGATGTATTGCCCATGTTTTTTGTGTGTTTTTGTCATTTTAAGGCAATTTCTGGTAACTTTTTAATTAAAGATGTATTGCCCATGTTTTTTTGTGTGTTTTTGTCATTTTAAAGGCAATTTCTGTTAACTTATTAATTAAAGATGTATTGCCCATGTTTTTTGTTTTTGTTGTTGTCATTTTAAGGCAATTTCTGGTAACTTTTTAATTAAAGATGTATTGCCTATATTTTTTGTGGTTTTTTGGGTCATTTTAACCAGTTCGCGTATACACGCAATTTTTTTTTGCACCACGGATCGGAGAGCGTCTATACACGCCATAGGAAACTCCGATATATTTGTATGCATGCTCGGTTGAGCCAAGCGTGTACGGTGACATGCTCGGAAGACGTGGCCATGCGCTGTGGAAGCTTCCATGTGGGAAAAAGAAACCCGCACAGGGGCCCAGAAAAGCTTTTTTATTCCCAACGTGATCTGGTTAAGGCAATTTCTGGTAACTTTTTAATTAAAGATGTATTGCCCATATTTTTTGTGGTTTTTTGGGTCATTTTAAAGGTAATTTCTGGTAACTTTTTAATTAAAGATGTATTGCCTATGTTTGTTTTTTTTTGGGGGGGGGGGCCATTTTAAAGGCAATTTCTAGTAACTTTTTAATTAAAGATGTATTGCCCATGTTTGGGTCAATTTGACACATTTCATAAAATTATTGAGAGAAATATGACATGAGATAAGCATGATTTTACAGTAATACAGTCCCGTCATAAATTCATTTCAGCACTGTAAAACCGAGCTTTTGACAATTATTTGGTGAAATATTTCAATTCAAAGTACCTGGGTTTTGTATGCGTTTTATTTTTGGAAATTAGCAACGCCAAAAAAAATATTTGTGGAAAAGGAAATTAGCTATGTTGCTATTCAAACAAATATTTCTGGAAATTGCCGGTAAAATAACACAAAACATTGGCAATACAAATCTTTAAAAGGGCAACTCATAATTCAAGTACATGTAAATGCACAAGCAAAGTATATTTTATGTCATCAATTTGAGAATGCTTCTTGTTGATTGTTCAAGCAAATCACAGCTTTTGACGACACAATTTGCCCTGCCCTTTGTGAATTTTGCATTAACTGAAAGCCATGGACTAAACTGTACATGTTTTTTTTGGTTTTGCTTTTGGCGAGGCGAACGTTTTGATGCTGTAGCCCGATTTTTCTGAAGAATAAAAATTGAAGGGGCAGTACTGTCACGATCAAAGCAGACTTTCAACAGGGCATGGAATCGGTGTCCTAGTTTGACTGAAAATTACTGGCTCATTTATGCAGCAGCAACGGTAATATGACCTTATCATGTGGGGTATTATGGCAGTCACTCAGTTAATCTAAAAATAGCACTCCGATTCCATGCCCTGCTGATCGTAATGTTACTGCCCCTTTAATATCCGGCTACATGTATGTCAAAATCATTTAGCCCGAGTGTTTTAATAAACCAGTTCAATGTATTTGTGTCTATAGTGCATGGCATACATGTACATGTAGGTTTCATTCCTAGAGGGGCTCTAATCGAATAAAATTAACTTGATCTTTCCCTATTTTAAGAGATGTTCAGCAATAAGGAAACAAAAAACATATTTTTTATTATCTCAACCCAAGGTAAAATATTGTTAAAAGTAATTTTTTTCCAAACCCCTTGTCTTGAATTCAGAAAAGCCTCATGTCCATTAAGGGAAAACAAATGACCTCTTACGTATACTTTCAGTGTTATTTACACAAGTTTTGGCCAACATTTTGAGTGATAGTGGATTTTGTCCACTGAAGGGATGACTTTGCAAGGGCAACACCAGGAACGTGATCAGAAAGAGGACTACTTGTTTCTCCCCATAGGCTTGTCTGAATTCAAGACAAAAGGAGTTGGAGAAAGTGCCTTTTTAGGTATTCATGCGACAGTGTGAACACCTCTTGAAATTGTTGGTTGTTTTTTTTCCCTTCTCCTTCTCGATGAGACTTATTAAACAAAAAAAACATAGTTCCAAAGTTCACAGAGCCTTCAAACTTGACACATACTTAGACCATAACATGTAGTTGTCAATAAATTTATGACATCATGGTGACGTCATCAGATATCGAAATACACTAAAATCAAATTTTAATTTTTCAAAAAATCATACATGTATCTCATGAACATATCTTGAATTATGTGACATTTCGGATACAAGCATGACCCCAATCTGACCTCTCCTGGTCAAAACCAGAAGTGAAAAAATATTCTGAAGCACTTTTATAGGGTCTGCAGCCAACATGATATGGTATTTGGGCATGCTTTCCGTGGACGAAATTACTATTGACATGTGACCTTTTCAAAAATGTGACTGATGATGTCATCACCTGTCACAGCGCCCTCTGGCGGCAGGTTTAGAAAAATAATAATTTTCTATCTGAAAAACCATACGAAATTTGAATATGACTTCTGTGAATAAAGTGACTAGTGACATCTTATCTTTAAAAAAAAAAATGTTTGATGACGTCATCAATGTTCAGAGCGCCCCTAGCAGCATTTTCCAAAAGGGATTATTTTCCAATCTCAGATACTGAACCAAAACAGGTACTAACGTTATTTTTTCATGATCATGAGGAAGTTTTATTGTGTCATATATATATATGACCTTCAAATCACCTGATCTGACCTTTACTTCTGGTCTGAACAGGAAGTTCAATTTCAACACATTCTAACGCAAAATTGATATATTTTTTAATATGAAATTGATACCGTTACAATAAAAGTTGATACACCCTTGCAAAATATGATTGACATCATCGATGATAATTTGATTGAACTGGAAGTTCACACAAACACTGTTGGTTACAATAGTTTATTGAGAGTTAAAAAATGTAAAACAAATGCTGTTTTGTTTCCTTTTGACGTAATCTCTCTTAACCAGTTCGCGTCGGGAATAAAAAAGTTTTTCTGGGCCCCTGTGCGGGTTTCTTTTCCCCACACAAACACGTTAATGGAAGCTTCCACAGCGCGTGGCCACGTCTACCGACATTGTCACTGTACACTCGGCTCGTTGCCACGTCAACCGAGCATGCATACAAATATTCCGGAGTTTCCTATGGCATGTTTAGACGCTCTCCGATCCGTGGTGCAAAAAAAAATTGCGTGTATACACGGCCTCCGACATGAACTGGTTAAAATGGGAAGGTCAAATATTAACCCTAACTCCCTAGGCCCATTTGCTTACACATAACCTGAATCCTCCAAAATCCTTCAGTAGTAAAGCAAGCACATGACACGTACATGTATGCACACATGTGTTTCTAATCTGTGATACATGTACATGTACATGGCCAGGGACCCTCCCTGCATGCATGGAGCAATAAACAGTGTCCACTGACCCATGCACTGACCTTGAAATCACTACAACAAACATGGATGTACATGTACCATGGAAAGGCAAGTATGCCTAATAACCTCAATCCTCCAAAATCCTTCACTTTAGCAAAGAACATGTAGCATGTAACCTCAATCCTTCAAAATCCTTCACTTTATCAAAGAGGATTTTGGAGGATTTGGCAAGGTTAGGGTTAATATTTGCTTAGAGCTCCACTTTAATGCAGGGGTGTGATTTGACAAAAGTAAAAAAAAATCCTGAAAAATGGGTAGCAGGCCTAGGTCTCCCTTTGGTCGAGAGGGCATGAAAGCCCGTTTTTGACTGGTAAAAACATCTTGCATTTCAAAACCAGTCAAACATGCTCGTGTGCACAGTTGGTTCAACAGTCAAAATCAGGCAATTGACCGATTTCGACCACTGTAGCTACTTGCCACAAAAGTTCAGCTATAGTAGGAGGGGTTATAACTATCATTTCAGAGAAAACATGCGCACACACAAATATGCACATTTGCTCCAAGTGTTCTCTGTTATACTTTTCTCATGACTTAGACTCTACATGTACATCGAGCTGAAACTTTCACAGGTTGGTTGTTAATCTTGATTCAAAGAGAGTAAGCATTCTCATAGAGGAAGTTTTGCCAAGATTACCAATGCTGTGTCTACCCTTCAATGTATACATAACAGCAAAAGAAACGTCACCCCCTAAATTTTGTTAAGTAATTATATTATTAAACATAATAAATATACAATGTTGTGGGATGGTTGGCTGCCAGGTCAACCAAATTTGCCACATTGTGTTCGTGTTACACTCCATACTCATAATATTCTTCATTAAACAAATTATATTAATTATAAAATGAAAATAATAAATATTTTTAGGGGTGACATTTCTTTTGCTGTTATGTACAGTACAGGCCACAAGTAATTCCAAAACCCTCCGAGTGCGTGGCGAGTACCCCCGTGTAAACTGCGTGGTGTGTACGAGGCCCTGCGGGGATTTTGCGGGGCACAAAGGGGCCTTTGCGTGCCGGGTATGTGCCGTGGGCAAACTTTGCGGGGGCACACGAAGCCCCACAACAAAACCAAGCACATCTTTACGCTTGGATGAACATGAATACCTGATATGTTAACAGCATAGTGTGCTACTTGTGCTATAGCCGAACACTGTATGATCATGGTTGGCGGTGTGGTTTTTCTACCATGTTTGTTATGGTCGTCCACCTTATTTTGCGTATGAATTTTCCTTATAAAATAATTCTAAATACATGTTGGTTCGGCCAAATTTCGATGTTTTTTCAACTCCACGTGTTTCTTGACATCGTTAAGGCCACCATGGCTAATGCAGAAATCCGTGCTGCATATTTTACAAAATGCGTGTGAAGTTCCCCAAGTTTGGTGGCAGCAATAACTGGGTAGCTTTCTGAGTATTTATCTCGAAATTTCTGCACCATTTTTATTTTGCTGTTCCGTTCCCGTATCACTATTTTACGGCATTCGGGAATGTCGAACGTAGTCCCGCTGGTTGCCTGCTTTCTGCACAACGTACATGTAATCACTACAACGGCAACCAACGAAACGATGACTCATCGCCTACCACGCGTAACGAATTTTCCTATTGGCTCCTTCCATAGACTACGATATAACGAATTTTCCCATTGGCTCTCTGGTACACGCATGGCATAGACTATGATCTACGTAGTGGATTCTGATGTCGCTGGTGCTAAACGTTGCAATGGTTTTTTCAGAAGTTTTGAATAAATCTGTGTGTATCGAGGTCCGCTCACTAAAACTGACAATGACCAGACCATTTTCGCTACGAACAATAAAGGTTTTTAGGTTTCTGTTTCTTTACCAACGATTTTTGCTTAATTGTGCATTGTGTTTTGTTCTGCAAGATTCATACCTCGGCGTATAAGCCGCAGGCAACTTTTACCGTGTCAAAATCAACGTATAAGCCGCGGCTTATATTCCGGAAATTACGGTAGTTACTTCTTGCCTTGGTATGGGTATACGACACTTCCCTGATCACTTGAACCCACGCAACAACCAAGTTTCACGCGTCAATGATTGACAACAAAGCCCCCCCTATCAGTCCACGAAGCAAAGTGCACACTGTGCGGGCCATCTGCGTGGCCCCGCATTTCTTCTCACCAGGCACGGTACTTTTTGCGGGGGTACCCGCATGCACGCGGGGATTTTGCGGGGATCCACGGCACCTACACGGAAGCCCACGCGGGTTACTCGAAGGGATTTGTAATTACTTGCGGCCGGTACTGTATATATCTTGATTCAAAGAGAGTAAGCATGCTCATAGAAGCAGTTTGGCCAAGATTACCAATGTTGTACCTTCCCTTCAATGTATATCTTGATTCAAAGAGTAAGCATACTCATAGAAGCAGTTTGGCCAACATTACCAATATTGTACCTTGCCATATAAGATTCGAGGCTTTGCGTGGAAGAATATCAATATCGTTTCGGTTTGCGGTAACACCATGTGTTTATCTCAACTATTGCGAAGCTGAGGTACAGGTTCTGAAAAGAACCTTATCGCACAACTCGTATCTCAACCTTCGTTAAGTGAGAAAGGTTCAAGGAAGAACCAATGTCGGGGACTTCACGGGTTATTCTCTTTTAACGTTTCGAGAAACGATATTGTACCTTCCCTTCAATGCGTATCTTGATTCAAAGAGAGTAAGCATACTCATAGAAGCAGTTTTGCCAACATTACCAATGCTGTACCTTCCCTTCAATGCGTATCTTGATTCAAAGAGAGTAAGCATACTCATAGAAGCAGTTTTGCCAACATTACCAATGCTGTACCTTCCCTTCAATGTACATGTATATCTTGATTCAAATAGAAGCAGTTTAGCCAACATTACCAATGCTGTACCTTCCCTTTAAATGAACAATGATGAAGCCGCGATTGTACAGTGAATGCATGACATTTGTGTTCAAATCCTGGATGTGGACTTTCATGAAGGAATTTACATAATTTGTAATTTTGTCAACCAAAAGTATTCTTAATGCTGATACTTAAAAGCGAGGAAAGCAATTTTAAGAGGATTACTTTCTTTAATAGAGAAAAAATAAACGATTGTGACCAGTATTTTTAATTAGATTTTTCATGGGAATGAAAGCTATCCAGATTGTGAGGATGTAAAAAATAAATTGTTCACTGCATAGTTTGTATACATGTATAACTTCTAGAATTATCTTTATAATCCGTTTGCTTTGATTTCCCTATAGATATAGACATTACGTGGTTGTCATGGTAATTTGAAGATAACGTCCGGTGTCAACACCCAGATAAGTGAAAAAAAAAATAGTCTAGGGTTTATTCTGATTTTGTTTTCATGCGAGCTTATATTCATGGCTCTGTCACCCCCCTGACAAACAAATCGATACAACGAATGTCTCACATACACGTTACTGTGTGTTTGGTATTCTCTGTACAGGTAGCCCTAGTGTTCCTGACATGTACTTGTGATATTACCAATATATCTCAAAACTGGATGTTTTGTTATCAGAAAGCCAGAGGCAGATCCAGGGGAGGCTGAAAGGAAGGAAGAAGGAAGGAAAGGAGGAAGGAAAGGAGGAAGGAAAGGAGGAAGGAAAGGAGGAAGGAAAGGAGGAAGGAAAGGAGGAAGGAAAGGAGGAAGGAAGGAAAGAAGGAAAGGAGGAGAGGAAAGGAGGAAAGAAGGAAAGAAGGAAAGAAGGAAAGAAGGAATGAAGGAAGGAAGGAAGGAAGGAAGGAAGGAAGGAAGGAAGGAAGGAAGGAAGGAAGGAAGGAAGGAAGGAAGGAAGGAAGGAAGGAAGGAAGGAAGGAAGGAAGGAAGGAAGGAAGGAAGGAAGGAAGGAAGGAAGGAAGGAAGGAAGGAAGGAAGGAAGGAAGGAAGGAAGGAAGGAAGGAAGGAATGCCATCAGTACTCATTAATGCTGACATATTATGATTTCATGTATATTGATATATATAGGCCTAATGTACATTTATATGTTTACACTTTTAAACTTAATACTATGTTATGACTGTGTATATTATGTACACATACTGTAAATATATCTTGTATATACTTTTGTACATTTTAAATACATGTAGTGTTGAATACAATGTTTTAATCTGGACCTCTTGGGAGACCAGTACTTTGTATTGAAAGAGATATCCAGAATAAAGATAGAATAAACAAACAAACAAACAAAGAAAAAATATTTGGGAAAAAAAACAAAAACAAACTAGAGCTCAATTGTATTCGTGAACGAATACCCAGCTGTTTCGCTATTTTTTATCATATTAACTTCCACTTTGAGCGGCTCTAACAACATTGCTGTATTTGAACTTCTGGTTTCGACCGGAAGCAAACGTCACAATAAGGTCATATTTGCACGAATTGTCAAGTGGGTAACGACCTACAATATGGCTCAAAGATCATAGCATTATTTTTTATCATATTGGCTGTAGAGCTCTTTCAACTTGAACTTCCGGTTTGGACCGGAAGCTAAGGTCAAAATGGGGTCATATCTGTGCACGAAATACGGAGTGGGTAACGACCTACAATATGCCACATAGATGAAATTGATAGCATATGTGGTTCAGGAGTTATTAATTGTTTAATGTTTTTTCATTATTAATCTTCGATTTAGTGTAACTTGACACCTGATGATGTCATTATGACGTAATTTGTTTTGATATTTAAGTTGATTCATAAGCTACAATATGACATATCATTTCTGGTAATGTGCCATTGGCAAGTGTACAAGTGAAAATAACGTCTTTTTAAACCTGTCGCTAGAGGGCGCTCTTGCATATGATGACGTCATCAAACCTACTATCCAAAAGAGTATGCCCTACTGATGATTACATACACAGAAATTATAGCATTATTTTTTTATCATATTGGATGTAGAGCTCTTTAAACTTGAACTTCCGGTTTGGACCGGAAGCTAAGGTCAAAATGGGGTCATATCTGTGCACGAAATACGGAGTGGGTAACGACCTACAATATGCCAGCCATATAGATGAAATTGATAGCATATGTGGTTCAGGAGTTATTAATTTTTAATGTTTTCATTATTAATCTTTGATTTAGTGTAACTTGACACCTGATGGACGTAATTATGACGTCATTGCAATATGCACACTATTGCACTATTGCCTTTGGTCCCTTAAGTTTCATTGCAATCGCATTTATGGAACATTGCAAAAAGGCGTTCAGAATGAAACATGTGTTATTGCAATGCACTTCCGGTACGGAAAGCGCTGAAAAATTAAAAGAAAAAAAAAGAAAAACTAGAGCTCAATTGTATTCGTGAACGAATACCCAGCTGTTTCGCTATTTTTTATCATATTAACTTCCACTTTGAGCGGCTCTAACAACATTGCTGTATTTGAACTTCTGGTTTCGACCGGAAGCAAAGCGTCTAATAAGGTCTTAATTATTTGCACGAATTGTCAAGTGGGTAACGACCTACAATATGGCTCAAAGATCATAATTATAGCTATTGTGGTTCAAAAGTTATACATTTTTAAATAGTTTTTCAATATTAATCTTTAACTTAGTGTAACTTGACACCTGATGACGTCATAATGACGTAATTTGTTTTGATATTTAAGTTGATTCATAAGCTACAATATGTCACATCATTTGTGGTAATGTGACATTACCAAGTGTACAAGTGAAAATAACGTCTTATTAAACCTGTCGCTAGAGGGCGCTCTTGCATATGATGACGTCATCAAACATACTATCCAAAAGAGTAGACCCTACTGATGATTACATACACAGAAATCATAGCATTATTTTTTATCATATTGGCTGTACAGCTCTTTAAACTTGAACTTCCGCTTTGGACCGGAAGCTAAGGTCAAAATGGGATCATATCTGTGCACGAAATACGGAGTGGGTAACGACCTACAATATGCCACATAGATGAAATTGATAGCATATGTGGTTCAGGAGTTATTAATTTTTTAATGTTTTTTCATTATTAATCTTTGATTTAGTGTAACTTGACACCTGATGATGTCATTATGACGTAATTTGTTTTGATATTTAAGTTGATTCATAAGCTACAATATGACATATCAATTGTGGTAATGTGACATTGGCAAGTGTACAAGTGCAAATAACGTCTTTTTAAACCTGTCGCTAGAGGGCGCTCTTGCATATGATGACGTCATCAAACCTACTATCCAAAAGAGTACACCCTACTGATGATTACATACACAGAAATCATAGCATTATTTTTTATCATATTGGCTGTAGAGCTCTTTAAACTTGAACATCCGGTTTGGACCGGAAGCTAAGGTCAAAATGGGGTCATATCTGTGCACGAAATACGGAGTGGGTAACGACCTACAATATGCCACATAGATTAAATTGATAGCATATGTGGTTCAGCAGTTATTAATTTTTTAATGTTTTTCATTATTAATCTTTGATTTAGTGTAACTTGACACCTGATGACGTAATTATGACGTCATTGCAATATGCACACTATTGCACTATTGCCTTTGGTCCCCTTAAGTTTCATTGCAATCGCATTTATGGAACACTGCAAACAGGCGTTCAGAATGAAACATGTGTTATTGCAATGCACTTCCGGTACGGAAAGCGCTGAAAAAGAAAAATTAAAAAAAAAAAAAACTAGAGCTCAATTGTATTCGTGAACGAATACCCAGCTGTTTCGCTATTTTTTATCACATTAACTTCCACTTTTGCTGTATCGGCGCCCTCCGCCCAATAACTGTAAATGTACACCGGCCATGATGTTGGCACTCCTGCAAATGAACACCATACGTATATGGTGACTTTAATCTCTTATCTTTCACCCTGTTTTTTTCGTGCAATTCCTCTGATAAACCATGAAAAAAGTGGTTTTCCTTTAGCTGAACGAAACCACCCGTACTAAAATTAATATATAACAATAATTCTGGTGTCAAATTAAAGCTAAACGTTGGGGAGTTAACATAAGCAGTATTTGTCTGAACTAGGCTGGTCCCTTTTGTAACGGTTTACCATATACTTTACCCCCAACCCCATTAGAAACATGCACACGGTTTACCATTTGGTAAACCGTCTCAAGTAAAGGTCTGATAATCTTTAATCTTTATTACTGTCAAAATGGTAAACCGTCAACCTTTACCGTTTGTTTTCGCGTAACCCTGGTGACATCCAATCACCGTAGCGCCAGATCGTGCACTCAGGAATGTTTGAATATTTACAAGCATCCACTATAATGACAGATGTTTCACATTGAAGGTCTTTTCTTTGAGAGAATGGAAGACTTGTGTGAGACTTATGTAAGACTGTTAGGACAATAAAGGAAGGCATGCATTGGAGAGTCATTGTGTCAGGCCTTATAAAAACGGGACGTTCTAACTACGACTGAATCATTACAGCTCATCCGCTCACCCACGGAGGTCACCGGCGGCAGTGGGAAGCATTGTTTGTTGGGCTTCGGCCCTATTACGATCCGTTGGCTTGGTCAATAGTTGGACTTGGTCCTAGTGTGGTCTGACGGGTCGACCACCCCAGCGCCCCAGCTCAATGTTGTAGAGGATTGCGTGTATGTTTAGGCTGTCTATTCCTACCTCTATGGTCTGTGCCTACAAAGTGGGACTCCATGCAATCACTCAACATTGAGCTGGGGGGTGGGGGGGGGGGGGTTACAATACTTCTCTGAAAAAGAAATAACTTCACACAGTCAAAGTAGAAAGTTGCTTCAAATGTATGTAATTAAATTTCATCTTCCCATATGTGCACTTTAACAAAAAGGCAATTCCATGCAAAACAGGACTTACTTCTGATGATGTACATTTTGTAAAAATCAAAAGTGTAACTGAGTTATGATATTTTTAAATATAACATTTAAAGGGGGACTGACATCCTTTATTGTGTGTGTACTGAAGGCGTTTGTAATAAAATATTGTTTTTGAGACCCACCTGTGTCTATTTAATCATTGATTTCTGAGTACAAGTATTTTAAAACAATGTTTGAAGTATTTGGGGAGGCAATCCCGCCCCATGGTGGAAGCTTCATTTGCATAAGATATGTGACGTAAGGTCGGGAAGATCCGATGTGTACATGATGTCCATATACATACAAACGTTTCACACACGTAGCGCGTCGATTTCATTTATTCCGTGATTTTTGTTTCCGGAACTAATAAAATGCCGGGAAGATGTGTTTCTGCAGGATGCAGCAACACCACCAAAGACGGTGTTAGCCTTCATCTGTTCCCAATGACGAACACCATTAGAACTCGATCTTCAACCAGAAGAGGCTTATTTCATGCAAAACTCGGAACCAGCCGTGTGTAATTGTTTTCTCTGCAGCACACGGTATCTGTAGAGCTCTAACAACGTTGCTATAATTGAACTTTTGTTTTCTTCGAATCGAAGCAAACGTCACAATAAGGTCATATTTGCACGAATTGTCAAGTTGGTAACGACCTACAATATGGCTCAAAGATCATAATTATAGCTATTGTGGTTCAAAAGTTATAAATTTTTTAATAGTTTTTCAATATTAATCATTAACTTAGGGTAACTTGACACCTGATGATGTCATAATGACGTAATTTGTTTTGATATTTAAGTTGATTCCTATGCTACAATATGACATATCATTTGTGGTAATGTGACATTGGCAAGTGTACAATTGAAAATAACGCCTTTTTAAACCTGTCGCTAGAGGGCGCTCTTGCATATGATGACGTCATCAAACCTACTATCCAAAAGAGTATACCCTACTGATGATTACATACACAGAAATCATAGCATTATTTTTTATCATATTGGCTGTACAGCTCTTTAAACTTGAACTTCCGGTTTGGACCGGAAGCTAAGGTCAAAATGGGGTCATATCTGTGCACGAAATACGGAGTGGGTAACGACCTACAATATGCCACATAGATGAAATTGATAGCATATGTGGTTCAGGAGTTATTAATTTTTAACTGTTTTTTCATTATTAATCTTTGATTTAGTGTAACTTGACACCTGATGATGTCATTATGACGTAATTTGTTTTGATATTTAAGTTGATTCATAAGCTACAATATGACATATCATTTGTGGTAATGTGACATTGGCAAGTGTACAAGTGAAAATAACGTCTTTTAAACCTGTCGCTAGAGGGCGCTCTTGCATATGATGACGCCATCAAACCTACTATCCAAAAAGAGTACGCCACTGATGATTACATACACAGAAATCATAGCATTATTTTTTATCATATTGGCTGTACAGCTCTTTAAACTTGAACTTCGGTTTGGACCGAAGCTAAGGTCAAAATGGGGTCATATCTGTGCACGAAATACGGAGTGGGTAACGACCTACAATATGCCACATAGATGAAATTGATAGCGTATGTGGTTCAGGAGTTATTAATTTTTTAATGTTTTTCATTATTAATCTTTGATTTAGTGTAACTTGACACCTGATGACATAATTATGACGTCATTGCAATATGCACACTATTGCACTATTGCCTTTGGTCCCCTTAAGTTTCATTGCAATCGCATTTATGGAACACTGCAAAATGGCGTTCAGAATGAAACATGTGCTATTGCAATGCACTTCCGGTACGGAAAGCGCTGAAAAAGAAAAATAAAAAAAAAAGGAAAAAAAACTTTAACAAAAACTAAAGCTGTTTCGCTGCGCTTCGCTGCGAAACAGCTAAAAAACTAGAGCTCAATTGTATTCGTGAACGAATACCCAGCTGTTTCGCTATTTTTTATCATATTAACTTCCACTTTGAGCCGTGAGGATTTTTGAAATGTTATGACATCATTGAATGGATTGTGATACAAATAATTAGCTACAAGATGACACAAAGATTGTTAGTTATAAGCATTAGTTGTAAAGCTCAAATAAATGTCAAATTTTGAAGCATGTACTATCATTTACATGCACTGCTTACTTCTGGTGACAGTGCATGTTTTGTTTGTATCCCTATAATGTCACCATTCAACACCGGATGCAAAATATATACAACTGATGAATTGTTTAGTTGCATAATACATATGCAGGTTAACTAAAATGTAATGTCCAGTAGGTTTATTACTTCAATGTTACAGACTTCCACAAAATACCATACTTTCTAGAGTACCTTCTTTTTATATTTGTACAGTTGGGATTATGGAGACTGTCAGTTTTAGTCGAAAGAGCCAGTTGGGCATGAGAGTGCACTGCCTACATGAGGGTTAACATGTTTTGCATCATGTGCGAGTAGTTGTCAGTGACAGTATAGACAATGTGCCCTCTGACGTCACACCTAAACCTAAACATTATGTTTCTGCCCTGCGGTATACGCCACGCATCATGTTTTTGAATAAATTTGGTTTGGGAGTGAAGTCGCAGGTCATGTTGCATTGCTATATTTGAACTTCTGGTTTCGACCGGAAGCAAACGCCACAATAATGTCATATTTGCACGAATTGTCAAGTGGGTAACGACCTACAATATGGCTCAAAGATCATAATTATAGCTATTGTGGTTCAAAAGTTATAATTTTTAAATAGTTTTCAATATTAATCTTTAACTTAGTGTAACTTGACACCTGATGAGGTCATAATGACGTAATTTATTTTGATATTTAAGTTGATTCATAAGCTACAATATGACATATCATTTGTGGTAATGTGACATTGGCAAGTGTACAAGTGAAAATAACGTCTTTTTAAACCTGTCGCTAGAGGGCGCTCTTGCATATGATGACGTCATCAAACCTACTAGCCAAAAGAGTACATCCTACTGATGATTACATACACAGAAATCATAGCATTATTTTTTATCATATTGGCTGTAGAGCTCTTTAAACTTGAACTTCTGGTTTGGACCGGAAGCTAAGGTCAAAATGGGGTCATATCTGTGCACGAAATACGGAGTGGGTAACGACCTACAATATGCCACATAGATGAAATTGATAGCATATGTGGTTCAGGAGTTATTAATTTTTTAATGTTTTTCATTATTAATCTTTGATTTAGTGTAACTTGACACCTGATGACGTAATTATGACGTCATTGCAATATGCACACTATTGCACTATTGCCTTTGGTCCCCTTAAGTTTCATTGCAATCGCATTTATGGAACACTGCAAAAAGGCGTTCAGAATGAAACATGTGTTATTGCAATGCACTTCCGGTACGGAAAGCGCTGAAAAATTAAAAAAAAAGAAAAAACTAGAGCTCAATTGTATTCGTGAACGAATACCCAGCTGTTTCGCTATTTTTTATCATATTAACTTCCACTTTGAGCGGCTCTAACAACATTGCTGTATTTGAACTTCTGGTTTCGACCGGAAGCAAACGTCACAATAAGGTCATATTTGCACGAATTGTCAAGTGGGTAACGACCTACAATATGGCTCAAAGATTATAATTATAGCTATTGTGGTTCAAAAGTTATACATTTTAAAATAGTTTTTCAATATTAATCTTTAACTTAGGGTAACTTGACACCTGATGACGTCATAATGACGTAATTTGTTTTGATATTTAAGTTGATTCATAACCTACAATATGTCATATCATTTGTGGTAATGTGACATTAGCAAGTCTACAAGTGAAAATAACGCCTTTTTAAACCTGTCGCTAGAGGGCGATCTTGCATATGATGACGCCATCAAACCTACTATCCAAAAGAGTACACACTACTGATGATTACATACACAGAAATCATAGCATTATTTTTATCATATTGGCTGTACAGCTCTTTAAACATGAACTTCCGGTTTGGACCGGAAGCTAAGGTCAAAATGGGGTCATATCTGTGCACGAACACGGAGTGGGTAACGACTACAATATGCCACATAGATGAAATTGATAGCATATGTGGTTCAGGAGTTATTAATTTTTTTATGTTTTTTCATTATTAATCTTTGATTTAGTGTAACTTGACACCTGATGATGTCATTATGACGTAATTTGTTTTGATATTTAAGTTGATTCATAAGCTACAATATGACATATCATTTGTGGTAATGTGACATTGGCAAGTGTACAAGTGAAAATAACGTCTTTTTAAACCTGTCGCTAGAGGGCGCTCTTGCATATGATGACGTCATCAAACCTACTATCCAAAAGAGTACGCTCTACTAATGATTACATACACAGAAATCATATGATTATTTTTTATCATATTGGCTGTAGAGCTCTTTAACTTGAACTTCCGGTTTGGACCGGAAGCTAAGGTCAAAATGGGGTCATATCTGTGCACGAAATACGGAGTGGGTAACGACCTACAATATGCCACATAGATGAAATTGATAGCATATGTGGTTCAGGAGTTATTAATTTTTTAATGTTTTTCATTATTAATCTTTGATTTAGTGTAACTTGACACCTGATGACGTAATTATGACGTCATTGCAATATGCACACTATTGCACTATTGCCTTTGGTCCCCTTAAGTTTCATTGCAATCGCATTTATGGAACACTGCAAAAAGGCGTTCAGAATGAAACATGTGTTATTGCAATGCACTTCCGGTACGGAAAGCGCTGAAAAATTAAAAAAAGAAAAAAAAAAACTTTAACGAAAACAAGAGCTGTTTCGCTGCGCTTCGCTACGAAACAGCTAAAAACTTTAACAAAAACAATAGCTGTTTCAGCGCCTGCGAAACAGCTAAAAGGAAAAAACTTTAACAAAAACAACAGCTGTTTCATGCGCTCATAAACAGCTAATTAAAACAAAAATATACAAAAGTTACTCAGCGAATACCAGGCATTCAGGAGCCGCGATTTATCGGGATTGATCCCTACCGGCGCTTTAAAGGTATAGGCTTTAAAGTCGTATAGGTCCCTTCACCGGCTTCCATTAGGGGCCCTTCTGGTCTGGCGTTCCGGCTCACTGATATATATCCTTCCCTGCCCGATTCCTAGCCAAGAAGGCCCTGCACCTTTAGGGGAGAAACAAGGCAGCTCCCAAGCATTACCAGTGCCAGTTCCAGCGAATAGCCAAGTTCCTAAATCGGGCGCAGACGGTAATCGAACCCATACCCCGGTGGTCCGAGGGGACAGTACCATCGCACTATCGAATCGTGCTACGAGTACGCTGGTAGTTTTTGAATGCAATTTAAATGTGCTAAAGTATTAAGGGATAAATTGGGAAAAAGAGAAAATGTCTCCGGTGGGAGTTGAACTGGTGACCGTTGGCTTCACAGTCAGTCGCTCTACCGACTGAGCTATCAGTGACTTGAACACTTAGTGCAATACATTGAAGATGGAGATATTATTTGCCTACTTTTTCCTGTAAATTTACATGTAATTTTGCCAGTGTACTTTCTCTCACAGTGATGCAAAGATACTAGGGGTGGCTGCATTTCATTGGCCGTTTTGCAGGGAACAAACAAATTCCAGTATCATTAGCTCCTCCCCTCCCCACTTTTCGACACTGTTTTAAACCAGCGCGTCATACGCTTATATATACACAGGCTGCAATAATAGGCCTATGTCATGCAATGCGTTTAATGCAATTCAGGTCGCCGTTAAATTCTCACAACAAACGA
The DNA here is from genome assembly GCA_029582265.1 of Zoroaster sp. YZ-2022. NCBI lineage: Eukaryota > Metazoa > Echinodermata > Asteroidea > Forcipulatida > Zoroasteridae > Zoroaster > Zoroaster sp. YZ-2022. The sequence continues at coordinate 18,011,147 of CM055825.1, read as the reverse complement.
AGCGTGAGCCAATTTGGAAAAAGGCCTTACGCTTGAAATCAAATTAGGGCCACTTTTTCAGGGCCTAGTGTATCGAAAATACGCACAGTTGGAAGTCATCGACCCCAGGTTATGATATTGGACCACTTTTACACAATCCACCAAATGCATGGGCCTCAATTCTTTGTTTTTCAGAAATATTTGAGGGCATACACTTTATGATAAACAGCTCGGCGTATGACTTTTTTCTCACTTTAGTTGGGTCATGGAGGTAGAATTAGCCTCACGTGGAAAATCTCTTTCCTATACCTACAACATAACCGTTAATCTGACATAGCGCCCTCAAAGGACGAAATAAGTTAGTTTATTTTGCCGAAATTGTACTAAAGATAGCTTTTGAGGGTTTAAATGTCGGTCAAACTTTGCATGAATTAGTATTCAGAAAACTTGATGCAGATGATAACAATTGTTATGGTATTTGACGGAAGGAACGAGTTTGCACCCAATCTCCCCAAAAATATTTGTTATAATACGTTTGAATTGCACACAGCGCCGGAAAATGACGAGTAGTACCTGTGTTCGACGGCCGTTTTCGAATGTAGAGGCCTAAAAGTCTTAAAATGATGAGTTTTCTAAGAGGAAAACCCTCGCTATCTGTTGACCCCACGCTTGTGACTGTATCTCAAAACTGGCAGACCTACCACGCAGCAAATGTTCACGCTTATATTAAATGTTTGCTGTTCAAATCCGCCAAGCAATGTACAGAATGTACGGGCTATTCAAAGCCAATGTATTATACCAAAAATACTTTATCTCACAGCGCTGCAAAGGTCCACGGGCTGGGTGCATTTCAGTGGCCATTTTCTGGAGATAACCATCCCCAACCTTGTATTTAAATACGACTCTATAGTGTACATACTTCACAAACAAATTCCAGTATGATTTAACACTTTCTCAATAAATTTGATAATGAGTATGAGGCAAGCAAATAATTCGGTGACGTTGTGGGGGTTTATGCTGTGTAGTCCCTGGGTTGTCTGTGTTTTAAGAGATTTTATGTGCAAAACATTGTTAAATAAATAACTAAATAAAAAAAATAAAAATAACTAGAGCTCAATTGTATTCGTGAACGAATACCCAGCTGTTTCGCTATTTTTTATCACATTAACTTCCACTTTGAGCGGCTCTAACAACATTGCTGTATTTGAACTTCTGGTTTCGACCGGAAGCAAAAGTCACAATAAGGTTATATTTGCACGAATTGTCAAGTGGGTAACGACCTACAATATAGCTCAAAGATCATAATTATAGCTATTGTGGTTCAAAAGTTATAAATTTTTTAATAGTTTTTCAATATTAATCTCGAACGACTTTCTCGTCAGCCCTACTATAAGTTATCAAGTAAACTTGATAACCAATAACAATTTATACCGTCAATGATGTTGCTACTCCTGCAAATGAACACCATACGTATATGGTGACTTATATATACCCGATTTCATAAATCACGTGAATAACACCCATAGTAAAGATGCAATTATTTTCTTTTATTTCCTTCTCATTTATCACTAGCAGTACACTCTTTTGTTTTAAGACCTGCTGCAGCTGGCCATGTTCAATTTGGCAGGGTGTCAAGTTGGAAGATTGCGAAACATTACGACACCCGGCCGGCATCACGTTTTCCCCATGCGGTCGACCGTCGACCGTCGACGGTCGACATTTAAACAATTTGTTGCTATATTTATCAATGATGCGCCTTCACGATGAAGGTTTGCCAAATTAAGAGGTATACATCTGCAATTGGAGATATCTAATTTTAAATTGAGGTTATGGCGTTAAGTTTTCGCAATTTGCTGAAAACATGCGGTCGACCTATAATTAGAAATAAAGTTATGATTATATTTTACTTATTACTGTAGTGGTCGATCGTCAAATAAAACAATGGTAACAGTTACAACGGGAGGTAAACACAGCGTACCGATAAACGTAAGAATTCTAGAAGATTTAAGACCACTATTTATCAACTTATATTCATTCAAGGTATCGGGATGGTCATTTTACCTGTGGTCCCCTAGGGTTAATCGTTGTATGACCGCCCAACCCTATAAACTAAAACTTTATGTATTATAACCACATGCCACTTTTTTTTACACAATTACTAAGATATAACACATTGGAAAAAATACGGCCGGACAAAGTACATTTTTCACAATTGTATTTAGTATGAGGATGGTAGTTAAAGTTTTTTAGGAGAGTTTTATATTAGTTATGATTTGGATAGAGGTGGCATGCATTGTAGAGTCATTGTGTCAGGCCTTATAAAAACGGGACGTTCTAGCTACGACTGCATCATTACAGCTCATCCGCTAACCCACGGAGGTCACCGGCCGCCGTGGGAAGCATTTGTTTGTTGGGCTTCGCCCTATTACGATCCGTTGGCTTGGGTCAATAGTTGGACTTCGGTCCTAGTGTGGTCTGATCGGTCGACCATTTAGCCCCCCAGCTCAATGTTGTAGAGGATTGCGTGTATGTTTATGCTGTCTATTCCTACCTCTATGGTCTGTGCGTACAAAGTTGGGACTACATGCAATCACTCAACATTGAGCTGGGGGGTGGGGGGGGTACAATACTTCTCTGAAAAAGAAATAACTTCGCACAGTCAAAGTAGAAAGTTGCTTCAAATGTATGTAATTAAATTTCATCTTCCCATATGTGCACTTTAACAAAAAGGCAATTCCATGCAAAACAGGACTTACTTCTGATGATGTACATTTTGTAAAAATCAAAAGTGTAACTGAGTTATGATATTTTTAAATATAAATTTTAAAGGGGGACTGACATCCTTTATTGTGTGTGTACTTAAGGCGTTTGTAATAAAATATTGTTTTGAGACCCACCTGTGTCTATTTAATCATTGATTTCTGAGTACAAGTATTTTAAAACAATGTTTGAAGTATTTGGGGAGGCAATCCCGCCCCATGGTGGAAGCTTCATTTGCATAAGATATGTGACGTAAGGTCGGGAAGATCCGATGTGTACATGATGTCCATATACATACAAACGTTTCACACGTAGCGTCGATTTCATTTATTCCGTGATTTTGATTCCGGAACTAATAAAATGCCGGGAAGATGTGTTTCTGCAGGATGCAGCAACACCACCAAAGACGGTGTTAGCCTTCATCTGTTCCCAATAGACGAACACCATTATAACTCGATCTTCAACCAGAAGAGGGCGCTATTTCATGCAAAACTCGAGCCAGCCGTGTGTTATTGTTTTCTCTCTGCAGCACACGGTGTCTTTAGAGCTCTAACAACATTGCTATATTTGAACTTCTGGTTTCGACCAGAAGCAAACATCACAATAAGGTCATATTTGCACGAATTGTCAAGTGGATAACGACCTACAATACGGCTCAAAGATCATAATTATAGCTATTGTGGTTCAAAAGTTATAAATTGTTTAATAGTTTTTCAATATTAATCTTTAACTTAGTGTAACTTGACAACCGATGACGTCATAATGACGTGATTTGTTTTGATATTTAAGTTGATTCATAAGCTACAATATGACATATCATTTGTGGTAATTTGACATTGGCAAGTGTACAAGTGAAAATAACGTCTTTTTAAACCTGTCGGTAGAGGGCGCTCTTGCATATGATGACGTCATAAAACCTACTATCCAAAAGAGTACACCCTACTGATGATTACATACACAGAAATCATAGCATTATTTTGTATCATATTGGCTGTAGAGCTCTTTAAATTTGAACTTCCGGTTTGGACCGGAAGCTAAGGTCAAAATGGGGTCATATCTGTGCACGAAATACGGAGTGGGTAACGACCTACAATATGCCACATAGATTAAATTGATAGCATATGTGGTTCAGCAGTTATTAATTTTTTAATGTTTTTCATTATTAATCTTTGATTTAGTGTAACTTGACACCTGATGACGTAATTATGACGTCATTGCAATATGCACACTATTGCACTATTGCCTTTGGTCCCCTTAAGTTTCATTGCAATCGCATTTATGGAACACTGCAAAAAGGCGTTCAGAATGAAACATGTGTTATTGCAATGCACTTCCGGTACGGAAAGCGCTGAAAAATTAAAAAAAAAAAAAAAAGAAAAAAAAAAACTTTAACAAAAACAATAGCTGTTTCGCTGCGCTTCGCTGCGAAACAGCTAAAAAAAAAAAAACTTTAACAAAAACTAGAGCTGTTTCGCTGCGCTTCGCTGCGAAACAGCTAAAAAAAACAGCATACATCATATTCCTACATTACTTTGCTTTTGGGATACATTCCTCTTAGAAAAAGAGAAGAAAAAAAAGGAAAAGTAGTATAATGTTACCTTGCTGAGGATTATTTCTGGTGCGAGGTATTCTGGCGTCCCACACAACGTCCACGTGCGTCCTTTCACTCTCTTGGCAAAACCAAAGTCTGTTACCTGTACATGTGAAGTATGCCAAAAAACATTTTAATTGCAGTATTTACTGTGTTCCATGATGACATCTTAAATTGTTTTTTCCCACAAATTTTCAAATTATTTTCATTCCGTTATCTACATGATTATGTTTAAGGTGTTAAAGGGGTGGCCAATTTGGCCGACAGGAGTCGGACATTCCATGAACTTGGAAATCGACCCAGGGAAAGATAAGATACAAATTGACCAAGAGGGGTGTCTCCAGTAACGTTAAGAACTTCACCAAGCTTTGTCAAAAATTGAAACAGTTTGTTGAATTTACACGGAATTACTCAGGGATGAACCTTGGCAATGCAACATTCTTGGAAGTAAACATTACTTTTACTGTCTCATTTTGATCTCCCTCTCACCTCACGCCCCCCCCCCCCCTTCCCTCAGTTTAGTGTTTATCCAGGCCGACTTACCGAGATGTAGCCTGTTCTGTCGATGAGTATGTTTTCGGGCTTCAGATCTCTGTAGATGACATCCAGATAATGTAGGTACTCAAATGCAAGGACTATTTGGGCTGCATAAAATCTTGCATGGGGCTCACTGTCGATGAAGGGGAAAAAATAAAAATAAATAAAGCAAGCATTTCCATATGTCACAATCAGAAAAGCAGACACTTGTGGGAGGTGTACCCTTTCAGATATAGAAAAAAAAAATCTACCAAAGGACAGACAGACATGAGACAAGACAAGACATATTCCAGTGGTTGGTAATACAAAAATAATAAAATGGTCAAATTTTAATGAAAAATTTACCTAGTCGAACAGCTGCCGATGGTATCAATCTTCCCTAGAAATAATTTTTTATGAGGTGCTGTAATTGTTTTAAGGAAAGTGTAATCTTGAATTAAGGAAAGGGTATTCTTTCTTCCACCATATTACATGTATATATAACAAAAATCTGAATACATTATTCAATAATATCCCATGAACACAATACAGACAAAATTTGACAAAAGTAAAACAAATCCCGAAAAATGGGTAGCATGGGTCTCCCTTTGGTCTAGAGGACAAAGCCCCCTGAACCTCCTGGATGTTTCATTTTGGAGGATTTACAGACTCTCCACATCCCCATAAACAAGAAACTAGAGGTTTGGACACAATACAGGCTACATGTACTTCTTCCTTTCCTTGGTGGCTACTTCTCTTCGTTCATGAAGAGAATTTAAGAAGAGAATTTTGAGGCAAAAGGAAATTTGTAAAAAAAAATGCTGAAATCAGAAAAAATCCTGAGAAATCACAGGCCTGCATAATAAACTGAAACTTTCATACATGTAGGTCTATTTTATCAAATGTAAATGGGCAATTCTCCATGGGAGAGAAACATTTTTTACATTAGCAATAGAGGAATATTTCATGTTGATTCTAGACAAGAATTCCATAGGGAATCCAATCCAAGTGGTTAGAATTCGAAAAACTTGGGTAGTAAGATTTTTGGGTAGTAAGTCTCAAAATGTGGAATTTTCGTTAAAAATTCAAATTTAATTCTCTTGGACATTATGATTAGTGGAGGCCTTGTGGGAAAACAATTGCTTGTGTGTTTAGATAGCCATTGTACCAAAGATTACTTTTGTATGTAAAAAAAATAAAATTATTTTTCGTGTTCTCCAAAAAATTTCAAATAAAACTTACATTTAATTACATGTAATTCCGTTACCAAAATAATGCACAAAAGTAATTTTTGGGGCAAAGAAAATAAAAATAAAAATCCCAACATTGTTTTTTTCTAAATATACCTCCCTACAAGTGTTATAAAAAAATTCACTTTCAGACATTTGCTTAGTACCCTAATATACGGTAACGCAATTACAGTAACCATGGTTACGGATTTGCACTGCACTTATATTCAAGTTTTTATTACTGTTACAATGACTTTTACTGTGACTTTTGACATCTTACATGTATGTGACAAACTTTTATTGAATGTTAATAAAAAAAATTCAATAAAAAAAAACAGTTTCCTAAAAAATATGACAAAAGTATGCAAAAGTATGCTATTGTACATGTATTTGTACAGTGTTTATGGGCAGTACTTGTAGTAAACACTCATTCATTTGGTTGGAAATTGTTAAGTTGGCATGATTTAATTGGATGATGTATGTTCAGGATAAGTACTTGTGAGAACATTATTGCATATCATAAAAAAACACAAAATGGATATGCCTAAATCTAATGTAGAAATTCAAGTAAAATACTGTTTTTTATTACTGTTTTTGCCTTGCATTTAGCACTATTTTTAGACCTGTACAAATACAATACGTACATGTAATTCCATTACCATGATTGAAGGTCATTTTTTTAATAAAGGCATAATATTTCAAATTTTATTTTGCATTGTAGTTATTATTAACCAGGTCTACTAAAGTCTATATACTACAAATAACACCCCTTTTGGAAATTACTAAACTTCACAGAGATTTATTAATTTACTGAAATTGTGACCACCTTAAAGCAGGTGAATTTTTTTTTTTCATTTGTGTCCAATGAATCTGTTGGATCTTGGCTCCTATTTCATACACAGATTAGTTGTCTAGTATAAAACATATTTTCTAGGTCATGAGCAAATTTTGACTGGTCATGAATGGACGTCATTCCGTTACCGGAGAATTGCCCAAATTCAAACTGAGTAAGCATACATGTACTTGTACATGTAGAAGCAGTTTTGCCAACATTATCAATATCATACCCCACATGATAAGGTCATTAGCGTTGCTGCTGCATAATCAAGCCAGTAATTTTCAGTCACTATGTTCATCTTAAACTAGGACACCGATTCCATACCCTGTTGAAAGGCTGCTCTGATCGTGATGATACTGTCCCTTTAAGGTGTACATGTACATCTTTTAAGTGTATACATGCCTACATGTGTACATTTACAAAGCGCAATGCAGACTACATTTGATAGTATACAAATATAACATGGTTTGAGGGTGGACAGTTGATATTAGCTCCCCGAGGTATTGGAAGTTGACAAACTAGTTCCCGATGCAAAGCCGAGGGAACTAATTTGTCAACTTCATGTGTATGTAGCTAGGGCGATGTTCGCGCGTGCGTACTACACCCGTGCGACTGTTCCCCGATTGCTTCGTAAAGCGCATGCGTAGTAGACTGTCGCATATGCGTCAGTATTTACCCTGTGCGTGAATACTCGCGGGCGCTTGGTAAACAGCCAAAATAGCATCTGGCACGTGATGGTGAATGGACCAGTGAGAATTCGGCTCTCGATCATGAATATGTATAGTAACAGGGGTCGAAATTGCCGGTAGCCCGCTAGCCCGGGACTAGTGGATTTACAGCCAGGCTACTATTTTTTCCAGTTTGATATCCCGGCAGGCTAGTGGAAAAATAAAGTAAAAATGCTGTCTGACAATAAGGTTCGGCTCTTTACTTTGTAATCAGTAGTGAAAAATTTATTGTCAACTCGCCGTTGCATCAAAACATGCTAGAGATACATTATATCGGCCATGAATTCCTTTGAGTTTGATCGTACAGCGTGGTCCGCGGTCCCGCACGGCGCGGCATGCACTGCAGTGACGGTGTCACATAAAATACTGCTCACCTAAAAATTTGCTTCCCTATTGTAGAGTGTGCGCAGCGGAATATTCGGTCCTGTGCACGTGCACAATTTCACGGTGTCTATATCTAATGACACACCCGGCTTCGTATACCGAACTGGTTCCCGCACTCGTTCAGCAGGTAATCATGCAGATTGCTGTGGTGAGAACTAGGCACAGTGTAGCCTTTAGTCAAGGCACGCGTAGCACCCCGGATACTGGCTTACAGACGACACGAACGACCACCACAGAGCTGTGGTGGTCCTTCGTGTCGTCTGTACGCCAGTATACGGGGTGCCACGTGCGTCTTGACTAAAGGCTAGGAACAGTGCGGACGAAGAACATGCCGCGTTATAATTATCTGCGCACTATACTTTACTGAATCGGTTTACCTGATTAGTGATTGATTGAAAGTTTGGGGCCGGCCGGCTTCGCTCGCTAACTAATATCAACAGTACAGAAGCATGTGGCCCTTTTTGCAAGGAGTGAAACCTCCCGCGAAAAAACAAAGTGGCTGGGGATGACAAGGAAACAAGTCGATCCTATGAACAACAAAAAAGAACACGGAAATTCCAGAGGGCATGGCAGAATGACCGTAAGTGGTTGAACTACGATGATAAAAACAATGTGATGTATTGCAAGTGGTGCGTAAAATTTGCATATAATTGAGGATAAATCAATGTATAGGCCTAAACAAAGAATAAAGAATTACAGATTTAAAGCTCTTTTTTGGGGGGCTACTGAAATCTAATCAGGGCTACTAAAAAATTTGTGTTACTAGCCCTGCTGGCTACCATGAAAATCCATTTAATTTCGACCCCTGTAGTAATATTGCATACTGTGTATATGTATGTTTGTACACACATACAATACATGCATGTACTTAAAGGATCACAGAAATAAAAACCATTATGGCTCTTAATAAATGAACACCAACAGTGCTGTTTTACGACCTTTTGATATTTTAAATATTTTTTAACCGAGTTTGGGCCACTAAATGATCGATTTCTTCACAAAGATAGCAGTTTGGTGAACGAAAATTACACATTAGATAGTTTATTAGTTACTTATTACCTCAGTAAAGTATCACAATTTCATCTGACGACGATTCAGCCATTTCTATGTTATTTTCCAGCGTAGGCAATATAAGCGCAGGCATGTGAATGAACGCGTTCGCTGTTGTGGCTGGCGTCCCTGTAAGCAAGCCTTCTTCTTTACGTGATGTCAAACATAGAGACGTTCAGAATGCAGTGCAAATGGCCCCTTTTAGGGGCATGTTAATCAGCGCTGACATCCTCTTCAGAAAAACTTCAAATCATAAGTAGCTCGCTAAAAAATGTTATCATTAAAAATACCATAATTTAGTATCTCCATGGCATTTACGTCTATTTCTGTGGTCCATGGCAAAGCACTGTCACACACACTAGCAAAAACTATGGTACATGTATTTTATCATTAGTAATATGGAACAACTTTTGTCAAGTCAAAAATGACACTGTGCATGTAGCATAACATGAGGGAACAGGGTCAGTTGGACACACATTTGTTAAACAAAGTTACTTATTCTGAATTTTTTTAATGAGTTAAAAGCATGATTTCATTTGCAAACGACTGAAATTTAAGTACCGTGTTTCATTCTACGGATTTTATTTCTCAAAATTTTATCTATTTTCTTAGAAACCACTGGACCACTGATTTTTTATTTTTTTATATTATTTTTTTATTTTTTTAAAAGATGCATATTTTGTGTCTCTAGTTCACAGGCAAATTTGTATCTGATTTATACACACTATTATTTTCAGTACACTTCTATTTTCTGTACAAGTAAAAGGCAAGTACAATTTCAAATGAAATATTTCACAAATAATGGACCAACGCATCAGTAAGTTATACATACAGTGTTGTGCTATTGTCGGCCAGCAATGAATTCATCACGCTGCATCATAAATTCATTGATTTCTCCTTATCCTATCTATGCCCAAGTGAATTATTTTCTGAGCTAACTCATTTGACATTGAGTTACTTTTTGTTTCTACTTGGAAAAGAGTAATGTACAGAAGAAAAAACAAAACAAAACACGAAAGGAACGGGGGAAAAATGAAATATGAAAGAATGAATTCAGCAAATTAATTTCTTATGATGAATCATAAGTTCACTTGCTTACTCTGACCCAATCAATGATTTGGTGATACTGATTGGAAAGTAACTAATTAAAATTGTTACGTATAACTATGTACAGGGAAAAACAGACGGATGTGAACAAAATATGCGTCATGTAAGTGTACTATAATGTCATCATGAATGTACACATTTGTATTGATCCTGCAGGATGGGTGATCGATTTTGTGCATAGCAAAACATTTTGGCAGAAATTGTTGGTGTGTATATTTTGTACATGTAATGCTGATTTTGAATACTAATACCAAATCTTGAATTTTGCAAAGCAGACTGTGAATTTTGTAAAGCAAACTGTGAATTTTGTAAAGCAAATTGTGAATTTTGTAAAGCAAACTGTGAATTTTGTAAAGAAAACTGAATTTTGTAAAGAAAACTGTGAATTTTGTAAAGAAAACTGTGAATTTTGTAAAGAGAACTGTGAATTTTGTAAAGCGAACTGTGAATTTGTAAAGTAAATTGTGAATTTTGTAAAGCGAACTGTGAATTTTGTAAAGCAAACTGTGAATTTTGTAAAGCGAACTGTGAATTTTGTAAAAGCAAACTGTGAATTTTGTAAAGCGAACTGTGAATTTTGTAAAGCAAATTGTGAATTTTGTAAAGCAAATTGTAAATTTTGTAAAGCAAATTGTGAATTTTGTAAAGCGAATTGTGAATTTTGTAAAGTGAACTGTGAATTTTGTGCTATGCGACACAAGTAAAGTAGTTCTCTGTATTCCTCATAACAAAAATAGATCAATAAGGGTAAATGTACATGCAGGACTTTTTACTGTTCAGCGTACTAGGGCTTCGATTGACTTCAAGACAATTCTTTTGTTTCGGCGCCGTGTCACTATGGCAACAGTCATAATGGCAATGGACGCAGCATTTCTGGCGGCTAAGACAATACACAAAAAGAGATCAATACCAGATTCAGGGACTCAGACGCACACGCTCGATACTAATGTAATTGGGTCACTGCGCCACCGGGTTGCGCCTCATTTGTCAACATTGCTTGGCGCTTCCAAGAAATGTGGGCCCGTCCTTTCACATAATACCTCTTCGCTCAACAGTAAATTTGGATTGATCATGGATGGCCGCCTTGACAGGCTCGGGAAGATAAAAAACAGAGCATTGCACTTAATGATGGGGGCCCTACATGTACTTCCGGGGAAAAGATCATGTAATAATTTTAAATCTCTGTACAGACTGAAAGACTACCCAATTAAATACACCAATTTTCTTAGAAATAATTTATTTGGAGGTGAGGGAGATACAAAGTACACATACATGTAGTGTAAAAGCAGGGGGGGAAACAGGGCTAAAGGGGAGACTTCCAAAACAGGGGCACACACAAACACAGACATGGGTAATTCCATGGTTACTCACGTTACACTTTTGAGGTATTGGGCCCACTCTTAATGTCATTAATTTCCTTACTTACGTGTATATATTTCACTCATCAGTTTTTGGGTGTTTTTTTTAACAGTAGTTGCATTATACCCAGTCCGTACTCCGCACAAAAAAACTAATTTCAGAAATTTGTTATACGTATGCTGGTTACTCACGTTACATTTTTCAGACACACAATAAAATGTTCCTTTTCCTCTTATATAGTGTTCATATAACAAATTTCTGAAATTATTTTTTTTGCGCCAAGTATGCTCTGGGTATTTAATGCAACTACTGTGAAAAGAAAAATGATGAGTGAAATGCATATTGTGGCAATAAGAGTGGGCCCAAAACCTCAAAAATGTAACGTGAGTAACCATGGAATTGCCCATATCAGAGATGCCAACATTGAATTCCAAAAAAGAGTAGCATCTATTGAAAACAAAAATAAATAAATAAAAAAAATCGCAAAAATCTAACACTAAAACATGCATGTCCGGATTTTGGGCAATGTCAGCGCCGCACTCGGTGTGAACCCCGCTGGCGGTAATGGGACCGGGCGCAGAGTAAATAGGAGGAAAATACTCAATGAAAAAATTATGAAATTATAACAATGCTAGACGTATCTTATCTTAAAAAGCTCACAATAATGATCTTCCGAATTAGTAATCCATGCATCAATCACGTTAGAAATTTTGATTATTAATACTAACTGTTCTCTTTCTTGGGGTCTCGAAGGCAAATAACAAATTGATAGCCTTAGCTAGGCCTAGCCCTAGCTAGCTCACCTGGGCCCAATTTCATGGCGCTGCTTACCACAGAATTATGCGTTTACGGCGCCATAAAAAGCGTGTGATTCTATGCGCCGTAAGCGCAGAATTCCGCGCAGTAAGCGCAGAAAGTTGCACTTGCAAAGAAGCTTCGAGAAATTAAAAGGTAATGCACGTGCGCGAGCACAATTATGTGCGCATGTACACGTGTACACACAAGCTACCTCACAGACAACCTCATTCCCCACGGGTATGCTCATTATTCCCCATTATGTAATAGAGATCAATGGGTACGATCTTGCAAATAATGTACAGATGTACAGGGTACATGTACATGTGGTAGGTAGGCAGTCGAATCCAGCGTGCGCGCTCGCGCTTGTGCACGTGATACGTACCGTAATTTCCTGCGTATAAGACGCTCGATGTATAAGGCGCATTACCCCAGAATCGGGGAAATCGTGTGAATTTGCCGCTAATCCCACTATCGTCGCTTTTTACCACCACTGCGGTTTACATTTAAAAGGTTGTTTTGTTTTTTCATTTTTAAAATTATTTTTCATCATTTTTATTTCCACTTAATAGTTCATTCATTGTTTGTTTAATAATAATAATAACTAGAGCTCAATTGTATTCGTGAACGAATACCCAGCTGTTTCGCTATTTTTTATCATATTAACTTCCACTTTGAGCCGTGAGGACATTTGAAATGTTATGACATCATTGAATGGATTGTGATACAAATAATTAGCTACAAGATGACACAAAGATTGTTAGTTATAAGCATTACTTGTAAAGCTCAAATAAATGTCAAATTTTGAAGCATGTACTATCATTTACATGCACTGCTCACTTCTGGTGACAGTGCATGTTTTGTTTGTATCCCTATAATGTCACCATTCAACACCGGATGCAAAATATATACAACTGATGAATTGTTTAGTTGCATAATACATATGCAGGTTAACTAAAATGTCATGTCCAGTAGCTTTATTACTTCAATGTTACAGACTTCCACAAAATACCATACTTTCTAGAGTACCTTCTTTTTATATTTGTACAGTTGGGATTATGGAGACTGTCAGTTTTAGTCGAAAGAGCCAGTTGGGCATGAGAGTGCACTGCCTACATGAGGGTTAACATGTTTTGCATCATGTGCAAGTAGTTCTCAGTGACAGTATAGACAATGTGCCCTCTGACGTCACACCTAAACTAAAACATTATGTTTCTGCCCTGCGGTATACGCGCGCATCATGTTTTTGAATAAATTAGGTTTGGGAGTGAAGTCGCAGGTCATGTTGCATTGCTATATTTGAACTTCTGGTTTCGACTGGAAGCAAACGTCACAATAAGGTCATATTTGCACGAATTGTCAAGTGGGTAACGACCTACAATATGGCTCAAAGATCATAATTATAGCTATTGTGGTTCAAAAGTTATAAATTTTTTAATAGTTTTTCAATATTAATCTTTAACTTAGTGTAACTTGACACCTGATGACGTCATAATGACGTAATTTGTTTTGATATTTAAGTTGATTCATAAGCTACAACATGACATATTATTTGTGGTAATGTGACATTGGCAAGTGTACAAGTGAAAATAACGTCTTTTTAAACCTGTCGCTAGAGGGCGCCTTGCATATGATGACGCCATCAAACCTACTATCCAAAAGAGTACACCCTACTGATGATTACATACACAGAAATCATAGCATTATTTTTTATCATATTGGCTGTAGAGCTCTTTAAACTTGAACTTCCGGTTTGGACCGGAAGCCAAGGTCAAAATGGGGTCATATCTGTGCACGAAATACGGAGTGGGTAACAACCTACAATATGCCACATAGATTAAATTGATAGCATATGTGGTTCAGCAGTTATTAATTTTTTTATGTTTTTCATTATTAATCTTTGATTTAGTGTAACTTGACACCTGATGATGTAATTATGACGTCATTGCAATATGCACACTATTGCACTATTGCCTTTGGTCCCCTTAAGTTTCATTGCAATCGCATTTATGGAACACTGCAAAAAGGCGTTCAGAATGAAACATGTGTTATTGCAATGCACTTCCGGTACGGAAAGCGCTGAAAAAGAAAAATTTAAAAAAAAGGAAAAAAAAAAACTTTAACAAAAACAACAGCTGTTTCGCTGCGCTTCGCTGCGAAACAGCTAATAAAGATTTTTGTATTGTAACTATATACAATTATACTGGGGCGGCTTGTTTAGCATATTTCAATGAAGTATTATCGTAGAGTCGTATTCACGGCTCAAAATCATATTTGCTACGCCCAAATCGTGTATGTTGGCATCTCTGCCATATGATAAATACCTGAATACAAACATGGCAGTAACAAAAAAGAGGGGTGGGGGAGGGACCTCCTTGACCCAATGGAATGACCAATGCTAATAGATTTGTATAACTTACGATATAACATTGCAAGGGTCCAAAGAGTATAGGGCTGTACCGGATATCCGGGTACCCGGATACCCGACCGAAACGGTCATTACCTGGTTCCATTTTTCGGTTCCAATTACCCGTAAATGACTTTTTAAAATTCGGACTTCACATTTGAGCGGTGCGAACAGAAATCTGTGACTCTTGAACAATGTTATGTTTACACTTTTACAGACAATTATCTTTAAATTCAAGAGATTGCACTCCAATAAAGAAAAGATCGATTTAAGTATAGTATCCTCTATTATAAAAGTCAATTTTTTACCATTTACAGTACATGTATTTGTACACCACCAGAGGCATGTTTTCAACAAAAATGAAAACGGGTATCCGGGTATCCGAAGTTTCCTGATTTCGGGTATCCGGTTCCAAAAATATTCGAAAATGCACACCCCTAAAAGAGTACAAGTGGGACCAAGATGGATTGCCAAACAGGTATGTGTATATATATCAGGGATGCCAGTAGCTCTTTGCTTCAGAGCCGGAAAAATATTCCTGCAAAGGAAGAGCGAACGTTTATGCACACGGAAAGAAAATATCCCTTGTCGTCTTTTGATTCAAGCCAACGCCAATTGAACCTGTTCTTTACACTAGCATTGATTTTTTCAGATCAACACCTCTTAAGACCTTTCGGTAGCCAACTTGAGTAAAATCAGTCAAATATTTCAGAAAATGTGGGCCGCGAAACGCAATCTTTATAATCACTTTGCGATCACCATGTAACGTTATACAATGCACTGTATACAACACACACACGTTACTATTCAACACTATACCTATCTGGTCACTCCCGGGAACATTATTTCCCAGGAATATGCACGGTCGTTTCACACTCGCGATCAAATCCCGGGAAATGCGCTAAACTGAATCGGCCCATGCGGAAGTTGAAAATGTTGTGGGCGGAAGTCCAATCCCAGAATGCCATGCGCTCAAGCACCCACTACGGCCGGGTTGTTGTGACTGTTTCCCATGTAACGCGTTGCGGCCAAAATGGCTCCTGCAAACGTGTCATCGCATCATTTTCGCGTGCTATTATTATACCAATATATTATATTACAAATTATAATTGTGAGTTAACGGAATGCTAGCGTATGCACGAAGACACGTAATGCCACCACATGCACGCCGCTTGGCATGCAGGTACGCTTGAGAAAAGGGAGACTGGTACCGAACCATGCGGACATTATAAATACACAGATGCTTAACATAGCCTTGCCCTCAACAATTCTTTTATTCAATTCTAAAACCATTTATTTGGTCACATTCTATAAAACTAAACATATCGCGTTATTTACAAATTTAGATATTTATATATTAAGAAAGAAAGTTTCAAAAGTACTGAAATATAACACTAGATATTACCGCATGAATTATTTGGCACGCTATTTGTGACCTCGCTGACCTTTCAAGACATGTTGACATCCCAACATCCGGGACGCGAAAGTGGGGTAAAATAAACCCGCTTTCGTTTCACACTAGTTTCTATTTCCTGGGAAAAACACTTTTCCCCGGGAAAATCTTGCTTAACCCTACTCCCGACCAGGGGGAATTATTTCCCGGGAATAAGCTACTTCCTGGGAATTTCCCGGGAGTAGCTTTTGAAGTGTGAACAGACCGACAGGAATTTCCCGTGAAATACGTGTGAAAGGGGCTTAACCTACTATATAGCAGCACTTTAGTGGCAAGTAGCTATACAGGTCAAAACCAGTCAACTGCCTGTTTTGACTGTTGACCCAAATGTGCACAGACAATGCTTTTACCAGTCAAAAGCGGTTGACTCATTTTGACTTGTAAATGTACTTACTACACGTAAGGTTTGACAGTGTTTGACTTTTAAGTGCACTCGATATACCTTGGCAAGTATATCAACATTTTGACTGATTTTGACCCTTGTAGTTAGAAGGAGTGTTAAAGGGGCTTTTTGTAGTTACCTGAAACGCCCGATCCGTCGTAGGTGTGAGAACATCTCTCCTCCAGGTATGAACTGCAGCACCATGTACAAGTTGGAGTTGTCCTAATCAGAAAGAAATTGTTATAAATATTATTACCAATGTGTAAGATTTGAGCTAATAATCATTCAAAAATTTTTTTTTAATTCTACATATATTTCTTTTTCTCATGAAATTATTTAAAAAAATAAAGTATAACTTTTGCCAGGCACAGTATGATTGAGGGCGCTCTGTTTGTACACAAGTGATATCAAGTGTCACATCATTTCGTAAACACACATCCAGCACCTGATGCATGTGGTTTTGTCGAGTTCAGTTGAATTGCATTTACATGTAGTTGTTTAGATGTGTTTTTGGACCTTTCGGCTAATGTGCAACAGCATGAAAAAAACAAAAAAACAAACGTGTTCCAAACGCGCACGCATGTGACATACACATTGCTTGAAATGCACGCTAGACATTTATACACTGCATTGGCGTGCATATAAAAAATTAAAAAAACGCAACATGCATTAGAACTGATGTAGGTCTTGAGGCTTTGCATGGGAGATAGATACTTGAGTTCTTTCTTGGAAGAAGTGATGGAGAATTCTCCTGATGACGGCGAGAGCAGACGAGTCGAAACATTGAGAACAAACCAACCGGCTCTTCTCAGAGCCATCACTTCTTCCAAGAAGAGATCATTACATGGTGTCACCCGAAAGAACTCAAGTACACATGTATGCATTAAACCTCCATCGCTGATTGGTTTCATCGGAAAAGCAATGCTTATAACGAGGACAAAGTTTAAGAAAAGATCTGCACATATATCCAAGATGTTTGTGGACACCCTCCGCTTCATTTATTATGAAACTCATGTTTTGAACTAAGCAAGCACCGATGTCTTGATCCGAGACTAGTACTTCCAATTAATATTACATGTCTTATTTACGTCAGTGGTGTAATCATGCAGAGATATTGATGGCATACTAAATTACTTATGACATTAAATGCATGTACATGTACATGGTACATATTTACACTTTTGTTCAGTGTGTACATGTACACTAGGAGTGGACGATATCGATAATATCGTAATGATACAATATTCCTAAAATTATCAGCTAAATATCGGTTATGGTTTTGAAAATATCGAAATACCGTCATATTGACGATATTCCAAAAATGTAACCGATAAGCCAATGTCAATTTTATATCACTCTTTTCAGTTAAAATATCGCCGGAGTGATAAATTGTCTTAAAATTTCATGTCACTATACAGTGATATCAACGAAGTTACGGTACCGTGAAGAGCTAAAAAAAAAAAAGTTCGAAATCACGGCGCGGTCCCGCTCATGTTCCTACGATTTGCGTGCGTGGTCTTTTTTGTGCATTGTGCTCCAGGTTGCGGCGTGGGCTTTAAACTTACCCAAGGATAGTCCCAGTATCATGTGGTACACTCTCCTGAAATAACCGCGCTGGTGTACATTGTGAGGTTGTTCACATTCAGCAGATAACGGATACTAGTATAAAAGCGTGGCCGGCTGATGACCACTTAACTGTTCATGCGCGATCGATCAATTGCCCATTCATTGTCTTATCAGCTCTGGGATGGGGGCTGTAGGCATTTATAAACCATGAGTTTGTTTATGGACGGTCACGGTGAGTTCTTTTTTTATGAAATGTTTGTCGCACCGAGCGGCAAAAATCTAAGAACTGGGCTCGTTTTGGAGTGACTGTTTGTAGTAGCCGTTTATTACCTATGCAACTTCCTTGTAGAACTTGCATGTAAAAGTATTTCAAAGGCACTACTGTATATCGGTGTCCAATATCGCTAATTATCAATACATACATTTTTTTCATGTATTTAAAAAATCCGCGTATTGAGACGATAATATCATATATTACCAATATCATGTCGTCGATAATCGACTATCAAAAAAATTAAATATCGTCACCCCTAATGTACACCACTGAACTGATCATGTCCCAGATGAACTGTGGCAGAACAGGTACATGTACTGTACATGCACATGTAACTAAGCACAGGTTTCCGGTTACAACAAGGATGGATATTTACAAGGATTATCAATTTTGTGATTTCTAGCGAACAGAAAACTTGACACCTGTGATAAATATGCGAGGTCTGTATTAATAGCAGTTTGTTGCGTTGTCTTTATCACAGGTTAATGGCCACGGGTGATAAGGACCAAGCTGAGGGCCATGTTCGTATCGCCCGAAAACAAGTCATTGACCAAAAACAGGTCATTAACCTGCGATAAAGATGAAGCGTCAAACTTTTATTCCTATTCATAAATGCCTGTGTCGATTTAATTTTCAAAATGTAAACAAAAAAAAAGTGTATTTTTTGTTGTTGAATAAAGCCAAATAGAAAGCGGCAAATTCACATTTTGGGGACGCATGAAGCATAAATGTACATGAGTCAGGCACATGATGCGAAACAATCTTCGTCTCTCTGATTGGTTCAAATCCGCGTCGTGCATTGCACAAAACAGCTGGTGAACAGCTGGCACATAAGCGGTGCTTCGATTTTGATAAGCCATGTCTTTACCATCCGTTAATACACCGCCATGTGATTACGTTTTGTCCAATCAGATTGTCTAAACTGTCATCTATGGGCATTTATGAATGTTGTGTTGCATCACCCCTGTTAAGTGTTATTCGCTTTTTGTCAGCATTTTTTTATTTTTCATGAAAACATTGATAATTTCCTTTTAGAAAGGAAAGCAAACGCTTTGAAATATTTCACAAAATAATTGTCAGAAGTTTAATGTTGAAAGCAGTAATCACATGTAATATTGTAAGTCCCCCTCAAAATTTTTACATAACATGCACTGTACATGTACATATTTTGGGCCATATTTACTGTAAAACTACATGTACATTGTACATGTATGCTTCTCACAATCATTTTAAGAATTGAGCCCTTTGAAAGCGTTTGCTTTTCTTTCCCCAAGTAAAATAGCAATGTTCTGATGAAAAAGAAAGTTCCTGCTAGTCAATACATGTACATCTTTTAACCAAAACTACATACGACATAACACACAATAAAGGGGGCCACTTTGCATCCGTCACGTTAGCAGTTTTTCCAATGGTTGTTATTTATTTTTAAGTACCTGAAACCGACCATAAAGTGTTTCAACATGTGAATGGACATGCAGGCTTATACTAGAACTAATTTGAGTTGATTTATTTTATTTTTTTATTTTTTATTTTTTTACCGTCAAATTTCCATAAAAATTGGACGGAAAAAGTTACCTCACTTTTCCGTCCATTTGTTGATGGAAATTTTAGGGTAATTAAAAAATTAATAGTAATAATCAACTCAAATTATCTTTAGGATAAGCATGCATGTCTATTCAAATGTTGAAATTCTTTTTGGGTGGTTTCAGATATTTAAAAAAAAATTACAACCATTAGAAAAACTGCTAACGTGACGGTAGGAAAGTGGCCCCCTTTATTGTGTTTTATGTCATACAGTACATGGAATGGATGGGCTGTTCAAATAGGGAAACAGCCATCAAACAAGCAATCTAAATTATGTAAATCCTGCAAGCGTGTTGCTTGAAGTATGAGTAAATCACGAAATGTACCGAATCTAAAAAAAACAAAAATATTTACATGTGTAAATTGTGCAGTTGATGTAAATGAAGAATATTACAGCCAAAAAATAACACGCAAGAATAAAATATACGTATTAATTCCAAAGCTTTATCTGTGCTTTGTACAGTTGTACAAATATCACATCTGTTTAATAATATGCGGCCTAGATGTTCATTTAAAATGGTTTGATGAAGGACACGCTTTTGGTACATTGCAATGATACACTGCAAGCTAATGCACTGGACGGCTCCTGCCGGTGTGACTAGTAATGATTAATTTGAAATGCAACATGTCATTTTCCCACTGACAATCTACTGACTGGGAAGCTTGACGTATATTCCACGGGGGCACGCTTTCCATCAAGGCCCGTAGACTCGTTACACAAATGCAAATTTGTATTGACATACACAAGACATGGGAGAAACAGGCCCCGCAATCAGGCGACAAAATGTGCACTGTCGAAGGGGTGTGGAGACAGTTACTATGGCATGAGGTTGCCGTGGCGATGTCATATAGATGAGGATGCCGTGTACGTAAAAGGTTGTGCTGTCTGCTATTCCTGTGTATAGCTCAGCAATGCTACTTTTGATGCATTTATTCGGAAATTTCAATTTTTGAATTGCTAACAACTTTTCATAGGATTGTTTTTACAAATGAGGAGCTTTTGACTGGGTTCTTCTACAAGTATCTATGAAATTTATGTATCTATCACTAATATATAAATTATTAATTGGATTATGAAAGTGATATTTTTATAATAAAAGATGATCCACATTTGAAAAATATGCTTGTGACATCAGTGATAATTTTGTTGAACCGCAAGTTCTCGCGAACACCAACAAGCACTTGAGCTCTAGTTGTATTTAAAATTCTTGTTTGTGTACAATGCACATGTATTAGCAATACAAACTGATAAGGCAAAGCAAAGTGAATGCAGGTACAAAATTCAATGTTTATGAATTTATTTAAATATAAAAATACAAACTATTAAATTACACGGGTACTTAAACTTAATTAAATTTCATAAATAAATTTAATCAATCTAAATTTAAGGGTCAACCATTTTTTCTTAACTGCAATACAAAATTTCAAATGTAAAAGGGAAATGTTCTATTTTGTTTGTTGTTGCTTGTGTAATATATTAGGTTAAAATTTACATTTTTGTTCTGAGGAACACAGGGTTAAAATGCTCAGTATCGCCTTCACCACAGGAAAATAACCAATGGAGGAATAACCAAGGGTTGAGTCCGAGTATGTACATATGCATATAAGGCCATTTTTTTAAATAACTTTTTCTCCCGATTTTTTTTTTCCCCCCTCCAAAACCTGAGATTTGTAGGCAGACAGTCCGTAATACAAGTTATTAACCCTCCTATGACTGCAAGGGTCAAAATCAGTCAAAATGTTGATATACTTGCCAAGGTATATCTCGTGCACTCAAAATGAGTCGACTGTTTTTGACTGGTAAAAGCATTGTCTGGTATTGTTCAGACTGGTCAAAATGACAGTCAAAACCAGTCAAAAATTCCCCCGTGTGCACATCTGGGTCAACAGTCAAAACAGTCAAAACAGTCAGTTGACTGATTTTGACCACTATAGCTACTTGCCACTAAAGTTCAGCTGTAGGAGAAGGGTTAAAAAATGGCCTAAAGAATGTTGGAGATCAAAATACTAAAACAAAATTTTTCAAATATATGGTAGGATACAAACGAAACAATAACTTATTTTGTTGATAAAATTAAGACTTTCACTATTAACCCTGCTACACATGGAGGCCACTCCCAACCACTAAATGTCCAATGTTGTACGCATACCGTTTGTGCATACAAGCCACACTAACCCTTTTAAGTAATCTTGTATGTAAAACTCTGAGGCCACTGGAGACCACTGTAAAAAAAACTATCTTTGGGATTTTCAGCAGTTATTTTGTAAACACAGGCTCTCAAGAGTAAACCACCACCAGCCACTGAGACTGGAATGTAATAGTATGCCCCTGACGTCAATCACAAACCACTAAAACCAACAGACATATGAGGTATTATGTTACTACATGTATGCAGTATAGCCATTAGGAGCCACTGCCTTCCATAGCAATGGGCTTGGAGTGGCCTCAATGGTTTGTTCATAAATTCGCACTGATAGTAGGAGGGTTAATGTACGGGGGTGGGGTTACATGTAGGTACGGGGGTGGGGTTACAACCTCATTATGGGATGGGAGATCCTCAATATCATGCCCTTTTCATTGCCAGTAAGTTCAATGGAGACTACGAACGCAATAAATGTGGTACCGTCATGACTAGGCCTGGGCGAATAGTAAAATTTACTATTCGATTAATCGCGCGCAACTTTTCGCAATAATCGACTATTCGCGAATAGTTGGCCATTTTTTCCCCGCGGTTTATAAAAGTACTAAAACATTAAAAACAATTGCTTTGATAGTAATTTCTGGCCTATTTGTAACATTCAGACAATAAACAAACACATACATTAAGCTCTTTAATGCCTGTTGTTTTTTCTTTATTTCTTGCAAAATTGTACTCGAAATAATACATTTTCGTAAGTGAAAATCCAATCGCTGTCGAGTTATTACTCTGGCAGCGTGGGAAACTTCCAGCACAAAGTAACATTAACAACAGTGCACATTGAGCACATGCTAAGTCACGCGCAGTTACGTTCATCCCATATCAACAGAGGGAAGTCCACCTAAACCCCATAAAATGAACGCATTGAAGAGATCTTGTTTATATTTAAGTCGCCGTTAAGAGAAATACCAATAAGTTGACGGTCACCCCTGTTATTTCAAATCGATTAGCCTAGTCCTATACACAAAATAATAACCATGCAAGCAGTACGTGTTTATGCTCATGCAGGGGCCACTTTTTAGACGCATTCGTTGTTTACGTCCAAAGCTTCCGCAGTGTGCCCCGCACTATGCTTAAAAACCTTTGGTTCAGGCACGCACGTGGTGAGTGTACCCTGAACTGATTTTGTACGACGGCCTATGCGTTTTGTGATTGACTTGTGCTCACTGCAAATTACGTTATCATTATTGGACAAACTTTTCTTGGGAACCAAATGGGGCGTGGCAAACAATTACGTCATGCAATAAGTGGATCGGTGGGATTTATCATTACTCATCAGTAGACCTACATTACCTGCAAGTGCAAAGGCAATTACACCAGCAATGCGAAAGACAGTGACCAAAGACCATGCTTTTCGTAGTTAATATTTATGAAAATAAATTGACATTTTCAAACAAATCGATGTGTAATAAATAAACAACATGAAACATTCAAGTTAGTGTAAATTAATCGCAGTTGTTTAATCATCAATTCGTCATCTCCAGCTTTTCTTCAAAAACAAAAACGTTACATGATTTTGTAGTGTTCAAATTTAATTACATTACCTTCAGTTTATGCTACTTTTAAGTTTACGCTATACAAAAATATGAAGTATGTTCATTCAGCACTCTGCAAGTTGATTTGCAGAACAACCGTTTCAGCAATTAAATAGCTAATGAAAAATGTGGCTTACTCTATAATCCATTACATTTAACAAATATATTTATTGCACAGGGGGCACGTGCCCCCCAGCCGAGGTCCATACGCCGAGGTCCATACACCCCCCACCCCCCCCCCCCCCCGTGCAGAATTTAGGGGGAAAAATAGATCACTGTTTGAGACTGCAGGATTCAAGTATTGATATTCCCCCTAGAAAAATTGGCGCAATCCCTAGTTCCCCCGAAAATTGTTCCCCAGTTAGTAGTTACGCCACTGCTCCAGAATGCCTATTGTCCAGTTGCTGGCAGTGATGAAGTGATTTATTATTCACACAAATGTATTATACTGTATAACATTTATGAGACATTCACAAGGCTATGAACACTGAACAGAACAATGGCAATTGGCAAGACAGTTTTTACTTGGGACAAATGAGTGCACCGTTATCATCATTCAGCAGGTAACAGTCGAATGCAGTCACAGCCATCCAGCCTGCCCTGTCGCTTCCTCAAAGGCACTACTCGTGAGTACTATTCGCGAATACTACAATGCGTACAACTACCAGCAGTGCCTGGACATAACAGTACAATTGGCAGCATTGCTCGCGAATAGTATTCGCAAATAGTTCACGAACAGTTCACGACCGCAATTTTTATGTTGTGTAAAGGCAATGCATTATTGCAGGTAGCAGTCACAGCCAGCCAGCCAGCCTGACTTGTCGGCTTCCTCAAAGGCATTACTAGTTGCAAACACTACAATGCTTACTACCATGACTAGACAAAACTGTAATTGCCAGCTAGGATTACTCACGAATAGCGGTTGCGAATAGTTAGCAAACACTTCACGACCACAAGTTATGGATGGTTTGGAAGGCAATTGGTCATTATTCGCGAATAGTTGCAGGTATTCGCGCCTGCGCGATTAATCGAATAATTCAAAAACCTCGAATACGAGTACGATTAGCAACAACTATTCGCGAATATTCGAATAATCAAATTATTAGCACAGGCCTAGTCATGACCATCATCAGGGTTGCCAGTAGGCTTGGGCGATGACACGATAATATCGAATATCGCGATATTTTTTTTTACGCGATTATGATATCAAGAACTTTTTAAATCATCGAAATATCGGCAGATGAAAAAAATATATCGCAATGAAAAAAAATTATCGCGAAGAAAAAAATATATCGCGATTAAACAAAATCCTCGATTGTCACTTGGGCCAGAAATTCCATGGAAAAAACTTAGGGAAGTCTTTTCAGCTTTCGTGAGAAACAAAATCTAACTACTTCTGTAGTAAACCGACTGTCAGATCACAAAGGAGCCGCCTGACAGGGTGTTGTTTAATAATCCTCCGCCACTCAAAGAAATCTATTAAGACTGATTTAAGTGTTGGGATTGAATGGGGTATTTGATCCAACAATGTGGAGACAATGTTTACGTCTCACTGTCTATCCATGGTGGTGTGTGACTCTGGCTAGCGCACCACAGGCGAGTATATTATATCATTCATATTTAAATATATGCAGAATATGGGTGTTGCCTGAAAAACACATAGTCATGAATTAAATCAAAGCATGGATCGGCAGCGGCTCGATCAAAGTTGAGGGATTAGGACACTATTCTGTTGTACCATACTGGGACTCTTGTCTCGTGTGACAAAACACATACACGTACTCTTGATAAACCATGTGACGTTTATTTAAAATAGTGTGACTACAATCCACATTTTCTGAATCACATGGTTTTATTCTCCACGGTACTATATGCAGGAATAAACCTAGTCACGTGTTTATACTATGAGCCAGTCACGTGGAACGCGAATCACGTGAACTCGGGCTGATGATTTGATTGGGACGCACGACACAGTAACCGTCCCACATAATTATTATGCAAATGATTTGCCAATGGCGATGGGTGCGTTTTTGCGACAGTAACCAGAAACATGTTTGGGCTTTGGTCATTGGTTGGGTTTTCGCAAGCTAAGTTCTGACCAAACATAAACCGAACTTTGTGATCGGTTACGCTTAGTTTCAAGATGGCGGATTGTAAAAAGTGTTAAACATGATTAAGTGATTGTTCGTATACCAGTAATCTTTCAAGTTACTAGCACTCACGAGTAAGTTCTATTTTGAGAAACGTTGATGACTGAACATGTCACAAACTGAAAACAATTGTCTGGTTATGTTCGCATTTTCGCGTAGCTGTGCCGTTTTGTTTCTGGTTAGGGTAGCGAAAACCCGCCCCATACGTTGCACTCGTGAACAGCGCAATTGCACGTGTCTCGCAGGTAAGCACTGGCAATTTATTGTGACGCTTGTAGACGGGTACATTCCTGTCATTACCGGCTCTGAAGCACAAATGCGTGAAAAACAAAAATAATCGCGATATTATCGAATATCGCGATATATGTTTGACGATATATGTTTGACGATATATCGTGGATGAAAAAAATCGATATCGTCCAAGCCTAGTTGCCAGGGTCTCGCAACACACCCCGAGCGAGTGCACCTATTGTTAGGTACATGTCCAATGTGGCACACGTTTAACTGTGCAGCAGTAACTTAATTTAATAACAGTAGAAGCTACAGAGGATCTCTGACATTTAATAAATGTTGTCATTCATGACCAGTCAACTGTGTTGTTATTAATGGCTAATTTTGGAGCGCAGATATGCCTCGCAGAAAATAAATTTGTGGGTCAATCATTGCCAATTATAGAGATTGCCATGCCTTGAAGTGTCATGAGATGATTCTACTCACAGATCCATAATTTAATTTGTTAATAAACATTTTCTGCAAATCCTCCAGTGGTTTCCACAGATAGGGTGTATTTTTAATTTATTCCCCCGCTGCTGTCACACTCAGGGTGAATGTTTTGATGGTCTTATGGCTTGACGGCGGGAACATGCAGTGTGGAATTGACTGAGTGCTTTAATGTGTTTGAACAACCACTGACCATCTACCATATCATTTCAGTGAGATGTACATGTACATTACCTGTACACTTCAGGGAATGATTTTAATATACAAAATGTAACTATTGTGTACTACAATGTACTTCACACTACTGAATCACAACTGGAAGAAACTGCGTACATGTACAAAAAAAATGTACACTTGAATTTTATGTACTTTTCTTCAATATGTGTTTGTCAAGGACAATTTCTTTGGAAACATTTTACAATACAATCGTTTCTATATCAGGTAAACTGTCAGATTTTCACTGGTTTTATAATTCAGTTTTTAGTATTAAGCTGAGAAATATATAACATGTATCAAAACACCAGGAAAACATGTGGCATTTTACAATTTTATTTGCATTTTCTAGTAAAATTTGTTCACTGCAGGAATGCATTAACATACATGTATATTATTATTTAATATTATTCCACGCATTTAACAAACATCACCAACATAATAAGAAAACCATACAACAGTTAAAAACAGAGGCTGGAATTGCCCAATTTAAGTGATTCAAATCACTGTATGTAATTAAGATGGATCTTAGCCACATGTTCCCCAAAAAATAAAAAAGATTGCACATAATCACAGTAAAGACATATATATACAGTATCAATTTTATAGGATTCAAAAACTATATCCTGTGTACATGGAGTGCCATGGTCGAGCGGTTTAGTGCATAGGATTTGTGTTCTGATGGCTGAGTCGTCAGAATGTGGGTTCAAATCCCAGCCGCGACCGTGGTGCTTGTGTCCTTGAGCAAGACACTTTACCATAATTGCTTCTCTCCACTCAGGGGTAAATGGGTATCTGTGAGGGCCGAGTTGGTTGTTGTGTTTGATTAGCCATATATGCGCTGTAATGGCAGCAATTGAGCTGTATACTCCCCAGGGAGCTGAGATGGTTTCACGAATGATTTATGAGCCTTATGAGCCTGATGAACAGGGGTAATAATATAATGCGCCTTGAGCACCACTCAGTTGGTGGATACGTGCGCTATATAAGTCCACACATTATTATTATTATTATTATTATTAATGAATGTACACTGTATATCATTGATCCATGCCTGCAATTTAAAGAGAAATACAAGTATTCCGCAGTTTAGCTCTGCATACCACCACTCTCCCAGCAGAATAAAGACCCCCCCCCCCCCCACCCCAAGGAGCCATCGCACGAGACAAACAACCAGCTCCCCAAGTGGATAGAGAATTAATTTAAGTACTACGGTCCATGTATGTATGTGTAATGTATACACGTACATGTATGTGCATAATGTACTGTTCGTTTGAACAGGTATCATGTGCATCCCAGTTATGATAAGGGGATTTCTTCCGAGACTCTGGTCACACTGTCTAGTGGCCATGCATACATGGCATTGGGGGGGGGGGGGGGTGTCATTATGCAGACGGGAAATATTCACTCACTTACGTGGGAACCGGTGAATCGGCCGAGTGAGCGGACACGTACACACAGATGAGTTACACTCCGGGTCTTTCTCCTTTGGGGTAATTTGATCTCAAGCGGTCTTTGACTGGAGATTTTATCAATTGCATGATTTGATTCGATGAAGTGACGGTGAAATGTTTTTTATTTTTTATAACCAGCATAGGAAATTGACGCACATGCACTGTGCAATAAAGGACTTATTTACGAGAGTGCAGTACATACAGTGTAGGATATATTTGGCAATAGCTAAAAACATCCAATGGGAATGTTTACAAAATAGCTGTTCAATAATTGATGCATTTAAGCAGCTTTCGCTAAAATCTGATTGACTTTTCTGAAATAAACTGCTTTATTTTTTTTATACACGAGAATAATATAACAGAAAACTGACAATCTTTTTTTAAATCAACTGTTGTATTTGTTATTTTAGTTTGCTACAAAAAAGTTAACAAAAAAGGGATTTTGCAAGTCAATATTTCGGATGAAAAACATTTGTAATGCTTTAGATTTTAAAACGTGTTCATAGTCATTGAAGGTTGCCATGGGCAACTTAAAATTCTCTGGGGCAATCTAATGTACCTCAGGCAACCTCGACTTTGTTTGTCAAATCAAACATTAGTTGTTTTTTTTAGCTCAAACCATTATAGGTATTTTGATTCCAACGATTGGAAACAAATAATAACTATTGAAAATCTTAATCAAGATTGACCGTAACAAGTTTAAAGGAAGCAAAGTTTCTATGTTGGTGGAGAAAAAAGCCCCAATTTCGTGGGCTACCAAACTGAATGGAGGACAACCTAAGATACAGTTGGTAGGGCAACTCTACAGTAAGTAGCTGTTTCATCTTTATTTTGCACCCACCTCATAGCACACCATGATACGTTTTCAAAGACACGGTACGACCAGAAAATTGTAATATTACAAACCTATGTCGTTTTTGGTCTGCAACTCTGAATGAATTTTCATTCTTTTCCCCGAGAAATTTGCAAGATCTCATTGAGCTAGAGCATGCCGGTTTCTCTTTGTAATTAATCCTCATGACATATAGACACACATAATGAAATCTTACCACAAGCGTCCCATGAAATCTGCACAATTGCAACGTGATTTTATACCCACACCCCATTCCCCCCTCCGAAGTTTCTGTATTCATTTATCCTCATGACATAAACACTGGGGCTGTGCCGGGTATCTGGGTATCCGGATACCCAACCGAAACTGTCATTACCCGGTTCCATTTTTCGGTTCCAATTACCCGTAAACGACTTTTTAAAATTCGGACTTAACATTTGAGCGGTGCGAACAGAAATCTG
This sequence comes from Zoroaster sp. YZ-2022, assembly GCA_029582265.1. Taxonomy (NCBI): domain Eukaryota; kingdom Metazoa; phylum Echinodermata; class Asteroidea; order Forcipulatida; family Zoroasteridae; genus Zoroaster; species Zoroaster sp. YZ-2022. Next base: position 17,981,582 of record CM055825.1, on the reverse strand, counting down.
TGACTCTTGAACAATGTAATGTTTACACTTTTACAGACAATTATCTTTAAATTCAAGAGATTGCACTCCAATAAAGAAAAGATCGATTTAAGTATGGTATCCTCTGTATTATAAAAGTCAATTTGTTACCATTTACAGTACATGTATTTGTACACCACCGGAGGCATGTTTTCAACAAAAATGAAAACGGGTATCCGGGTATCCAAAGTTTCCTGATTTCGGGTATCCGGTTCCAAAAATATCCGAAAATGCACAGCCCTAGTAAACATACACAATGACATCACCACGAGTCCCACAAAATCTCCCCAACTGAAGCGTGATTTTTACTTTCCACAAATTATTACAAAAACAAAATTGTTTGCAGCCGATTCAAATTGTTCAGAAGCAGCTGACCTCTTGCGGAGGTCACGGTAAGAGCCGCGATCCAAGCTTCATGTTTGTCGTATTGATAGACATGTTGCAACAGTCATCCCTACTCTACACCTGTATAACACTGGATTTTATGAGAGGGTCTATGACTCATCCAGAGACTAACAGTTTGAAGGGTCTCCTTGGTTTACCGTAGCCGACAGGAAACAAGCTTATCTCTAATAGCAATTTGATTTCTCAACCGATTTCATCGCACCGTGCTGATATACTGTAGCCCTGACTGGTAACAAATACCTCTCATGTAATCATGTTCAGGGGCCCATTTCATAGTTTTCTGGGCAAATATTTATGCTAAGCAATATAAAACGGACTACCACCCAAAATGCATACAAGTACATTTGTATGAAATTTTGTCTGGTTATCAAAGAAATCCACTAAGCAAATTTGTTTTCTGGTAACCATTTTGATCTGCTAAGCATCTATATGAAATTGGTCCCTGAAATGAACACACTGTTTAACCAAGCTTATGACAATAAGTGTGCGAAATATCTCAATTTCACTTTGTGACTGTCCTTTCCTCAAGTAAAATAGCAAAGTTTCTTATCAAAAAGAAAAATTGTTGATAAAAAAAAAACAAGCGATACATCATTTTACCAAAAAACAAGCCACATGATATACACATTTTGTAGAAATTCTTAATACATGATGTTTCTTGCTAAAAAAACAAAAACAAAAACAAAACCACTTAATTAAGCAGAAAAACTGCTTAAACACTAAGCAAATCTGCACTGAGAACGCACGCAAAAACACAGTGCGCTTACCTTGAAGTGAAACTCTAAGCTAACAAGGAAGGGGAAGCTGATGGATTGTAAGATCTTCTTTTCATTCAGTGTGTGTTCTACTTGCTTCAATTTCACCACCTTGAGACAACAAATCAACACAAGAAGTAAAGTTCAGTACAGTTTACAAACGACTGTATAAAGGTAATATAGTTTAACCTTCCTACTGTTTGACCATTTGAAACCATTCAAAATTTCCACTTACCAAAATGGCCATTGGTTTTGTACACACCTGGTGATACCATTTGAACAGTGTTGGTAGCAAGCTATACTACCATTCATATCCATTCAAATGGTTTTGAATGGTGGTTACACTACACCTTGGTGTGTTTCCATAGCCGAATGGATTCAAATGGTGAATGTACTTCACAGTGGCTTATCATTCAAATGGTTTTAAATGGTGGATACATTACACCTTGGTGTGTTTCACATAGCCGAAAAACAAAACCTGCATTACAAAAAAAATGTATGTAGATAAAGTGGACTATCCATCATCTCAGTACCCTATGGAGTTTTACCACATGGTGGCCAGTGTACAAGTAATTGATCTACCACTTAAAAATGGCACTAGGGTCTTTAGGGTATAGCAGACCTGTCATTCAAAACCATTTACTCACGTCACCGGCATAGAGGGTCCATTAATTCACCACTTAGAAGTATCCAAACATGGTTTTGTATTAGCTGACCTACCATTCCAAACCACTTGGGGAAATCAATACTGTACACAGTTATTTCACCATTCAAAACCACAAAAGCGAATGGTTTCAAATGGTGGATCAACTTGTATGAAAAAAGCACCAGAAGTAGGAGGGTTAAGGGAAGGTACAACACTGAGAATTGATAAGTGTGTACGTTCATTTCAACCCTCTAGATTCCAAGAAATATATATCATAAATCTAACCTGTGAAAGTTTCATCAGATAGCAATGTCAAATTTTTAACAAATGTTGCTGTGTGGCAACTTGTTGCTATTTCAGGCCTCCCAGTGCCTAATCTACACAATTTGTTTAAATAGGTTTTTTAAAGGTTTACCAAATGCCAAAATATAGGCTTTTATAGGTTATTTCCCATGATTATGCAGTGTTAAGAAACAAGTTTTTGGTAAATTGCCTACCTTCTGAGTACTTTTTGCAACAAAGTACATTACCCCATACCCTGTCCGGCAGAAAATCTAAGAGCGGTACACGTGTTACAGTTTGGCTACTGGTTTGGCTTCATCTCTTTATACTTAGGAAGTAATTTGTCTTCAAAGCCATGAGGATTTTATGAGAAAGTTGAAAATGTGTTGCAGGAGATTTAAAACATAGGTTTTTATAGGTTTTTTGGGGGAAATAAAGGTTAACATTTTGTAATATAGGTTTTTATAGGTTTCGCTGGGAGGCCTGTTATTTACATAAAATCCAAAATTCAACAAGAAGCTTATGCTAATGAAATTCTAACAGGGTAGTATTGTTTCCTGAAAATCATAGGGTTGGAATGAACGTACATTACCAACTACAATGTACCAATATTGTGCTAAGTTCCCTTTAATAATTGCACAAATACACATCTGCAGACAACTCATCACAGTAAAAGATTTCATGATCAATTCAATTAGCACCGCTTATTTTTTTTGTCAGCCAGGGTTTAGTAGAGGGCACCCTAGATATGGCTTAATTCCTGCAGACATGACCCCGATGTCTGGAGGCTACCGTCACCAAGCACATCGGCGCTGTTATCTGACCGTGCTTGAGCGGTCACGATGACGATTCTCTGCGTAAATGCTCAACCTAAAAACGGAAACCTTGAGTTTTAGATGTAGCAAGCAGTTGAGTACATGCAGGCCTCCCAGTGCCTCATCTACCAATAGGTTTTTTAAACAAAATATAGGTTATTGTAGGTTTACCAAATGCCAAAATATAGGCTTTTATAGGTTATTTCCTGTGATTATGCAGTGTTAAGTAACAAGTTTTTGGTAAATCGCCTACCTTCTGAGTACTTTTTGCAACAGTACATTATCCCATACCCTGTCCAGCAGAAAATCTACGAGCGGTACACATGTTACAGTTTGGCTACTGTTTTGGCTTCTTTTTATAAGTATAAAGAGGATTTTATGAGGAAGTTGAAAATGTGTTGTTTTTTCTTTCCATATGCTTGCTCACGTACCTTTTGCTTGTCAAGAATCTTCATGGCAAAGAAATTACCGGTTGATTTATGCTTGACCAACATTACTCTGCCAAAGGATCCCGTACCTAGAGTTTTTAAACGTTCAAAGTCATCTAGACATGCTGTATTCTGTGATGAAAAAAAAAAAAATGGGGGAAACTTTGTTAGTACAAATTATTAAAACTTGTATGGGGCCAATTTCGTTGAGCAGCTTAGCAGAGAATTTTGCTAAGAAAATATTCTTGCCAAGCAATATAAAATGGACTACCTGCCAAAATGCATACATTCTGTATGAAAGTTTGGCTGGTAACCAAAGAAATCTGCTAAGCAACTATTTCTGTGAAGCAATTTTTTTTCTGCTAAGAATCTCTATGAAATTGACCCCCCCTGGCCCTGAACTACTGTTTTGCAAGGCCACTATATTGCACATTATCTCTTTGCTGAAGGGAAGGTACTGCATCGGTTATGTTGCATTCACTATTTTTACAGAAAACACTTGGAGATCAAAGCTGTCATCTGGGCACTTTCTGTAAATGTGTGTATTTGTTTGTTTTCTCTGAAATGAAAGCCCCTTAGACAGAATAAATGTTCAAAATGATTGGTATCTTTACCAGCTACACAAAGGACAATAATTCAGTAATTTTTTAATCCTACTGTTTGACCATTTGAAACCATTCAAAATTTCCCCTTACCAAAATGCCCATTGGTTTTGTACACACATGGTGATACCATGTGAACAGTGTTGGTAGCAAGCTTTACTACTATTCAAATCCATTCAAATACATAGAGGGTCCATTGATTCACCACTTAGAAGTATCCAAACAAGGTTTTGTATTGGCTGTACTACCATTTGGAAAGATCCTAACAAGGTTTTATTATTATTATTATTATTACATTTCTTTACCCAGGGTATGCCCAAACAGTTTAAAACTGGTTTCCATTGGGGCCCTGCATACAAATGACTATACACATGTACAAGTACAATACATTACAAATACAATACAATCAAATAAAAGCATATGGGATTAGTGCATAATTGTTATAAATAGTGTAGAACATTACAACTACATGTACAACATCGTTAACATATTTTGTGACATCTAAAAGTATATGTTACTGACTGAACGTTTTACGTAGTTCGGATTTGAATGAGGTTAGAGAAGTCATGGTTCTCAATTGTATATATGCAAATTATTCCATATGATTGTACCGGTTACAGCAAAGCTTCAGGCATAACATTCTTTTTTCGCAAAAGGAATCTTCAGTGCCATGTCAGTGGATTGTCTCGTTTCACGATTTTGAATAAATGGTGAAAACAGATTTGTCATATACAAAGGAGTAATTTTGTTTATACATAAAATAGACAAGAATAGCCTTTCTATACTCAACTCTTTCCGAAAATAACATCCAATTAAGTCTAGCAAACATATCGGCTGAAGGAGTTAAGAATGCACATTTAAGGATTATCCGCGCAACTCTTTTCAGACATTTATTAAGAATATTGTCGTGAGATGTGTACCGTCCTCCCCATACAGTACTACAATAATCTAAAGATGGCATAACTAAACTAACACAAAGAGAGTGGAGGCTGCTTTGAGGAACATAGTTGCGGATTCTATTTAGCATACCAAGTTTAGAGGAAACGGTTTTCTTCACGTGTTCAACGTGTGGGCCCCAACTTAAAGTTTCATCAATAATAACACCCAAACATTTACAAGAGTTCACCTTTACCACTGGACTATCAGCGATACTGACATTAAGGTCAGTACTGCAGATTTTTCGTTTAGTTCCAATGAGCATGGATTTGGTTTTGCTGGCATTTATTGTAAGTTTGTTTCTGACACACCAATCGTAAATTCTAGCTAGGGCTATATTCAAGTTATTCTCTATCACATCAACACTGGTAGAACTACACGTTAATGGTATTAGCTGACCTACATGTACCATTCAAAACCATTTGGGGGAATCAATACTGTACACAGTTATTTCACCATTCAAAACCACAAAAGCGAATGGTTTCAAATGGTGGATCAACTTGTATGAAAAGGGCACCAGAAGTAGGAGGGTTAAAAAGCCGGTACACCCTTTTGGTAAAATGTCTGTAAATGCATGGCCACGCTTTATAATCATCAAGACGTATAAAAAAAACGCACAATATTTATAGAATGTTATACAGCTTAGCCTCAAAGTTGCATAATGAGATCTCAATGAAATCTTGCAAAACATTTCAGGTTATTTCATTGTGTCATTGACAAGAAAATAGTGAAAATGCATTCAGATATGATTGTATTCATTCCAACATGCAATTTACATGTACATCCCCAGGGGAAACAGATTGATTTCACGTCGTCAGCTTTATATACCAAGAAAGTTTTACACTGAAATTCTAACAATTGTTAATTTACCAATTCTACAAGTTATATTAACTCCAACTCCCTACATGTAGCTATTTTGGCTAAGAACCTTCCTGAATCCACCAAAATCCAACACCATGCAGTAACACTACCACCCGACTGATTGGACTTGGCTAGAGCTTGGACACCCGGCCCCTATGCAAAGTATCCCTGTCTGGGCTACACTGTACCGCATCCATCAAAATCCAACAAACCCTGCTGTTGGAGTTTGAATGGTTTGGGGGTGGTAAAGGGTTTTAAAGGACAACAAATGCAATGACCTATCACATACAAAACATATGTGACCTGTCACCACAAAATGAGCTTCAAGTCGGAAATTTAAACAATTGAGTTCTTGGTATTTCTGGATTCAGTAGAACAAGAGCTTTCCAATGATATATAACACTTGGGGTTACAGCGATCCCCCAGACCACCAGAGGGGAATTTGCGGCTTTGTTTCCGTCTTTGTTTCAAGTTGTTTGTCAGAACACGATAAAAGCTACCAACGAAATTGGCCTGAAATTGAGGTTTTTAATTGTCTGATGGAACTGAAAATTTGGAATTCGATATAAGGAGATTTACAAATTGCAAATATAATAACAAAAACAAATTAGACCTCCCCTCTGATTTTTCACTTTTCCCACTGTACTGTGGAATGGTATAATGCGACTTGACGCTCATTTCCGTTGTAACAGGTCACATATTTTGTTTTATTTTAATGTGTGTGTATGTTGTACAGTAGAATATTTATCAACAAAATTACTCACTTGTGTTGGACAGTCCCATTTTTTCTGGCATTCTTCTTTTGCTTGTGCTAGGAAGTTTTTCACTGTAAACAAAACAGGGAATAAGATATGTCGATAAAATAATGAACAATTTTATTGTGATATTTCTTTATGTTTATGTTCAACCTCAAGTGAAGTTGCATGGGTGTGATTTGACCAAAGTCAAAAATCCTTTAAAAAAATGGGTAGCAGGCATGGGTCTCCCTTTGGTCTATACAGGACAAGCCCCCGAACCTCTTGCAAGTAGATGTAACATTTTGGAGGATTTACAGACTCTCCACATCCCCACAAACAAGAAACTAGAGGTTTGGACATTTGTACTTCTTTCCTTGGTAACTCACATGAATTTTTTTGGACATGCATAAAATGTTTTTTTTTCACTGATATAGCATACATATAACAAATTACCGAAATAGTTATTTTGTACTGAGTAAGATCTGGGTATAATGCAACTACATGTACTGCGAAAAAACTGATGGGTGAAATATAAATTATACATGTAGCATTAGGAGTGGCCCAAAACCTCAAAAATGTAACGTGAGTAACGATGGAATTGCCCACATTATGAACCTTATCAAATGTACCTCACCAGTAACATAATAAATTATGATACACAGTGGCTGTTTAGATGGACTCTATAAAAAGGGAAAGAGTGAAATAAACACCAATTTTTTATTTTTTTATTTATTTATTTTTTTAGTTGGGGGAGATATGGGGATTAATACATGTACACTGTAGTCTCATTCTAAAGAGTACATGATGGGCACATGTATACACAGTACATATGTTGATAATTTTTCTGTAAGATGCATGTACATGTACACATGTAAATGGATAACTTCAAGACATGCATAACCCATGCGGGATGACAGTGTGCATTGTACAGATGGTGTGATTTACAATGTACATGTACATGTAGATGAACATGCAGACCAGCATCGCTGACCACTACATGCATGTATGATATTCACTCCCTGTGTCTCATGTGTACAATAATGCATGAATTATCTCAAACTGGCTTCGCCGCTGCTCTTCATGCACCGCACGGCATGTACGGAACAAAATGTGATTATAAAATGGGAAAAGTGGAACAATCGTGATGAGATGTACAGGTCATGTAGCAATGGTGAAATCCCCAACGCTCGCATGATAAAAATAATGGAACACATGTATGCAGGTCATTCCTGGGGCATATCAAATGTTGCCATGATATACTGTACATTAGACCATGTCTCGGGTTAAGCACTGGGAGGTGCCCTTGCGAGTACCAGGGCAATTTCATGGCGGGCAAACAGTATACATGTTTACATGTGCAGTTTTTACATTGATCTCCATAAAACATCTTGAAAGCATTTTTTTTTTAAATTACACAAAGATTTCAGTTGACATCTCCTTAAAAAATGTTTGTATGGCGTCTGCCATAGGCTGATGAACAGTATTTGCCTGTCATCGTATGACCTTGGGGACTTCTTTGTAAACAAGCGATCTGATGTCATGAAGGATTGTGAAGGCATGCATACATGTACGTATGCTTCTTAAGATGCAAAATGTCGTATGCCCAATCTGTGTTCCAACATGCAAAACTAAAACTCTGCCTCATCTAAACTAGTCACGAGAAAGAACTACCGCCAACACTTAATAGTAAGTTATTACAAAAAGCACATGCATGATCACGCCGATTTATGTAACATGACCAATCATTCAAACTACATGTACATGTATAATGAGGCAATGTTCAAGTGGGTAGAACATTCTAAATTACATATGGCAATCAATATCTCAACACAAGGCTATGGACTCTATGAATTCACAGACTCCTCCAACGGTTAGTTTACCCATCTTACGGAATTACATGCACATGTACTGTAGACATGCATGGGAGAAAATGCAGAATTTTTAAACCCTTTCCCCTAGCTCAGAGTGTATACATGCATGTTCTCTTTGAGAGAGAGAGACGGATCATGCCCAGATAACAGGACATTGAGATGTCATTGAACCAATATGTGTATACCGGTGTATTGTACATGAGACGTCTGAAGAACTGTCAATGGGTGGATGGGACACAACAAAGACGATGAATGTATGTAAACTCCTAATTGAAGACTTACATGTACCCTGTAAATGAATGGCATTTTTGTTAGGAAGCAATGCTTTTATAAACGTATGTAGGTACACCCGTACAGTATTTGTAAGTACTCCAATATATACGTCTTAGTTATAACATGTTAAGATATCTTACAAAACATGTATAATGACCGCTGTCATAATGACTACATGTACATGTATGTTGTAAATATCAAGGCCTGTTTGACTCAAACCATACATGCACTAAGCCGCTAAGCCCATGCACTAACTCAACCACCAATATGACTAATGGATTAACAACTTGCAACTAAGAAATTCAACTCGGGCACGTAGTGTAGATATTCAGAACAGATTTGCTCGGGTGATTAAACCCTCTGACTTGCAGACCATTTTGCCGGCGGGTTGACAGACCCGCCAAAATCCTTATGGCTGTCAGCATTCCCACACGAAACCACTACACATCACTGCCAATTACTTTTTACCTTTCAAAAGGTTTTTAACCAGTTCGCGTCGGAGGCCGTGTATATTCTCGGGAATATTTGTATAGATTCCCGGTCGACGCGGCAACGAGCCATAAGCATACGGTGGAAGACGCGGTCTCCCCGGTCACGCTCTGGTGAGCACCATTGGTCGTGTTTGTGCGGTAAAAATAAACCCGCCACGGGGTTCGGAAAAACTTTTTTATTCCCGGTGCGAACTGGTTAAGGATCAAACTATACTGAGCAAAAATATAAACGCCCCATGTTTCAACCTGACCCCCACCGTGTCCACATGCATGTCCATGATTGCCAGACGCCACTATCGTGTTCTAACGGACAGTAATCTGTAGCATATTGAACAACAAAATGAATTTTGTATGATTTTGCAACCTCTAAGGCTAATAAAAATTTCAAAGTGCCACATGGGGCGTTTATAATTTTGTTCAGTATATATATTTTTAATTTTTTTGACGAGTATACTCACTAACTTTGAATATACATGTAAAAGAAACACTGCACAAAAAACAAGCAACCTGTTTAAGTTTCAGCTTATTATTTTATGTAGTTATTTGCCTTAGGCCAAAAAAAAAAAAAGTCCGGTTTCTGGTCTCCGCATGCGTCAGCTCAGACCTGCGCATCAGCATTTTTAATTTTCTTTTCTTTTTTGGCTATGAAACGATGTCCAATTGCAGCCAAAATTGCTGGATCGATTGGAATTCTGCCGTGCTATGCTTTAAATGACTTTTTCACATAGGGGTATGAATGACTGCGCGATTAGTGAGGCCTCTCTTAGCCACCATACTTTGCATATGGGAAATATGGTCCCCGCGTATACAATGTGTCATGTATTTCCCTGTTGGCAAAAAAAATTAAATAAATAAAATAAATAAAATGTTCTGTACATATGTTTCAAACCGAGCAGGTTCTTTCTAAAAGGCAAAATGAACCATCAGATATGAATACATACCTGTTAGGTTCGAAATGTACGGTCAATAACTACTAAATGCATTTATACTACAGGTCCTTAGACTGGTAAGCAGTTTGCAACAAGCTAATTCTCTATTCGTATTTTTGTATGTGGTTATCAAGAAATTAGTGAAAATCTGATTTTTTTTTTTGAATGTGAAATTTAAGAAAGTAATTAAACTTATCGTGCTTATTGGCAATAATCTGACTTTTCATAAAAATGAAACCACTTCAGACAAAATTATTTCCAGTGAAGACTGACACCATCAAGAGCTTCAAACACAAAAAAGTTGTACACCATAATTCAACCATTTGGTTATTTTAGAATAACCAATTCTCAACGTCAAAGATATATCGCCCGTGTTTGGGCTGATTTGACGGTAAAAAAAACAAAGATTTAAATGTTGAATTGCTCTTTTATAAGCTTTCATTTGAGACATTAAACTAAAAATCTGTCAAGGATTAGTACCAGTAAAATAAAAAAACAACTCCAATTAATAAAATGCCGACCCACTGTTTTAATCCTCAGCTTACACAAGGGCATGTGCAGTTTCCCAATTGGCCAGTGCGGCTGTCAATCAGAATCAAGCACGTTTAAAATATCGCTTTTAAAACATGTTTCTGATATCCGAATTTCATAATTTTTATTTTTTGTTTGTTAATAACGATATTTTTAACTTCTAATTTTTGGGTCTCTTGAGCCAAACACAGGCGATAACCTTAACCAGTTCGCGTCGGAGGCCATGTATACACGCAATTGTTTTTTGCACCACGGATCGGAGAGCGTCTAAAACACGCCGCAGGAAACTCCGGAATATTTGTATGCATGCTCGGTTCAACCATGCATGCACGGTGACATGCTCGGAAGTGCCGGCCACCCGCTGTGGAAGCTTCCATTAATGTGTGTGTGGGAAAAAGAAAGCCGCCACAGGGGCCCAGAAAAACTTTTTTATTCCCGATGTAAACTGGTTAAGGGCAACCTTGTTTAAACATGTGTACATGTACAATGTACAATGTACAATGTACATGTGTGCACTGCATTATACAATGGATAAGGAATGGTCTAGAGGTTAACTTGGGTCAATCACATATCAGCTATCACAAACCATAGCATGACCCATGTACATGTACATACATGTACAGTTAGATACTGGATGGTCCATGGGTCAATATCCATAAATTACTGTTAATTTGGGGAGGGTGTGTGATCTCAGTCCTGATAACATTGTACATTCACAAATGCCTAGGACAGTTTAGGATGATGACAAGTGATTAGTCGGGGTGCATTAAAACCCTCCTACTAGAGCTGCACTTTAGTGGAAAGTTGCTATAGAGGTCAAAATCAGTCAACTGCCTGTTTTGACTGTTGACCCAAATGTGCACACAGGGGCATTTTTGACTGATTTTTACTGTCATTTTGACCACCCTCAACAATACAAGACAATGCTTTTACCAGTCAAAAACGGTTGACTCATTTTGACTTGTAAATGTACTTACTACACGTAAGGTTTGACAGTGTTTGACTTTTAAGTGCACTAGATATACCTTAGCAAGTATATGAACATTTTGACTGATTTTGACCCTTGTAGTAGTAGGCGGGTTAACATCTGTTAGAGACTGGGTATATCAAAATCAGAGCACCGCTTAAATTGAATGTGTGTTACACGCCAGCTGTAAAATTTAGCTGGGTGTGCGCCGCGACTGAACCAATCACTTAGTGTGTCGTGTGTCCCCAAAACTTCTGAACCATTTCAATTTGGCTTTTTTTTTCCCGCAAAAAATTACTCAATTTTTTAAACGAATTTGATAGTCTGGGAATACAATGTAAAAGTCAGACGCTCGGTCATTACCGTAGGATAACGACCGGATTTTGGCATGGCCAAGGGCGATAAAGGACCTCGACCTCGCCCGTGGACACACTCAAAAACATTGATTCCCTTAGAATACTATGTGGAATACATGTGTACAATGTACATGTAGGCTGCCAGAGAATACACACATAATAAATGCAATCCATGTCCTCTGGTGTTGTAATCAAGACCACAATGTCTAAAACAAAGACCGAGACTCACTGGTCCGCGCCCATGAACCCCTCATGATCTAATATTTAAGAGAGGTTACTGGATGATCACCAATTGTTTTAAATGGCCTCATGAGTAAATGACAATTGAAAGAACAAAAGGGCAATTGCATATTGTGGCTAGTAAAGTGTAATGACATAGCACAGTACATGTACTTACTGGATTCTTTAGGTCCCATTCGATTTACTAGAACAGAATTATAAAAAAGAAGTGAAAACCTACACTGTACATAATGGATAAGCTTCTGTGTGTTTGTTTCACTCCTGATCGGGGATCAGGATCGTGTGATATTGCGCAGTGCGAAAACAAACGGAAACTTTGGGATCCAAATCCATGTCGTAGCTCAGCCGCTAGATAATGCCTGTTGTATACGGCTGTGTACCAGCCTATGGCTGAACTGTGTCCATGGCAGAATCCATCCGCTAAATTTAGATTTCTGTTTTGACAAACTGTTTTAGATATCATTTGATAGCAAATGATAATTTATTTTGGCCTTCAAATAAATTGTTTCAAAAAGTTTTCAAGATTATTCATGATGACTTAATGAATTCTGTAATGATTTTCATCTTGTTATTTTCGTTTGCGCGATCTTGGATCCAGCACGTATATCCACTGCCTGAGCTGGATCAGCAAATACAGGATCCGGATCAGTAAACTGTCTAAACCGTACGGACTGTCTGGTGATCGAGATCCAGATAATGTGTGAAACAAACAGACCCCAAGCGTTTCATAGAGTTTCAGGAGTGCTACATGTACATATGGTGTGCCATGGTCGAGCGGTTTAGTGCATCGGATTTGTGTTCTGATGGCTGAGTCGTCAGAATGTGGGTTCGAATCCCAGCCGCGACCGGGGTGCTTGTGTCCTTGAGCAAGACACTTTACCATAATTGCTTCTCCCCACCCAGGGGTAAATGGATACCTGTGAGGGCAGAGTTGGTTGTTGTGTTTGATTAGTCCATATGCGCTGAAATGGTAGCAATTGAGCTGTATACTCCCCAGGGAGCTGAGATGGTTTCAGGAATGATATATGAGCCTGATGAGCAGGGGTAATAATGTAATGCGCCTTAAGCACCAGTTTGGTGGATACGTGCGCCATATAAGTCCACATTATTATTATTATTATTATTATTATTATTATTATTATTATTATTACTATTATTACTATTATTACTATTATTACTATTATTACTATTATTACTATTATTACTATTACTATTATTACTATTATTACTATTATTATTATTATTATTATTATATGTTCACTGACATTGCATATGTACGTACACATTTGGTTCACATACAAGTAAGCCAGTAAAATAACTGCATTATGCATTTAAGTGTTAGTGTTACAAGATGCCTACCGAGAATCAAATTACTTAACAAACGAGGCATACACTAACCCTTTCAATTTGGCCTTAAAGCTATTTTGACTGTAAGCAAAATATGCAAGTGCTGAAATGTTACCACTGTAATACCTAACCTTTAAAGAGGGGGGCTTTAAGCAAATAACAATTTGAATTTTGGGTTGAGATAATAAAACATTAGTTTAAGCTTGGGCGATTTTTTTCATCCACGATATCTCGGCAAACATACATGTATATATTGTGATTTTCGATAATATCACGATTATTTTTTCATTCATGCATGATTGCTTTAGAGCCGATAACCACAGGTATGTGCTCCTCTACAAGCATCACAATAAATCTCAAATTTGTTTGCAGTGCGTGTATGTAATGTACTGAACTAGTTCGCTTTTGTCTCTCACTTCCAAAAGCTGAAAAGACTGTTCTAATTTTGTTTCCATGGAATTTCTCACTTGACTCACAATGGCGATTTTTTTAAATCGCGATATATATATTTTTTAAATCGCGATTTGCCGATATCTCGATAACTTAAAAAGGTTCTCGATATCGTAATTGAATAAAAAAAGGTATCGCGATATTCGAGTGTTAATCGCCCAAGCTTAGTTTAGTTCCTTATGACTTATGGGGAAAGGTCAATTATAAAAATTTGCTTAGCGCCCCTCTTTAAAAACAGTATGAGACATGTAATAATCTACTGTAGTTCTCAAGTATTTCCTCACAAATTCAATCTGAATATACATGTACATATATGTATATGTAATTTTGTTTAAATGAAATCCGATTCAGAAAGTTGCTCCCGAAGTTAATCTTGGATTTACATGTAATGAAGCTCTTGGCTACTGCAGTACACCACTGAAATCCATTCCGCTGGCCAAACCGAAAGGTTACACCATGGTGGCTATGTCCTTCAGTAGGCCCTATTCATTTGGGGGCACACCAGGGTCCTTTAGTGAAAGAAAATGAATACCCTTAGTAACCTTTTCACAGGGCAGGCATGATTGGATTTACACCAAAAGGTGAGAAGGGTCTGTAAGGCTTGTTCTTGCATTTCTAAAGTGCTCCCTGATCAAATCTCGGTGTACATTCACACATGTATGTAAGCCTCTTGTGGTAACATGAATGTCACATGAAAATTATGTTAATTTAAACGTAGACAACGGAAGTCTCTACTTACCTGTACTTGCTCTATAAATAAACAAGCTTTTAGGAAATGAAATTAAATGAAATGATTTTATAAGGATGTTCAGCTGGTCTGAGTGATGTGACAATTGCCTTTTTTATTTTTTTATTATTTTTATACATGGACATGGGCGAAAAGTATACTGTATGTATTTAAGTACAGTACATATAAATAATAATTAAAAAATGTATGTGTACAATCGATTGGAAGTAACCCTTAAGACCACAACCTTCAACCATAACCACTATTATAAAAGCAGACTAGAACAAGGATTTAAGATACATGTAGTGCTCATGGGAAGAAACAGTCGCACATCGATGCACTCCTTCACAATGGATGTGTCCAATTGTCTGCAAGTTTAGATTACAGTGGGTCAAAACTACATGTACAATTGTTGAAAACACGACACTACTGTAACCGTACAATTCCTATATATTTGTCTACACATTTCCCTTTAAGGAGGCCCAGGGGCTGCCCGAAGATCCGACGTCATGCTTTGAGGCTCGTGAATTATGCCAGATACTGGCCGCCCGGCCACCATGTTTGTTTTTTTTTCCATTGAGTGAATCTCCATGGAAGTGAATCTCCATTTTGACCTGCGCGATGATCCATGGGCGTCCAAGCACAGTATCTCCAGCGATATAGTGTATGGATGGTAGAAATAAATGTACATGCGCGTGTAGTCGAGTTATTCGAGCCTCGGAGCGTGACGGCAGATCTTTGGCGCAACTTATCCAATGAAATTCCTTGAATGGTACAGCCGGAGCCTGTCTCTATCCCTGATAGCATAAAGACCAGTCTAGCGCAGCTGGTACAAGCTTACATGTACAGTATGCTTATAATGTACAGTACATGCAAATACTTTACCCTGAATATGCGACAAGTGTAAATCATTTCACTTGGTATGACCACATAAACAAATCAGTATTCAGGCTTCTGGATTGTCTTAAGCATGGAGGCAAAATGAAAATTTATGGAGCAAAACCTCAACAAACAAGCTTAGAATGCAGCATGGCAAACAAACTGAACAGAAACAGAATCAAGTGGGTTTCACCTACATGATGCTGGCGTGAAAGAACCATCTGAAAATCGTGAGGGGTGGAGCATGCAAAAAAAGAAAGTAACAGTTAGTGTGCAACAAATTTTTTTTTGGGGAAAAGGGGAACTTTGGGAGGGGGGGTACTAAACATATGAGGCATACTTCAGCATAGGATTTGGAGCTTGGTAAAATCTTTAACAAAAAGCAATAATGATACTGCAGCTACTTCAGCAGTAATCTGCTTTAAAATCTGTAATAAAATAACATAAAAGAACATCTCTGGAATAAAAATGTGGTGACCAAAGAAATACAATAAAAAAAATGATTTGTCTAGAAATGACAATCCGAGTGCTTTTTAAAGATGTATTGCCCGTTTTTGTTTTTGTTTTTCCACATTTTACTGGCAATTAAATGATTGTCTTTGCCACCGGCGATTCCCTGCAATTTGGTATTGAATCAGAAAAGTACGTGTGTATTTTGCTTAAAATATTAAAGAAATATTTCACATACTATTTTGAAAAAATGGTTTAACAACTTGATTAACCCTCCTACCATAGCTGACCTTTAGTGGTAAGTAGCTACATGTATAGAGGTCAAAAATCAGTCAACTGCCCGTTTTTAACTGTTGACCCAAATGAGCACACAGGGGAATTTTTGACTTGTTTTTACTGTCATTTTGACCACCCCGAACAATACCAGACAATGCTTTTACCAGTCAGAAACGGTTGACTCATTTTGGTCTGTACTACACGTAAGGTTTGACAGTGTTCGACTTTTAAGTGTACTAGATTATACCTTTTGATACATTTTGACTGATTTTGACCCTTGCCGTCATCGGAGGGTTAAATGCCCAAATGAATTCAAGGCAGACCAAATTACCAATTCATTTGGTAACTTTATTAAGTACTGTAAAAATTGCCTCTGGCTTTGTTGGAGGGGAGTTATCATTTTAAAGATTTTCAAAACGGAAAATATTAATCTTCAGATTTGATAGAAAACTGCTTGGAATCACCAGTGAAATACACGTACAAGTCGTCAAAACCACGGGCAATACATCCTTTAAAAAAATGCAACAAGTGCACATGGGCTTTTGTACATTATGTAGATGCACATCTCGCAAATATAATTTGTTTATCACTCAGTGTGACTCACAAACCCCTGAAACTTTGACTTCAATAAATAAATGTAGTACCTACAACCTTCACCTACTCGTATACACTTTAAGAACTCTTGAATTTTTGCAGTAACAATAACAAATCTAAGCTCTCTACTGTCTCAGGGCTACATGTATGGCAAGCACTATTATGTAGCAAGCTTCTATAATGCATTGCATGCTGATGAACATGCGACTTCAGTAGTGTAAACATATAAATGAGTGCATAGACATAATTACCACAAATAGGATGTTAAAGGGACACTGTCGTCACGATCAGAGAAGACTTTCAACAGGGCATGGAATCGGTGTCCTATTTTAAGGTGAACACAGCGACTGAAAAATACTGGCTCATTTATGCAGCAGCAATGACCTTATCATGTAGGGTATTGTTTCCAGTCACCGAGTTAATGTAAAACTAGCACTCTGATTCCATGCCCTGTTCATCGTGGTGATACTGTCCCTTTAAAACATGCAATACGCAAATAAATATGAGTCAAGCTGATGCCATTATGTCAATGAAATTGAACATCACAGTGTATATATACTAGAGTTGTATGAGTTGAGACATGTAAATAGAGTTGAATGGATAGTTTTGCGATTGTACATACAGTGTACATTGTTAACTACACAGGAAATGGGCGGGGTGTTGGCAACAAGTATACAGGGAGACAGCATAACTCTCCTACAATCAGTGCAATTTTTGAAACAATCCATTCAGGCCACTCCAAGCCATTGGCTGTTGCCAGTGGCCTCCTATGGTTACTCTTCTGTGCACTGTCACACCACTGAGATTGCAGGGTAAAGTGGTCTCCCATCGATACATTGCAGGCCATACTAATATGTTCAAACATTTACAGTGGCCTTGGGTGGCACACAGTTGATTACTTAGAAAGGACAGCAGGCTTGTATATGGGTCATTCCATGAATGTGGGACACTGTTTTCCATGTATTTCAGATATTGGGGCCTGTGCTATTCCTTACATCGTACGACCTGATGATTATAACTTTCACCTATTGTTGCATCTCATACAGACCTACTATGACAACAAACAAAAATTTCTTGGGTCTCCCCTATTTTGATCCATTAACTTTAGTCAGTATATTACACAACGTAACAAGACACGGTGTCCCCTTGTAATTTTGTTACATCGTTAACCTCATCAGGTGAAGCAGGAAGTAAATACATGACACCAGTTTTAATGTTTGTATCTATTATTTTAAAAGATGACAACCTGCAAAACTATGATAAATAAGGTAACAAAACTGTTTTTTTTCCTTCTTTATTTAACCCCAACTCCCTAAGCATTGTTACTGAACAATAAAAATCCTTCAAAATCCTCCAACTGCTTTTGTTGTCTAGGGAGTTAGGGTTAATGAACTTAAAATTTTGACCTCCATGTCACACTTTGGGTCCCACGTTCATGGAATGACCCACATGTATGTACTGAAGGTTGCTCAAGAGCAGAATTTTGTGGATCGGAGTGGCCTCCATGTGTAGGAGGGTTTATGGGTTGTTTTGTTCATTTGATTTGTGTATAGTTCATCATGTATGGACTAGAAATTAACCACAAATGTACATGTAAATTTTGTTAACAATGTACATGTACTTGTAGTACTCTCTTCTACAATTTGTGATTATTTTATCATAAACATTTTTAACATGTACATATATTGCCAACAAACTGAATAACAAAAAATGTCACCTCCAATCTGTACATACTGTACATGTATGTACACATGCAATATGACATGTACAATGTATGTACATGAATCAGTATTTGTACATGTAATACAATGTAATACATTTACATGTACATGTATTACACATGATCACACTACAATGATCACACTACAATAAACTGTAATAATGCCCTTGAAGCAATGCTTTGTACTGCAACTTTTTTTTCAGCTGAATTTTCATTCAAATCACTGTCAATTGTGCATGCATGATTGAATTTCAACCATTTCATTACCAGCTGTGTAGAACATGTCATTCTGTCATTTGCTTTTTGAATTTTTTAAATTCATGCAATACTTGTTGAGATATTCTAAAAAATATTAGGGGGAACTTAGAAGATGTGATGGGTGTATATAAAATACCTGATATGCTCAAAAACCTATTTCAAAATGGTTATTTATATACATGTATGTGTACAACCATTGATCAGATAATGTAAGTTTCTTGAAAGGATGTTGTTAATATTGTTGTCATGTTGTCACTTAAGGTGGTAACTTACATTTTCAGGATATCAAGTTGAGAGGTTTTAAGTTTAAAACATTATTATTCTTAACTATTTTTTGCAAGATTTTACCTAAAAAACAACACATTGCATACATGTATCTTAAGTAAGTACATATGCGTACATACAGTTTGCCGTGTTTTGTCCAAAAAAATGCCTCGCAAACTTATTTCAGACTCAAAACAAATACATGTGTACAAATGAACATTGATCACTGTCAGATGAGACTTTGTATCCAAGACTGCGACCTCGAGACCTTATGTTTATTACTTTTGAAAAACACAATTGGATTTAAAGTGATATATTAGGCCTACATGTATATGTGCTGAATAATAATCTTTAAAGGGTCTATGAAGTGTGTTTTTGTCTTTATTTGTTATTGTTATTTTATCAGTTGATATGAATAAAAAACAATTTTAAGTTTGTTTTGTGTCTTGAGTGGATATTTTAATTAAATTTAAAAAAAATTGTTTCAAATTTTGCACGACGTGATGTGGCGCTGTTCGTGACGTACACCTGGGCAGGGAGCCTTACGCTGGACGGCATGGTCTGGTGCCCAGAGGCGGTACGGGTACCAGTCTAACCATGATTGCGTCGATTCGTCACATGTGCTGTACGTAATATACAATCACTTCCAACTAGATTCCCCGAGAGAACAAAGCAAACAAAGGTTTTTATCGTTTTGCTAGCATGCCTTTTTAACCCATTATTGTTGGCCATCTACATGTAGGTAATAAAACAGTCATGAATTTATTATGTGCAAATAATCGCAATATGAAAGTCTATTTTATATAAGCTTTTTCCTGGTCTGTATTTTTGTGACCAGTAAGTCTTCAAGACGTCATTAGTCCGAGAACGAGAGCACCGGCAGTCGAGACCGAGACCTACAAAGTGTCTTGAGACCGGTAACACCGACACATATGTGATGTGATGTGATCTGGGGAAACCCTTCACATGGTGAAATTTGTCATTTTTGTGTTATATACATCAAATTAACGAGGACACTGTGCCGTTTTCAAAACTGTTTTATTCATGATTCTAGGTTGTCGTTACTTGAGTTATGCTCTCAGGAAGTTATAGCCGCCGCTGTCCTTAAAAAACAATGGCGGAAACGAAAAACAAAGACGTTTTTATATAAAACGATGGAATTTTTATTTAATATTTTCAAGAATGGTCACTTAGATATTAACAATTAAAATGGTAACAAAAACTCAAATTGTCAAAAAAAAATGAGGAGACTATTTTGCCATTATCTTCGGTTGAAAACAAGTTCGCCAACATCCAAAGGGTTTTCCCAGATCACATCACATATGGTAAGATTATGTCATTTTAAAACTCTCCTGCTGTACACGTACATGTACCTGAACTTTTGTGGCAAGTAGCTACATGTATAGAGGTCAAAATCAGTCAACTGACTGTTTATAACTGTTGAACCAACTGTGCACACAGGGGCATTTTTGACTGGTTTTGACAGTCATTGTGACCACCCTCAACAATAAAAGATGCTTTTACCAGTGGTCAACTCATTTTGGCCTGTAAATGTACTACACATTAGGTTTGACAGTGTTTCACTTTTAAGAGCCCCAGATATAACTTGGCAAGTATTTTGACTGATTTTGAACCCTTGCAGTCACAGAAGGGATATTATGACACAGATTTGCATCTGAATTACACATTTTATATACAAGAGCCACAGTGCTAATTAAACACATGGCTACATGGCTGTTAAAAACAGAATACCACCTCAAGCAATTGCTGTAGAATACATGTATTTAAATGCAGTATGGCAGTATGCAATTACTGGGAGCAGTCAGGCAGAACACCTATTGTCTGAATACAATTTGCAGTGCTTTATTTGTGTTCAGATTCCTATTGGCTTATAAAGTGTGTGTGCTGCTGCTGAATTACCACCACAAGGATCAACAAACATGTTCCTTCAAAGTGCAAAAATAAATCATAATTTTGATAGTGATGTTTTTTTCAAGGGAAGGTACAACCATGGAGCTATAGCTCCATGGTACAACATTGGTAATTACCAGATTATCAAATTAACAAATAACTATCTAATTATTTTGATAACAAATTTTGGCTTGGTCACACCCAGACAGTATCCTCTTTTTTTAAATTTTAATAAATCATGCAGCACTGCTGTTAAATGTTCTAAGAATAGCCTAGAGCTGTTGATTTCTGAACTAAGCCTCTCTGGTGCGAATTTATTATGCCAATCCAAATAAACTAGTGGGCTATCGCGGAGAGAGAGAGAAGAGAGAGAAGAAGCAGAGAGGAGGAGGAGGAGGAGGAGGAGGAGGAGGAGGAGGAGGAGGAGGAGGAGGAGGAGGAGGAGGAGTAGGAGGAGGAGGAGGAGGAGGAGGAGGAGGAGGAGGAGGAGGAGGAGGAGGAGGAGGAGGAGGAGGAGGAGGAGGAGGAGGAGGAGGAAGAGAGAGAGAGAGAGTCTGATCGTAAGATGATAATGGATCACCAGCTACATTATCAATTTATTACAATGACAGCATCACAGGGATGTTTTCATTCAAGGCAGCATCAACACCCAAACCGTGTGGCCATCAATGGCAAAATTTCTTTAACTGGCTGATTCGGCCAAGACTGATTCCCTTGAGACGTTTCCGTTCTTATTTTTGGAACTCCACACAGGTTGAGACGGTGTCAGAAATTGATTAGCACTATTAATGTTGTTTATTAATTGTTTATATATTTTTTTGTTTATTTAAGAAAATTTTAAAGAAATCTACAGGAAAATATAATTTAAGGAAATCTGCAGATACTGTTAAGCTCATTTCCATTTTATCACCTTAAAGGAAATACAGTGAACATTACTGAATACTTGTTACATGTACAGTTGACGATATACCATCCAGACAATTAAATACAAGAACCATTTTAAGTTTACAAATTTTCAGACAGAATAATTTAAGTGTGTGTGTTACTGTTAAAATACTAATTTTTAATAGAAGATCTTGAACTCTGTTTTGTGAATTTCGTGTAGCATTTTCCCACATGTACATGTACGTGATACAACGAACTCTGAACATGCATGTATTATAAAGTGCTTCATTACATAAAATACATGGAATTGAAAATACATATCATGGCCTAGCGGTTATGACCATATTTACTCAAGAGAAACCATACATGTATATATATATATATATATATATATATATATATATATATATATATATATATATATATATATATATATATGTATATATATATATATATATATATATATATATATATATATATATATATATATATATATATATATATATATATCTGATTTACATTTATTATCCATGCACCAGTACGTGTAGCATACTGTCCACTTTTAATCATAAATTTACACTCTGCCGGCAGGATTTCAGACTTAATATCGCCTAGGATTCGGACGTGTACAGTATATGTCCCCAATCATTAATTAAACCTGTTCCACTGTATGACAGCCATGAGCAATGGTATAACAGTGTTCAATTTAAATGACTGAGCACAACAACACTGAAGCCATCTGAATTTTATATTATCAAGAACTACATTCACACATAATTATTACAGAATGGAAATGTACAACACATACATACATGTAGCCTACATGTATTTTGTGTACACTTTATACAGTAAGAACAAGTTCAATTCTGGAAAGATAAATTGGTTGATGTAGTATGTACAATGCATAACTACAAACATTTTTTTTTCTACTGGGGTGCATGTAATTATAAGGAACACTTATCAGGAATGTTGGGGAAATGATTTAACTAGTATTAAAATTTCACTTTTGTGCAGTTTACAATGTAGAACGTTGGTTTCTGTTTTTAGAAGGGGAAAGTGTCAGCTTTTACCGTTGTCTGTTGTTTAATTTTAATCGTTTAAAAATAATTTATCATTTTTTTGGATGACATGTTTTGGATATTGTTTAATAAGTTGTGTTTTTTTAAACCCTCCTACTGTTTGACCATTTGAAACCATTCAAAATTTCCACTTACCAAAATGCCCTTTGGTTTTGTACACACATGGTGATACCATTTGAACAGTGTTGGTAGCAAGCTTTACTACCATTCAAATCCATTCAAATGCATAGAGGGTCCATTGATTCACCACTTAGAAGTATCCAAACAAGGTTTTGTATTAGCTGACCTACCATTCAAAACCATTTGGGGGAATCAATACTGTACACAGTTATTTCACCATTCAAAACCACAAAAGTGAATGGTTTCAAATGGTGCATCAATTTGTTTGAAAAAGGTACCAGAAGTAGGAGGGTTAACCTGTGATAAATTGTGTAAATGAAAAAAAATATTGGTGATGGGTCCTGCTATTGATAAAAGCTGACTGATGCTTCACTTTTTATTTCATCGTTCATGTTTAGGCAAATCACCAGCAACGGCTAGGGCCATCCAAAGTTATCAATATTATTTTCACAGTTGTACAGAGATTACTTTGCAAGACCCCTCCTCCCCACCCCTGATTTTAGTACTCAATATTTGTTCTTCCATCCCCTCTGCTTTCTCAAATGCATAAAAATAAACTAACTGGAACTAAACTACCTTTGAAATCTTGATAATTGTGGATGGCCCCTAACAACAAACCCCCTTCCAATTTTTGTCCTGTGCATTTGAAACCTTCAAGGCAATTGGACTCATTACGTGGAGCTAAATATAGTACTCAGCTGTCAAACAAAATGAGACTAATGCTTTGGAAGGTCTGCGAATGGCGACCAGGCAGCAATACATAGCCAGTGTGTACAATACGTACATGATTTATTCAGCCCTGGGTGTGATTCGGCAGTTTTGAAAAATCCATGTAAATTTTGCTCGGGGTATTGGGGCTGCTGTTGTGAAATCTACAGTTCTGAGCATTTGCTTTGCTTTTCCTTTATTGCTTAAATCTTTCAAATCCGGAGGATCACAACATTGCAATTTTTAAAAATCTGGACATCCAGAAAAATCTGGACAAATTACACCCCTGTTTATTCTTTATAAATTTGTAAATCCATTATACGCTTTTTGTAATCTAAATGAATCCATACTAAAGAATCATGATATAAATGTGTATAAAATCCAACCTATAAACGTTTCAGCTTATTTTTTTTAATTGTGACGATAATGATAAAATGAAACAAATGCATTCAGATCCTATTCATTTCAACGTGGAATTTCAGTCTTTGGATCACAGAAGTTCATTTTGGATAATTTCTTTAAATTCACTCAATTTTAAAGGCACCCAAGACAGAAATATTTCAAGGGATGTTCAAGAGACCATCATTGACTTGAGCTGTAATCATTTCAGGCCTGGAATACCACAGAGGCCTTGGTGCCCCCTTAAAAATGTTCCCATATAGACATTCTGATATGCTAACTGAAATGCCCTTTACTCAGGAAAAGATGTGTTGCCCGTACAAGAATGAAAGCCCAAGCCCAACATTCAATGTTTTTCAAGATAGCCAAAATCTATTTTGTGTACTAATTTTAATTTTGTGTGTGTGTACCAAGTGTATTTTTAAAAATGTTTGATTCAGGACTTCAACTGACAAAGCATAATAATAATAATAATGTGTGGATTTATATAGCGCACGTATCCACCAACTAAGTGGTGCTCAAGGCGCATTATATTATTATCCCTGCTCATAAGGCTCATAAATCATTCCTGAAACCATCTCAGCTCCCTGGGGAGTATACAGCTCAATTGCTGCCATTTCTAGCGCATATAGAGCAAACCAACTCTGCCTTCACAGGTACCCATTTAACCCCTGGGTGGAGAGAAGCAATTATGATTAAGTGTCTTGCTCAAGGACACAAGTGTCACGGCCGTGATTCGAACCCACATTATGTTGCTAACACCAGAACTTTAATCCGGTAAGCTAGACCGCTCGGCCACGACACCTCATGTTTTCTTTTGAGTTTTTAAATTTTTTATTGGAAGGCAATATTTTGTTGATTGGGTTTTTTGTTATTTTGAATTTGTATTAATATCATATTTATAATTACATTATTAATTAATTTCTTAATATTTGTTTTAACAATTTAAGTAATTTTGGGAAATCACATGGACTGTTTCTATTCTTCTTCAGATATTTAACAAAATAGCTCCTTTATTTGATGCCTTAAAATTAAAAAATACATATAAATATATCAGTGCCTGGTTAATGAATATTACACCTGTAGTGCCATGACTGAGCAGTTAAGTGCATCAGACTTGTGTTCAGATGACAAGAGCCATCAATTCGAATCCTGTACGGTGACCATGGTGCCCTTGAGCAAGACACTTTACCATAATTGGTTTCTCTCCCCCCAGGAGTAAAATGGGGAACCAGTGAGGGCAGCCTTGGTTGTTGTGTTGGACTAGCCCTAAATGCATCAAAAACAACTGCAATTGAGCTGTATACTACCCAGGGAGCCGAACTGGATTCAGGAATGATTTATGAGTGGATGAGCAAGGAGTAATAAAGACCTCTTAGCACCTGTTTAAAGGATACATGCAGTGCACCATAAAAAAAACATCATACATTTATGATGTAGAGAGTACCAGCATTTTTGATTATAAACATTCACGCATGTACAAAAATTGTACATAAAGAACACTGAGCAAAATATATTTGTTGTAAATAGTACAATTATGTACTTATATCCCTGTATGTACACAATGTACAATACAATACAATACACAGCGCTTGACTCCTACCATGTACAGTATAAACATATAAGTATTCATCTTTTAACAAGATACATACATACATACTGCACATGTACTGTATGTAGTAGTAGTACTGTAAAACTGGTAATTTTCGCGCAACATTTATTTTCGCGCTTTTCGCGTAACGATTAGACAGCGCGAATTTAAAAACACGCGAATTTATTACTAATATTTTCTTTGTTTACCTCTACCCCTGGCCCCGTAATGAAGACGTACCTACATGCATTGCGCTGGTGCACGACTTCGGCACTATAATTAGGTCACCTTTTGAAGTGGTAAATACCGTAATTTCCGGAATATAAGCCGTGGCTTATACGTTGATTTTGACACGGTAAAAGTTGCCTGCGGCTTATACGCGGTGCTGCTTATACGCCGAGGTATGAATCTTGAAGAACAAAACACAATGCACAATTAAGCAAAAATCGTTGGTAAACAGACAGAAACAGAAACCTAAAAACCTTTATTGTTCATAGCGAAAATGGTCTGGTCAATGTCAGTTTTAGTGAGCGGACCTCGATACACACAGATTTATTCAAAACTTCTGAAAAAACCGTTGCAACGTTTAGCGCCAGCGACATCAGAGTCCACGACGTAGATCATCGTCTATGCCATGCGTGTACCAGAGAGCCAATGGGATAATTCGTTATATCGTAGTCTGTGGAAGGATCCAATAGGAAAATTCGTTACACATGGCAGGCGATGAGTCATCGTTTCGTTGGTTGCCGTTGCAGTGATTACATGTAGCCTACGTTGTGCAGAAAGCAGGCAACCAGCGGGACTATGTTCGACATTCCCGAATGCCGTAAATTGTGATATGATACGGGAACGGAACAGCAAAATAAAAATGTCGCAGAAAGCTGCGATGCAGAAATTTCGAGATAAATACTTAGAAAGCTCCCCAGTTATTGCTGCCTCCAAACTTGGGGAACTTCACCTATTTTGTAAAATATGCAGCACGGATTTCTTCATGAGCCATGGTGGCCTTAACGATGTCAAGAAACACGTGGAGTCGAAGAAACATCGATCCCACAAGCAATGCCGTTGATTCCTGTACATGCACATGTATTTCGGACGTGCGTAAAATGTGCCAAACTTTACTATTAGTATTAGTATTACGAATTTTCACTTGTCAAGGTATGCTATTGTGTCTTTTTCAATACATTTTGACTCGAACGCAACACTATGACCCCCTTTGTGGCGATGTACCGACAGTGAGTGGCATCCGGCGGGCCTCTGTGTGTGCGGCTTATACGCGGTGCGGCTTATATGAATCTTGTTTTGGTGATTTTGGGGTAGTGCGGCTTATATTCCGGTACGTGTCAACCACATCGTGTGCATTGTACTACAAGTCAAATATTTACCGTGCGCGAAAGCAACAACCCGCGAATGTGTCGGTAGGGTGGCTGAGCGCGAAAAATTACTCGCGCGAAAATTACCAGTTTTGCAGCAGCAGCAGCAGCAGCAACAGCAACAGCAACAACAATAATTACACGAGGTATCACAGCGCTGTACATTATTACCCCTGCTCATCAGGCGCATAAATCATTCCTGAAACCATCTCAGCTCCCTGGGGATTATACAGCTCAATTGCTGCCATTTTGGCGCATATGGGCTAATCAAACCAACTCTGCCCTCACAAGTACCCATTTACTCCTGGGTAGAGAGAAGCAATTATGGTATTTAAGTGTCTTGCTCGATGACACAAGCACCTTAGTCGCAGTCAGGATTCGAACCCACATTCCGATGACTCGGCCATCAGAACACAAATCTGATGCACTAAACCACTCGATCATGGCACTCCATAATGAAGAACTAAAGATCAGGATATATGTCAGCCAATGCATTTTTAATGGAAGGGAAAACACTGGAACTAACCAGATTATCAAGTTAACCGATTATTATCTCGAAACTTAAGCCCTTTTCACACGAGCACCGATAACAAAGGTCCTTGGTAATGGGCGCCAGTTGTCTGTCGCCTCGGTCGTTTGCGATTTTTTAACAAACTTTCACACGACTTCCACTCACGCCAAAACTAACGTCCCTCGTTTTCCATGGAGAGTCAAAGGTCATGATTGTGCAATCCAATATTTCACTGGTACCGCGCGCAGAGCTTATTCACTGAACGCTTTATTCTACATTACCAGTGGTATTCCCGCGAAGATATACGCATTGTGCGAAGTCTAACGTTACTTTCTCCCACATTTTGCTTTCATTTCCTTCCCATTTCCCGACAATTTTATTTTCGTTTTATTATGGATATCGAATCAAGTATACTTGCAACAATTCAGACGGATTCACAGAGCCAGATTTCTAACGTAAGGCCATCCAACGAGAAAAATAAACGTGTCCATTTCATTCACAGATCAACGTGATGGGGACGTAGAAGTTGTTTACCAACACACATCCGGGATTTATTGCAAGCTGATTTAGTGACGCGTTCTGCGCATGCGAAATGATACCGCCAAAGCAAGGGTCCCCTGTTTGGGCACACGAAGCGTTTCACACGACCTATCGTGGCGATTTTAACATCGATGCGATTTTTAGTCAAGGTCCCTTGTTAAAACGGTCTCGTGTGAAAGGGCCTTTACTTGGTGTAAAGTTGGTACAAGAATTAATCATCCTGTGAAATTATCACGTCTAAAGTGATTTGGGCAATTCCATGGTCACGTTACATTTTTGAGGTGTTGGGCCAACTCTTAATGCCATAATTTCCTTATATATTTCACTCATTAGTTTTTTCATAGAAGTTGCATTATACCCAGACCATGCTCCGCATAAAATTAATAATTTCAGAAATTTGTTATATGTACGTGATATAAGAGAAAAATGCTGGTTACTCATGTTACATTTTTCGGACATGCATATAATATTGAGTTTTCTCTTACATAGCGTACATATTTAACAAATTTCTGAAATTATTTTGTGCCGAGTAATATTTGGGTATAATGTAACTACTGTGAAAAAAATGACAAGTGAAATATACATTATATTATAACATTAAGAGTGGGCGCAAAAATTCAAAAATGTAACGTGAGTAACCATGGAATTGCCCATTTTATCTTGGTGATAAAGGAATTGATAAATGTTCATTGTACATGTACAATGTACATCGTGTGTACAATATGTACATATACTCTATGCTAAAAAAATTTCCATACGGCAAATTTTCAAACATGAAAACAGAAAAACCTATTTAAGTTGTTTAATCTTAACACCTGTTGTGATGAAACGTTTCAATATATTTTGTGAAAACTCCAGGGTTAAATTTGAAATGGCCATACATTTCCATATAGCAATGAATGTTGAACATGTACTTGTACCTTCCTTTAAATACAAGATGCACGTATGTAATGCAGATCTATAGTTCAGGAAATGTCACAGTCATTGCATTCTTTTTAAAGAGCACCTATCCATGGATACAGATACTAGGAACACTTACACAGATACACTTGTTGTGTACACTGTATTTCCTCCAAGTGGCATCACCTTACATGTACATTGTACCCACAACACAAGTGGTGCACTTGACTTTACAACAAAACTCAGCTAGAAAACACAAAGACTGACACTTCAAGTGGGCAGCCAGCAAGCACTGGGTAATGCGCAGGGGCCATGTAATGGTTATATGGTGCCTTGCAAGTTGCACACCTCTCTCCTTGAATCCCAACAGAATACCCTGGAATCTCATCACCGTGAAAACCTAAAAAGGTTACATATTCCCAGAGGAAACCTCCTTGACAAAGGTATACCTAACATGCAAATTTATTTCAAGAGGGTATAATGTAGAGCTCCGTTTGTCTTGACAGACAGACTTTGAAATGTGTAGACGTTCCTGTTTCACATATCATTGTTAAGAGTTGCTCAGTTACCCTGGGAAAACCTACATGTAGTTAACTGATGATGTTTGCCCATTGGGTAATCTCAACCTTTTTGTAAAAAAAAAAACCTTTCATAAATAAGCTTGCGATCTAAGCCAAGTTTGCTTTTTTGTTCTGGGAACAAAAAAATGCACAAAAATGTCAAGGGCAACCAAACTGACTAAAGCCCTTTTCACACTACAGCTCATATCGCCAGGGAATACAACCCCAGGGAGGCCCCGGGAGTTTTTTTACCCCGCGGTTACCCCGGTGTAGTTTCACACTGTCCCCGCCCGCATATTCCCTGGGTCGTTATTCCCAGGGGTTCCGCACGTACATTTCACACTATGATCAAACCCCAGGGCAACCGCGCTGTATTTTTTGGCTAACGGAAGTCATGAATATAGCTAAATAAAATCAGTTTAATAAACAACATTAACTCTGAGCTTGTGGGGTTATTAAATTTAAGCACATTTCCCCCAACCATTCTTTTTTCCAGACATTCCCTGCTAATTTCTTGATTTATCTATCATTAAAACCCCACTTTCCTACATTTCCCCAGGAAAGGAGTCAAACTCTGTGGTGCTATCCCTACTCCGGAGCAAGCTTAATTTTTTTCCAGGACAAGTAGACAAGGGCAGCCCGGGGATAAGGCAATACAAGTGTCAAAATGCCGGCGTAAATTCAACGGAAGCATCCCTGGGATATTTAGCTAGTGTGAAGACGGCTTATGCAGTAACTGCATTACATACCGTTTCCTAATGTATGGTACAGTATAACCCAAACCCATGATTTGTGTTAGGCACTAGCGTAATTGGATAAAATCAATAGGTATTTCTGCACAGGCATGCCAACATTCAATCTAATCTGCTATCATGTGTTGATGTGCCGGTAAGAGCCACATCTCTGACGTTGTACCAGCAAGACCTTGTCCCGTCAAATGCCACTTACTTTTATATCGCATAATCAGACTTGATGCCACACCAGATGCGTACATAGTATCCGCCAGAAACCCACATATCTGATCCACAAGGGGAGGGCGCAAGGAATGCGAGCAGTTGTCGTCCATGACGCTTTAACCATGCATATAAAAAGACGGACTAAAAGCCATATGTTCCAGTACAGATATTGTTCAGGATAATGAATGCAAGGGTACAATGTACCACTAAGTACTGTGCTAATGGGTATCAAATTATGACAATTGTATTGATTATTTAAATCAGACGAGACTGTCACGCATACAAGAGAAAATCTGCATTAATGCACAATTGATTACTTTGCTGAATAATGTAAATTGACTTCACACCAATCTTTTACAGTTCAGCGAACACTAGCAACCACTCTCAATATCAAAGGAAATGTTTAACATAATTACACGTACATGTGTGATTTCTTATTGTTTCATTTCACTAAATGAGTAATTCCATGAAAAACGCATTTAACCCTAACCACCCTGAATCCATCAAAATCCATCCCCCTGTTTTGGAGGATTTCGGCGGATTCAGGATTTCAATAGTTTTTAACTGCTTAGTCATGTTGGTTGATGTATTTTGATGGATTATAGTTACATGTACTGTACATGTACAGCCAACACTTGTATACTGTGTTAGATTTTGATGGATTCTATGCAGTAACATACTATACAAATTTTCATGTGAGCATGGTATCCTGAATCCGCCAAAATCCACCAGAAATTTAGTGGTGGATTTTGGCGGATTCAGGATATGTCCAATATCTACACTGGCAGATTCTGATGGATTCAGGACACCAGCATTTTGTGTGTGACAAAAATGGTGGATTTTGGTGGATTCGGGATACTTTCTAGTAAAAATACCCAAGGGGTTAGAGTTAAGCATGTACATTCTTTTCCATTTAGTAATTAGTGGCAAACTCTCCGTTAATTTCATTGTGTATTTAACAAGAAAATAGTGAAAATGCATTTAGTTTTTCGTATTCATTATAATGAGGAATTATTGTCTGATGAAGTTGAAAATGTTAGTTTGGAAATTATTTGTACTAATTCTACTGAAAATAAATGAAAGCACCTCAGTCGGATAGATTTCAATTTGTTATCATCTTTACACGAACTCTACACTCAGTAAGTTTTATGTAGAAATGTGATACATGTAAATGATGTTTTGTGAGGTTAACAAAAAATTAGTGGCTATAACCCATAAATCCCCTTTGATAAAATTCCAATTTACATGTAAATGCATTGTGTTTCCAGTAGAACAATTTACGCCAAAAGCAATACAATTTCAGTGCATTACACTGTATTACACTGTATAATACAATCAAAATATGTTAAAACTGTCCTTGTATTAGAAATTACCAAAGAGAGCCTTTGATTTATTGCATTCTGAGAATGTTTGACAATGCTTTTTTTCCCCCAGGAGAAATGGACAACTACAGTACACAATTTTAATGGATGTATAAAATAATGGACACCTACATTCACTCGTATAATAAGTAATGTTGGCCCTACACTTAAACTGTACACGTACACTGTCTCCATCAATGTACATGTATGTATGTATGATTAGGCCATTGTTTTTTTAATAACTTGGATTACAGACCCGACACCCACAAATCTCTTAGTTTTTTTTAAAATCGCGTGGGGAGAAGAAAGAAAGAAAAAAAAAGAAAAAAAAAGAAAAAAAATCTAAATTCCTCTATTTTGACTTTCCATGCATGCATCGCATATTAGTGTACATGTATTGCATTTACCTCGCTGCGCCACACCGTAACTCACTTCCCCGGCACCCCTTACCTGCAAATTTTCATGCAATTCGCAAAGGCAGTGGGGGTGGGGGGTGGGGGTGGGGGTGGGGGAAAGGGTGGGTGAAATGTCTGGTTACCACTCGATAAGCCACAAATCATCGGTGTCGCGATTCCGTGTACAAACTATTGAATAATTCGCGAAGGCAGTGGGGAAAAAAAAATGTCTGGTTGCCACTCGATGAGCCATGAATCATCGGTACTGGGAGTCCGTGTTACAGACTATGAACAAATTTAACGATTAAGGGCACTCTAATAGGAGAGGGCAATCAGTCGGTGGTGTGTTTTTTTTCTTTGTTTTTTTTTCGCCCCGTTACCTGCCCAACATCAGGAGAAAAAAATCCGTAATCCAAGTAATTTAAACAAAATAGCCAAAGGTACTATCCTTTTCCTAAGCAATCTAAATTACTATTACAGCACTTCCTAAATCAACCTGGAAATAGTACCTCAAGTTGACTTTTAACATTTATATTTGTTTCACAATACGAGCAACATCTTTCATTCAATGAACTCCAGATAGACCATGAACAAGTGCAAGGATCATGGGCCAAGACCAATGATGGTACACGTGGGATGGCTGCAAGGCATGTTGTGATCAATTGCTGGGAACACTCAATTTCATTTGGCAATTGTCAAATGCAATTAGTTTCCATTTCAGAGCCTCCGGAGCAATGGACTTAACACAATCAGAAACCCATTTTTAGTGGCCTGTACCTTTAATGTCAACAGTCATAAGCCGTGTTCGCACTGGACTTTTTTTTTGGTAAAACTTACCGAGACGATTGGGTACTTTTCCCATTTTAAGTCCAGTGCGGACAGCCTGGGACATTTTCCTCTCAGTTACTTTTCCTGAGTCCAGCGGTTACTTTTACTGGCCAACTGCTGCCCAGGAAAACTTACATCCGGCCCGAGTGCAAGGTCGTGCTACACAGGGACACCACGCATGCGCTTTGCATTGTTTCACCGCGCGGTGGGGGCGGGCCGTGCGCATTTAATGCATGTGCATGTGTAGCAAGTTTTCTGTGCGTTGTTGGGTCAATCAGGTCAACGTAGAAAGGTCACGCAAAGCGCCCTCATAAGTCATTATACTGACAGCTCGGTTACTTCTACCACGGTCTCGGTAAAATTTTCCCGTGTCGAAAGTCCAAGTGCGGACAGAGGTTACATTTGACCATTTTTCATTTTAGCATCGTCTCGGTAAAACCTTCCCAAAAAAAAGTCCAGTGCGAACACGCCTATAGTCTGATGCTCAAAAACTGCTCCATGAAGACACAACACTACTAGTACTACCTCAATGAGTCGATGATTTTTACCGATTCAGAAACCCATTTTAGTGAAATCTGTGGTCTATACCTTTAATGTCAACAGTCATAGTCCGATGCTCAAAAACTGCTCCATGAAGACACAACGCTACTACCTCAATGAGTCGACGATTTTTACCGATTCAGAAACCCATTTTAGTGAAATCTGTGGTCTGTACCTTTAATGTCAACAGTCATAGTCCGATGCTCAAAAACTGCTCCATGAAGACACAACGCTACTACCTCAATGAGTCGACGATTTTTACCGATTCAGAAACCCATTTTAGTGAAATCTGTGGTCTGTACCTTTAATGGCAACAGTCATAGTCTGATGCTCAAAAACTGCTCCATGAAGACACAACACTACTAGTACTACCTCAATGAGTCGATGATTTTTACCGATTCAGAAACCCATTTTAGTGAAATCTGTGGTCTATACCTTTAATGGCAACAGTCATAGTCTGATGCTCAAAAACTGCTCCATGAAGACACAACACTACTACCTCAATGAGTCAATGATTTTTAACCGATTCAGAAACCCATTTTAGTGAAATCTGTGGTCTGTCCCTTTAATTAATGTCAACAGTCATAGTCTTTACTCATAACTGCTCCATGAACTCCACAGTATATCAAGAATAAACAGGCTATGAGTCCAATGAGTTGACTGTTTTTATCAATTCACGGACATCAGAGGAAGAAGAGAAGGAACATTACTATTGAAATTCCAAAGGTCACATTTTTGTTTATTCTTCATACAAAGACACTGTATCAAAGTGGTGAATTGTGGAGGAGTTGAAACAACACTCGCATCAAGGTTATTATGTACATTGCACAGTTGTGCATGCATTCAACAAATGTTTGTACATGCATGGTGATGTACAATAATTGTGTCCATAAATTAACATGCAGGTGAATTACTTTTTGGAAGTGGTTATGATTTTGTTATGCTTTTTTGTGATTATTTATTTACACATGTACAGTATGCATATTTGGTCAATTAAAACATTCTACGTTAATAGAATGAATAGTTGATTTAATTTTGCCCTGCACCGACGTGTGTATAGCACTGCATACTCAGTGCTTTCCGAGTGTGAAAAAACTTCACAGGCGACTCGGGCGGGATTCGAACCCACGACCTCCTGCTTACTAGTGCAGACCTCTTAACCTCTCGACCACCGAGCTTGCCCGATGTTGATTGGCTGGCTAGAATCATATATAGCAGGTTCTGCGATATTTATGAATATGAATAGGAAGAATCGTAATACTTTTTAATTATTTTCCCGATAATAACACAATATGTGACCGCTCTACGAAACAGGGTATTAAGTCGCACTATGCTATTACACGTAAAGGGCTGTTCTATGTGGAGACGGGTGAACAAATTTTCACAAACTTTTCTTTTTTTTTTTGGTTTGTTGGCTTCTATAGTATCAATATTTTCATAATTTATTTTCAGAAATATTAATATTGATCAATAAAGATGAAAAAACAAACGTTTTTGTGTGCATTGTTTTCGTCTTTTGTTTTACTATTTGTCCGTTTTAGAGGGAAAAAAACACCAATGTTATGCTTTCGTAGTGATACGGTTTTAACACCCGCTATCAATAACATAACTTGCTATGGGCATTCAAGAGAGTTTAATTTTAGCTCATTTCTTTTTCCACTTAGTATGTTTAAAGGGCTGTATCTCTGAAAGCACTTTCGTTACATTGTAAAATATGAATATGCAAATTATTAAGATATCTCCAGAATGCAAAATGCTACAGGGGTCAAACCTGTACCAAATTAAAGCTTGTAATGTGACCAATTCAACTATATATATATAACTAATTTTTTTTATTTGTGCGACATAATATCCTTTTTTGTAGAGCGGGTCACATATAATAAGCTGAAACTTTCACGGGTCGATTGTTTCATGCGTATCTTGATTCAAAGAAAGTAAGGATACTTTTAGAAGCAGAAGTGCCAACATTAACAATATACAATGTAGATATGGCTTTAACCCTAACCTTCCAAAATCCTCTTGAAGGATTGAGATTACATGCTACAATGCTCTTTGCTAAAGTGAAGGATTTTGGAGGATTGAGGTTATTAGGCATACTTGCCTTTCCATGGTACATGTACATCCATGTTTGTTGTAGTGATTGCAAGGTCAGTGCTTGGGTCAATGGACACTGTTTATTGCTCCATGCATGCAGGGAGGGTCACTGGCCATGTACATGTATCACAGATTAGAAACACATGTGTGCATACATGTCATGTGCTTGCTTTACTACTGAAGGATTTTGGAGGATTCAGGTTATGTGTAAGCAAATGGGCCTAGGGAGTTAGGGTTAAGGATACGCTTCATGTTAACTAGTTTGAAATCAGTGTTTGTACAGGTGTGTGATTTGACAAAAGTAAAAAAAAAATGAAAAATAGGTGGCGGGCTTATGTCTCCCTTCTCAATTAAGTCTAGAGGACGAAGCCTCCTGAACATCCTGGATTTTTACAGACTCTCCACATCCCCGCAAATAAGATACTAGAGGTTTGGACAAAATACAGGTTATTTCTTTCTTCCCTTGGTTGCTACTTCTCTTCTTTTCAAGATAATTTTGAGGCAAAGGGAGATTTGTTAAAAAAAAAAAATAAATAAAAAATAATAAAAAACCTCATAAAGCACTAAGATGCATCTTAAGATGAGTTGTTAGTATTACCATAGTGATTTGTATTGTGACATCACACTTTGCTAAGCAATTAAGATTGATACACAGTTAAGATCAATCTTAGCTCTTTGTGAAATCGGCCCCTGGTTTGTAACAGTTCGAATAGTGACGTGTGCACATGTATGCATGCTAAACAGCATCAAAATCATTCATCTGTAAAATCCAATTCTGCTATTTTAAGGTCTTTTGTATTCCTTTCCCTTTCCAAGCCTTATGTTAGGTCCCTTTTATATTCTGCAAACATAACAAAGAAAAGGCCTATTCAAACTATCCAGAATTACGCAAGCCTACACAAGGTGCAAGGTATACATGTAGTATTGGTTTGACAATACGACGATCATACTAGGGAAGAAGGAAATACAGTGTGCTGTATTACAAATTGTGGAGTCATGTACGGTACATGTACTATAATGTCTGGGCTAAGAAGCTTCAACTTTTACATGCATTTTCCAAAAATGGGGGCAAAAAATCTCTTTGCAATGGAACTTACAACAGAAAAAATGGGGAAAAAAGAATATGTTTTAAAGGGGGTTATGTACCCCCACTGCCTTGGTAAATTTAAGCTTATTGTCATTTTAGAATGGTAATAATTGTACCAAACATCTGGATAATTATTCCGTCTGACAAACATTTTTGAGAAAATGTGAATAAAAATTCCAATTTAAAATGGATCATCAGCTGATACATTAGAATGAATGCAACCTCTCCTTAAATGGTCACGATCAACAGGGCATGGAATCGGAGTGCTAGTTTTAGATTAACACAGTGACTGAAAATAATACCCCCACATGATAAGGTCATATTACAGTTGCTGCTGCACAAATGAGCCAGTCATGTTCAGTCACTGTGTTCATCTTAAAACCCTCCCATTCACAACACCCTTCGTCTGTCATAGGGTTGTGAGGGATAAAACTATACAAGGGTTTTTTAAACTAGGACAGCGATTCCATGCCCTGCTCTGATTGTGACAATATTGTCCCTTTAACACCACTATCCCTCCTACTTCTGGTACCTTTTTCATACAAGTTGATGCACCATTTGAAACCATTTGCTTTTGTGGTTTTGAATGGTGAAATAACTGTGTACAGTATTGATTCCCCCAAATGGTTTTGAATGATAGGTCAGCTAATACAAAACCTTGTTTGGATCTTTCCAAATGGTAGTACAGCTAATACAAAACCTTGTTTGGATACTTCTAAGTGGTGAATCAATGGACCCTCTATGCATTTGAATGGATTTGAATGGTAGTAAAGCTTGCTACCAACACTGTTCAAATGGTATCACCATGTGTGTCCAAAACCAATGGGCATTTTGGTAAGTGGAAATTTTGAATGGTTTCAAATGGTCAAACAGTAGGAGGGCTATGAAATAAGATATTTTCACAGGTTGGTTTCTGTGGTTTTGAATGATAGGTTTCTGTGGTTTTGAATGATAGGTCAGCTGTATAGCTCTTGATTCTTATAATGTATAGGTGTACATGATTACAATATGTGATATTTAATATTTGATATTTGATATGATGTACATATGTGTATACACGGATAAAATGACTTAAAATGTAATATATAAAAATCAGATTTAAATGAAAATGAAATAATGAAGTGTTAGTGATAAGTGGTATGATTCATGTAACTATGATTAATAGGCATATGATATGATTAACTATCCTTGGTTGCAATGCTTGGTTGCAGTATGTGGTATATGAACTACTTGTAAAGCATTAAAACAAATGTGTAAGACCATGTAAAAAAAATAATAAAATAAATTATATATCAAATCAACCTTTCCAAAACAGAAATGAAGTCAGGACTCGCAGTGTATTAGCCAGGATTTGAACAAAGGGATTTCCAAATGTGTTATACTTAGGGTGTCTGAATATTTTACCAACAAAAGCTTCCAAAAGATGATATATTGCTGGCTTATGTCATGGTCTGGAGGGAATGTTTGTTTTATCCTGAACAAGAACAATGCTTTCACAACAATCTTGTAAGGGGGGGGGGGGGGACCAAAAATGTGCCAGTCGGTCAGGTCTGTGATAAATATGGGAAAGGGATGCTATATGAACTGCACATTTAACTTCTACTGGACCAAAAAATAATTGATTAAAACACCAAAAATCTGAATGAAACTCGGGCCAGGTCTAACCAAGTCAATCATGAAAGATCAACTTTAACAGGTGATAATGCTCAATTATGTATATATTTAATTTAGCATGGCATAATGGATACAACTAACTAATATTGCAGAGTACACGTATACAGCCAAAACAATAAAAAGGAATCCTAAATGGTTAAGATGCATATTATAAGCAGTCTAATCTACTGATGCAGCCTAAAGAAAATTCTACAATGCCATGATGCAGCCAGTGAATGGTAAGGCATGTGTTGCACAAGTCATGAAGCTACAGAAGGAGAAATAAACACCTACAATTTGAGACAGCAGGAACTACATGGAAAAAAACACCTACAATTTGAGACAGCAGGAACTACAGGGAAAAGAAAGTGTTAACATGTCTAGTTTTCTTCTGTGACTTATAAGTTCGACAACGGAAAGTATTTACTATCATAGCTGCACTGTACTCTAATGACATGGTCAGAGTTAAATCAGATGATAAAATGGCTGCCATCCAATAAGTTGTGCACAACTTTTTGTTGTTGAAGACACTTGGTGCAATGAAGTTAACATGAGCTTTGGCCACCTCAATAACCCTTACATAGTTTGATCTCTAAAAAACCTTTGAAGGGTTTTGAAAGGTAAAAAGTACTTGCTAGCGATGTGTAACGGTTTTGTGTGGGAATGCATCTGCATTGTATTGTTCTACATTGCTATTTCACCTTTCAAAAACTGACAGACGAACTAAGAGCAGGAGGGTCAATGTGTCCTCTACAGTTAATGTGTTTGTAGAAAAAGTGCAGGTATGATAGCAACATATTTTCTCTACAAGTCTAGGCTTCGTAAGCTGAAGGAAACTACATACTACATATTATTCAGCAATCGCATTCATATAGCTATAGGGCCTACATGTACATGCAGGCCTGATATTACACGGAGGCAACGGAAGCAATTGCCTTGGTGCCCCTTGAAGTGTTCTAATAGAAATTTACATTTTCCTCATAGAGGTGCCCTTAACCTAGCTTAAATTGCCTTGCCCTTACCAATAGATAGTATCAGGCCTGTACATGCATTAAAATCCTACTACTACAAGGGTCAAAACCAGTCAAAATTTTGATATACTTTCCAAGGTATATCTAGTGCACTTAAAAGTCAAACACTGTCAAACCTTACATGTATGTGTAGCAAGTACATTTACAGGTCAAAATGAGTCAACCGTTTTTGACTGGCAAAAGCATTTGTCTGGTCTTGTTCAGGGTGGTCAAAATGACAGTAAAAACTAGTCAAAAAATACCCCTGTGTGCACATTTGGGTCAACAGTCAAAACAGGCAGTTGACTGGTTTTGGCCTCTGTAGCAACTTCCCACTAAAGTGCAGCGATAGTAGGAGGGTTAATGCAAACAATGTTACCACACATAGAAACACTCTATGAAACTCCTTCGAACATCATCTCAAGACACACCGTTTTCATCTTTCTTTCAATTTATTTAGTTGTTCATCCCAGTTTTTTTTTCCCAGGTTGGACTTAATTTCTTTACATCAGAGAGTCCAGGGTATTAGGAACTTGTACAATGCATACAAAATGGTCTCGTGCCCTGATTTTTACCCGTCAGATGCCGAGTGTGGGTTTAAATCTTTGCCTATTTTACAACAGATTTAATTAGTGGGTTATGGTTTGTCAAAATGGAAAGAATGTCAAATCCAACAACCACTTTTTAAGGGTTTTTGGAAATTTTGTTCAACCACTAACCAGTTATAAAAGGTTTCTATCAAGTTTTTTGGGGTATAGAAAGCAAAAACTATCTTTAAAATCCACTTTTATGATGGATTTCGGACTTTATTCCATTGTAAAAAAAATCCTCCCGTTTAGAAAATAGAAGAATCCTATTATAGTTGCAACTTCGCATGTACGATGACCATGTTGGCCACTAATGTGGGAGGTGACAAGATCAGACTGACATGACTGAGGAAGTCATCGTATATACCCAAAAAATTCCTGATTTTTCATTAAACAAATATTCTGGAATATTTTGATATGTCCATCACCATCCATATGTTCTCCACCTTACTGAGCAGGTAATATAACAATATTGGTTATAATGAATGAGAAAAAAAGTGGCAGCTAGGTTCAACATTCATTTTAGGAAGGGAATCAATGGTTAATGCTTAGTGACAGCTGTCAATAATGGAATATATTCCGACAATCTGTCCAAATACATCCGTATTTGACTAGGGAGTGGCTCTGGGAGTCTGGGTACCAAACTTCCTGGATTTCATTCAAATAGGACGGGGACAACAAACAATTGATATCCACAAACAATTTAGTTGTGGTTGGTGTAATCTTTCATGGTCTAACATTAACGGTGATGAGGGTTGGGCCAGTAATTTACTGCATACTGTAGGCACTTACATTATTTGCTAGGCCTAAAAATATTTATTTTGTTTTGTAGGGGCCTAACAAAATAAACGGAAAGAATGTCGTATCCGACCGCCACTTTTTAAGGGTTTTTTTGAATTTTGTTGCAACCACTAACCAGTAAAAATATGATTCTATCAATTTTTGGGGGTACAGAAAGCGAAAACTATCTTTAAAATCCACTTTTATGATGGTTTTCGGACTTATTTCCCTTCTAAAAAAACCTCCCCTTTAGAAAACAGATAATAATAATAATAATGTGTGGACTTATATAGCGCACGTATCCACCAACTGAGTGGTGCTCGAGGCGCATTATATTATTACCCCTGCTCATAAGGCTCATAAATCATTCCTGAAACCATCTCAGCTCCCTGGGGAGTATACAGCTCAATTGCTGCCATTACAGCGCATATAGGGCTAATCAACCAACTCTGCCCTCACAGGTACCCATTTAACCCCTGGGTGGAGAGAAGCAATTATGGTTAAGTGTCTTGCTCAAGGACACAAGTGTCACGGCCGGGATTCGAACCCACATTCTGCTGCTAACACCAGAACTTGAGTCCGGTAAGCTAGACCGCTCGGCCACGACACTCCACTCCAGATGGATCCTATTATAGTTGACACTGGGCATGTACAATGACCGTGTTGGTCACTAACGGGGGAGTTGACAAGATCATCAGACTGACATGACTGAGGAAGTCATCGTATCAAAAATGCCCGATTTTTCATGAAATAAATATCCTGGAATAATTTGAAGTATATGTCCATCATCATCCATATGTTCTCCACCTTACTGGGTAGGTAAGATTACATTATTGGTTATATTGAATGAGAAAAAGTGGCAGTCGGATACGACATTCTACCCAAATAAACTCCTATAGTTTTTATATGGTAATATGTACCATCTTGTACTGTTGTTGACCGGGCAAAATTGTTTCAAATGAAACTGCATTCCTGGCTGTGACAAGGTTATCAAACTTAACACATGCTACCCACATATAATGGTTACTCTCCTCACTCAATCTTCCAGGTGTACCTTGGTTTCGGCACAGGGCAATTTTGCCCAATCTACAAGATGGCGCATATTAACTTTACATTAGTATTACTGTGGAAGGGTTTATTGTGACACTGTCACTGACAATAATGATTTTTTTTTTTCATAAATGATTTAACTTTACCCGTTACTTGTCATGCTTGTTAGGACGTTAGTAATTTAAATACATTGTTTTGGTAATTAACAATTTAATTGTACTCTAACTAACATTATTTAGGCCTCTAGATCCTACAGAGACATTTTTTTGACAATTACACATGATTGTCCGTGTAACAGCGCAAGGCTATCCACCACTACTTTTGAGTACACGACCACACACACACACACACACTGTACACACATCACAATCATAAAACCGCAGCAGTGCAGCAACAGACGACAAAAAAAAACACCAACCACTTATATCCTGGTTCGGCCCTTGTTTCGACGTCGGAGTATTCCCCATTATGGTTCGCTGGAAGACAGATCCTTCAGCAAGTAAATGGTGGGGAAATCCACGAGAATATTTCACCCTGTGCGATCAAAACAGCGTTGCTATAATCCCATAAATTCTGCGAGTTAACAATATCGACCGAACAGCAAAACATCAGCCTACTTGCCCCATGATGTTACATGTATTATGCATATAACCGGTGTACACTATACTGTATCAGCGCATTGCAGCAGGCTTCCCCAATTATCCTTCCGCGACCAAATCAACCCTTTCCTTTCCCCCCGATTAAGTGGACACTTTTTACTCCAGGATGAAGAAACACAAGAAGTGAATCTTTTTTGTCTAAAAAATAAACAGCAGAGTTACTGTTTGTGACAAATATGTATTCTAGTCGGGCAACTACTTTCACCAACGCGAAGGCAAACCAGGACGTCTCGTCAGATAATCCGCCGGATGTAGGAATAGCATTATGGGGCTAGGGATTGAACTCGACTTACTTACTTATGTGGGAGCTGAAATCTTTCACTGACGTTGTTTTTAGTTGTCTCCCAGTCGCGCTTTGCACAGTTATTCCATGGAGGTAGAATTAGATTCAGGCTTCGGGATTTTAGCATGTGGGGAAAAGGCAGCCGTGTAAGGGGGAAACGGCACGACTGTTTTATTGATTATTCATTGAAATAAATACTTATATGCTCAAGCATCATCAGGGGTTATTTCTTGCAAACATTATGGGGGCAGGGGATCGCGCGGGACGGGAGAAGGGCCAGGACAGCCGGGCCACGACTGGTGAGCTGTTCTGCCGGCAATGAAGTTTTAGGGGCCTATAACAATTATAGCCTAGGTTTTATTGAGCAATTTTTCAATGGTTTTTTTTCTATATTTTTATATCATTTTACGCGATATTTTGTTTAGATTTGTTTTAGTATGGAACCTTCTGGAAAGCTACTTGGAACCAGTGGGAATGGGCAGGGTAAAAGTTGGTAAAAATAAAAGTTCGAAGTCGGCTATGACTCATGGATGGATGCTCAGTCCGACCATTGGTAACTGAAGAAAACATTTCCACAAAAATCTTCCATTTCATTTAATACACGTCGGTGTAGGGCAAAATTAAATCAATTGTTTATCACCCGACGCAAGAATTTCATCAAACTATAAATATCGCGGCACCCGCTGCTATAGGATTCCAGCCAGCCAATCTTCATCGGGCAAGCTCGGTGGTCGAGAGGTTAAGACGTCTGCACTACTCTCTTAATTGTAAAAGAGTGAAAACCACTCTTTCAAAGAGCTATATGGCGGACAAGTCTTTTTGGAGTGGATAAAGAGTGAATTGGTAGCCTTTACTGTATTTTTTCAATCGAAGTCAGAGTGGGTTTCACTCCCAAAAAAAAAGACTTGCCCGCCATATAGTTAAAATAGTGGTTTTCACTCTTTACATAGCAGGAGGTCGTGCGTTCGAATCCCGGCCGAGTCGCCTGTGAAGTTTTTTTTTTCCACAGACACTCGGAAAGCACTGAGTATACAGTGCTATACACACGTCGGTGTAGGGCAAAATTAAATCAATCATTTAATATCTGAAAAACTTACCATTGCCATTTTTTTGTTTCCTAAGGATTAAGAACTAAAAAACGCCGCATACACTGTAAAAATGGTGTTTAAAATTATTTAAACACATTTCTAAACTTTGAAACACTTAGCTTGTACCCACTTTTTTCACATGTTTAATGGCCCTGTCACACTGTTGCGTATGAGAGAAACGTAAGAGTTGCGTATGAAAATTCATAATATAATTTTCATACGCACAAAAAGCCCTTGAAAATACAGAATTGTGCGTATACGTACCGTATTGAACCTATGAATAGCGTATGACAAGCGTATTGACAGCGTATCGACAGCGAATGTCAGCAAATGTCAGCGTACGACCAGCGTGCGCGTATGAACAGCGTATGACCAGCGTATGGACAGCGTACTCTGCGTATGGCTAGCGTATGAGTAGCGTATGAACTGCGCATGCCCAGCGTACCGCCTATCCGCCTATCACGTGACAAAGTGTCTATAATCGGCGGCCTTTCAATGCGATATCAATACGCTAGCTGTACGGTACACCTTCATGCCAACGTATGGCAACTTATGTCCAGCATACTCGACCTATGAGTAACGTACCTATATCGTACCTCTAGCGTATTCAGCGTATGTCTAGCGTATGCTTAGCGTATTAACCATACGTCCGCATACGCACAAAATTTTTAAGCATGCTTAATGGTGCCCTCACACCATAGCGTATGCTGAAACCTATGAGTTGCGTGTAAAAAATATTTTTATACGCACCAAACGCAACCCAAATCAACAATTTTGTCAATTTCTAACCTATTCAACCTATGGGTTGTGTGTGAGTTGCGTGTGGGTTGCGTGTGGGTTGCGAAC
This sequence comes from Zoroaster sp. YZ-2022, assembly GCA_029582265.1. NCBI lineage: Eukaryota > Metazoa > Echinodermata > Asteroidea > Forcipulatida > Zoroasteridae > Zoroaster > Zoroaster sp. YZ-2022. The sequence continues at coordinate 17,936,680 of CM055825.1, read as the reverse complement.
TGAACTTATGATCCCCCAATATCTGCGATCACCTGCGTACGAGTTGCGTGCGAGTTGCGTGTGAGTTGCGTGCAGAACTTACGAGTTGCGTTTGAGTTGCGTTCAAAACTTACAAGTTGCGTTGGACCTGCGTGCTAGTTGCGTGCTAGTTGCGAATATCGGTCACGTGATAAAAACCTATAAAAGCGGAGCCGATTCAGTATTTTCTTCAGTACTGATTTGGTCATCGAAGAGTCACCTCGGAGGTCCACCAACAACTGACACCGATCTAGAAAAGCCCACTATTTATACCATTTCTCAACACGCATGTAGTACGCAACCTAACACGCAACTCACACGCAACTAATAGGTTGGATACGCAGGGCATAGGTTGGGGATACGCTGGGAATACGCACAATAGGTTGGGGTACGCTACACACGCAACAGGATTGCAACAGGCACGCAACACGATCGCAACATGATCGCAACAGGTACGCAACACATTCGCAACATGTACGCTACCAAAACCTGGCCAGATACCTCAAATTTGGACCTGCGATCACCTGCGTTCATAACTTATGAGTTGCGTACCTGTTGCGATCGTGTTGCGATCTTGTTTCGTGCGTAGCGTCCCTGTTGCGTATAAATTGATCGCAGGCATTCGCAGAGAATTATTGAACATGTTCAACATTTCTGAACTTACTCTGCGTGTGTCTGCGATCACCTGCGTGCTTGTTGCGTACTTCAAACCTATAAAACCTATTAGTTGCGTGTGAGTTGCGTTCGGAACTTATGACCACTATTTTTTATTCGCAACCATACGCAACTGGTGATCGCTATGGTGTGAGGGCACCATAACAATTTATTTCTGCCTCAGCGTATGCCAGCGTATGCCAGCGTATGCCAGCGTATGCCACCGTGCTTGAAACGTATACAACCTATGCCTAACGTACCCCTAGCGTATGTCACCGTATACCAGCGTATGAGTGATAATTTTCATACGCTGGCATACGCTAGTACGATACGCAACAGTATGACAGGGCCATAAACTAAAAACATGTTTAGATTGTGCTTTTCTGTGATGTGTATTTAAATGCTAAAAACCATATGAACAGGTGTCAAAAAGCTAACGTTTATAGCTTTGTGACATGTACAGAGGATGGCTGTTTAGCATTTAAACGCATTCCTATATAAACGCGTTTATTTTGCGTGTGTTTAAAATTCTAAACTCCATTTTATACAGTGTAGACCGTTGGTCTATTGTTAAGATTGCATCCGATATATAAAGTTTATTCTATTATGAAACTGTCAGGATCAAGTGTTCTAAAGATTCTAGAGCGCTATATGCGGCGCTATACACTGTCTTTGGTGTATAATTTTATTCGCACCGTACACGAGCTGTTGAGGGCGCACGTTAGATCATTGTTGTTGTGCATATGCGCGGAATATCTCCAGTAATCATTGGCTGGCAGAAGAACACATGTGTGTAGTATCTAAACATAGTTTACACGCATAAAGTGTACGCACAATGCTCACTTGACGTCAAAGTGGCTATCATCAAGACACTGGATGCAATTTCACCGAATCTAGGGGCGCGTTTTCGCGACTGTAACCAGAAACACGTTTGGGCTTTGGTCGTTGTGGTTAAGCGTTTTCGCGAGTTCGGTTGTGCTGCAATGACGTCATTGTTCTGACCAAACGTGAACCGAAGTTTGTGATCGGTTACGCTTGGTTTCAAGATGGCGGATTGTAAAAAGCCTAACGAAAGTTTTATTAATTATTTGTTAAAACATGATGAAATTATTGTTCGTATACCAGTATATCTTTCAAGTTTATTACTAGCACTCACGAGTAAGTTTTATTTTGCAAAAATTTGAAGTACACCGTCCGTATATTTTGAAAAAACCGTTGATGATTGAACCATGGAGGAAGGAAGAGAACACGTCGCAAATTGAAAACAATGTTCTGGTTACGTTCGCGTTTTCGCATATAGCTATGCCGTCTTGTTTCTGGTCAAGAATATGACGTCAGAAACAAGTTTCTGGTTAGGGTCGCGAAAAATATGATCGTCACTATGATGTAAACAGTAAAGAGCGCGAACGCTCTATCGATAGAGGGCGGTATGCCAATAATATGTTCCCTTCGATCGCCATAAAAACCGAAAATGATACGTACAAAATAGGCCTTTAGCGAAAACTGCAAAAAATGGCCTTCGTTTTGGAGGCAGTGAATTTCTTCTGTTACAAATTTTCAGATATCTGGGCACGTAGGGAAGACCCAGCACTGTTTGGTGTTGAATTGTGGTAACTCATTATGATTTATTTTAAAAATAAATATCTTTTTTTTTAGAATGGCCGCGGCAGATTTTATATTTCAAATAGTTCCAGCTCATTTAACATGGACTGAGTTTTTATAATTTCTCTGTATTTACACAGGCCCTGTATATCATATTGATGGTAAGCGGAACTCACTTAAGCGGGATGTATGGACCACGTATGCACGGCACATTCTCAATACCTGATGTCTAGTGGAGCGGGGGGGGGGGGAGGGACACCACTAATTTCCTAATCAGTCAACCACCAATGGCCACACGCCACATGCAGCTTTTAAAAAAATTAAAACCAAACAAATTTAAATCAAAATGCAATGTTTCGCAATCAAGCCTTGTCGGTTGGATGACGACCCACATGCATAATTTAAACAAAACGAAATACGTGCAATATACTATATAGACAAAGCTTCAAGGAAGGCATGGCACAATCGATTAATTATTCACAGGACTCGACCAGGGAGCTATATTTAGAAGGAAAACAAATGAAGATAAATTTTGTGAGCTACCGTGTTAATGACTTGTGTCAAAAATCGTTTAATTACATCCAGGGGAAGGATGATGAGGCAGTATAGCTCGCCGAGTTTCGGACGGAAAATTCCCCGGGGTGGAAATTGCGAAGGTTGATTTATTTGACAGCGAAATGTTTACTTAACATTGGTGCACATTGGTACACAATATAAAGCCAGTAGAGTAGGGCCTGTATACTGTTGAAATGCGTCCAGAATTTGTACAAATCTTGAGATATGTACAATCTATACAGTCATAAAAATAAAAATAAATTAAATAAAAATCTTTCAGCTTATTTACGATCAGAGCAGACTTTCAACTGTGCATGGGATCGGTGTCCTAGTTTAAGATGAACACAGTGACTGAAAATCACCGGCTCATTTATGCAGCAGCAACGGGTGAATATCACCTTATCATGTTGGGTATTATTTTCAGCCACATCTATGAACTAGCACTCCGATTCCATGCCCTGTTGATCGTGACGACGATATTGTCCCTTTCATAGTTGTTTTAAATAATAACACTGGTCTACAGCCAAAATGCTTCCGAAACAAATGAAGTCAAACTTGACTAATTATGGGTCACTGAGAATGGAAATGATGCTTAAAATTGTTGATTGGCTCTAGTTTTCAAGATCTACATGTACATGTGTACACGTATGGGAATAGTGTATGATAATTCATGATTAAAAATCTGCTATGTACACCATAATACATAGTACGTAAAATGTAAAAACTTAAATATCTTGGAAACAGTAGCCAATCAGCAATTTTAATTGTCATATTTGAATTCAGCACATCAAAATCCATAATAAATAGCACATTTTATCTCCGAAGCAGACAATTTAAAAAAATTGTTGACCAGTGTAATAGTTGAAGGGAAATAACAACATGAAAGAATAACTAGGTTTGAGATGTAGTGCATGCATAAATAATACCAAAGCAAAAAACTCATGTTGACATCAGTTCAGTTCAGTTCAGAAAAATTTTCCTCAAAAAATAAAACAAAATCAATTAAAATATGCAAAGAAATAAGACAAGAGTGATGATTAAGTGGTGAAGATCTCCAAAAAAATCAAAATGTGCAGGTGGAGACCCAGTATTATTTTGTCTTAAAGGGACAGGTATCGTCACGATCAACAGGGCATGGAATCGGAGTGCTAGTTTTAGATTAATTCAGTGACTGGAAGTTATACCCCGAGGTCATAAAATTACCGTTGCTACTGCATAAAATGAGCCAGTATGTATAGTTCCTTTGTTCATCTTAATTAAACTAGGATACCGATTCCATGCCCTGTTGAAAGTCTGCTCTGATCGTGACGATAACATTGTCCCTTTAAGAAAACACAGCTTTGTCGTGGTTGAGGAAAACTGGTAAAACGTAGCCTTTGAAGGTTTCTATACCGTAGGAGATAAATACTGCATAGAATATGCTTGCCTCAGTATGACCTTGGGGGCTCTTTTGTAAACAAGTGACGTGTGACACGGTCTCTCTCTCTCTCTCTCTCTCTCTCTCTCTCTCTCTCTCTCTCTCTCTCTCTCTCTCCCACAGCCTGTTTTTATGCCGTGTATGACTTAACAACTGACTAATTCCTCTGGCTATTAACATTTTCCCAGAAACCATGCGTGACTCGACACAGACCTATATAATTAGCAATTATGATCCTTGACCTGGGCCTATTTACTACGGTACATGACACGTATTATACCAAACGCGCAACAGGTTACTGACAAGAGGGGTTATTATTGATATGTTGTTATGGTAACCCTTCAAAAAGAACTAAACACGCTGGAAGTATTTTAATAAATGGGCGGATGTCATGGTTATGCGGCAGGTTGAGTGCCCGTGAATCCGATAAGTGACAAAGCAGTCTATTGGATCGACACTGAACCCTGATTTCAAGCAGCAATTTGATCAACGGCAGTTTTTATGAACACACCGTTTGTGTATTACTAAATGTTTTATTTTAAATAAAATAAAATGTTTTGTACGAATCATATCCCCCTCTTTTTGCGGTAATTTCCTTAAAACAAAATTGAACGGATCGAAATGTAAACAACTAGACCTTTAACACGGTACAGTCATTTTCTTTTTTCCTATACAAATTAACGTGACCAAACTGAGGCAGGAACAAACCGTTCCGAATTGTTTTTTTCCCCTAAATGTATTTTGTATGTTGCAGTGTGGAAATAAATGTTCAGTTGGATTGAATTGAATACGTGAATTGAAAATATGCTGGCTACTTTATCCGCTTCGTGCACATCGTGGTCCTCTAGCGGTGAAAGTACACGACTTGATGGATGTACTACTTTCATGTGAATGTTGCGGTGGCACAAAATATAAGTATTATCACGAGAAGACACTCTCTCTACCTACATGTTAGAAATTCTAATGTTGGCAGGGCATAGAAAATAGCTTACAACCCCTCTCTCCCCCCCCCCCCCCCACACACACACACACACTCTCTCACATATGCTGACAAGTGGGGTACTCCTTTGTTTCGTTCTATTATCCCTTTTTTCGTTCTATTATCCCTTTTCTATTGAATTCCCCTGTGGGGTACCAGAATTTCTAAAGATTTTCTGTGGGGTACCATTGTTCCATTGTGTTTGGTACCCCACAACGAATGGCGTGTAAGTACACACACACATACGTACACACACACACACACACACACACACACACACACACACGAAACATTAAAGGAACTACGAAATATAAATTGTTTAGCTTGAAAACCGTATACACAACTCGTCGGTATAAATGCACGATGACTTTATGAACCCTTTGATTTGCATATTAATTTGATTTGCAAATCTGTGCGATGTCACAGTGGGATCAGATGCAACATCGTGGTTGAATTGTGCACACAAAGTTGACTGAATTCAAAAGTCACTTCTCTTTATTGTTTGTATTGTCTTGTGAACTAAATGTGTGTTTGGTTACCATAACTTGAGTTGAGGTGGAATTCTTGGGCAAGGTTTGTGGCAGTTTGGATTCTGTACACATACAAAGCAATGGGAGACATAAAAAGCATTTCACTCGTGATAAGCCTAAATAATTACACGCAGAACCAGTACCCAAAGGAAGGAAATCGACAGTGCATGTTGGCTGTAACCATGCACGGATTACCGCACGGGCAAACTGGGCACGTGCCCCGGGCCCAGGAGCCAATAGGGGCCCTTGGTTTTCAAAAAAAAAAAAAAAAAAGCATAGTACTAGTAGTATTATGCGCGTGTATGGGCCCGTGGTGAATTTGTGCCCAGGGCCTGTGCTCATGATGATCCGTCCATGGCTGTAACGAGCAATGTCGTTTTTTTCGCAGAGCTAGTCGAGTTCTTCGTTATAGCTCCATGGTTCAATCCACTAATGGGCTCTAAATAGTTCGTCGATGAAAAGGGCGCCCCCGTGAGGATTCATTATAATAACTACCTCAGCTTCTAGCTAGCATCCCATGCATGCTAGCTGCAGTTTACAGCTCTCATGGGCGCCCTGTGGCGTGTATTTTCAAGAGCTCGATTCTCTCGTACTCTATTTCTACCTTCAGATGGGACATGGTTTATGTCAACATAGACATTATTATGTGCAGTCTCTGGGTCATTGCCCAATGGTTTACACAGACAGTACCGCTGAAGTTCGTCATCCAGACCTCAGTCAGGCGCAGACCGTGAGACGGTGCATTTTTGCCCGTAATCTACTCATGTATGGGCGGCTGAATGATGGGATTGACAAAAGAACGTTTCATGCGGCCCATCATGCCCGTGTATGTAATTCTGATCAGCAGTGCGCTTGCCCGTGTTATGTTATAGCATTCAGATTTTTCCACTCATATAAGCCGTCTTCACTCTCTTAAATGTATAAAAGAGTGAAATACCACTCTTTTAAAGAGATATAGGCCTATGGCGGCAAGTCTTTTTTGGAGTGAAACCCACTCTGATTCGAGTGAGAAATACAGTACAGCAAAAGGCTACCGATTCACTCTTTATACACTACCAATTTTACTCTTTATCCACTACAAAAAGACTTGTCCGCCATACAGTTCTTTAAAAGAGTGGTTTTCACTCTTTTACATGAAGAGAGCACGTTTTGTGTGATGTAACATTACAGCCCCGAATAGGCCTGAACATGATACGGCAAGCGCCCCAATGATGAAAAGAAAAGAAGAAAAAAACAATTGTAGTTCTGTGTGGAGTGGAACATCAAAACGTAACATTAGATTAATTGAAGGTGTTCAAAGACAGGCTACAAAATTTATCCTGCATTATCCTGAGGAAGACTATAAGTCACGATTGGATAGTCTTGACATTTTACCGTTGTCTTTTAGAAGAGAAATTGGTGATCTTATATATTTTTTTAATTGTAAAATTACACATTTTAATATTGATCGTTATGTTAGTTTTAATGTAACTCAAGGTCGTCCTACCACTAGACTTTCTTCTGATCCTTATATGTTAACTGTTCCTAGGTATAAAACTGAATCACATAATTATTTTTATTTTCAGCGGATTGTTCCAATCTGGAATCAACTTCCTTTGGCAGCAAGATCTGCCACTTCACTTTCGTCGTTTAAATCTCAAATATCTCAGTTTTACAGAACAAAATTTTCTTCCAGTTTTTCGGTAGATAATATTTGCACATGGATGTCTTTTTGCCATTGCTCTCTCTGTCGGCGTATTTAATTTGTTGCTTAATGTTGTCTTTTTCGTTCTTTTCCGTCCTAACTTGCTTCAGCGGCCCTCCAGTGGTGTAACGGGGCGGGGAGGGGGTGGGGGTGTAAAGAGGTATATAATGTTTAGTGAGTTTCTTGTGGTAGGATGGCCTTGTAGAGGTGCTGGTCACCTGTTCTATCTTACCATTCACTGGCTTTGTTTAAAATGAATTTTTGTGTATTTGTAGTTTATTAGGGTTTGGTTTTATATTTAATTGATGTAATCTGATTGCCAGTGTAAAATGTAATAAAAAAAATAAAAAAATAATTGTGTTCATTGAAAGTTTGACGACGTAAATCCCGAATGTTCCAATGGGCGAAGAAAGATGGAAGCAAAACAGATTTATCGGTGATGCCAATGAAAGATATGAGAAGAATGAGGCATATTGAATTTCATACTAAAAATACCAAGAGCCAATAATCAGGGAGTAAGAAATGAAGTGTTGCGGTGCGAATGGCCAAGGGCGCTACACAGCTTTTAAAAACCAATTTCTTAAACAAATCTGTAGATTGAACGTTCTTTCAATAGTAACATAATAATGGCGAGACAGTATCAGGTTTACCGGTAACACCACACGTTCTATCCTATATGAGAACTATCCTCACTCCCAGATCTGTACCACACCACTTCTTCCAAGAAGAGATTATTACACACGGTGTTACCTGCTCTCTTAATGTAAAAGAGTGAAAACCACTCTTATGGCGGATAAGTCTTTTTTGGAGTGAAACCCACTCTGATTCGATTGAAAAATACAGTAAAAGGCTACCGATTCACTCTTTATACACTAATAATTTTACTCTTTATCCACTCCAAAAAGACTTGTCCGCCATATAGCTCTTTGAAAGATTGGTTTTCATTCTTTTACATTACGAGAGTGTAAATCTAAATTGTCTTATCCGATCCACCATGCAAAGCTTCAAATCACATTATCTATTGTGAGGCAACTGAACGCCTTCACCAGGGATTAATTACGAGTGGGTAATCTCATTGCTCTCTCGACCTGGTACTGGACGATTACAATATTCACAAATGTTGGACATTTAAATAAAGTGCATTCAAACTACAGTTCATGTTTTGGGTTAGTCTGATACAGTTAGTATTGAATATCGTGGGGACGGAACTAGCTATCCAAATGTTAAACCCCATCGAAACATAAATAGGCTACACTATAAAAATGGTGTTTAGAATCACAAACACATGCAAAATAAACGCGTTTAGGAACGCCTTTAAATGTTAAACTGTACATGTCACAAACCTAAACGTGCTCAGCTTTTTTGACACCTGTTCATATGATATTTAGCATTCAAACACACATCACAGAAAAAGCACAATCTAAACATGTTTTAGACTAAACATGTGTACGGTAATCGAGAGGTCGTGGGTCCTAGTCCGGCATCAGCCAATTTTTCTTTGCTCGCGAACCGTATGTGTGTGTGTATATATATATATATATATATATATTCAATAATTACAGGACTCACGACGAATTTTTAAGGAGTTTGTGTAGAACTTTAAATTCCACTTTTGGAAGACCTTTCCAGCCATATTTATCTCATACTAATTTGACATAATATGTCACCCACTCAAACACTTAATGCCCTTTAATATGTGCTTAATAATAGCAGCCATTTCATTTCATTTATCAGACAACTATATGCACGCCACTACAGGAACAATATATGTAGGCCTAACGGTTTGGCGTGTAATTGAGTGCCTATTCATTGCTGTAGGCCTGCCTATAGAAGCTATCTGCCGATGTCATTGTAACAAAACATGTACGCCCTCTTTGTCTGTATAAAATATCTAGGCCAAACGGTAAGTGGCTCTGATGGTTACAGTTCTATGACACAACATAATATCCTTCAAACAAATTATTTGACAATTATGCCTGTACACAAAAATTATCTGAATAGAAATTGAATACAATTGTTAAGTTATGACATGATTTTGATTGAGCAGCGATCGATAGTATACATGCTATATTACGTGTGAATAAGGCTGTGCCGGGTATCCGAGTATCTGGATACCCGACCAAAACTGTCATTACCCGGTTCCATTTTTCGGTTCCAATTACCCGTACACGACTTTTGATAATTTCACTACTGTCATTACCCGGTTCCATTTTTCGGTTCCAATTACCCGTACACGACTTTTGATAATTTCACTACTGTCATTACCCGGTTCCATTTTTCGGTTCCAGTTACCCGTACACGACTTTTGATAATTTCGACTGAACATTTAAGTCACACAAATGGAAGTCGCCAATTTCGTTGTTAACAAAATGTGTGTGGGGGAATGGGGGAATGGGGGAATGGGGGAATGGGGGAATGGGGAAATGGGGAAATGGGGAAATGGGGAAATGGGGGAATGGGGGAAGGGGGGAAAGGGGGACTGGGGGAATGGGGGAATGGGGGAATGGGGATGGGGAATGGGGATTGGGGAATGGGGGAATGGGGAATGGGGAATGGGGGAATGGGGAATGGGGAATGGGGATGGGGAGTGGGGATGGGGGAATGGGGGAATGGGGAATGGGGAATGGGGAATGGGGAATGGGGAGTGGGGAATGGGTAATGGGGAGTGGGGAATGGGGAATGGGGAAGGGGGAATGGGGAATGGGTAATGGGGAATGGGGAATGGGGAGTGGGGAGTGGGGAATGGGGAATGGGGAATGGGGAATGGGGAATGGGGAATGGGTAATGGGGAATGGGGACTGGGTAATGGGGAATGGGGAATGGGGAATGGGGAATGGGATGGGGAATGGGGGAATGGGGAATGGGGATGGGGAATGGGGGATGGGGAATGGGGATGGGGAATGGGGAATGGGGGATGGGGGAATGGGGATGGGAATGGGGAATGGGGAATGGGGGAATGGGGAATGGGGATGGGGAATGGGGATGGGGAATGGGGGAATGGGGGATGGGGGAATGGGGGATTGGGGGAATGGGGGAGGGGATGGGGGAATGGGGGATGGGGGAATGGGGGTATGGGGGAATGGGGGATGGGGGAATGGGGGATGGGGGAATGGGGGGATGGGGGAATGGGGGATGGGGGAATGGGGGGAATGGGGGGTATGGGGAACGATGGGGAATGGGGGGAATGGGGATGGGGATGGGATGGGGAATGGGGATGGGGGAATGGGGGATGGGGGAATGGGGGATGTGGGAATGGGGTATTTGGGGATGGGGGAATGGGGGATTGGGGAACGGGGAATGGGGAACGGGGGATGGGGAACGGGGATGGGGATGGGGGATGGGGAATGGGATGGGGAATGGGGATGGGGATGGGGAACGGGGATGGGGATGGGGAACGGGGGAATGGGGATGGGGAATGGGGGATGGGGAACGGGGGATGGGGAATGGGGATGGGGAATGGGGAATGGGGATGGGGGACGGGGAACGGGATGGGTATGGGGGAATGGGGGAATGGGGGATGGGGGAAGGGGGGATGGGGGAATGGGGATGGGGGAATGGGGGATGGGGGGGATGGGGGAATGGGGGATGGGGGAATGGGGATGGGGGAATGGGGATTGGGGGAATGGGGATAGGGGAATGGGGATGGGGAATGGGGGATGGGGGAATGGGGGATGGGGGATGGGGATGGGAATGGGGATGGGGAATGGGGGATGGGGGATGGGGGCATGGGGGATGGGGATGGGGAATGAATGGGGAATGGGGGATGGGGGAATGGGGGATGGGGGAATGGGGGATGGGGGAATGGGGGAATGGGGGATGGGGGAATGGGGGATGGGGGAATGGGGGAATGGGGGAATGGGGGATGGGGGATGGGGGAGGGGGGGATGGGGGAATGGGGGATGGGGGGATGGGGGAATGGGGGAATGGGGGAATGGGGGAATGGGGGAATGGGGATGGGGGATGGGGGATGGGGGATGGGGGATGGGGGAATGGGGGTAATGGGGGAATGGGGGAATGGGGGAATGGGGGAATGGTGGAATGGGGGAATGGGGGAATGGGGGAATGGGGGAATGGGGGAATGGGGATGCCGGGGAAGTCGTTTTTAATATAGAGGTGGGAAATTATTACAGTAAGTCCACATTTATTATGACTTTAATAAAACAAGAGAAACTTGTGTTTATATTGGTTGTTTTATAATGTACATTCAGGAGTATTTATGTGGTTTTACAAAATGGTTTACGGGTACCCGAGTATCCGAAGATTTCCAATTTCGGGTATCCGGTTCCCAAAATAACCGAAAATGCACAGCCTTAAACCCCTGTCACACCAGGGCTGCGATCGGGCTGCGATCGGGCTGCGATCGGGCTGCGCTCGGGCTGCGATCGGGCTGCGCTCGGGCTGCGACCACAAAAATCATGAAAGCGCAGAGGTGAGCGCAGTAAGGTCTCCTAGAACGGATCGATGACGCAGTGGAAACTCGCTTGGTCGGGAGAGGAACGCCATGGTCGCCCTGGGACGCCTGACCGCGGCGACCGTTTTGTGCATGCACAAAATGGTCGCCGAGGCTAGGCGCTCTGATCAGATCGCTGTAAGGACTCAGTACGGTCGCAGCGGCAGCGCAAAGCGAGCGGCATGAGCGCAAAGCGAGCGCAGCAAGGACGCACACGAGCGTCTTGTGGTCGCAGTGGGAAATAAATCTTGTCCGCTGCGTCTGTACTGAGTTCTCACTACGTCCATTGCGATGTCGCTACGTCTCTCTCCCGTCCTTGTTGCGCTGTTACTGCGCTTCTACGGAGCGTTATTGACTTCTTCCCGCTCGTACAACGTCCACACGGAGCTGCCGCTGCGACTATGCCGCTCCTTATACGCCCATGCGCGTCCAATGGCGATCTTCCGACGTTTGCAGTAGGCTCACAGTACGATCCCACTTGTGTGTGTGTGTGTGTGTGCTGTGCCACACACACACAAATGGTATAAATACAGCCTCATCCTACACTACCACATCAGTGTCCATCTCCTCATCATGGCTGCAGCCAGCCAGAATTTGCTAATTCTACAGCAGTTGGCAAATTTGCAGGCTCAACAGGCACAGGATGACGCAGCCCTTGTCCACATCGTGAAAAGGAGACGGAGGAGGAGGAGGGCAAGGCCGAGGAGATGCTGGGTCCGACCATGGCTAGACGTGGGGAGAAGATTACAGTTCGGCCACTACCACCGCCTGATGCCTCAGCTACGGGGTGAAGATCCTGCATCCTACTTCAACTTCCTGCGAGTACCACCAGAGATGTTTGATGAGCTCCATGAGAGACTTGGTCCAAGATGCACCAAACAAGACACCCGGTATCGAAAGGCTATCGAACCAGGGTTGAAGATAGCAATGACTATGCGCCACCTGGCCTCCGGTGACAAGTACGCCAGTATGAAGTTTGAGTCTTTGTAAGCATTGAGTTTCTTGTTATAAAGACACTCATTTTCTTCTATCCACAGAGCCATGTTCTCCTCCTCCTCCTCAGTCAGGTCCGTCATCGTCTTGGGCTTCTTCTTGGGATTGTTGCCGGCAGGACTGGTGTCCCGCGGGTAAGAGGGCACAGTGCTGACGACGCCACCACCGTCAGAGACATGCTCATCACGGACACCACCGTCACTCTCCTCACTGCCGGGTCGTTCTTCTTGTTCTTGTTCTTCTTGTTCTTCTTGTTGATGGGGCGGTGATGGCGGTGGTGATGGCTGTGGTGCCGACCGCTTCCCTCTCCCCTTGTCCTTGGTGCCCTTGCCGCCCTTGCTTCTGCCTCCTCGGACCATGTTGATGAGCTGTGATGTGATAAATGATGATAAATAGACCCCACAGCTGTGATGTGGCCTCGTCAAGCGGGGAAAGCGGACTGATGACTGGCGGTCGCAGCGGGGTCTATTTATGCTCGCCACGCGGACGCATCGAACGTTTCGAGAACGTATTGCGGACGTCATAAGGGCGTAACGCGAGCGCGCTTGGTCGCGTAGAGCGCCGTGGGAGCGCGTTCGAACTCCACACTGGACGAGATGGGAGCGCGGTGGGTCGCAGCAGGAGCGCCGTGAGCGCGATGGGAGCGTACTAAAATCTCCGTTGTTTGACATTTTCAGAAATTTTCGGACAGTTTTCCGCGATCGTAATGCGTTTTGCAAAAAATTTAAGCGCACAGCGAGCTCCGTCCCGTCGCAATAGAGTGTGACAGGGCTTTTACGTGCGAACACCACCCTTTCTGAATAATGTGACAAGGCTCTCGAATCGTAATTTGTATAAAAGGTGAATTAAAAGATGTTTCAGTGGATAGTTGTGACACGAACAGCAACACTTCGTTAAATTGTTTGAATTATTTTACCGGTCTGTTAGTGTTATATACAATTTTTTAACAAAACGTGATTTCATGTATAACTTAATCACTATAACCTTCCCCGGCGAGGTCAATGCCTAAACCAGTGTTTACCCTGGACGACGTACGCGAGAGGTCATATTAAATTTCTGTTGTAATAAAAATGTCTGTCGTAAGAAAAAAAAAGACATGTTCTGATTAAAACAAAACAAAACAGAATTGAGAAAAATGCTCACAATAAAACACAATATAGGCCTACACTCTTTTTTATTACATGCGAGGGGCAACATTGGCGAATAAAGTTTGAGCTGGTCAATAAAATCAGAGCGGTGCGCCACCTCGCCTTTGAATGGGCAAGGGGAAACACTGGCCTAAACCAAAGAGCAAGCGTTATGTCTATACAGGCACCTTTAAACGACTCTTAAACGGGTTCACTCTCAGTCAAAGGTATGCATTGATAACGCGGTGCATGGCATTGTGGTTATCCGTGTTTTCTGCATGATATGCCTGGGCAGACTGAATTATACAAACATCATCTCCCATCAACAAGTGTGACATGGACTGGTACGTCATAATGAGCAGACCTTAAAACATTTGTGTCAACTTCTAACATGTCTCCCTTTGTGCGATCGTAAAGCTGAGATCACTGACCTCTCTTATACTTTTTTTTTATAGAGATCGGTGACTGAGATTCGTGGAATCGAAAACCAATAAATTGGAAACCATCAAAGACCGAGATGCCATCAGACGGTCTTACACCCCCTTATAGTCTGGGGATACAACAACATGTTCATTTCGTTGAGCCACATAGAGCTACATATTGACTTCGTGCATGGTCACTTATTTGCAGTGCACATTGGCTCTCCCTGTATCGAATAATAGTGTGTGTCCGTGTACAGGCCGAGAGGGCCCATGGTGGGAGTTTATTGTGTGCATTTGCCTTGATAAGGCCCTTCATAGAAGAGTACACAAACTTTAACAATCTCCTGACGATAGTTAGAGCGTACTAATCGAAACGAATACGAGAAGACTCTACGGTTCTCCCTGAACCACGTTCTCACTAAGCGATAGTTGAGAAACGAGTTGCCCGATATTGGTTCTCATTGAACCATCTCACGTAGCGACAGTTGAGATACAATTTGCCCGAATAATAGGGTTATTTTCGGAACCCCTGTATCTCACTTAGAGTTGCCCTATATTGGTTCTTATTGAACCATCTCACGTAGCGACAGTTGAGATACAATTTGCCCGAATAATAGGGTTATTTTCAGAACCCCTTTATCTCACTTAGAGTTGTCCGATATTGGTTCTCATTGAACCATCTCACGTAGCGACAGTTGAGATACAATTTGCCCGAATAACAGGGTTATTTTCAGAACCCCTTTATCTCACTTAGAGTTGCCCGATATTGGTTCTCATTGAACCATCTCACGTAGCGACAGTTGAGATACAATTTGCCCGAATAACAGGGTTATTTTCGGAACCCCTGTATCTCACTTAGAGTTGCCCGATATTGGTTCTTATTGAACCATCTCAGTCAGCGACGACTGACATACACGGCAATTTGCCGGAAAAAAGGGTTCTTTTCAGAACCCTGTATCTCACTTAGCGACAGTTGAGATAAACGCACGGTGTTACCGCAAACCGAAACGATATCAACACTCCACCATGCAAAGCCTCAAGTCTTATATTTATCAGGAAGAAACTACACAATATACTAAACATCAGCGCCAAAGTACCAGTTAAAAAAAAGACCACCCAGCTTAGGCCACAACTAGCTACGTTTTTGTATTGCTGTTTTACACTGGATCCACTCGGTTGGTAAGGAAGTTTGCTACTGCTAATTCAGTTTATTATGAATAAATTGGAACAATGAAGATACACTGTAAAAACGGAATTTAAACACACGCAAAATAAACGCGTTTAGGAATGCGTTTATTTTGCTAAACAGCCATCCTCTGTACATGTCACAAAGCTAAACGTGCTTAGCTTTTTTGACACCTGTTCATATGGTTTTTAGCATTCAAACTCACATCACAGAAAAGCACAATCTAAACATGTTTTAGGCTAAACGTGTGAAAAAAGTGAGTACAAGCTAAGTGTTTAGAAATGTGTTTAAATTCTATATAAACACCATTTTTACAGTGTAGGGGAAACCCCCTGTCCCCCCCCCCCTCTCAGAGCGGTCAAAGGTTCAGAGGTTCGGTGCGTGAGAACATGTTTTTTTTCCTATTCGATAATACCCGGATATTTAAGTTTTTTTCACACATTATGCTAACAGTTAATGTTCAAAACATAGAATTTCCTTGAAATTAACATCTCCAAATTAGGGTTTAAAACACCCTGCAGGTGTTAAAATAACACTAGTGGTGTCAACTTTATTCTTCCATTGTGTTTATATTGTGCGAGTTGCCTAATATAAACACCAATGGTGTAGTTTTTAACACCACAGTTTTGCAGTGCAATTATCCAATCCTTGTAAAGATCGCTCTTTCCCTTTTCCGAAGGCATGTCTACATGAAACACCCCGGGCGCATCAGTGCATAATATGGATATGAATAACTGGACTTATATACACTCTAAAAAATGTCTTTGTAAATTGACAGAAAGTGCTGTCAACAGAGTTGCCGGCACTTTGCCTGTTATTTTATTTAACCGTTAATTTTGTAAAATATAAATTACAGACCTGTTATTATTTTGCTATAGAAAGCCAAACACATGCACATTTACTACACAACTGCTGTAAAAAACAAAGAATTCGCATAATTCGACTGTATTTTTACAAATTCTATGGTTAAATTATGAAAGTATGGGTAAAATGAAAAAATATGTGAAAATAAATACAATAATATTGACAGATACAGGTTTATTTACATCAAAAAAACATGTAAAAGGAAAAAACAGACAAAAAATCTGTGTAAAAATACAGACATTTTTTACAGTGTACACTGTAAAAAAAATAAGTTCACAGTAAAGTAAGTTCACAGTAGTTATTCTGTTGAAAACAATCACAAATTTACAGCAGCAATTGATGTTTTCAGATTTTCCTGTGAATATACAGAAACGTGCCGTTTCTAAAATAAAAATGGTTTACGTTCCTATTAAAGATACAGCAGGTCTGCTGTTGATGCACAAGGCGAAAATTCTGCTGTGTATGTAACAAAGAACTTAATGAAGGTATCAAACATTCACTTGAAATATTTATGTCTGAGAGGTGCTATGATTCAAGTACAATAAACAGTATTTTTTGCAAATGAATGTGTGTCCCGAGGAGACAATAATTCCACCTTGGAATGAATACAACAAATTTGAAATATTTTCTCGTTAACGACACAATGAAATAAACTTAAACTTGCACAGGCTGGTTTTGATACATATCTCTTGATTATAATAAAGTATAGATGTAATATACTTTTTTTTAACCAAAAGTGTATAACCGACTGGTAACAACTCCATAATTCATAGCCCACAAATTCGTCAGGCGCCCGCCGCGGCGCGCCGTCGTTTCACACGATTAGATTATATTCCTGCATACGGCCACGGGTGATGATAGATCAAGCTACAGGTAAACCATACTGTGTCCAAATTGTGTACGTCCCAATGGGGCGCAACTTGGTAATAAAATAACCTCAACCTCTCATCTCGGTCTATTTTTAGCGTTTGGGGGGCACAGAGCGGTCGCTGTATATTCACCCGTGGAGTACTTAGAGTCACTCGTGATTATTATCAGAGCGGCACGAGAAGTGTGGATCATAACTCAACGAGTATATTCAAAGTGCAAGGTATTGTTAGC
The DNA here is from genome assembly GCA_029582265.1 of Zoroaster sp. YZ-2022. NCBI lineage: Eukaryota > Metazoa > Echinodermata > Asteroidea > Forcipulatida > Zoroasteridae > Zoroaster > Zoroaster sp. YZ-2022. The sequence continues at coordinate 17,919,098 of CM055825.1, read as the reverse complement.
CTGGATTTAGCATACTCAGCGGTAGCTATACACATGTGCTGACGTCGACCAGCTCAGGTTTCCGTGAGGCTTAATTGCCATTATGATAATTGACATCGTGAATAATAAATACACGCCATTATCTGTCATTAGTCCAAAATGTTCTCAGCGAGAGGCAATCCTCTCGCTGAGAACATTTTGCACTAATGACAGATAATGGCGTGTATTTATTTTTTTTGTGGGGGGGGGGGGTGGTTAATTGCGGGTTTAAAGGGAAGGTATACGACATTGGAATTTGGTGGCGTGCGTTCAATTTAACCATGGAGAAAGAAATTCTTCCTCCATGATTTAACCATGTAGAGTTCAAGAAATACATCATAAAATTAACCTATTATCCAACCACTACCGGTAAGTCTTATCTGCCCATACACGGACCTATTATGATGTTGCATCTGTTTCTACTATGTGACGTCACAGAAGTGCTCATTGATATGCAAATTGCATTTGAATAGACGCTAAAACTACACCGATCCATGTCAATCAAACGGCACATATTAACCAACAGAGTAAAGCTTTTCCATGACTACCGTTGCCATGTCGCTTGGCTTTTATGCAAGTGGTTTGACCGAGTTGTCAGCATTATGGTGGGCGGGGACTATGGCCATAACGGGATCGGTGTATTGCCAATAGGCTTAGCGTTGTAAACACACCCAGCCGTTTTCCAATAAAGAGGTTAGCAAACATGATGTCACCACTACAGACACACTGAATCGTGGTTAAAAGTTAAATGATTACATATTGCACATTCCTATGATGAGATGGGAATGGCCGCTGATGAACACTTTGGTGAGAGTGTTACTGACCGTCACACTCATGAGAAGGTCGACTCGACCTGAGCGTTAAATCTCTCCCGTAATATCTGCCGCTATCAGCACGTGTATACATGCTGACCTCTATCTAGTCATCGGATGTGCGCGTGTAAATTGCCACCAGCAAACATTGAATTCACTTATACTATAATGAATAGCATTTAATCATCTGACGACTGTTTATAATGTACATGCTCGATAGTACTGGCAGAACTATTTCGGGCTGTGCGAAGGAACACTGCCCTCTGTTGACCACATGTAAAGAATTGTGAATGGACTATCCCAATTTCTTTTTCAGAAACGTGACGACCATTCTAGCTGGACATTTCAATGCCGGTTTGTTTTCTTTACGTATTTTATCCGCAAAAGGCACGGATTCACATTATACCTGTCAACAAAAGAGAACACCAAATCAATATTGAAAATGCCGCTAGCGCTTCTGGGACTGTTATTAAGAGAGAGAGAGAGAGATGCATTTTAAAATATCTCTTTCAGTTGGAAACGAAACCCCGCGGACCACGCAAGACTCGACAACTTCGGCGATCACCGATTTGTATTTGTGATCCACTTCAACTGTAATCCGCTATAGGCATGTCCTAATCGCAGTGTTGCTCTTGTTAATTTGATTTCGGCAAGTGTGAAGCAAGAAGTGATGGGAGTTGGGAGCTCTATGCATTATGTATAGTACGTGAAATCAGGAAAAGAAAAAGGAAAAGGAACAAGGACTTGGAAACAGAAAAGGAAAAGAGAAAAGGGAACGGGAAAGGAACAAGGAAATGGAAATGGAAAGGAAAAGGAAAAGAGAAAAGGAAAAGGGAAAGGAACAAGGAATTGGAAAAGGAATGGAAAATAAAAAGCGAAAGGGAAAAGAGAAAATGGAACGGGAAAGGAACAAAGGAAAGTAAAGGGAAAAGGAAAAGGAATTGGAAAAGGAAAAAGGAAAAAGGAAAAGAAAAAAAAGAAAGAAGGAAAGAAAAATCAAGTAAAAGAAAAAGAAAGATGGAAAAGATAACAAAACCAATGATGGAATATACAAGTGATGGACAATCACGCCAACAGGTAGGAAAGGAAAATAAGGAAAGTAGCGGAAAGGACTTGACAAAAAGTTTTAAAAAACAACAACATAATTATTTCTCCATGTGAAAGTAGTCTGCTTTCCCTGACTATTTTTATAACACCTCATTCCATAGCCAAAACCACGAATCACTCACGTAGGACCTATTTCCCTAGAAAAAAAATCAGTGACACCTTTTGCTTTTAACAAGTCCTATCAATCTGGCGGACGATCACTTGATAAGGCACGCAGCTTTGGGTTTCGATTCCCGCGCAAAATATACTCCGCTAGGGCCTCGGGCGTCATATCGAAATAATTGTGTTACACGGCAGCCGTTGGGTTCGCGCCAAAAATAGAACACGACGGTGTCGGCTAATAAAGGGAAGCTCTAGGGATGATGATGACGCAGCAGTGCGGACAGACTGCCCGCCGTAGAGTTTGGAGAGAGGTTCGAATAAATCGAACATGAAGTCCGCGATTACATGGTCGGTAAAAGTTCACTCTGGACATTCAAACCGTGCATAAGGATCAATATGCTGTGAAGGTTTCAGCTGAACTGAGCGCGCATATTTGGCCCGTAAATACACTGCACAAAGAGGAGTGTTAAAAACTGAACAAGTGGTGTTCGTACTGAGCAAATTACCCAATGTAAACACCACAATAACTTAAAGTTTACATCACTGGTGTTTTTTAACACTCCAGTTTTTTGCAGGGTAGATTGGGACCGGGGGTGGGGGTCCACTTGCCATAGAAAGTTAAACCGCAAAGGGACACGTACGGCACCCCCTTTTTTTGTATAGCCATGCATGTACGTGTAAACTGATGTGTTTTCTACCCCCCTGTTTTGGCCCCCCCGCCCCTTTTTGGCCCCTCTGGATCCGCCCCTTGTTTATGATTGTTCAAGTGCCGTGCAGTTGAACGGAAATGCCAAGGAATACACACGTCTACGGTGTCAATAATGGTTTGGTTTATCACAATGTCTTATGTGAACTCGATATAAAGCTTTGTGAACTGGATATGAAGCTTTGCGGCGGGTGTCCAATGCTTAAAAATAGATGAACCATGGGAATTTTCTGGTTCACGATAGATTAAATTTACATATATAATTATATAAGTCTTGCCAAACCCAACGCCCCATCCTGTTGTTATTATAATCAACAGTCGATGTATACATCATGTACATAATCAACAGTCGATGTATACATCATGTACATAATCGACAGTCGATGTATACATCATGTACATAATCGACAGTCGATGTATACATCATGTACATAATCGACAGTCGATGTATACATCATGTACATAATCGACAGTCGATGTATACATCATGTACATAATCGACAGTCGATGTATACATCATGTACATAATCGACAGTCGATGTATACATCATGTACATAATCGACCGTCGATGTATACATCATGTACATAATCGACAGTCGATGTATACATCATGTACATAATCGACAGTCGATGTATACATCATGTACATAATCGACAGTCGATGTATACATCATGTACATAATCGACAGTCGATGTATACATCATGTACATAATCGACAGTCGATGTATACATCATGTACATAATCGACAGTCGATGTATACATCATGTACATAATCGACAGTCGATGTATACATCATGTACGCAATCGACGGTCGATGTATACATCATGTACATAATCGACAGTCGATGTATACATCATGTACATAATCGCCAGTCGATGTATACATCATGTACATAATCGACAGACGATGTATACATCATGTACATAATCGACAGTCGATGTATACATCATGTACATAATCGACAGACGATGTATACATCGTCTGTCGATTATGTACATGATGTATACATCATGTACATAATCGACAGTCGATGTATACATCATGTACATAATCGACAGTCGATGTATACATCATGTACATAATCGACAGTCGATGTATACATCATGTACATAATCGACAGTCGATGATCATGTACATAATCGACAGTCGATGTATACATCATGTACATAATCGACAGTCGATGTATACATCATGTACATAATCGACAGTCGATGTATACATCATGTACATAATCGACAGTCGATGTATACATCATGTACATAATCGACAGTCGATGTATACATCATGTACATAATCGACAGTCGATGCATCATGTACATAATCGACAGACGATGTATACATCATGTACATAATCGACAGTCGATGTATACATCATGTACATAATCGACAGTCGATGTATACATCATGTACATAATCGACAGTCGATGTATACATCATGTACATAATCGACAGTCGATGTATACATCATGTACATAATCGACAGTCGATGTATACATCATGTACATAATCGACAGTCGATGTATACATCATGTACATAATCCACAGTCGATGTATACATCATGTACATTTTAAAAGTAAAACAATAAGTTCATCACACTTAATAACAGCAAAATCTTTTTGGTCTAATTGATAAAACTGCTTTTACGAGTATAACTAATTAAGTTTTATGTAAAACTGTGAACATTTATAATTTTCTTTTTAGAATACCAATGTTTTACCTTCCCTTTAAAGGGAAAATATCATCTCGATCAGAGCAGACTTTCAACAGGGCATGGAATCGGTGTCCTAGTTTAAGATGAACACAGTGACTGAAAATTACTGGCTCATTTATGCAGCAGCAACGGTAATATGACCTCATCATGAGGTATATTATTTTCAGTCACTGAGTTTAACTAAAACTAGCACTCTGATTCCATGCCCTGTTGATCGTGACGATATTGTCCCTTTAATGCCAAGCATCTATAGACGAATTTCAAATTGACCCAGTCTGCGCACTTCCGCACTGAAACCGAGGCTCTCTGTGTCAAGTCACAACACCGATGCGAGGTAGACAATAGAACGACTCATGCTCCCATCATACAGCGCATGCGTCAACACTGAGAGCCTCGGTATCAAACCCGGAAGTGCGCAGATCAACGTTAATTTCGTCATCTTGTGATTTGTCTATAGCCAGCTAGAAAAAACATGGATAAACATAAATGGTTTTATTTTGAATATAGTTATTTTTTACAGGCAAATCCGGTTTTTTGATGAATGAATAGGCCTACATGTATATATTTGGATGATGACGGTAATCAATGAGGCACTACCGTCACAAACGGAAGGCATATGGCTGGAAAGTCGTATGATTCAAAATAATGGCTATGTTTGAGAATAAACAAAACGCTTGATAAGATCGCCATAACGTCTGTAATTTGTGAAAGATCCGCAGCATGTATGCAAGAAGTCTCGTTTGTAATTTCGTTAAATAATGTGTGTCTATAGCGACAGGCTTTATAATGTTTTCTTATAGCCACATTTGAATAGATGAATATTCTGCCTGAAAACATCAGGTGGTGTGATCATACAACGATATGCATCAAAATGTAGGCCTCGTCTGTCCAGTATAAACATGTGGCATAGACTAAAACTAGCCGGTCGATGGTTGAGATCAGATTAACGGTGTCAGAAGTGGGATAGGGAACAACCGTTATCGTAGACCTAATGGGAGACTTTCGAGACGCTAAATGGCAGCAGTTATACTGGTTATTTTCCATTATTTCATTATTTTATTACCTTTACATATTCAAAAATCTAGCTCCATAAGTATTTTTAAAGCTCAACTCAAACATATTTGATGTCTAAAGCCTTCTGCTAACTGTAATTACATATCATTGTCATTTTTCATGTATTTATGTAAGTTTTGTTTAAGTAAACTTGTACTATATTTCCTGTAGGCGCCTTGAGCACCCTCTGGGTGGATATGTGCGCTATATAAATTTTGCTATTATTATTATTATTATTATTATTATTTTCAATATCATGCGCATTATTAGAGTTACGTAAACAGTGAGAAAAGGACCGGTAAGTTTGCTGCCACCAACGACTCAAAAGTCTCTTAGTATAGGTATTATAGTTGGGGCCTTGATTTGGCTTTTTGCGCAAACAGATAATAATATAATGATATACTCGCACCCGAACGAATTATACCTCATTACAATACAAAGGTTGGACTCAGCCGAGTTAATGGTATCAGGATGTGAGGTTAGTGTACTCACTATCTCACAATCCGCTTCGTGCAGATCGTATATAGCCCTCTAAAGATGACATGCCCTTCAGCACTGAGTTTGGGCATATCTCAGCGCCATTTTATGGACAGTGCACGGAATTCCCGAATACACTATTGTCGTAGATCCGTCACTTGAAGGATGAGGCCTAAATAAAACAATGTTAAATGCAAACCAGAAGCGATTCCGGCTGTATCCCAACCTCTCACCCACCTCTACCTATTCCTATAGTCTATCTTGCTGCATCATTATGGGTTAGCGTTAGGGTTATAGGTTTAAACTAATTATTAAATCATATTATTAATCAATCCCTTATACCAGGGGCGTGGCGAAGGCATTTTCTTTTGGGGGGTGGAAATCAATTTGCCGACTGACATCAGAGTTGGGAGGGAGGCGCAAATATGTTGTTGTTTTTTGTTTGTTTTTTTTGGGGGGGGGGGAATTTACCGACACAACACTAATATGACCAGACAAACTATCTTGGTTTCCCCCCAAAATGGACACTCTGCAGTCGGCAAACCCATAGCTCTAGGTTTGCCGACTGAAAATTTATTCTGGACCGACCCTTGTTCTGGTACTTTTGACGCTTCATTTGCCGACGCGACTGAGGCTCTAAATGCCGACTGAGAAAAATTATTGGGGGTGTCACACCCCCCACACCCCCGCTCGCTACGGCCCTGATCCCTACCATTTGCCACGACTTTTGTTATACCTTGAGATTCGACTGACCTATTTTAGGCCTATAAAGCCCAATTATTGCTACTCCACAAAAGTGACACAGTAATTGAATCTTCATTCAAATGAAACCCACATTACAAGAGTTATATCGTAAATTCGTAAGCCTCTGTCATTTTAAGGTTAATGTATTAGTGTACTACATTGGCAAATGTTGGCGAAACTGCTTCTATAGGCCTATATACGACTATGCTTTGAATCGAGATGTAAACCAACATAATGGAAAACATTTTCAGCTCAATTTGGAGTCCGGGTTATGAGAAAAGTGTGAAAACCATTTTAAAAATGTGTACAGAAGAAATTGGAGCGAAGTGTTATCGTCTGCCAACTTTTTATTTTAAAATAAGGACCCGATTTTCAGGATAACTGATAAAATGATCTGGACCAAATACACATCAAGTTTTTAGTTCGGAAAATAATTCGGTATTTTTGTAATGTTATACTTTCCCTTTAATGGGGTTAATTGTACAATATGTGTTTCTATGCCTAATAGCTGTCTATATCTTTCTTCAAACATAATACTCTGGTATTGTCATTACTGCAGTGTGCTTAACTAACATTGGCCAGCTTAATGTGTGGCTCTCAGCAAATATTAATTTTTGACCTTTCCCCATTGTGATAAAGATTATTTTATATTTGGTGAATACAAGTGAATAACACAATAATTGAAATACTGTGAAAACTTATATGAACTTACCATTAATTACATTGCTTAATACCTATTTTTACTTACAACATTGAAATAAAAATATAAATGTCTGAGTATATGCTCTCTGTTAATTCTCCTTTCAATGTGACAATTATTATTATTACTCTTGAATTCATATCTCAATATAACCACCCCCCTGGAGTTCCAGAATTTCGGATTACATTACAAAATGTTTTCTCGACCCATGGTTCTCCCTGAACCACGTTCTCACTTAGCAATGGTTGAGAAACGAGCCGCCCGATATTGGTTCTCCGTGAACCATAATCTCACTTAGCGACAATTGGGATACGAGTTGCCTAAAAAGGTTCTTTTCAGAATCCTGGGACCTTATTCACGAAGCATCCGCTATTACCGGGTCCGTAACATCCTTTGCGGATGGCCTAACGGATACATTAGAATTGCGCTACGCCGTATTCACGAAAGGTTCCGTTAGGTATCGGTAAACTTGCGGAGCTCCGCTAATAATGGGGGTGTCGTTCAACGAGCTTTACGGGTGAATGAAGCGCCTGCGTGATTATGTAACAAATCGAGAAGTTGACGGCTGACTAATTCCACTTAAATCTCCACTTGTTAATTGGAAAGAACCTTCGGCGAAAAATCGGAGGGCTGTTATGATCTGCAGCGTGGCGGGTATTGCATGTGACCTCTTTGTTGGATGTTCAACTTGATCACGGATCAAATCTATCACCTCCAACAGTACATGCCTTGGCATTCGATACCTCTTTATCAGTTCCACATCGTCATAAATGTCCAGTGGCTGTAACCTATCCCGAAATACTCGCTGGCGGCGAAGAGCACGCCTGTTTTCCTCCTCCAGCAGAACCACAAACACTGCCGCCATTTCATTTTAGCGCTATGCGGAGACCCGTAAGCATTTACGGGAACGCTGGAGTTCCCGCAAAACAATTGCTCTTTTACGGACGTGTTCTGCGGATGCGCTATTATGCGGTTACTTCGTGAATATGGCGCAAACCATAACGGAGGCTTAACGGATCCGTTAAAGCGTGCGGATGCTTCGTGAATAAGCGATAGTTGAGATAAGCACAAGATGTTACCGCAAACTGAAACGATATCAATACTCCACCGTGCAAAGTCTCGAACATGCGACTTAAAATGGGAGAATACCGTCACGATCAACAGGGCGTGGAAACGGAGTGTTAGTATTAGATTAATTCAGTGACGGAAAATAATACCCCACATGATAAGGTCATAATACAGTTACTGCTGCATAAATGAGCCAGTCATGTTCAGTCACTGTGTTCATCTTAAAACCCTCCTATTCACAAAAACCCTTCGTCTGTCATTGGGTTGTGAGGGATAAAACTATACAATTTTTTTTTTTTTTTTTTTTTAAATCAGGACACCGATTCCATGCCCTGTTGAAAGTCTGCTCTACTGATCGTAACCACATTGCCGCTTTTATTGATTATTATACAGCAGACAAAAAGAAGGAGACCATGCATTTTGCCTTCAAACCATCATTACCTCAACTGCATTTATTGCGGAACTAACAAGCTTTTTTTATCCTCTTCTATTATAGAATCTGACACCAGGCTATATATATATATATATATATATATATATATATATATATATATATATATATATATATATATATATATATATATATATATATATATATATATATATATGATATTGCCGGAGTTTGACGGTGCTTATCCATTGACGCAAGTTTACTAATGGAATTGCTTGGATTTTCTCTTCGGGCGCCATATTGAAACCGACGGATGGACTTGGGCTTGAGTTATATGCAGTATACATGACGTATATATACCTTTTGGCGTCTATGACATCTTGTAAAAGCCGATCGTTCATGTACTTTGTTATTCTAACTCTAGCCAGGGGCAAGTTTTAAAGGGAGCTGCACATTTAATAAACGGAAGGTACTCACCACTGGCAATTTGGTAAAGAATGCTTGTTTGATTTTTTTTTTTTGAATCAAGATAGGCTTTCAACTGATAGGCTAACGTTGTGTCGTTATTAGCGAAAACACAGAGTAAACTCTTTCCAGAATTCGAACAGAAACTAAATTTGTCTTTAAAATAACAACACCTCAGTCATTATTATTTCTAGGGAAGATTGATCAGCTTTATACCAAGTAAGTTTTTACATTACAACTCGACAATTTTGTTATTTTTGATTTACCAAGTCTACATACTTCATACCTTTAAAAGCATGTATAAGGTCTATATTGATAGGGCTATTATAATAATAATAATAATAATAATAATAATAATAATAATAATAATAATAATAATAATAATAATAATAATAATAATAATAATAATAATAATAATAATAATAATAATAATAATAATAATAATAATAATAATAATAATAATAATAATAATAATAATAATGGAGGCATTTTTAAAGCGCTCTTATACGACGTATAAATCATTAGGCGCATAAATCATTCCTGAAACCATCTCAGCTCCCTGGGTAGTATACAGCTCAATTGCTGCCATTTCGGCGCATATGGGCTAATCAAACACAACAACCAACTCTGCCTTCACAGGTACCCATTCACAGGTACCCATTCACAGGTACCCATTTACTCCTGGGTGGAGAGAAGCAATTATGGTAAAGTGTCTTGCTCGAGGACACAAGCACCATGGTCGCGGTCGGGATTCGAACCCACATTCTGACGACTCAGCAATCAGAACGCAAATCCGATGCACTAAACCGCTCGACCATGGCACTCCACGTAATTAGCAGATCACCAATTACTATCTATACATTTAAATATGAAATCATTGGCTGGTAACCAACAGCACCTGTTTGAGGGAGTGTATAGTGTATACATGTACATATTTGGTTATTAAACTGGAAAGACCGAGAAAGATCGCCCAGTGTTTAGTCGCCCCCCCCCCCCATAAGGTTAATCAATATTAAAGTAATAATAATTAATATCTTTAAAATGTGCAATTTTACGACTTGGCAAAAATCATAATTAGATTCAGCACCATTGAAACCCCCTATGTGGTCCATATTGTACGTGGTCCTGTGATGAGGATCACGAAATAAAAAAATAAAAAAATAAGTCTCATTTTTACGTTCATCCCATGGTCTACCTTCAATTAGTTCACTGTATATGATAAACCGGTTTTGTTAAAAATTCATAAAATAATGCTAAACCCCCACATATTCTACATTAACCCTTTAGGCACCAACACCTTCCACATGTCCACCTCCTCTCTCCACACAAAGTCCACAGCGACGATGCATGTCTTGCACAGCTCTTCTCACCATAGCTGGGTCATTGCGCAGAATGTTGACTTCGTGGGTGATACGATCCTGTAACTCATTAATATCTCGAGGACATGTGGAAGGTGTTGGTGCCTCAAGGGTTAATGATCTTATCAAATAAAATCATTATCATGAATAAGATATGTTTTCTTTCAATTATTTAAATGTGTGTCCTGTAACCTACGTATCTTGTCTCTGTTTGGATATGAGCCCAATTCCTCTGGATGTTTGCCCATTGGGCCCATTATTCACCAACCTGCACATTTTGGAATTTGATGTTCCATTTTCAAGACAATGGTGCTCAGTGATGTGTGATCGCATGAATGCAAGGATGGTATCAATGGAAAGCTAATAGCTCCTACCTCATGATGCAATCATGTTTATAATCATAAATCTCATAACCTGGTCATATTAACCTATTATTTGTGGATTACCTTTTTTTTGAGTCGCCCTGTATATGTCTCCAGTCTTATTCAAGAATGTATGCATTTACATAAATTATACAATGGTTTGCACGGTGGTCGAGCGGTTAAAACGTCTGCATTATAAACAGGAGGTCATGGGTTCGAATCCCGCTCGATTTCCCATATGTTGTTTTTCACAGACACTCGGAAAGCATTTAGTATAGTGCTTTATCCAATGAGTACAGTACGTCATACATGACGTCGGTGTATAGAGGGCAAAGTCAAATCAATTGTTTATCACCCGACGTAAGAATTTCATCAATGATTTCTGTTTAACATTTTGTTTGTTTTAAGCAGTTCCATGACCGACCAGATATCTATAGGTACCATATTATTCTGAAGAAATAAATAAAAACTTAAATGACAAAGCTATGGGTATATCTTTTGCACATTCAGTTTAGTATGTAAAACACTGGAACCCTTCTTCAACCAGTAAATTACTGACAGTCGGTAAGGTTTTAAACCTTTAAATGCATCCATAGCCTACGTAATAGGAATCGATATTTCATTTCGAACAAAACCAACCTGTGAAAGTTTCAGCTTAATTCGCTGGGTCTTTGATGTTAAAAAATATTGAAAATACATTCAAATTGTTCCGTGCGTCACTCAGTGCGTCACCCAGTGCATCACTCAGTGTGACACCCAGTGTCACCCACTGCATCACTCAGTGTGACACCCAGTGTCACCCAGTGCATCACTCAGTGCGTCACTCAGTGTGTCACCGAGTGTCACCCACTGCATCACTCAGTGTGACACCCAGTGTCACCCAGTGCATCACCCAGTGCGTCACCCAGTGCGTCACTCAGTGTGCCACCCAGTGTCACCCACTGCATCACGCAGTGTGACACCCAGTGTCACCCACTGCATCACTCAGTGTGACACCCAGTGTGTCACCCAGTGTCACCCAGTGCATCACTCCAATGTGGAATTTCTGTCTTCGGATGACAGAAATGCATTTAAAGACTTGTAGCTTTGCATGGTAAGGAGGATAAGTAAGACAAAATGCATTTCTAAGTAAGACTAATTGCGGTGACACCATGTGAAATTCTCAATTGAGTAGTAATTAGTTCTGAAAAGAACTGGAGGTACAACTCCAGTTGTACCTCCAGTTCTTTTCAGAACTAATTACTATAATTATACTCAATTGAGAATTTCACATGGTATCACCGCAATTAGTCTTACTTAGAAATGCATTTTGGAAATTATTTTAAAACAATAGCACCTGAGACAGAATTATTTCAAGGGATGTTTGATACCATCATCAACATTACACCAAGTACGTTTCATGTAAATCTGCGATCATTTATGTTTTGGGAGATTACCAATTTATTACAGTGTAGTACAGTGGCCTTAACGTATACATGACTTCTAAAATGGCGCACTGACTGGTGTATTTGCCTCCGTGATCGTAAGTCCACAAACTCAACGGCGAGGACTGGCAACTCAACAACTTATTCAAACACTTCGGGGGAAAAGAAAACTATGGTCAGACACACAGAAGTACAATCAAAATATTTTTCCACGACGAGTCCCAAACAATAAGTTGGGACATGACAACGGTCTACGAGGACCATTTCTTGATGGCAACCCGGATATACGTGCTGCCGTAAGTATTATACAGGTCAAGTTTGGCGATTACCCGGATGCGTTTCTGATCATTCTGGGCTATTTTGCATCATGTAGGCCTATAAGTTATTGTGCAGACATTACATTCATTCATTAGGCATTCAATTACCATCTCTGTGCGCGTTGAGAGGGGAACAATGCAAATATGAAAATTAGTAGCCTATTCCCGGTGTACTTATCCCAAGCGGACCGATGGAGTTGAACAGTTCTCATATTGTTTTGTATAATACTGTATTGATCCTCGCGGCGTGAAGTATAAGTAAGACTAATTGCAAGACTAATTGCGGTGACACCATGTGAAATTCTCAATTGAGTAGTAATTAGTTCTGAAAAGAACTGGAGGTACAACTCGACGTTTCGATCAGTATGCTCTGATCGTCCTCAGAAGAATGATCAGAGCATACTGATCGAAACGTCGAGTTGTACCTCCAGTTCTTTTCAGAACCACCACACTGAGATTTCGTCACCGCAATTAGTCTTACTTATCCTCCACACCATGCAAAGCTACAAGTTTTACCTAAGACTAATTGCGGTGACACCATGTGAAATTCTCTATTGAGTAGAAATTAGTTCTGAAAAGAACTGGAGGTTACAACTCGATCAGTATGCTCTGATTGTATGCTCTGAAAGTGCAAAATTGAAGCCAAACATGTAACCCACAGTTTGATAATTGCTCATGAGAGTGAGACGTACATCGTACGCTTCATCAGAAATAACATCTTTATTTAGATAATTTAAAACAAAAATATTCGAAACATTTCGATCACGCGAACTATTCATCGAATACCGAATATTACTGCATTACAATTCAGTACAAATGTATCCCAAAACCTCACACGCGTTGGACGAGTCATGGATGCTGTCTATCAATTATATATCTCACTTTGACATCCCGTTATAATATCTCTGGAAAAAACCATTTAAAGGGAAGGTACAACATTGATCAATTAATTACCTGAACACAAAATTAACGAATTATGATTCCAAAGCAATCAGCGAGAAATACAACAAAGCATGCATCATTTGCTGCGAATGCTTTTTCCACACCTAAATCCAAGAGAGTAAGCATAATTATACCCAAAGAAACAGTTTTCCCCCAACATAACCAATGCAGTACCTTCCCTTTAAGACGACTCAGGCAGAATAATGTAACATAATATTTGATACCATAAAGAGGTGATACCATTACCAATTATTTACATTATATAAGTATGTTATGCTTTCCGGTAAATTTGTGAATATTTCATTCCCCCCCCCCCTTTTTTTTCCTAAACAATTATCAACGACCGTTTCCGAGATATGTATACAGGTTTTTTTTGACTTCTCAGTCACGGTACTAAAATCATCTTCCGACGTGTAATGTGCATAATTATTAATGGCTCACAAGCATAATCTAAACAGATAGCTCATTGGCACAAGCGAAGCGTGAAGACAAGATCTGATGTCGCCTAAAGGACACCGTCAGACCTGAGTGAACACAAGCCTCGTTTTATTTTACACAAAATCTCAAAGACCGTAGCCTGTGGATGACATGTAAACCAATCGCTGTTCTATTGTCAGTGGGTGAAAAGCAGTGCCCCCCTCAAAAAAACAAAAACAAACAAACAAACAAACAAAACATTTTTCTCCAACTGAAAATATATTTTGGACAAACAAAATTCAAATGTGGTTGTTTAAAGTTAAACACCCAACCCAATGGGTGGAGTTCTGTGTAAACCATGGCAACCATCATGGATTTTGGAGGCCATCTTCAGGAAAAACAATTGGAGACAACCTCATCCCCAGGGCTTTCAGGAATTGACGGTATTCCTCGTTCCCAAGGCTTTCTCGCTCTGGCATGGGACGATTTAAATGCCCCTCAATCTTCGATATTTTAAATATAGGTCGTGCTAGACGCCAGATGAGTACTGTTGGACTGAGGGTAGGCATATATTTATTTCGCCCTAATTCGGCATCCTTTTTCTATTAAATAAATTACAAAAAACATTTCACGTGTTAAAACATGTATAACATAGGCTTGATATTATGAATAAAAAAAATCTTAACATTTTGTTCCCTCGAAATAATGTTACAATTATTAATTTGAAAAATAACCATTCAGCGTTGCGGAAAACAAATTTCCCACGAGGTAGATCCTGGTGACAAGGTTGTAGCAGAGTGCAGAATGACTCCTGATAATTATAAGCAACTGAATTAGTCATGACCGTGGCGTCACTGATGAGAATTGAGCTTTCAAACATTAAATATGTACCGAAATTAATAATGTATGGTGGGTCCACGGTCATAAATATCATGTTGGCACTTTGCTGGCTCTCATGTTGAAGTATTTGTATTCCTTTCTGATAGGAAATGATCAACTTTCTCATTAAAACAACAACAGAAAATACGGAAATTCATCTGTAAATTCATCAGAGTTCGAAGCTATATATCGTCATTGCCCTTCTCTGTTACAGATGGGACTACTTTAACATCTATGTCCTTTCTCTATGAATAAACCCGCAAAGGAAAGCCAGTCCCGATAACCTCATAACACTCCCAATATTTGGATGCACCTTATTATAACATACTTATGACGTTTACATGATACCAAACCCGATCATGATCGGGTATCTTCACTAATTTAGCTTACACATGTACATTACATGTGCCATTCCATCATGGACGGATCATCATGAGCACAGGCCCTGGGCACAAATTCACCACGGGCCCATACACGCGCATAATACTACTAGTACTATGCTTTTTTTTCTTTCTTTTTTAAACCAAGGGCCCCTATTGGCTCCTGGGCCAGGGGCACGTGCCCAGTTTGCCCGTGCGGTAATCCGTGCATGCATTCCATCATCCACCCTTTTTTTGATTATGCAAGTTTATTCATGAGGCGAGCGTGCATGGATATTGCATATTATATAGGGTAGTTTACTGGTAATTGTGCTGACGCCGTTATTAAGTTTGCATATGACCACCATAATTATAGCAATCCAAGTATTCCTGATCTAAACAAATTCATGGACAATTTTTAGTAACATTTCAAGAATTGGTGCGCCGCAGTCCAGGCAGAATGATTACACAGGATGTTTGATATCCCTACAAACGGCACGCCAAATATTGCTCTGCAAAAGGGTTGCAATTGTGTATCTATACATCGGGCGTATACAGATATTTTATAGGCGGTATATACCAGTAAGGGTCTAACATGTTCTCAAAAGCACAGGGAACGATTTTGTTCAAACATTTTGCATGGCAAAATGTTGTATGCAGAAATATATGTAATGCTAATATTGAATAACAATTCTTAAATTTTGGGTAGCAAATTGTGAATTCTGTGTAACATTTTGCTATGCGATACAAGGAAATCGTTCACTGCTCTGAGTCATTATAATGATTCAAGCTTAAAATAAAACCTTTGTGTAAAGTTTATGAGATATCAATCATCTATTAAACTGTATATGTAGGGCTTCTATAAATTTAGCATAATGATTTTTTTTTAATTTCCCAACAAATGGTAATAAACTGAACATTTCAGGCTTGTCTTGATTTTAAAAAAAAGTTGTTTTACCATTCATTTAAAGGGGCAGTATCGTCACGATCAGAGCAGACATTCAACAGGGCATGGAATCGATGTTCTAGTTTAAGATGAACACAGTGACTGGAAATTACTGGCTCATTTATGCAGCAGCAACGGTAATATGACCTCATGATGTGGGGTAATTGTTTCAGTCACTGAATTAATCTAAACCTCGCACTCTGATTCCATGCCCTGTTGATTGTGACGATACTGCCCCTTTAAAGGTGTTGTTTAATTGTTCTGGTGTAAAATGAACATGCCTGGATGGGCCGATATTCTTTATCCATTAATTTGTATCGATCGGAAACATTATATAATCAGACCTATCTATACGGGCAATAAATACAATTGAATCCACCTATAATAGTAATGTTGTTCCTACTGGTTGGGGTTGGTACATGTACCTGGTATGCTATTTAAGGTCATATCACCTGGACTTCGTGCCGTAGCGGAGAATTGTAAACGCTATACAAATATTTAAAAAAGATAAGATTATCAGCGTTAATTTTTATTTAATAACCCAACAAACGTAATGCACTTCAACATAATCATTATAGGCCTACTACAAGAGTCAGGATAGGATACGCCCTATGCCTATAACATGGCGATTTTATTTTACCATAAATGTTTATTGGTCAGAAACATTATAATCAGACATAAATCAGCAGTACACATAAATCAGCAGTATACGGTAATATTGTTCATATACGGTTTCCTATACTGCCTGATGGGCCTAATTTCATTGAGTTGCTCAGCAGATAAAATTGCTTACTGGAAAAATTTGCTTAGCGTATTTCTCTTGGTTACCAGCCAAACTTTCATACAGAATGTATGCATTTTGGCTGGTAGTCTGTTTTATATTGCTAATAAGCAGAAATACTTGCTATGTAGCAAAATGGTGTAACACTTAAAAGAGGGGTGCTACCAGATGAAGAAATGACACTTATAAGAGAAGCTTCTTGGGCTGTAGAGTTATTTTATTTATTTCTCTGTGGCTATAACAAGAAGTACAAAATCTATTCTTATACTCAAAACTGACTGTAGGGTCACAAAGTTATTGGACTAGCAGTACAGTAGAGAGAGAGAGAGAGAGAGAGAGAGAGAGAGAGAGAGAGAGAGAGAGAGAGAGAGAGAGAGAGAGAGAGAGAGAGAGAGAGAGAGAGAGAGAGAGAGAGAGAGAGAGAGAGAGAGAGAGAGAGAGAGAGAGAGAGAGAGACGAACTGAGTTTTCTAATCTAAAAATAACATGTATATACTAATAATTGGATCTGGTCACTTACAACTGTGGAGGTATTTTGTTTATATTATAATTAAGGGGATGCCTAAGTGATAATTAAATGGGTCTAGGGTGATGTCAGTCTGGAGGTCGAAAATTATTTACGACCCACATGTGGTCAGTGGCCCTCAGTGTAAAATATACAAGATGTCAGCTTACGTACATTAGCAGCTCTATATGAAATTGGCCTCTGTTTTTATTGTTATGACAATTAGATATAAGAGCAACACCACGTGTATAATCTCTTCTTGGAAGAAAGTTTCAAACAGGATTTGGTTCCCGCCATTATCATCATGCCTTGGCTTCACCCTGGAGCTCTTACAAAATATGCAAATCTATTCCAAATGTCTTTGAATACATATTATGAAAGTATGTTATCCGTATTAAGTTGTATTCTTATTTTCACTATTTTTCACTCGTTAACAATAATACGCAATAAGTGGATACTTTCACCGATTGATTCTATAGGGCTGTGCGTTTTCGCAATAATTTGGTAACCGGATATTCGGATTTTGATTTCCATCGAATATTCGATATTCGAAGGCCGCCGATTGTAAATTGCGCCACGTGATTAAAACGAGCACGCACGATAATGTCGCCCGGACGAGGACGGACTTGCTAGGTGGCGACCAAATGTAGATGAGAAGATGATATGAATTCAAAGCCTTTTCCGCTGACAGCTTGTCAAAAGTTACCCGTTTGCGTTTTTTCTTTTTTGTTTTTCGTAACTTTTGGAAAAAAGGTAAACGGGTTGCACTAATAATAATAATAATAATAATAATAATAATAATAATAATAATAATAATAATAATAATAATAATAATAATAATAATAATAATAATAATAATAATAATAATAATAATAATAATAATAATAATAATAATAATAATAATGTGGACTTATATAGCGCACGTATCCACCAAACTGGTGCTCAAGGCGCATTATATTATTACCCCTGCTCATCAGGCGCATAAATCATTCCTGAAACCATCTCAGCTCCCTGGGGAGTATACAGCTCAATTGCTGCCATTACAGCGCATATAGGACTAATCAAACACAACAACCAACTCTGCCCTCACAGGTCCCCATTTACCCCTGGGTGGAGAGAAGCAATTATGGTAAAGTGTCTTGCTCAAGGACACAAGCACCACGGTCGCGGTTGGGATTCGAACCCACATTCTGACGACTCAGCCATCAGAACACAAATCCGATGCACTAAACCGCTCGACCATGGCACCTTTTTTGTTTATTATTTTTCATACCAAAAAAAGAGTTAAAATATTTGTTTATCGTTTAATTGTTTTACCTTAATTTTTAAATTTAACAAAGAATCGGTTTGTTTTACCGTTTAGAGTTTCCTGTTTTTCAAAACGGTAAACGAACGGTATGTTCCTGTATGTATGTTATTGTACATTCTTAAAACTAAAGTGTTGAATCAACATTTTAAAGAGTTCGGTCAGTGACAACTCTTTATAAAGTTGGATTTAACTTTTAAAAGTGTTGAATTAACATTGATAAAGTTAGACTTAACTTGACTCCGTGTTAATTCAACACTTTCTTTGAGTTGAATTTAAATTTAAAGTGTTGTCACTCACCGAACTCTTATGGTTGATTCAACACTTTAGTTTTAACAGTGTATAAGTTGCCTTTAAAACAAAAGACCCAGCTGCCGGTCAGAGTTATAACGATACGGATCGATGGGTGGCATGTTTTAAAGGTTTGGTGAATTACTAAGTATTGATGTTTTTATTTTACACCTTATAGTTATTATACAGTAATTCAGTTGAAAAAAATCATTTTGTGTCTTCCTGTATATTTTTACATGATTTATTTTCTTTAAAAATAATAGTCTTCAGGAACGCCCACATAAATAGGTCACTTGCTGACATGGCTGGATTCCTTCTGTGTTACTGTACAGGGTGTCCCCATAAAAAGTATACCGAGATCAAAATTACTGTAATGGCAAAACTACTTTATATATGGGAAAGAGAAATATATCTCTAGAAAGGGTAGAATGTCCTCTTTGTAATGGTATACAGCTTGTGATGTTATTGACACAGGTGAGTGAACAAATTAGACAGATGTTAAGGGTACTGAAAGCAGGACTGTGACAAGTTTGCATATTTGAACAACAAATCTCAACCATGCAAGTGTGCAGAATACCAAATGCCTTTGTTTTTTCAACACATTCTTGAAAACAAGGAATGTACCTAAAACAATGTAATCTGCTTTGTTTTCGCTACTTACCTCAAAAGTTTAATGTGCAGGTTTTTAAAAATGCTTTTTGGACCTTTGTTATTCAAATATGCAAACTTGTCACAGTCCTGCTTTCAGTACCCTTAACATCTGTCTAATTTGTTCACTCATCTGTGTCAATAACATCACAAGCTGTATACCATTGCAAAGAGGACATTCTGCCCTTTCTAGAGATATATTTCTCTTTCCCATATATAAAGTAGTTTTGCCATTACAGTAATTTTTGTCTCGGTATACTTTTTATGGGGACACCCTGTATAATAACTATAAGGTGTAAAATAAAAACATCAATACTTAGTAATTCACCAAACCTTTAACTTGACCCAAAAAGTATTAATAGAAACGCTGCTATAAAAGTATTTAGTGCCAACCTCTATAATAATAGCGTGCACATAAAGCCGACTGCTGATAATAGATCGCCTGGAGGAGGAAACCGTACTTGGTATGCAAAAGAAGTATTATTTCCCGTGCCGCTTTTACGAGTTGCTATATTTAGATGGGCTACACGTTTACGATTACCGCTGATGGACGAATGTAGCCGGTGTGGTGGTGTCACAAGTAATAGCGCTTAAATTCTGACGAGTCTGCGACTGACTCAAGGCGGGAAATAATTTACTTGTCATATTATAAAAGTTGTATTATGTGAACCTGCTGTTTGACGCCGTAGGGAAATTAGTGGATTTTTTTTTACATTGATCCTTAAAGGGATGCGCCGATATATTTATGGTTTGAAGCTGTGTAGCTGACTTTAGGGTGGGGGTGATGAGAACTCCTAAATACCACATCTTGTCAGTCCTAAATACAAGATGCGGTGGTTATTACAACTAAAAAACAATTTTTTCCCCATGGTCTTTTTATTATATATACTCAAATCTTTTATAATGGATACCAATGACGTCATCACCCACAATCATCGGAACAGCTGTGTGTGTTTGTCGTCTACCACATGACCGTCCTTTAATAGCATAGTTGAACTAAAAACGGTTTTGTGCTTAAAAAAATACAGTTGTTGTTCGATGAGCATAATCCTAATAAATAATTGGCCAAACGTGAGGTCACCAAACAACCCGAGAAAGTAGTCTTTGAGAAAACGTGAAATGCATTACAGTCGTAATGGTTCACGTCCGAGGTCCGTTTTCCACATTAGAAGGAATGCAAACGAATCGGAATGCATCTTCACTATTTGCTCGGGTTTTAATGACACAACGAAATATATAGGCCTACGAAGTGTATATCTCTCTTGATTCGTATAAAGTATTGATGCAGAATACAGACCATCTTACCAATGACGTACTATTCCTTTAAATTAACGGGGGAAAGATACACATCTTTCACCGGTCATTTGCGTATAAATCCAGTTGGGAGTCTTCTCTCAGACGTGCAAGCTTATGCAAGAGGCCTGTGTAGAATATGTATGGAACACTGGTATTCTGTTCTGGGGCTAATTTCACAGAGCTGCTAAACAGAGAATTTTTGCTAAGCAAATATTTCTGCTATAAGCAAAATAAAACAAACTACCAGCTAAAATGCTAAGCTAATTTTTCTTGTAAGCAATTTTATCTGCTAAGCAGCTCTATATGAAACTGGGCCCTGGTCCTTGATTTATACTTCATATGATTAAAGGCAGGGGCGGATCCAGTGTCTCGAAAGGGGGGGGGCTGAAAAAAGGGGCACCCCAAAAAATAGTAAATTTCATGTACAGCGATAAAAGGGAGGGGGACCCTTTGTCACCCACTGGATCTGCCAATGAATAAAGATGTAAATACTACAGGAAAAAATGCACACCTGAAAGTTTAAATTGATTACATTGTATGAATATAAATATGTAAAAATGCAGTCATATTTGTTCGATCGGCAAACGAGAACTTCGCACTCCTTCTAACGTTGAATTGGGATTTGAAATACAAAGTGGGGTTATTAGGAAGGTTTACGGATTCAGCATGTAACAAATCTCTAAAGTAGAGGTGTTTGGCTCTGAGAGAAGAGTCAACACCTCTACCTTATGCTATGGTCCCACAGAGATTTCGACTCTCTCGATCGTGTTTCGTCAAGATTTTTGATTTTTTACAAAATGTTTTCGAGAAAAGTCGAAATAGTCTAAAGAGTCTAACAAAATCGAAACTGTCGATATTTGTCGAGATTTGTCGGAAAAAAAATCATTAATCGAAAATTATTAAACCTGACCAATATTTTTCGATAAAGTTTCGATCAAATTTATCGAAATTTTGTCGACATTTTATCGAAACTGTCGAAAATGAAATCGAAATAGTCTTAACAGTCTAAAAGTTCGAAAAACAGTCGAAATAAATCTAAACTTTCTAAATAGTCTAAACAATCGTAACAGTCGAAATAAATCGAAACATTTGTCCAAAAAAATTTTAAAAATCGGAAATTAATCGAAAAAAATTCGAAATCATTCTAAACAGTCTAAACAGTCGAAATTTGTCGAAATGCCAGTCGAAATTATGAAAGTCGTCGAAATGAAATCGAAAATGATTCGAAATTGTCGAGAAAATACCCCCACGGAAAAAAGATATTTTGTCGATATTTATACGAGATTTTGACGAAATTATTAAAAATAACAAAAAATCCAAGAATCGAAATATATTTCGACAGAAAGATCGAAATATTCCTGTGGGACCATAGCATAAGTTTCATGTACGGATGACAAGCGTAGCTGCCATGGAAATTTCGGGCCCTTCTCGTACTCATCAGCGAATTAATTTATTGCGTTGAATTTGTATTTTTTTATTTTATTATTTTATTTTATTTTATTACATTTTACACTGGCAATCAGATTACATCAATTAAATATAAAACCAACCCCTAATCAAACTACAAATACACAAAAATTCATTTTAAACAAAGCCAGTGAGTGGTAAGATAGAACAGGTGACCAGCACCTCTACAAGGCCATCCTACCACAAGAAACCCACTAAACATTATATACCTCTTTACACCCCCACCCCCCTCCCCGCCCCGTTGCACCACTGGAGGGCCGCTGAAACAAGTTAGGACGGAAAAGAACGGAAAAGACTGCATAAAATGTACATGTACATATCACTTTTCCTGCATAAATGTACATATCACTTTTCCTTGTGTTCGCTTAAAATATCATTTTTCTTTGTGTTCGCTTAACGAAAGATCTCAAGGTAACTATAATATTTAAAGTGATGTTGTATAATTGCTTAATTTTGCGTTACCTTATGTTCATGTGTATTTCCATGTGTTTTAATTGTATGTAGACATACAGAGCCCCAAATGAAAATCAGTTTTTAATTGTTTGGGCATATCCTGGGTAAATAAATGTAATAAATACAGAAATGTAAAACTTTGATCTTATTGAGATTACTAACGTTGTAGTTCAAAGAACTTTCTCTACAAAAGTACCCTTCGG
This sequence comes from Zoroaster sp. YZ-2022, assembly GCA_029582265.1. Lineage (NCBI taxonomy): Eukaryota > Metazoa > Echinodermata > Asteroidea > Forcipulatida > Zoroasteridae > Zoroaster > Zoroaster sp. YZ-2022. The sequence continues at coordinate 17,895,786 of CM055825.1, read as the reverse complement.
TCAGATAGCTTAGGCCTGTGCCGTTTTGTTGTGTATGACAAACTACAAAGATAACAAAGGAGGGGTTGATCATCGGTCACATAGCCACGATCTAGACACATTTTGCACGTAGCCATACAAGTTGTTGTGACGGTATTTGGCACTTAATCCCAGTTACACGTTTGAAGGAGTAATTCCAGGGTCTGTGGCAAAACTTGAGTGGGCACACAGGAAAAAAATCCAAAACATTTAATTAAAGTTAGTAAAATCATTTTCTAACTGAAACTACGTCTCAATAAGGTCAGAATTCCATATTGAAGTTCGTAGTTGTCGTTCGAAAAATTGTGCATGCATTTTCACTGTATTTTCTCGTGAACACAACAACGTAATACGTAAGACTGGTATAGCTTTGCACGGTGAAAAAGGATAAGTAAGGACTGTTTGCGGTGACACCATGCTGAAATTCTCTTTTGAGTAGTAAATAGTTCTGAAAGAAACCGGTTGGTTAAAACTGGACGTTTCGATCAGTAGGCTCTGATCGTCTTCAACGTAATTCGTTGAAACTTTCACGTGGTTAGTTGTTTTTGGATATGTGTCTTGATTTCATGAAAGTGAGCCCTTACTCGCAGAAGCATAGCCTGACGATCTGACGTCACGCTTTGAGCTAGAGGCGCGTGAATTACGCCAGATCCTGGCCGTGCAGCCGCCATATTTTTCCCGATGCTCAACTTTGACCTTGGTTGGTAGCTAGCGCGCAAGCCTCGAAGCGTGATGTCAGATCTTCACCACAACGCGTTAACGTATCCAATGAAATTCTTTGAGTGGTACGCCAGGAGCCTGTCTATATCCTTGATAGGATACAGACAGGGGACCAGTCTAGCAGAAGCAGTGCTTTAACATTACCAACGCACAAATTACCTTGTCACTTCAAAGGGAGTACACACCTTAAATGACCAGATTACAAAATTACTGAATTATAATCACTAAAAACTACCTAGACTGTTGGTGATGGTGCCCAACATCTTGTGACAAATTATTGCATCTGTTATTTTTGAGAAAACGTGTATTACAAATTTGAAATAGATCACGGCAGCGATAAGGCTGTGCCGGGTATGCCGAATACCCGACCGAAACTGTCATTACTCGGTTCCATTTTTCGGTTCCAATTTACCCGTAAACGACTTTTGAAAATTTCGACTGAACATTTAATCCACAAAAAACTTTTGTTTAAAAAATGTATGTGGGAAATGGGGACGCTTAAGTCGTTTTTAATACAGAGGCGGGAAATTATTACAGTAAGTCCACATTTATTATGACTCTAATAAAACAAGAGAATATTGTGTTCATATCGGTTATTTTATACATTCGGCATCATTTATGTGTTTTTACAAAATTGTTTTCGGTTACCCGGGTATCCGAAGATTTCCAATTTCGGGTATCCGGTTCCCGAAATAACCGAAAACGCACAGCCAAATCTGAATGCATTTTCACTATTTTCTCGTTAACGACAAAACGAAATGAGCCGAAACTTTCACATAATGGATTCTATACGTGCGTCTTCGTTCTTACAAAGTATGGATGCGTTGACAAAAATGTGACCAAAATGGTTGTACGTCCCCTTGAAATTCACCCTCGGGATCTACAGGTATGAAGGAGGTTTCAGGAAACACGTGGATGCTAGCAGAAATGTGACACGATTGATTATCACCATGGTGATGGAACTCGGTAAGCTGCGCAGTATCGGAAGAGTTGACTCACCGGATCTTTGGCGAGGACTCGTCATGTTCTTGTACCCACGGGGTCATCCCGTGGGAGCCGTTCACGGCGAAACAAATTAACTTTCTTAATGTCCAGAGAAAGCCACCTAATTGCGTATGGTCTCTCTCCTTTTCGCTCGTTCCCAGCGCCTTAAATGGCCCATGAAATGCAATTCCATGGACAGATACATATTTATGAAAATATCCATGTCTATCATAGTATGAGCCAGAAATACCTTTGGGTGTCTTGTGGACGCCCAGTTTGCTAAATGGACACCCTGTGTTATTTGTAAAACACGTGCAAAAGTATTGCAATTTAAACATTTGGATTTTTCAAAGAATGACAAATTCCAAATCCCGGCTTATAATTTGATGGACGGTTTTAAACAAAATGAGAAGTCTATTTTTTTTTTAGAACACGGTGAAGCTTGAGTGTACTATTTAAATGTTTAAAAAACGTTCCTGCTTAACCTTGACACACGAGGGCGCTATTTTGTAAGAACACAACAGTGTCACAGCAGCACCGAAAATGCACACAATCAAAACCTGAAACATTGCCCCAAATATCGGTAAATAACACATCGCACATCAATAAGCTAGGAAACGCCCGACGAGAGTCCATCTTTTAACTGGTTTAATAATTATTCAGTGTGTCTATACACACTGTTCACTCGTCCAAAAGCATAGCGTCCTTGCGTTGAATTTCATTTGGTATATTTACCCGGAAATTCCTTTGAGTCCCTATAATAGAATTCAAGTAATGTTTGGTATGTTAATGCGGCCATGATTGATTTTATAAATAATGAAGATCACGCATTCAGGGGGCTCCAAGCACTTGTCATGTTGCAGATCTACCCTCGATCCCTCGAAGCAAGATACATTTTAATCACATAGACTGCACCCGGGGAAGGAATCGAGATTTACACCACCGCTCAGTAACATCGTGCACCCACTAAATAGTGAGAAAATTCAAGCGCCGAGCTGTTTATCATAATTTGTATGTTTATCATAATTTGTATTTTTTTTTTAAAGATTTGAGGCCCATACACTTGAGGGATTGTGTAAAAAATGGTCCAATATCATGACCTAGGGTCCTTGACTTACAACTATGTTGAGTATTTTGGATACACTAGGCCCTGAAAAAGTGGTCCTAATTCGCCTGCAAGTGTAAGGCCTTTTTCCAAAATGGATGCTTTTCAGTGCGGTATTTTCACTAGTGTAGAGGGTGGTTTTTATTGGGATGAGAATAACTCGACTGGCCTCTGGACAATCCACATTAAATTGAGAATAAAATAAAAGGTTGGACATCAATCAATATATTGTCTTTTGTTTTTAAACCTTTTAGGACTTCTCGGTATTTTTTAAAATGATTTTTGAATATTTTGTATACAGCACTGGTTGCTATATATGGGAGTAATTATATAATTACAGCAGAATTATTACAGGTACTATCGAAAAGCTCGCCGCGGTTGATGGTTGTAAGATGGTTGGTCAGTATGGTGACAAACATTTTGAGAAGTTATTCCGTCTGACATGTTCCGTCAATTTAGAGAAATCATGAATACAGATTGAAATAAGAAATGGATCACCGGCTGGATCCGTTTCCACATTTTAAAATGCACAGGCCTACTGAGAAATCGGAATGCATTTGTACTTTTGTCTCGTTAACATCACAACGAAAATAAGCTAAAACTATCACTGGATGATTTCTATAAATATCTTTTCATTCTTAAAGTTAAAAAAATGGATGCATTTATATAAATTTAATAGTGTAATTTATTAGTATTACTCGTATAAAATCGATGCATTTATATAGATGCATTTATATTTCCCAATGGCCTTAAAAGGGCAGTACAGCACTAGTATAAACAATATGTTTCTTATTAGAGAATAATAATAGGGATAACCCTCCTATTCTCAAAACCATTCGTTTTTCATAGTGTTTTGAGGGATAAAACTACACATAGCTATAGACACCCAGACACCCCTCTGGCTGATACTATGTCTCAATGCACTCTACATAGTACCCCGGATCGTTGGGCCAATATCATTCTTGTAAACTTTCTCAGCTCACATGGGAGGATGCAGCCCCCGTATTGCTTCAGTGACATTTTTATACTCCCGGCCAAAGAAAAACAATGTATAGTCAAAGTGTCTTGATCAAGGATACGACTAGGGCTGTGTGTTTTCGGATATTTTTGGATCCGGATACCCGAAATCAGGAAACTTCGGATACCCGTTTTCATTTTTGTTGAAAACATGCCTCCGGTGGTGTACAAATACATGTACTGTAAATGGTAACAAATTGACTTTTATAATACAGATAAATCGATCTTTTCTTTATTGGAGTGCAATCTCTTGAATTTAAAGATAATTGTCTGTAAAAGTGTAAACATTACATTGTTCAAGAGTCACAGATTTCTGTTCGCACCGCTCAAATGTTAAGTCCGAATTTTAAAAAGTCGTTTACGGGTAATTGGAACCGAAAAATGGAACCGGGTAATGACCGTTTCGGTCGGGTATCCGGATATCCGGCACAGCCCTACCCATCTGGCCGATACTATGTCTCAATGCACTCTACATAGTACCCCGGATCCTTGGGCCAATATCATCCCTGTAAACATTCTCAGCTCACATGGGAGGATGCAGCCCCCGCAGCGCTTCAGTGACATTTTTATACTCCCGGGCAAAGAAAAACAATGTATAGTCAAAGTGTCTTGATCAAGGATACGACTCAGCCATCAGAACACAAACCCGATGCATCAATCTCCTCGGCCATGGAACTCCCATAACAGAGAGAGAGAGAGCGCCAAAGTAATGATGTCATGTTAACCAAATCAACCAACCGTTTTTTGTAAGTTCTGCATCAGAACAACAAAACCAGTGCAGGCCACTGTACACACTCTTTAAACTAAAGTGTTGAATCAACCTTTTTAAGAGTCCGGTGAGTGACAACACTTTATAAAGTTAAATTCAACTCAAAGAAAGTGATTTTTTTTTAGAGAGAGTCACAATACGTGCAGCAGTGTTTGAATCTGTTGAAGTCAGATTCAATCAAATCAGCTCAAAATCGGCCATTTTGACTGACTACCTGCAAACTTTTCAAATGTGGACTACGTGATCAATATGATAAGAATTATTATATTATTATTATACTGAAGATTACTACGTTTTGTCTAAAGTGGTCTACATGTCTGATTTATTTCACATAGATCTGCTATAAGCAGAGAATTTTGCTTACCAAAAATTTCCGCTAAGCATTATAATACAGACTACCAGCCAAAGCACACACATTTTGTGTGGAATTTTAGTTGGTAACCAACAAAACTTGCTAAGCAAATTTGTCTTCTAAGCATTTTTTTTTTCTGCTTAGAAGCTCTATGAAATTGGCCCCAGACGTTAAAGCTTTATGATAATGCCAGTAGGCCTGTGGTAAAATCCATCCGTTTACCCGGGGGATATAGCAGCATGCAGTGGCGGAACTGCCCATAGAATTATTACCCAGTACCTGATATTCATTGTCAATAACTTATTAGATAATACATAACATTTCTTCAAAATGAAATAACACTTCTGATAGAAAAAAAAATCAATGGATATTTGAAATCACCATTGTTGTACCGGGGATTTAAATTTTTGGAAGGGGCTTGAAGCAAGGCGGTCCCTTCACGTCCAGTGCCTCCTGTACTTCACCCGTGGTCGTGAGGGAGCATGGTGACGAACACTACACTTCAGGTACGGTAACTTATATCTGTAAATGCATCTATATTTTACAAGAATCAAGAGATACTGTACATAAACCAACCTATGCATTTAAATTTAAATTTACTTGATTTTTGTTTAATGTCATTCACGAGAAAATATTAATTATGATTCTCATGTGGATGTAAATCACCATCAGCCATTTCAGATTTGAAGAGTTCAACTACACAGTCTCCTGACGATGACTAGAGCAGTCTAGTCGAAACGTTGAGAACAAACCAACCGGCTCTTCTCAGAGCCATCACTTCTTCCAAGAAGAGATCATTACATGGCCACCCAAAAGAACTCAAGAGCATCTATCTCCACCATGCCAAGCCTCAAATTCTACATCATAGTTACACAGGCCAAACATTTCACGTTTTCTCGTAAACGACAACATGGTTCTTTCCAAGTAGTTAACGATATTGTGCTAGCCCTCTTTACCCACACTGTCCGGAACAATGCTATACTAACATTTACCCCTCTTCTGGGAATCGTCCCAAAGTTATTTGTGTTCGTGTGCAGGAAGCAAATACACGGAAGGGCTTTACTTGTTAAAGATGTGTCGCCCCGTGTTTTACCGAAATGTTTTGGTATTTCATTGGAACACTGATAATTACTTTCTAGAAAGGAAAATAAATACTTTTTCACTAAATTTCACTATTAAAATAGTTGTCGGAAGCTTTGTTTAACAGTAATACTAGTGTCTCAAAATTGATTTATAACGGGACATACCATACGGTACATTATAGTTTCGGTACTTATTTACTGTAAAACCATGTTCCTCACGATTATAGCGAGAAAATGTGTGAATTTACAGCATTTGTTTTCACTTCCTCAAGTAAAATTGCTAGGTTCCGATGAAAAATAAAATGCCATGAAATTGCCGTGAAATAGCCACACACACGGTCAGTACATATTTAAGTATAAGCTAGACCCCTATACCGTAGCATTTGACCTGTTCAACATATTATTGAAACCACGGACAACGTTTACCCGAGCGCGATGCGTTCAATTTTCAGAGCTTGCAAAACAAACACTTTGAGCCTTTAACATTAAGGTGTTGTATGGTCTAATTATTGATCCCAATCGTTTAGTCTCTCACAAGGCCACAAATCGATAACTACGTGTTGCTATAGGTCGAGCCGATCGAACGAATCACCAAGGAGCAACCTTGTTGAACCCCTCTCTCTCTCTCTCTCTCTCTGGCTTCAGCCCACATGAGAAAAAGAGGCCAGTTTGTGACACCGTTCGGAATGAACTCCCCAGGACACGTCCATGTGACTGAAATACAGTTCATGATTCCCAATTATGCAAATGTTTGTCGATGCGAGTGCGAGAAATCTCATTATGACATTGGGTGAATATTGCCCTATACTCTCTATGACCGGACAGTATACACAGAGACACAAACAGCAGAACCCAAAACCTATGTAAACTATACAGTTGCTTCCTACATAATAATACTCAAGCATGCAATATTTCCAGTAAAATGACTTGCTTTTCAACGTTTACGGCCCGAGAGTGTAGAGCGCAAATACAGTACATTCTTTTAGGGTTTATTTGAGTTTCTTGTTGGGGGAAACCTGATGCAGTATGGGGCCTCCGTGTTTAAACCAATATGCACTTTTGCTAATGTCTGTAAATGCATCCATATACTAAATAAGAAGCAAGAGATACTGCACAGAAACCAACCCGTGGAAGCTTATTTCAATGCGTCGATTAAAGAGACAGTAACGTCACGATCAGAGAGCAAGACATTCAACAGGGGAAGGAATCGGTGTCGTGGTGTAAGATGAACACAGTGACTGTAAATTACTGGCTTATTTATGCAGCAGCAACGGTCGTATGACCTTATCATGTGGGGGTATTATTTTCAGTCACTGAGTTGATCTAAAACTAGCACTCCGATTCCATGCCCCGTTGATCGTGACGATGTTGTCCCCTTTTTAAGGAGAAAATAGTGAAAATGCATTTTGATTATGGTCCATTTTAGATTTGAATATTTTACTCTCGAAAACGACATGTTAGAGTCACTTCTCAGGAGTATTTTGTTAGCATACACATTTTACCAAAACAAAACCATAATTATAAGCTTTTACTTATTGAGAATAATTTTTGTTTGGGTACACATCTGCCATTTTAAAAGGAAAGTACGGTACATCTTTAGTAATGATGGCAAAAATACGAGTATGTGCTCACTTTCTTTGAATCAAAATATTAGAAATCACCCAACTTGTGACAGTTCAGCTTGAAACGTTATGTCGTTAACAAACAACGCGCGCAAACAAATGTTCATTTGTTCGTATTCATTTTGAAACGTGAAATTTAGGAAAAAGGACATGTACTCTTTTCGATCAGACCATTGGAAATAAGTTCACTTTTCCAAAGAATAAATAAAATTACTTCCAGGGAAGACTGATACCAATGTAGGTTGTACATTACGCGTGGAGAATCCTGTGATCTCAGCTTTGGACAACGATACAATGGTTTTTTTATTTTTATATAGACACCTCGCTGGGAAGCCAATGCAACTCAACAGGCCAACAGCGTAGATCAAGACCCTCAATTCGGAAGCAGACAGAGGTCCCTTTCTGAGGTGCAAATCCGTGTCGTCTGGGCCAAAATGCCTTTATCGACTCTGCCACAGGGGACACTGTAATTACCGAATTACTGAACATCCCATTTAACGACAAAACGTTACTTTAAAAAAAAATCCTGTTGGCATGAGTGACATTCGGTCCCGGGATGGCCGGGGGTCCATTATACTTGAGGCCAACAATAAGTTTATGGGGAATATCTAACGTGATCTGCCGAATTTCACGTTTTAATGATGTGTTGCACTAGCATAAGGCATACTTTTAAAAGGCACATTTTAGCAATGTGTGACAATTCCACAGCCCTAGGCCGATGCTATTATGCCATCGGGGGGAAGGGGTTCATCCGTGGTCTTGCCTAACCATTTGATGCAATGGTTCCTTAACAATTATTGGCTTGGTACGCCGTGATCCTTACAAATCACATATATATATCCACGTATACTATGGCTGGGAAAACATTATCCATATGTATTGCGTCTATGACACTGATATAGCAGGGTCACGAGTCATATGTCATTCACATCTGCCATGATATTATAATAATGAATGGAAACATATGAACACCAAGACTTTAACACAGGGTTTAGTGGACGGTGTCATGTCAGCCTAAAAGGCTTATTATACTGGCCCAATTCGCAACGATGGGTTGGATTACCAGTGACAGAAAGGAACAACATGGAATGACATGTATACACCGAAGCTCGGTTACCTTAACCGGTGGCTGGAACCAGTACATAAATGATCGTCACTACGTCATATATAATAAAATACACAACACCCAATTGAAGATTACTAAATCAATATAGTGGTGGGTCCTGTATGCTATAATTTTACCTCAAATGGTTTCAAAGTACAATCTGATAACAACATGTGATGACATTAGCCTTTTTGGATGACAAAGGAACCTGATGCGTATTCCTCACTTAAATAATTATCACAAGATAAACATAATGTACTTTTTGATAGCACATTCCATGCGTTGCATGATAAATAATTTAAAAACACGGTACACGGTATCCACGCTGGAGATACTATATAATATGGTGAAGGTATAACTAAGTCAAGTGATCAACTATCGTTAGTTGTGTGGCTGAGGCCCACGAGTGAGTTAGTCTAAACAGCGTCCTACACAAAATGTACTTTTTGATGGCACATATTCCATGCGTTGCATGATAAATAATTTAGAAACACGGTACACGGTATTCACGCTGGAGATATTATATAATATGGTGAAGGTATAACAAAGTCAAGTGATCAACTATCGTTAGTTGTATGGCTGAAGCCCATGAGTGAGTTAGTCTAAACAGCGTCCTACACAAATGTACTTTTTGATGGCACATATTCCATGCGTTGCATGATAAATAATTTAAAAACACGGTACACGGTATTCACGCTGGAGATATTATATAATATGGTGAAGGTATAACAAAGTCAAGTGATCAACTATCGTTAGTTGTATGGGTGAAGCCCACGGTGAGTTAGTCTAAACAGCGTCCTGCTAAAATGTCCCGAGTTCAAATTGTCCCTGAGTTTTTGTTGTTACATCATTTCCAAACTACACAATGATACACAGTTATTTTGTCAAGGTTATGTGAATTTTCTCATTGGATTTGGTTGCCTTGTTCTGAAAACAAGGACAAACCAGTAGATAAGGTGCTATTTTTCAAATTAGATTGTCTGGTTTTGAAAACAGAGGCCATCATGTCATAATTATGCTGGTGGTGGTTTGCGCTGTTCAAAGTTTGAGAATTGGAACGTTCGTCGTACACAGTGTTCGTCGTACCATCCTTTCTCTATGGTCGTACACACAGTGATTCTCATTCATATCATGACTGTGTGCCGCTTGTGACCATTTTAATGGCATACTTGGAACAGCGCAAACCACTACCAGCATAAATTATAACATAATGGCCTCTGTTCTCAAAACCAGACAATCTAATTTGAAAAAAAAATCACAGACCGTAGCAAAATTATATTGCGAATTATATTTCCTGCAGTTATACGACGAGAATTTCAAATTCTGTTGTCTGTAAACCGCGTAACAGGGACAAGCAGTACTGTATAGCAATGTAACATGTTATGGTAATATAATTGTGGATAATTATGTAGTTTGTAAGCTACGTAAGACCTTGCTCTGTGGTAAGACTAACAAATAATAATATTAAACCAGTGGAATACTATATAGACAAGTTACCCATAGTTTTTACACAACCAAATCTACATAGTATTATGGTCATCTACCTGTATCTTTTTACACAGCTTTTCAAAGTATAATTTAAGAGTTATGAAATACGGACTTTTTCCTACATAGTGTAGCCCGAATCTGAATGAAAGTCAGATAATTTTTCGAGTCAAAATTAATGCACTCAACATGCGAACCCATTATGGATACAAAACAAAGCTCAGTTGTGATATAATTTTGGGAAAGATTGAACTCAAGTGCCTACACAGTGTGCACAAATGGCTGGAGCAGACGACGAACTTGGTGAGCAACATTACATATAATTACTTGTGCAAAAATAAATTAATTCATGGAGAAAATACAATTTTTCAAAACATGGGTTCCTTATCTTTCCTGCAGTTATACGACGAGAATTTCAACTTCCATAGGTAAGGTCATATAATGTGACTTCAATCATGATGATTTAAACTAAATGAATCAGCCGCTGTCTGTAAACCGCGTAACAGGAACAAGCAGTAGGCCTATAGCGATGTAACATTTTCGGCACCGTAGTTAAAACCATAGAGAAAGGCGTGAATGATCGTACTTACACAAATTTGTGCATAATAAATAATTAATTCCTACAATTTGTACATACTAAATAATTCATTTATGTATTTTTTAAAGGGGGTTATTTTTTAGCTGCAAGTCTTCAAGTGACATCTTTCCCATTATGGAGATCAACAAACTGCAATATAATTATAATATATATATATATTTATTTTACAACTTACTTGAATCGGCGTGATCTGAGCTGCCGGATTTAGATTTCCCCTTAGACATGTCGCTACTCGAGTCCCGAGTCACCCGGAAGCGGATCTGAGGTAGAAAGAGGTGAATATATTTTATCCGATTTGAGGTTATATAAATCCAAGGCACAGACGGAGACAGAGAGAGAGAGAGAGATAGACTGTGTGTAAATGAGCACTTTGATTATAAATCCAAAGAGGCGGCTTGCTGAGAGACGAAAACCATCGACGGGGAGATATCCCAGGCAAGCTCACGCAGCGTTATTTGTGATATGCGGGCAATCGCAGCGGGGCGGCGGGGCTACTACAAGGGTACTGCTCTCGGTGGGAGACACGGTACACAGTCGCTCCAACAAACGCGACTCATCGGCCGACACTGGCTCATCGACCCATATCAACAAACTGGCCAGGGGTGCGTCTGAGGGGGTCCTCGCAATCCCAATTGACTGACATCAAACTTTCCCCTCCAACAAAACTTTGAAAGAAAAGCATACAAACCTTGTCTATTACGGACATGGTTAATATGCATATGAATAGACGACTCCTCGATTCAATAGGTAGCACACTCCAACGGATCCCAGGTAAAAAGCCCGTATTGACTGAACAATATAATTGTTGTGCACTCCACAGAGTGCCGACACACGAGTACCGTGTACACAAACCGCACACGAGATGCAATGCCGCCGTGCGAAGCACAATTCCGCGTCACGGAGGATCAACAAAGGTTTTGATTGGTCAGGATTTTCTCCCAGGATTCCCTATAAACCCAGACGACACTCGAGGATATTTTGCCAAACTATTTTTTGCTACCCATGTTTTTTTTCCCCCCTGGATGTCTGGGGTCACCAGTGGTTGGTCGTCGACGGGATTAGAAATCTATAATTGGGTCGACCGGTTCATAAATCATCTGACATCTGAGAATGCTAATGTTTTAAAATAAATAAATAAAATGTGTTTAAACGATTTCGTGCAGACGGCTGAGGGCGCTGTCACACTTGATTGATTCCAAAATTTCTTTTGCAGAAACCGCAGACTCTCTTCTTAGTGATAACAAGTGTAGAATACTAGTACTCACCGCGCATATTAATCTGAGAATGCTCATGTTTAAAAAAAAAATGTGTTTAAACAATTTTGTGTAGACAGCTGAGGGCGCTATCACACTTGATTGATTCCAAAATATTTTGTTCCAGAAACTGCATTGATAACAAGCATACAAGATTCGCTGTGCATTTTAATTAATGAACAAATTGTTGTGTCCTAATTGTTCGATCAGTGGTCGAACAACAAATTGAGGAAAGAGATGATTTTTTAGGAGGAATAACGTGCACGTCAATAGAATATTTTTCAGGAGGTTCGCTTCTGTGGCGATGGGTTCAGTATCTTATCCCCTTATGGGAGATACAGTGGCGAAGCCCTCGGAAGTTGTGCTATTTTATCGAATTGGGCACCCAAAATATGGTTCCCGGTATACACAATTATTCAAAAGAAAAGATCTTTGCCTCCCACCAAAATATAAAATAATAATAATATTAAACAATTACAAAATAAAAACATTCGAACGATTTTGTTTACTTTCCATCTGACATAAATCATGATTAATGATTATAACAAGCATATTATATTATATTGTATTATATATATCTGACTTGTTGAAATGTTATGCCCCCTTTCGCAAGTTACGTTCCAGTGCAAAATTTCTGCTGGCTGAACAAAAGTCTAAACATTCTTGGGGTGACAGATCTTCTGAAGTTGTGGCTCCACGCCTTTGAAATGATTTGCCTCTGTACATTCGTGAATCTCAAACTGCTTACTCCTTCAAGAAAAACTTAAAAACTCATCTTATGTGTATTGTCTATAAGGACTCCTAACATTCATTTATGCATTTAAATTGTTTAGTATTATATTGCATTTGCTATTGTATTGTTATGCTATTGTATGATTTCTTGTTAACTGTAAAGCGCCTAGCTTGAGCACTTTTTGGTGGATATGTGCGCATTATAAATCTTCTGTATTATTATTATTATTATTATTATTATTATTATTATTATTATTATTATTATTATTATTATTATTATTATTATTATTATTATTATTATTATTATTATTATTATTATTATTATTATTATTATTATTATTATTATTATTATTATTATTATTATTATTATTATTATTATTATTATTATTATTATTATTATATCCAGGATGCATTGAAAAACAACGCATAGGATTATGGTAATTTATTTATGGGGCGTTAATTAAGTGCTATACGCTATTGGAAATCTCAGAAACGTAAATGATAGCAGGCAAAGTTAATTGGTGAAAATGTTGATGATGTATCAAGCATCCATTGGAATATTTCTGTCTCAGGTTCTATCAGTTTAATGCAATCAGTATAACGATTTACAATATTATGAATTGCTGTCATAGCACTACTTTCCCGTTTACGACGAAATGAAATAAGCTGAAACAGTCACATGTTGCTTGTTATAAATATTATACTCAAAAAAATTTAGGGAACACCGGAATAATCTCAGTTAAAGCAAGATCATTTATTTCAGATAAACACAATGTTTCACAGAATTGATGAGAAACAACTGCACAATGAAACAGATGATAAAGGATGCATGTAGTGATTACACATTTCATGACATGACTACTGAAAGAGAGAGGGGGTTGCAAATGAAAATCCCGGTTCATGGAACATTTCAAACCTATTTGATGTTAAAAATCCGGTGTCCCCTAAATTGTTTTGAGTAGTATATTATACTGAATCTTAGAAAGTAGCAGCCCAAATAACATGGACTCCGTCTCGGTACAAACTGAAACGTAGTTTATACCACGAAGGTCTAACCAGGAGCCAATTTTCACAGAGCTTCTAAGCGGCAGAATTTTGCTAAGCAAATATTTTTGCTAAGCAACATAAAACAGTATACATTCTCCTGAGGACGATCAGAGCATACTGATCGAAACGTCGAGTTGTAACCTCCAGTTCTTTTCAGAACTAATTACTACTCAATTGAAGAATTTCACATGGTGTCACCGCAATTAGTCTTACTTATCCTCTTCACCATGCAAAGCTACAAGTTTTACCAACATAAAACAGACTACCAGCCAAAATGCATACCTTTTGTATGAAAGTTTGGCTGGTAACCAAAGAAATCTGCTAAGGAAATGTTTCAGGTAAGCAAATCTGCTAAGCAGGTCTATTAAAATGAGCCATGGGCTAATAAAGTACGTTACGTTAATATGTATGTTTTTACACTATATCATGTAATAATAATGAAACAATGAAACCAAGGATTCCTGCCTATAGTACGGTAGTTCATAAGCCTGAAGAAATCTGTGAAGGGAAAGATTATGAAGTACTGTTCTGTTTTTGATAATAATAATAATAATAATAATAATAATAATAATAATAATGTGGACTTATATAGCGCACGTATCCACCAAACTGGTGCTCAAGGCGCATTACATTATTACCTCTGCTCATCAGGCTCATAAATCATTCCTGAAACCATCTCAGCTCCCTGGGGAGTATACAGCTCAATTGCTGCCATTTTGGCGCATATATGGCTAATCAAACACAACAACAAACTCTGCCCTCACAGGTACCCATTTACCCCTGAGTGGAGAGAAGCAATTATGGTAAAGTATCTTGCTGAAGGACACAAGCATCATGGTCGCAGCCAGGATTCGAACCCACATTCTGACGACTCAGCCATCAGAACACAAATCCGATGCACTAAACCGCTCGACCATGGCACTCCATGTACAGGTTGAATCAACCTTTTAAGAGAGTTCGGTGAGTGACAACACTTTATAAAGTTAAATTCAACTCAAAGAAAGTGTTGAATTAACACGGAGTCAAGTTAAGTCTAACTTTATCAATGTTAATTCAATACTTTTAAAAGTTAAATCCATCTTTATAAAGAGTTGTCACTGACCAAACTCTTTAAAATGGTGATTCAACACTTTAGTTTTAAGAGTGTTCTGACTTCAAAGCCTCTTTAGACACGTACGTTTTAATAAAATGTTTTAATCGTGACTGATTTTAACATTTTCCCTCATAACACAACACTGTCCATGGTTCTTGACTTCTTGTCCATGGTAACTGGTTGAATTTCGATCTTTACAAGGATTAAAGTTTGAAATAATTATTCTAAAAAATAAAGCTCAGGTAGAATGATTTTCCAGGATGTTTCTTGTTTGATACCATAACCAACTCAACCCCAAGTTAAGGTTTAAAAAAAAAAAACATTTCCCCCCCAAGCATATAACTACGGGACCAAACAAGCAAGCAAGTTGGAGTTAATATTTGCGCATTTTTTTGCAAATGTTTGCCATTTTGAATGATTTCTGCAAGACTATCACCAGAAAACAGTTAATTTTGGGATATTATAATAAACATCAGGCTTACCATCATCGGCTTGTTGCTAGAAGACAGACTTGGTGAAACCCCAGCAGTAATGCGCACTGCAGATGAATGCCCAAGTCGACAAAAGGCTTGACAAGCACACTTACAATACGACAGTTTTCAGGATAACCTTGACGGGGATCAACGTGTTTTTAGCATCACGCCCAAGAATGTGTGTTCCCCATGCAATGAACTTGCTAATGATGAAAAGCGCAGTCTCGAGCATGTAGTAATGAGTATACCTACCCGCGTACAATGTATTATGCTTACATTATACAACTTGTTATGATTTGCTGTGTCCAGCCGCACAACTGTTTTAACCGTCGAGAAATCCAGACAAGCCCAGCTAAGCTCACCCAACCATGACGGATAATGATTATAGCGGGTATTATTATTAGACTCTCTTATTTGTGTGTGACGTTTCAGCTTATACATTACTGGATAAAAACCCTCATTTGAGCTAAATATATCATGGCCTTCGGGCTTTCACAATTTTCTTTGGATAAAAAGGGTCAACCTTGATCCGTGCCGGTGAACTTTCCAGCGGGGGAGGTACGGCATAAGCCAAACCTTTTTCCAAGTGCATTCAAGCAATGGTAATGCCCATCTTTCAGAACGATTTAAAAAAAAATAAAAAAATTAAAAGCGATGACATATAATGGGCATATTTATAATAAATATTTTGTGAAGTTTGGATTGTGTTAGTGTTGGCTGTGACACAGCGGGTGTAAGGGCCTGGCCCGACGGCAAAGGAAGTGGTAAATGTGACGGTCCTAATTGCTTAGAATGAGAGGAAAATACGTACAGAATTGGTAATTCAATAATTACCAATTGGTCGAGTTTTAATCCTATCAGGTCGGGGGCCACAATGATGTACTCCACCCAATGTACTCCACTCCACTTGTTACAAATACTAGATTTTTGATATTGTAAGACCTTTAATAATGTGTCTTTGCGTTTATCCTAAACTTTCAAACTCTGAATTGGACAACACTGAGTCATGTGACCAATTCCAATGCATTCAGGGGAAACAATATGGCCGCCATTACGTTTAAATGCAATATATTATTGTTATTTTTTATCATGTTCATGAGTTTTTAAAGGTTTTTCAGAATATTTTGCTCAATATTTTCTGCGTAAAACAAGATTGAGGGCGGGCGACACTTCACTCAAATTTACACAAGAGGGCGCTATTCAGTTTTTGTGTTGAACTTTGTTTTGACAATCTACTGCCACTGCAAGATTTTCGGTAACAAACTGACGACACTTAAAAGTTTGTGCAAGTTTTTATGATGCAATCTTTGTCAGTTTGACTCCCGTCACGAAGACTTAAAACACAGCGTGCATTCACCAGATAATACGGAATTGCTCCGCTGCACTGGGCAAAAATGGTGAAGGTAGTTTTTGTCCATCCTGATCTCGGGATCGGCGGCGCAGAGAGGCTGGTTGTTGATGCAGCCCTCGCCTTGCAGACCAGGGGGCACTCGGTCAAGCTTCTAACGGCGCACCACGACCCAGGACACTGCTTCCAGGTAGGCCTAGGTCCTATTTTATTTATAAATAACATCTTTTCCTCCAATCTGTATTTTCTGTATTCCATGAAAATATATATTTGGAAACTGTAAAGAATTTTTAGATAATAAATTGTTAATTAATAATAAACCCTTTCAGTTTCACGGTAACATGCGCCATGTTTTTGACAGGGCAAAATTGTTTATTTCGACCACTCTTTGACGTCTGCGACCCGGCGTTCTAATTTCACGCATGGTCTGGAGTTCACATGAAGTTCGAGCGCTGGGTCGCAGATGGCAACGAGTGTTCGAAATAAACAATTTTGCCCCGTCAAAAACATGGCGCATATTACCGTGATAGGGTTTATTGGATAGCCCATTCTAATGTTGGGTCAATACTCTGTATCCTTGGCACTAACGTTAAGCCTGTCGTTAACCCCACATGTACAAAAAAGGAGCATTTTTTTCCCTTAAAAAAAACCCCCTTTTGATCTGCTAATTATTACAACCTAAAAATGGTAATTACCAATGTTTTAGGTCCTTCCTTTAACCCTTTCATTACCGATTTGTTTCAACAGGATGTCCCACTGGTTACCGAATTGTTTGCCCAGTCATGCATGAATTCACACATTATCGCACAACAGTATGCATCCATTTACAGGCACTTTTTCTAAACTCGTTTTTCATCATGAAGAATTTGTTGGAGAAAAATATATTCAATGAAATGATTGTTGCTTGCGAAATTCCCTTAAATATGATAGGCCTACCAAAATCATTGGCATTGCATATAAAATGATCGGGTTATTTATTTTACTTCCTCTGACGTTTCACAAACACAGAGAGCATTTTGTACACAAGTGTATGGTGTTCCATAGCACAAATGGCCATTGAAATGATTGACTTGTATTATGTCTGATTTCTATAATAGCAACATGTGGGTTGGGCTATACCATTAGAAAGATAAGGAATCAGTCTTTCCAACCATAGCATTGGTATGGACTGCGAAGAAGGAAAAAAATACAGCTGTTTTAAAAGCTGGTCATGATACTCCCAATTAAGTACTGTGTGTGTGGTGTGGTGACCTTAGTCAACTAAAGTCGCCAATGGTAAGCAACAGAGGGTATGTGTGTTGTCAGACTATAGTCGCCAATGGTAGTGAAAGGGTTAAGCCTTTTCACCTTAAGCCGTTTTACACACTGCACACAAATGGTTTATTACAGGAAACCAGTGATGGTACATTGGACGTCAAGGCAGTCGGTGACTGGTTACCAAGGAGCCTTTTTGGCCGATGTTACGCCCTTTGCGCTTACATGAGAATGATCTATGTGGCACTGTACCTGGTGCTGTTTAGTGGACTGGAGTACGACGTTGTCTTCTGCGACCAGATTTCTGCTTGCATTCCCTTCCTGAAACTGAGGAAGGCCAAGGTACCAGTTTATCATGTCGTGTCACAAGAGGGCAGTCTTAAACAAGTTCCATTTTTAATTGGCCTGTAGATGGACGTAACATTAGTACTAGCTCAGGCCTCGACAATTTTTTTCTTCTTAATTGCCCGATCGGGCAAGCTTTGGTCGCAGATTGCTTGCCCGAACTTGCCCGGCAAAAAGAGACCCAATTGAGACATGCATTTTGAGGAATGTATATCAGCAAATTAAGTGTCAACAATTGCCAAACCTGGACTTATGTATTTTTATTTTTTAATTGACAACATAGGCTTACTATCGTAGAATAAATAAGTATCTCAAATTTGAACTTTCATACATGTAAACTCCGTCATGCACGCACTCACACGGAACCGGCACGTTGATGACATGGATGTATGCTTGCACTTTGCGTACACGTGATGCCGAGTACCGGGAGTGCGGCTATAAGCCAGGCAGTTCGTGTATGACGTCACCAAGTGCAGGCACATCACATGAGGCCCACTTACGAATTCTCAATTCGTCAAAAAATTACATCATTTTGTAATATTTACACTAGCTGTCACAGCTACAGCTACAATTCAATTAGCTGACGCGCTAATTGTCGCGCCAAAATTAAACACAATCAAAATGGAGTGGATCCCCAGCTGTTTCCAAGAGAGGAAACACAAAGGAAACTATATTTTTGGCTTGGCAAATGGGTTCTCAACTGGGCGCCGCGCAATACCAGATCAAACACAGTGACGTCAGACACGAAGTGCCTGGCTTATAGCCGTACTCGAGTACCGGCGATGTATTTTTCCACAATGGGTTCACATAAAACTGTGTTGCTATGCTGAGTGCAGCAGCCGACGGCAACGTTACCAAGTACTTCACTCGGTCCACCGCCTTACCAATACGGTGGGGCCGAGCGAACCATGAGTACAAGATTGTTTCCTTGGCTCCCCTCGATTGTGCAGACAAATGCATGTAATAAGGAAACCAGTGTCAGTTAAGATGGCGCAACCACGACATGCACGACAATTTGAGTGGATTTTTATAAGCTTAGATTTTATTAAATGCTTTGAACACTTTGTAGGAAATCACCAGTGGATTTAAACGGTAAAATGATTATTTAATAAGTAATATAACTCATTAGTGTTTCAATAAGAGCACTTGCCCGATCGGGCAGACCATTCAGACGTCCAGGTTGCCCAACAAAATTTCACCGTGTCCCGGGCAATCGGACAGGCGATTTGTTGAGGCCTGACTAGCTGCAGTGACTGTATCTCATTGGTCTCGTCATTGGGTCGAATCAGACCTAAGAGCTACATGCATTCAAAAGATAGCTGACTTATTACTGGTTCATTCTTTATAAAGGGAATTCTAATTAAGGTAGTATTTTTTGAGACATTCAACAGTAGGGCTGTGCCGGATATCCGGGTATCCGGATACCCGACCGAAACGGTCATTACCCGGGTCCATTTTTTGGTTCCAATTACCCGTAAACGACTTTTTAAAATTCGGTGCGAACAGAAATCTGTGACTCTTGAACAATGTAATGTTTACACTTTTACAGACAATTATCTTTAAATTCAAGAGATTGCACTCCAATAAAGAAAAGATCGATTTAAATATGGTATCCTCTGTATTATAAAAGTCAATCTGTTACCATTTACAGTACATGTATTTGTACACCACCGGAGGAATGTTTTCAACAAAAATATCCGAAAACGCACACCCCTATTGAAGAGGAGCCAAAATTCCTCTGAAGTCAAAGTCTGTAGCTCTTAGGTCTGATTCGATCCCAAGTTACTGCAGCTATATATAGTACTAGATAGTTAATGATTTGAAAAAAATTGTCAAATGATTTGATTAAATGATTTGACATACCTGCAAAACCAGTGGTAGTTGATACAACGTTGTTCCACTTTGCATGATGCAACCTCTTCAAGAGGATGAACCACAATATTATTATTATTATTATTATGGTTTATTAAAAAATCTGCTCATTGCAGCCTACCGGCTGAATTACAAAACAGTTTACATTAAAAATATAAAGAATACATACAAATTAAAATTAAGTAAACAGTATGAACCAGATGAAAAATGAATCTAAAAAAGAAATCAGTCAGGTACATACAAGGTACATAAAATATTGCACAGCAAAAAGTACACTCATCATTATTATTATTATTATTATTATCATCAAAAGGACATGAGAAACCACATTAAAAATTCTATAACAAATTTATTACAAAAAAATATAGGCAAATATCTCCCATTTGACTTGTACACATCTTTCAGCCGAGGACATTTGCAAACAAATTTGCCAACCAAAGACCCAATGTTCCCTTTTGTTAAAAGTTCTCGGTTTACACCTATAAAAAAAATGCAAAAAAGAGAGATTGTCCGTCTTCATGTCATCATGGTATGCATGTATTTTTATGCATGGCCTGCATGCAGCCATTGACTGATTGGTGAAATAGCTGCCCTGTGATTTCTCAGGATTTTTACAAATCTCCCTTTGCCTCAACATTTTCTTGAAAGAAGAGAAGTAGCCACCAAGGAAAGAAAGGAGTAACCTGTACTGTGTCCAAACCTCTAGTTTCTTGCTTGTGGGGATGTAGAGAGTCTGTAAATCCTCAGGAGGTTCAGGGGGCTTTGTCCTCTAGACCAAAGGGAGATGCAGGCCCGCTACCTACAGGAGGTTCAGGGGGCTTTGTCCTCTAGACCAAAGGGAGACCCAGGCCTGCTAACCCCTTTTTCAGGATCTTTCACTTTTGTCAAATCACAACCCCTGAATTAGGGGTTTGGATTGATGGCTGCAGATTGACTGCAAGTGACCTGTCTTTTTGTTCATCATCAGGTGTTGTTCTACTGCCACTTTCCTGATCAGCTCCTGACACAACGTTTGTCTTTCCTGAAGCGGTTGTACCGAGGGCCCATCGATTGGCTCGAAGAGAAGACAACAGGAATGGCGCATTGTGTCCTCGTCAACAGCAGCTTCACAGGTAAAGATAGTTCCCGATAGACGCCCTGTAAACAGGTAACTTGGGATTTGGCTTTGAGCTGCGTCATTTCAATTGTTGAACAATTTTTTCTATGAAGTAAAGTGCTTCACCGACCAATGATGCACAGAATCTGTTGCAATGACTGTGTGCTGCATGCCATGCTTACACATACCTTTAAAAATAGTTAGTCATTGGCCCTTAAAGATGGTCAATTTTGCATGGTGTGACGTCAAGTGAAAACCATCCATCCTTGTAAAGTGATGCTAGAATTGAAAGACTTTTGTTTGCCAGTGATAATTTAAACTATTAGTAATAAAAACAATTATTATTCATGGTTGATTCTAAACTTTCCATGGGGGGGCCGGAGACCGAATTGTGGAAAATAAAACATTTCTTTGCATAAACAATTATTGGAAAAGTTAAGTTTACTCACAAATTAAAGCAACAAATTTAGATCATCTATTGGGTGAAATATATTCAAAGCAAAAGCAAGCTGACGATGTTCCAAAATGTACGTTTTAGCAATGAACTGACCAGGTCATAAATAGTGACCTTTTACTTAATAGCAGTCAAAATGATGAGGTCCGGCAGTGAGGTCATGAATAATGAATGACCTTTCAGCAATGAACTGATTAGGTCATGAACACTAACCTTTTATCAATCATCTGATGATTCCCATTTCATGGTTCTCAGATGATTAATCTAAAAATTTGTCCCTCTTTGCATTTGGATCAATCCCTCTCAAGCCGAGACTTTTGCAAAGACATTTCCGTCATTGAGCCACATCCAGCCTGACGTTCTCTACCCCTCCCTCAACTTTGCTGCATTCGACGGCCCAGTCGAACCTCCCGGGGACCTACTTCCTAAGAATGTAACCACCCTCTTCCTGTCCATCAACCGATTTGAGAGGAAGAAGAACCTTGGATTGGCCGTGGAGGCCCTCAGTGAGTAATATAAAGTAACGAAACAACCCCAAAATACTGGTTTATGTACGCTTAAAAAAGGTTGCTGAAAGAAAAATCATAATAAGATGTTTCTTGGTGTTGAAACACCCTTACTTTGTTCTCTGTTTATCCAAAATATACTTTCAATTAGAGAAATGGAACATATTTGTAGCCGTTTTTTTTTTTTTTTTCACCCTGAAAAAAGAACAGCAATTGATGTACATGTTACAGGTGGTGAAGGCAAAGGTAGATTAATGAAAAATCCTGAGATAACAATTAGGTAAATTTAGGTACAGGTAATGACCAATAGTGTGTCCCCTGCAACCCCAGGCCTATTTTAAATGGAAATGGAAAATTATTCAAAGTAAGTGGTTCCCACATTCGGCAGAAGAAATTTTTTCAGTCGGCAATCTTATCTCACCCTCTGGTCCTCTCACAGGAAAACTACTAGACAAGCTTTCTAAGAAGGACAGGAAGACTGTACATCTCCTAATGGCCGGCGGCTACGACGACCGCGTCACCGAGAACCGGGAACACTACCTAGAGCTCAGGCATCTCACCGAAAAACTCCACCTCGGCGATCATGTCACCTTCAAGCAGTCGTTCAGCGATGCCGAAAAGCTGACCCTCCTCAGCGGCTGCACGTGTCTACTCTACACCCCGAGTAATGAACACTTCGGTATTGTACCCATTGAGGCCATGTACATGAGGCGACCGGTTGTTGCGGTCAACAGCGGCGGCCCGCTGGAGACAGTGGTCAACAAACAAACGGGATTCTTGTGCAAGCCGGACGCTCAGAGCTTCGCCGACGCCATGCAGGAATTTGTGGCGAAGAAGGATTTGGCAAAGAAGTTGGGCGAGGCTGGGCATGCCAGGGTCATTAGTAATTTCTCTTTCAAAGCGTTTGGGAACAAACTGGATAAAATTGTTAAGAAACTCGGGAAGTCATGAAAATGAATTTGTTTACTGTTTACGTGACCTTTAGAATAACAGGGTGATTTCCTGTCAGGCAAAACTGTTTATACATTTTTCACTTCTCCACATTACATCATTTTATTTATTTTTTAAAATTTTCAGAAGAGTAAGATTTGAGGTGTAATGTTAGTGCCTTATTAAAAAGAAATCAAATTAAAAAAATTTCTGCTGATGTCTCAAAATATTAGACGTGATGGTTTCTTGTCGTAGACCAGTGTACATTTTGACCTTTGGGGCTCTTTTGTAAACATGTGATGTCAATGGTCACATCGTCTATAGATTTGATTCATTCCGTTTTTTTTGTTCATTTAAAAAATAAATAAATAAATAAATGTAAAATTTCCCTTTCAGTGTGATTTTAGCTTCCTAGGTGCCATATGTAACATCATACTGTTATTACCAAAAAGCATAACTTGTTTATATTTCAGGGAACTCTGCTATAAACATTAAATTATTTAATTTTTTCCTGGTTGTTTTTACATTGATTTATACACTCTGTACATAGCATTGCAAACCACCTGAGACATAGTGGTAAGTTGTACAGCAGTGCAAAATATTAACCATTAACCCTCCTACTCCAGCTGCACTTTAGGGGGAAGTAGCTACAGAGGTCAAAATCAGTCAACTGCCTGTTTTGACTGTTGACCCAAATGTGCACACAGGGGCATTTTTGACCTGTAAATGTACTTGCTACACGCAAGGTTTGACAGCGTTTGACTTTTAAGTGCACTAGATATACCTTGGCAAGTATATCAACATTTTTGACTGATTTTGAACCCTTGTAGTAGTAGGAAGGTTAATATTCAGTATCTTGTTACTGAACTTAGACTGGCTATAATCGCATCAGATTTTGCAGTAGAACCATTTCAAGGCAGTCTGCATTGACTGGGTAGATGAACCGTGGAAAGATAAAATTTTTTTAATACTGCTTTTGAAAAAGCCACTAACACTATTGTTTGTAAATTTGTGTAAAACATCCCTTGAAATAGTTCTGTCTGTGGTGCTACGATAGAAGTAAAACAGTCCCCTTGCATACGGTTGACGGCTATAGCCGCAGCCGGTGAATTAATTGATTTTCCAGCTGCATTTGCCGAGAATTCGCCTTGAATAGAAATCTTCAAGAAGGCTGATAGTTTGGTGAACCATATTCTTGAAATGGAGTGTTATATAATAGATTGGGCTTTCGAGAGCATTCTGAACACCGGCCTTTCAATTACGCTATGTGGGGACTTCACGTACGATGAATAGGGTATGCCCGGTCTATACGCATGGCTGAATGGCTGAACAGCGGAGTTGTGCACATGTCCACGGCCGGGTTTGACGCAACCACCTTCACTCTCGGTAAAAAATAATACCGTACGCAAGAAATCCACCATGCAAAGTATTGATTCATTTACAGACAAAATTTACCAAAAGTGATTCCTGGCTTTAAAAGGATAGTATTGTCACGATCAGGGCAGACTTTTACCGGGCATGGGAATTGGTGTTGTAATTTAAGAACACATTGACTGGCACATTTTGTGACCCGCTGCATCGGAATGTCCGCCGACACATGTTTCCGTGTAATGGACTTTCAAAAGTTCACAAAACGTGCATGACTACATTATCAATTTATCACATCCTAACACAGGAATGAAATGTATCATCAGAAAGCCCATTAAATTCTCTTTAAGTTGATATCCATATCTCAAAATGTGAACTTTGGGGGACATTCCTCATTTCGATGAAGCAAGTCACATTTATGCAACGGTAACATGACATTATCATGTGGGGTATTATTTTCAGTCACTGAGTTAATCTCAAACTAGCACTCCGATTTCATGCCCTGTTGGTCGTGATGATATTATGCCTTTAAGATACAATATATTATATACAAACTCAAGTAAGTTATGAAAAGTAAGTTTACCAAGGGTTATTGTATTTAACTGCAATATTATTTTATTAATGAATCATTACTAATAAACTGTACATACATATTCAGATGATAAAAATGAAGTTCACATAAATATTTTGTTAAATTTTTATGCTATTGAAGAGAGTAAATTATGAAAATAAAGGTTATGAATCACTGAATGTGAATATTGATTCGATGGAACAATAACAAGTCCAAAAAAGACGTTATGAAGCTTGCCTTTCAGGCCAGTTTCAAAAAGAGTGCCTTAAAAGGCTTACTGCAGTAAAAGAGATAAAGCAGATGGGTAAAACACATCTAGTATGCCGGCTAAAAAAAAATTGGAGTAGGATTTCTTCAATTGATTCCTAAAACTGATGTGAAATGCCGTGGAATAGGCCTATCTAGATGGATGCGAAAAAACTATTTTTGAGTGAGTTATGTAATAATTAGTGGTTTTGCTGAGACAGCTGCAGAGGGTTAAAAAGTATCAATAAACTTCCCTCAATGATTGTTTAACCCCTGGTGGACGGCAGACGGCCATAGCCGCGGCTTGCGGAGATGCCACTGGGCTGGTGGACGTGTATAGCCGCATTTCAGCACGTATGGAATTAAATGATTTTCCAGCTGCATTTAATGGGGGGTTTCGCCTTGAATAGAAATCTTCAAGAAGGTCGATAGTTTAGTCATGGAGTCTGTTTTCTTCCTCCATGGTTTAGTGAACCATATTATTCTTGAATGGGAGTGTTATATAATAGATTGGGCTTTCGAGAGCTTTCTGAACAAAGCCCTTTCAATGTGGGACTTCGGGTGCGATGAATAGGGTATGCTCGATTTAGTTTGCCCGCTTATTGTTCGGTCTATACGCTTGGCTGAACAGTGCGGTGTAATTATACCAGCACCCTATATCCCCGGCCCCACAGATGTTTCTTGGTTGGCTGCACTGCCCTCACTCAGTAAAAAATAATACCAGCGAACCGTCCAGCGGTCCATAATATTGCGTCGTACGCAAGGGGTTAATAATTTATTATTATTTTAATATTGGTTTCAGTTAGCTGATTATCAAATTTCTAAACGGTTAACCGTCCCAGCACGAGCACAGTACTCATACCATCTGATCACAACAGTTATTGTGTTGTTAAAGATGGCCGATTCTGCACTGTGTAACATCAAGTGAAAACCATTTATTTGACAGTGATATAAGTTGTATATTATGTGGGTTTGGACTACTCTCACTGGTGATTAGTTTTTGCATAATTTGTTAAACAGTCACTGGGTGTAAATGAATGGCTCTTCCTGACAAATTACACCACTTATAACCTGGGCTAAATTTTCATAGGGGCTGCGAAGCAGACAATTGTGCCATGCAAATATTTTTGCTATGTGAAGCAAACTACCAGCTAAAGTGTAGACATTATTGTATCGACATATGTGATGCGATCTGGGAAAACCCGTCGGATGTCGGCAAACTTGTTTTGAAGATAATGGCAAAATAGTCCCCCAATTTTTGTTGTTGACAATTTGAGTTTAACTGTTAATATCCAAATGATCATTCTTGAAATTATTAAATAAAAATTCCATCGTTTTAGATGTAAAAACATATGATGATAGATAATTAAAAAGCCGTCTTTGTTTTTCGTTTCCGCCATTGTTTTTTAAGGCCAGCGGCGGTTATAACTTCCCCAGAGCATAACTCAAGTTATAGACCACCTAGAATCATGAATAAAACAGTTTTGAAAACGGCAGTGTCCTCGTTAATTTGATGTATATAACACAAAAATGACAAATTTCACCATGTGAAGGGTTTCCTAGATCACATCACATATGGCTGGGAACCAACAAAAGTGGTTAAAGCAAACTTTTTTTCTGCTAAGCAATTTTGTGTGCTTACCTACTCTATGGAATTGTGCCCAGGGACCAACTTCGTAGAGCTGCCTGCCAGAAAAAGTTGCTTAGCAGATTTCTTTGGTAACCAGCCAAACTTTCATGTAAAAGGTAAGCATTTTGGCTGGTAGTTTGTTTTATATTTGCTTAGCAAAATTCTCTGCTTAGCAGCTCTATGAAGCTGGACTTTCAGCTCATTAATTAACCCTCCTACACATGGAGGCCACTCCCAACCACTAAATTCTGTTCTTTAGCAACCTTCAGTACATACATGTACAAGCCTACTGTCCTTTCCTTTTCAGGAATAGGGATGACCAGAAGCCTGTGGCTGAGCACTTTAATCTACTTGGCCATTCACTTCAACACTTCAAAGTAGCAATTCTCAAACAAGGACCATTCAAAACCAAACTTCAAAGGGAAGCAGCTGAACAAAGGATTATTCACACCCTGAACTGCATTGAACAAGGACTGAATAGAGACTGGCTTCATGTCCCAATATACAGGATTAACTTCATGAGTCACAGCCACCTTTTGTTTGCCACCTCCTCCCAGACTGCATATTAACTCTGACTTCCCTTGTCCTTCTTCATTGCATCTGATGAAGTAGCTGTAGCTACAAAAGCTTATGCCTATTTTATAGTTTAGTTAGTCTTAAAAGTGCTACCATTTATATATATATCTTGTCCTTTCCAAGTAATCTTACAAAATCAACTGTGTGTCACCCAAGGCCACTGTAAATGTTTGAACATATTAGTATGGCCTGCAATGTATCAATGGGAGACCACCTTACCCTGCAATCTCAGTGGTGTGACAGTGCACAGAAGGGTAACCATAGGAGGCCACTGGCAACAGCTAATGGATTGGAGTGGCCTGAATGGGTTGTTTAAAAAATTGCACTGATTGTAGGAGGGTTAAATATGTGATGCTTGGTCACAGCATGGGTCACAGTGACACAATCCGGTGTATCCACAAGTTTCATTGAATTAGTGGAAATAATTCTGTGTAAAACCTGTGTAAAATTGGAACCCAAAGAAATGGATGAATAGTGGCCACAGTGCCAAGGCCGTTCTGAGGGCCCATTGGATGGCCACATTGGGCAGGTGGCCATTACAGTAGGTCCAGACTGCAATCAGTTGGTCCCATTCAAAGATCCTCCACCTCACCCGTAACGGAATATGTTCTGTACAAGGTTAGGTATGTGTCTCTTGTCCCTTGAGCACTAACGTTCTATTTATTTTGTATGGGGGCACTTCATGTGTCCGTGTCTAGTTTTGGCTTCTTAGCCCAGTGAGGAACGTCCGTGTCATCGGTCTCCTCCTCGTCCGATTCCTCTTGGTAGATGGCCTTGGGCTGAGTCCTGGAGAGGAAGAAATTTATTCCAATCAGTCGGATCAGAAGATGATTACTTACTTGAATGCGCATTAGATATAATTTCGAAAATAACATTTGTTTTGTAGATTCTGCCTGCTATTGTAAAGAAACCTCTAAAAAGATACCTCTAACCAAAGTTTCCTGATTTTCTTTAAAAACCCTCAAACTTTCACAAATTGATCTTTTGATCTGAATAATGAATACATATAAATGACCTTCAACCAACACAAGAACTGACTGGCCGACTTACTCGGCATATGCAGGTGAAATCCAGAAAGGATTAGTGGCCGCTTCCTTGGCATGACGGAGGATGGCTTCTCGGGGATTGCTGTCGTCTTTCTTGTCGACAGCGATAACCTTGGCGACGTAAGATGCCAAGCTAGCCCCGCCTGCTGCTACACGACCCCCACGACCTGAATGAAAACAATAAAGGAACCAACAAACTCTTATTAACCCTAACTCCCTATGCCCATTTGCTTACACATAACCTGAATCCTTCCTAACTCCCTAGGCCCATTTGCTTACACATAACCTGAATCCTTCCTAACTCCCTAGGCCCATTTGCTTACACATAACCTGAATCCTTCCTAACTCCCTAGGCCCATTTGCTTACACATAACCTGAATCCTCCAAAATCCTTCAGTAGTAAAGCAAGCACATGACATGTATGCACACATGTGTTTCTAATCTGTGATACATGTACATGGCCAGGGACCCTCCCTGCATGCATGGAGCAATAAACAGTGTCCACTGACCCAAGCACTGACCTTGCAATCACTACAACAAACATGGATGTACATGTACCATGGAAAGGCAAGTATGCCTAATAACCTCAATCCTCCAAAATCCTTCACTTTAGCAAAGAGCATGTAGCATGTAACCTCAATCCTTCAAAATCCTTCACTTTAGCAAAGAGGATTTTGGAGGATTTTGGAGGATTAGGGAAGATTAGGGTTATATAATGGATTACTATACCTCATACATATTCATGATCGAGAGCCGAATTCTCACTGGTCCATTCACCGTCACGTGCCAGATGCTATTTTTGCTGTTTACCTCGCATCCGCCAGTATTCACGCACAGGGTAAATACGCATGCGCAGTAGTGCGTAGTAGACTGTCGCATCGGGGAACAGTCCCGGCGGGGAAATAGTCCCAACGATCTGTTCCCTGCATCCGGGAACATGCCAGCGGGGAACAGTAGTACGCATGCGCGAACATCGCCTTAGCTAGCTACGTGACGTACATACACATGAAAGATGGCGGCACACGTAAATGTCGCGTTTGAATTTACCAAGCTCAGTGATGCCGAACTAGAGAATATTGTGAATATGTATGAGGTATAGTAAAACAGATATAACATGGTTTATTTCGGGTGGACAGTCGATATTAGCTCCCCTCGGTATTGGAAGTTGAGAAACTAGTTCCCTCGGCTTCGCCTCGGGAACTAGTTTCTCAACTTCCAATACCTCGGGGAGCTAATATCGACTGTCCACCCTCAAACCATGTTATATCTGTATAATACAAGTTTATTGTGCGATCTTTATTATAGGATAAGGGTGTGGCTACAGGCAATGAAGGACCGAGCCGCAGGTCTGTTGGATGGTACACTGCCTGAAAGTCCCACAACGTATTGCTGCGGCAGTGGATCTTGGGGAATTATCTGTGGCTGCTGTATCACTAAGACAGAATAAATTCTGAAAACATTATCCAAATATTGTAAATAATAGTTTCAGGCGGTTCGTACATGCACGTTGGGAGGTTTACTGCTTCAAAGGCCCAGGAAGGACAGTGGTTACTGCGATGTTGTCTACGGCTCTTCCATTGAGGATTGAGGGATTGTGAAGGAAGCTTATAATACCTGAGGTGATGGGCAGATCTGGTCGGCGGGACTTCACAGGATCCTGACGATCTTTCTGGTTCTGCTTGTAAGACATCAGCAGCTTGGGCTGGTCCTTGCGGTACATGCGTAACATGTGCGCTATAACAGGAACAATAACATCATTTCTATACGGTGCATACATAAATGCCCTAGACAGTTGACAACATGATCGGACAAAACGTAATCATGTGAGGGGGGTGTATTAACGGATGGTAAAGACATGGCTTATCAAAATCAGAGCAGCGTGTTCCAGTATGTGCCAGCTGTTCTGTTTAGCCGGCGTGTGACGCGGATTTGAACCAATCATGGCTTATCAAAATCAGAGCAGCGTGTTCCAGTATGTGCCAGCTGTTCGCCAGCTGTTCTGTTTAGCCGGCGTGTGACGTGTGACGCGGATTTGAACCAATCATGGCTTATCAAAATCAGAGCAGCGTGTTCCAGTATGTGCCAGCTGTTCGCCAGCTGTTCTGTTTAGCCGGCGTGTGACGTGCGACGCGGATTTGAACCAATCGGAGTGACGAAGATTGTTTTGCATCATGCTGACTCATGTTCTTTACATTTTTAAAAAACGAAAGCAATACGGGCATTTATGAATGGAAATAAAAGTATGTCGCTTGGTCTTTATCCGCAGGATAATGACCGGTTTTGTGCGTGGGTCACGGGCAATAAGGACCCAGCCGAAGTGACCACGCCCAAAACTGGTCATTAACCGCGCAACAAACGCATTTAAAATAAATTCTTAACGCACTGTATGAGAGATGAGTAAAACACTAACAAATTTTTATTGATATTTATTGGACATGGATTTGCATGGAAGAATAACCAAGGTGGCTCCCCCATGAAAAAAGTAGATTCATCATACGGGTGCGTATTGGCATTACGTGTGCTCATTTTCCAAGGCAAGAAGAATTCGGCCAAACAAAAAGTCTCCTGTTTCTGGTCATAGGTCGGCTTCAAAATTGGTGCAGTTTTTTGGTAATCTTCTTTCTGTTTTTTTTGCTAAACACTGAAATACGTGATACATGGTGGCCAAGAGGTCGCACACTGCAAATCGGGCAAATTTTTCATGCCCCTATGTGAAAAACACTGCATGGCAGAGTTCCAATCGATCCAGCAATTTTGGCTGCAATTGGACATCATTTCATAGCCAAAAAAAAAAAAATTAAAATAAAAATGCAGATGCATGGTTCTGAGACAACGCGCGCGGAGACCAGAAAACGGGAGATTTTCTTTTTGCCTTAACCAGTTCACTTCGGAGGCCGTGTATACACGAATTTATTTTTTGGACAGCGGATCGGAGAGCGTCTAAACACGCATTCCGATTTTTGTGTGTGTTACCGGGAGACTTGTCAACACGCCACACGTGGCGTGCAGTCGTGGCGGCTGACTTGTATACACGCAATCGTTTCTCGGAGTCCATGGGGTCACGGTTCGGTGGCCCCGGACAAAATGCACTGCAAATACTGAACGAGTTCACTCTTTTCGTTGATTTTTGCCTAATCCCTTTATCCAAGACCTGTTCCTTTGACGTACCAGCCAGGGATTTGTAAAGAGGGATTTATATCCATTGTTTACGAGGCATTCGATCTCTCTCCAGGTATGCCGTCTTTTCGACCGGGCGCTGGTCGCTAATAGGCCATTGCATCGGGGCTTGCCAACGGTCTAATTGTGCTGAAGAAACACAAACGTAATTAAAAAACTAGCCATTTAATTCTCAAAATGTCAATGAGTAAAGGTGTTTATTTGGGTGTCCGAACTTAGTTTCATTGACAAAAAAAATGATTAATGGCTAGAAATTTTTTCAGATTTTTCACTGAAAATAAACCCACACGGGGGACCGGAAAAAAATAAATATTCCCGACGTCAACTGGTTAACAGTGCCATTAGACAGCCTGAGAACCTTTATTTGATGGTTTAATAAGATTAAAACAAGATAAAAGTTCTGTAAGATTCTGTCGCTGAAATGGTAGCCATTAGTATGATTCCGATCTTTTTGCAAAACATTCATGTAATTGCTCAATCTATACTACTCAAAACAATTTAGGGAACACCGGATTTTTAACATCAAATAGGTTTGAAATGTTCCATGAACCGGGATTTTCATTTGCAACCCCCTCTCTCTTTCAGTAGTCATGTCATGAAATGTGTAATCACTACATGCATCCTTTATCATCTGTTTCATTGTGCAGTTGTTTCTCATCAATTCTGTGTTTATCTGAAATAAATGATCTTGCTTTAACTGAGATTATTCCGGTGTTCCCTAAATTGTTTTGAATAGTATATTTTGCATTGTATGAACATACGTGTGATGATGCTGTCATTTCTGACTATGTCTAGCTCCTTGACTTTCCTCTTCTTCTTCACCACGCACAACTTGGCACCCCTGTGTCAAAGGTCAAAGTTTGAATCAGTAAAACATTTTAAATATGACAGGTATCTATTACAATGTTTTGATAAACACTTTTATAAATATATCCAGGGGGGTGATTTGACAAAAGTAATAAATCCTGAAATGGGTAGTGGGCCTGAGTCTCCCTTTTGGTCTAGAGGACAAAGCCTCCTGAACCCCCTGGGTGTTTATTCTTGGAGGATTTACAGACTCTCCACATCCCCACAAACAAGAAACTAGAGGTTTGGACACAATACAGGCTACTTCTTTCTTTCCTTAGTGGCTACTTCTCTTCTTTCAAGAAACATTTTGAAGCAAAGGGAGATTTGTAAAAAAATCCTGAAATCAGGAAAAATCAGGCCTGGTATATCACAGTGACATTGGCAAACAGGATTTTGGCATTTAAGGGAAGGTACAACAACTTAAAAAATTAAAACAATTATTTCCCAAAAGCTAACTTAACCCTAACCCCCCTAGGTATTCTGGCTAGGAACCTTCCTAAATCCTCCAAAATCCATCAGTGCACTTTTGGAAACATGCCCTTATCTTCAAAATGCACCATGCATTTTCATTGATCTTTCATATTCAGCACTTATGACCTGTACTTCTTAATAATAATAATAATAATGTATGGACTTATATAGCGCACGTATCCACCAACCTAGTGGTGCTCAAGGCGCATATTATCTCATAAATCTCATAAGGCTCATAAATCATTCCTGAAACCATCTCAGCTCCCTGGGGAGTATACAGCTCAATTGCTGCCATTACAGCGCACATAGGGATAATCAACCAACTCTGCCCTCACAGGTACCCATTTAACCCCTGGGTGGAGAGAAGCAATTATGGTTAAGTGTGTTGCTCAAGGACAGTGTTACGGCCGGGATTCGAAACCCACATTCTGCTGCTAACACCAGAACTTGAGTCCGGTAAGCTAGACCGCTCGGCCACGACACTCCACACTTGCCAGGTAGTAATTTTCCCCCATTTGAAGAGGTGAAAGCACCAGTTTCCAACAGTGCTGAATTTTTCCCAAAAAGTGCCCCTTGGAGGATTTTGCAGGATTTGGGGATGGTTAGGGTTAATGTATAATTGATATAGGTACTCATCATCCGGTAACATTATTCTATCTGAAGTGCTATCATTTCAGAAAAAAATATATGAACATTTACAAAATATTGCCTGTCAACTTTTTGTTTTTTCTGTTATAAAAAACTCAAGAACGCCTTTTCAAACTGTTCTCATGACTTTAGAATCTGCATTGAGCTTAAGGCTCTGCGTTGAGCTTAAGGCTGTGCGTTGAGCTTAAGGCTGTGCGTTGAGCTTAAGGCTGTGCGTTGAGCTTAAGGCTGTGCGTTGAGCTTAAGGCTCTGCGTTGAGCTTAAGGCTGTGCGTTGAGCTTAAGGCTGTGCGTTGAGCTTAAGGCTGTGCATTGAGCTTAAGGCTGTGCATTGAGCTTAAGGCTCTGCATTGAGCTTAAGGCTGTGCATTGAGCTTAAGGCTGTGCATTGAGCTTAAGGCTGTGCAGTGAGCTTAAGGCTCTGCATTGAGCTTAAGGCTGTGCATTGAGCTTAAGGCTGTGCATTGAGCTTAAGGCTGTGCAGTGAGCTTAAGGCTGTGCATTGAGCTTAAGGCTCTGCATTGAGCTTAAGGCTGTGCATTGAGCTTAAGGCTGTGCATTGAGCTTAAGGCTCTGCATTGAGCTTAAGGCTGTGCATTGAGCTTAAGGCTGTGCATTGAGCTTAAGGCTCTGCATTGAGCTTAAGGCTGTGCATTGAGCTTAAGGCTGTGCATTGAGCTTAAGGCTGTGCATTGAGCATTGAGCTTAAGGCTGTGCATTGAGCTTAAGGCTGTGCATTGAGCTTAAGGCTGTGCATTGAGCTTAAGGCTGTGCATTGAGCTTAAGGCTGTGCATTGAGCTTAAGGCTGTGCATTGAGCTTAAGGCTGTGCATTGAGCTTAAGGCTGTGCATTGAGCTTAAGGCTGTGCATTGAGCTTAAGGCTGTGCATTGAGCTTAAGGCTGTGCATTGAGCTTAAGGCTGTGCATTGAGCTTAAGGCTGTGCATTGAGCTTAAGGCTGTGCATTGAGCTTAAGGCTGTGCATTGAGCTTAAGGCTGTGCATTGAGCTTAAGGCTGTGCATTGAGCTTAAGGCTCTGCATTGAGCTTAAGGCTGTGCATTGAGCTTAAGGCTCTGCGTTTTCGGTTATTTCGGGAACCAGATACCCAACAGTGGAAATCTTCAGATACCCGGATACCCGTAAACAGTTTTGTAAAAACACATAAATACTCCCGAATGTATAAAATAACCAATATGTTTCTCTTATTCAATATAATAAATGTGGATTTACTGTAATAATTTCCAGCTCTATATTAAAAACCAATCAAAGCATCCCCATTCCCCACACAAAATAATTAAAAAAAAAAAAAAATCAAAAATAATCAGAGACTTCCATTTGTGTGGCTTAAATGTTCAATCAAAATTTTCAAAAGTAGTTTACGGATAATTGGAACCGAAAAATGGAACCAGGTAATGACAGTTTCGGTCAGGTACCCGGCTATCTGGTACTGCCTTAATTGAGCTGAAATTTACCATTGTATTCATGGCCAAAAAATAGGGTAAAAACGGATTATTCCACCTGTAGATGCGGTAATCCAGAGGATGTATATTTAGGTTCATAGGTTCAAACCCCCCTTTCCCCCCCCCCCCAAAAAAAAAGGGAATAAAAGAAGTATACTTCACCTATGGCTCTTGTCTGGATCGTATAAGATCTTGACTTCTCCGTTTCCACAACCAACAATGATCTGATTCAGCTTGGGATGCCACAAGCATCTGGCGACCATCTGAAAAGAAATAGTCCTTTGAATATTTTCAACATTTTGTTGGGGATCGAATTTCATCTCTGTGGTACCGGGTTCAAATCCCACTTGGAACTGGACCCGAGCCGACACGTACAGTGGGTTTTCATCAGTCCCTACCTGTCTGTGTGGGTTTTCATCGAGTATTTGTCTGGGGGTTTTCACCCAATATGGAGTGCCATGGTCGAGCGGTTTAGTGCATCGGATTTGTGTTCTGATGACCGAGTCGTCAGAATGTGGGTTCGAATCCCAACCGCGACCATGGTGCTTTTGTCCTTGAGCAGGACACTTTACCATAATTGCTTCTCTCCACCCAGGGGTAAATGGGTACCTGTGAGGGCAGAGTTGGTTATTGTGTTTGATTAGCCCTATATGCGCCGAAATGGCAGCAATTGAGCTGTATACTCCTCAGGGAGCTGAGATGGTTTCAGGACTGATTTATGCGCCTGATGAGCAGGGGTACTAATGTAATGCGCCTTGAGCACCAGTTTGGTGGATACATGCGCTATATAATTAAGTCCACATTATTATTATTATTATATCAAAAACAGAACAGTACTTCATAATCTTTCCCTTCACAGATTTCTTCAGGCTTACGAACTACCGTGCTATAGGCACTTTTGAGGAATCCTTGGTTTCATTATCAGAAAGATATAAAATTATAAAAGATTTTCACAAGATGGACAAGGAACAGTTTTTCGGGAACTGGTTTGGGCCAGCGGTCAATGAATAATATTCAATTCAATATTAAATGTATACGCCCTTCTTGGTACAAATATGGATAGACGTAACATGTTAAGTAGCCATGGCTTGGCTGGTTGATATCGTTTCGGTTTGCGGTAATGCCATGTGTTTATCTCAACTATCGCTAATCGAGGTACTGGTTTCTGAAAAGAACCTTATCGCACGACTCGTATCTCAACTGTCGCTATTAACCCTAACTCCCTAAGCATTGTTACTGAATAATAAAAATCCTTCAAAATCCTCCAACTGCTTTTGTTGTGTAGGGAGTTAGGGTTAAATGAGATTAAGGTTCAGGGGAGAACCAGTATTGGGCAACTCGTTTCTCAACTATCGCTAAAGTGAGAATGTGGTTCAAGGGAGAACCGTGGGGACTTCACGGGGTCTTCTGTTCGTTTTTTGTTTAGTGTGCTCTAATCATCGTCTGGTTGGTTTTGAAGCATTACTCTTGATTTTCCTATTTTACCAATGGTCCATCAGCCTATCATTAAATCTTGTAGCTTTGCATGGTGAAGAGGATAAGTAAGACTAATTGCGGTGACACCATGTTAAATTCTCAATTGAGTAGTAATTGGTTCTGAAAAGAACTGGAGGTTACAACTTCGATTAGTATCAGTATGCTGTTCGATCAGTATGCTGTGATCGTCTTCAGGAGAATGCCAGACTCTGGGAGATGCTGCTGCTTATATAGACTGCTGGGGGATTTGCTGTTGTTGCGTGTAGGCGGGAACTAGCGGAGCTGTGATCCTTTGAGATGATTCGTTATGCAAATAAATTGGTTAAGCTTATATATGCAAATAAATTATTTTCTTAAGCGCCGAGGAATAGGCGCATAGATTGAATGGCACTCTACAAATGAAGTACTGGATTGGATCGGTTCAATGTTCCTATCATTCTCCTGAGGACGATCAGAGCATACTGATCGAAAAGTCGAGTTGTAACCTCCAGTTCTTTTCAGAGCTAATTACTTCTCAATTGAGAATTTCACATGGTGTCACCGCAATTAGTCTTACTTAGCCTATCATTACAAAAAAGTCAATATTGCAGGGTGTGATTTGACAAAAGTAAAAAAATCCTGAAAAATGGGTAGCGGGCCTGGATCTCTTTTTGGTCTAGAGGACAAAGCCTCCCTGAACCTCCTGGATGTTTAATTTGGGAGGATCTAGAGACTCTCCACATCTAGAGGTTTGGACACAATACAGGCTACTTTCTTTCCTTAGGGGCTACTTCTCTTCTTTCGAGAATATTTGGAGGCAAAGGAAGATTTGTAAAAAAAATCCTGAGAAATCACAGGCCTTCAATGTCATTGAAGACAGATTTTGAAAACCTACCGAGTCACCGCAAGGAATCTCCGAGACCCTGTCGAACGTTTCCCGTTCCAGGAAAATGAGTTTGCCCTCACCGGTTCCCCTCTTGACTGAGGTGCAGGTTACCAACATCTTGTCGTCGGGGCTGAACACACAGTCCATCCTGCGGAGGTTATGGAAACAGTGGGCATTTTGTGAATTCTATTTGCTGGAAATAAATGTTTCAATCTGATCACGTCAGGGTTCAAATTTGCCGGGGGTCCGCTGGCCAAATGCCACTAAAAGCGGCGGAGGGCTAGTCAAAATCCCTCTCCTAGTAGTCTGGCGGGATAGTCAAAATGACCAAGACTGCACAGAATCAGAGTTCTTTTTATTTTTTAGTTACACATTTTATTCCACTGGGCCATATTTTCATTATTTTCAAATGTGCTAGCATCGTGAAATATTGACAATTGT
Organism: Zoroaster sp. YZ-2022; assembly: GCA_029582265.1. Lineage (NCBI taxonomy): Eukaryota > Metazoa > Echinodermata > Asteroidea > Forcipulatida > Zoroasteridae > Zoroaster > Zoroaster sp. YZ-2022. The sequence goes on along the minus strand of CM055825.1, from coordinate 17,857,702 downwards.
GGACCCTGGGGAACCTTATAAAAAGTACTTTAAAAACATGTAGAGCAATGAAAATGCATGCGGAATAGCTAAAAGTACAATTTACTGGCCTGTCCAGCTAGTGAAAAAATGAGTTATGGGCAAACCCTGCATGTAAAACCCATTTTTAGATCTTAAGTCATCATCAGGTACTTACAATGGAAAATAGTTTACGAGACCTGTAGCGACGTTTATAGGCCTCTTAAAGTTCCGTAGGTCCCATAATTTCAAAGTGTCGTCCCCTGTGGAGAAAAAAAAAACGAGCTCTGTTTATTTGCTTTCGGATAACAAACCTTGGAGTGCTTGACTGAGGCAACGGTTGATAACAATAAGGAATGTGCCTAACATCATTGGTCAGCTTGTGCTATTTGCAGACCTCCCAACATTCAGTTTTCAAAGATAGTACTTTCTTCAAGCCGGTAGTCATTGTGTCGTGTGTCGCAATGCACACAGAGAAAGGTATGGTCAAATCTTGTCCGAGTAAAACCTATTTCATTCTGCATACATATCATGTGTACAGAAGCCACGCTTCCGCAGAGTATCAGTTTGCACGCACGTCGTCTATTCATAAACTAGTTGACAGTCCCTCCTTTGCCCTTCAGAAATCGAACGTATTACAGTGAATAAGATTATGCGGACCGCACGACCGGGAACAACAGACCACACAGGAATAGACTGTGTTAAGTCTCGCCCATGAGACTTGCACTGCCTATGGCGCGCGAAATAAAAAAATAACTAATTAAAAAAGATTTAAAAAAACACTTTAAAAACGGCATTGTCAAAAATCGTACAAATGAAGAATAAAATTGTAAAAGCATAAAATGGGTGAAAAATCGTAAAAAGTACACCAAAATCGTACATGTTGGGAGGTATGTATTTGTTTGGAAAGCTATTTGCCGTACAAAGTGTTAGGAATCCCTATAGTCCAAATAAGGACTCCGTCTCTGTATGCACCGAAACGTAATGCACGAAGGTGACAGTCCAACCTGGGCTAGGAGTCCCTATTATTTTTGTGTAGCATAATTTAAAGGGAAAAAAAATGCAAAATAATAGTGATTGGCCTTACATTTTGAACCTAGCAGGTTCTTTCTCAAAGGTAAAAATGGACGAAATAATAATAATAATAATAATAATAATAATAATAATAATAATAATAAAATAATAAAATAATAAAATAATAATAATAATAATAAAATAATAATAATAATAATAATAATAATAATAATAATAATAATAATAATAATAATAATAATAATAATAATAATAATAATAATAATAATAATAATAATAATAATAATAATAATAATAATAATAATAATAATAATAATAATAATAATAATAATAATGATGACTTATATAGTGCACGTATCCACCAAACTGGTGCTCAAGGCGCATTATATTATTACCCCTGCTCATCAGGCGCATAAATCATTCCTGAAACCATCTCAGCTCCCTGGGGAGTATACAGCTCAATTGCTGCCATTTCGGCGCATATAGGGCTAATCAAACACAACAACCAACTCTGCCCGCACAGGTACCCATTTACCCCTGGGTGGAGAGAAGCAATTATGGTCAAGTGTCTTGCTCAAGGACACAAGCACCATGGTCGCGGTTGGGATTCGAACCCACATTCTGATGACTCAGCCATCAGAACACAAATCCGATGCACTAAACCGCTCGACCATGGCACTCCAAATACATACACGTATATACATAAAAAAAAATAAAAAAATGATGTAACAAAGAAGACAAAACACATGGAAGGTATAAAGGACGACCCCCACTGGGGGATACTGCAACAGAGAATTGTATGAAGGAACTGTAGTATATAAATGTAAAATAATGGTTATGGGCCTTACATTCAATTGAAAGGAATCGCACATCATTGGTAAACATAGGTTGGTGAAATTCTTGCGTCGGGTGATAAACAATTGGTTTAATTTTGCCCTACACCGACGTGTGTGTAGCACTGTATACTGATGATGTGTTTTGGAAACAAATATTGACAGGCTTTGCAATGCTTACCCCCTCTAGTGGCAAAGACCCTGTTATCATAGGAGAACGTTATACAAGATGTGTCAATCCCTACTGCATGTGCCGCCCTCTGGTGAAACGTTGGTCTTATCTGTATTTTTAAAGGTAGGTACAATAATGTTAATGTTGGAAAAAAATAGTCAAGTAATACTGGTAAAATCATCAGACAGTCCCAAACCAGTCAGCTAGACAAAAGATTACCCCCCTAGGGTAAGGCTGTGCCGCGTTTCCGGGTACCCAGATACCTGACCGAAACTGTCATTATCCGATTCCAAAAATGAAAAAGGGAAGACTTCGCATGAGAGCGTTAACACCTCTCTGTCCATAGACAAGTTACCCTAGTTATTTCATAACAGATCAAACATGGGGTGGGGGGAATGGTGGTGTTATTTATATCAATTCATAGAAGACAAATTCATCAAATCTGCTCTCAGAAACAGAGGAATTTTACATTTTTTCTCAAAAACAATTACTTACAAACGGTTTCTTGACATCCCAGAGCTGTAATGTACCATCTTGGCATGGCGCTGCGATCAGTTTGGCGTCTCGGCTGAATGTGCAGCACGTAGGGACCGTCTTGCGTCCCTGTACCGACCGGAACTTGATGACCTCTTTCTGTCTTTTGGGGTTATTGAAATCCCATATCCTCACAGTACTGGGAGAAATAAAAAAATAAAAATGAATGAGGACATATCAAGACAAGTCTCATATTAAGTCTCTGATTTCTCATCTCCACGCGCATCCGCATTTTTAATTTTCTGTTTTTGCTATGAAACGATGTCCAATTGCAGCCAAAATTGCTGGATCGATTGGAATTCTGCCGTGCTGTGTTTTAAACGACTTTTTTCATATAGGGGTATGAACATTTGCCCGATTTGTGAGGCCTCTCTTAGCCACCATACTTTGTATATGGTAAATTTGGTCCCTGCATATACATGTATCACGTATTTCCCGGTTGGCAGAAAAAAAAAATTACCCCCCCCCAAAAAAAGTGCATCACCGCACCGATTTTGAAGCCGACCGATGACCAGAAACTGGAGACTTTGTTTTTGGCCTAAAGACAAAGGATGAAGATGTAAGAAAAATATGAAGATGTAAGAAAAATATGAAGATGTAAGAAAAATATGAAGATGAGAAAAATATGAAGATGTGGCAAGAAAGTCATATTTTTTCATTATCATATATTTAATACAAAAATTACAGATGAATTAGGTTTCACATGGAATTATAAGTATCTTTAAAAACTCTGCAATCAGTAAAATGTCATTATAACGATATGGACGACGTACCCATCCTCGGAACAGGTGATAAACTCTTCCTTGACTTTGGGATTCCAGCAGGCGCCGTTTAAGGAAGCTACGTGACCCTGTTCAAAAGAAAACCATAAATGTAAATACCAAAGACAATTTAGGACATTTAATTGGATGAAACGTGATCATGTAGAAGTGGGATGGGGGGTGTGTATTAACCCTAACCCCCTATACATTTTCACTAGAAAACCCTCCTGAAACCATCCACCAAAATCAATCAAATAAAAAGATATCCCAATTTTTGGACTTTTGATGGAGTTGGTACAGTAGCAAATGCAAAGCATCCATGGCTTGGCTATAACACAGTCCTGAATCCAACAAAAGCAGCCGGTGGAGTTTGATGGATTTGGTACACATTGGTACAGTGGCAAATGCAAAGCATCCATGGCTTGGCTATACACAGTCCTGAATCCAACAAAAGCAGCCGGTGGAGTTGGATGGATTTGGTACACATTGGTACAGTGGCAAATGCAAAGCATCCATGGCTTGGCTATACACAGTCCTGAATCCAACAAAAGCAGCTGGTGGAGTTTGATGGATTTGGTACACATTGGTACAGTGGCAAATGCAAAGCATCCATGGCTTGGCTATAACACAGTCCTGAATCCAACAAAAGCAGCCGGTGGAGTTGGATGGATTTGGTACACATTGGTACAGTGGCAAATACAAAGCATCCATGGCTTGGCTATACACAGTCCTGAATCCAACAAAAGCAGCCGGTGGAGTTTGATGGATTTGGTACACATGGCTACATGCTCTATTCACTGGGCTATACTGTGGAGTACTGAATCCAACAAAAGCAGCCAGTGGAGTTTAATGGATTAGGTTACACATGGCTACATGCTCTATTCACTGGGCTATACTGTGGAGTACTGAATCCAACAATAGCAGCCGGTGGAGTTTGATGGATTTGGTACATATGGCTACATGCTCTATTCGCTGGGCTATACTGTGGAGTACCGAATCCATCAAAGTCAAGCAAAATCAGGTGATTGATTTTGATGGACTTTGGGGTTAGTTAAAGACTGATATTGGCCCAATGACCGGGGGTAATAATGTAAAGTGCTTAGAGTATCACATCTTGATAGATTTCGTGCTATATAAGACTCCAATATTATTATTATTAACATCATGTACCTTGGTTTTAGCCATGTCCACAATATACTGATCTCCCATAATGCATTCCATGACCTCAAAGCCGTCTCGATCAATGACTTTAGCCTGGGCTTTGGCTGCCGCTACAAGGATGCAATCCCCTGTGATACTGTACTGGGCTGTTTTTATTTGATGACTGAAATTAAGACAAAACGTAAAACGTATAATTTAAGGAACATTGAACCGATCCAATCCAATCCTGCATTTGTAGAGTGCCATTCAATCTATGCGCCTATTCCTCGGCGCTTAAGAAAATAATTTATTTGCATATATAAGCTTAACCAATTTATTTGCATAACGAATCATCTCTAAGGATCACAGCTCCGCTAGTTCCCGCCTACACGCAACAACAGACTAATCCCCCTCAGCATCCAGTCTTTGTGCAAATCCCCCAGCAGTCTATTTAAGCAGCAGCATCTCCCAGAGTCTGGCATTCTCCTGAAGACGATCACAGCATACTGATCGAAACGTCAGGGGACGATCAGAGCATACTGATCGAAGTTGTAACCTCCAGTTCTTTTCAGAACTAATTACTACTCAATAGAGAATTTCACATGGTGTCACTGCAATTAGTCTTACTTATCCCCCTCGCCATGCAGAGCTACAATTTTTACCCAAGTTGTAACCAACTGGGTCTTTTCAGAACTACTCAAAAGAGAATTTCTACATGGTGTCTCTGCAAGCAGTCTTTGCTAATGTATCATCTCTTATTATCTTTTAAGTGTTTTTTATAAAAGGAAAAGGTACAAGATTGATAATTACCAGATTATCAATTAAACAAACTATTATCTGAAATATTATTTGGTGTAAAGCTGGTGCACATATTAATCATCAGGAAAAATGTTTTCCTCTCAAGTGTTCTCATCTATTGAAAAAAAAATTGTTATGCAGTTTGACAACTTTTTGTAAAAAAAAAAAACCAGATACCAAAACATGTTACAGTTTGGTGAAACTCTTGCGTCAGGTGATAAACAATTATTTTTTAAAATTTTGCCCCACACTGACGTGTGTATAGCACTGCATACTCAGTGCTTTCCGAGTGTCTGTGGAAAAACTTCACAGGCGACTCGGGCAGGATTCGAACCCACAACCTCCTGCTCACTAGTGCAGACGTCTTAACCTATTGGCTATATAGCTGGCCAATCATCATCGGGCAAGCTCGGTGGTCGAGAGGTTAAGACGTCTGCACTAGTAAGCAGGAGGTCGTGGGTTCGAATCCCACCCGAGTCGCCTGTGAACTTTTTTCACAGACACATGTGGGTGTAGGGCAAAATTAAAAAACAATCAATGTTACAGTTTGTTGTTGGTTTCTCAAAAACGTCAACACCATTTCTGATGATACTCTCACCTAAGCTTGGGTTATAATATCGAATATCGGGATACCTTTTTTATTTGATTACTTGAGATATTGAGAACCTTCTTAAGTTATCGAGATATTGGCAAATTGCAATTAAAAACTATATCGCGATTAAAAAAAAATTGCCATTGTGAGTCAAGTCAGAAATTCCATGGAAACAAAACTATGACAGTCTTTTCAGCTTTTGGAAGTGAGAAACAAAAGCGAACTCCTTCAGAAGTACATACATGCTATGCAAACGAATTTGCGATTTATTGTGACGCTTGTAGAGGGGTACATACCTGTGGTTGTCGGCTCTAAAGAAATCATTCATTCATGAAAAAAAAAAAAAATCACGATGCTATAGAAAATCGCAATATATGTTTGCCGATATATCGTCGATGAAAAAAAAATCGATATTGCCCAAAGCTTACTCTCACCACAGGATAATTTTCATTTCCATCATTAACTTCACACCCAAGTAAGTTTTTTTTGTAAAAGTGTGATCATTTATGTTTATTGTACAAACAGCAGCTTTTATACCTCTGGCAGGGTTGAAAGGATCGAAACGACTGCAATGACGCATCCATAGCGGCAAAATCCCACATCTTCATCTCATAGTCAACACCACCGGTCACTAATCGAGAGCCGGACGGATCCAGACTGAGCGCCGAAACCTAACATGAAACAGAACAAGGATTTATTAATTAAATTATTATTTTTTTAAAGGTTGCTGTCACAAGGCCAATCAAGCCACTAAAGTTGGGACTACAAAAGAGAAATAAACGATACAAGTTAAGCTTGGACGATAACACGATAATATCGAATATCGCGATACCTTTTATTATTCGATTACGATATCGAGAACCTTCTTAAGTTATTGAGATATCGGCAAATTGCAATTAACAAAATATATCGCGATTAAAAAAAAATCGTCATTGTGAGTCAAGTCAGAAATTCCATGGAAACAAATTTAGGACAGTTTTTTTCAGCTTTTTGGAAGTGTGAAACAAAAGCGAACTACTTCAGAAGTAACATACACGCTATGCAAATATGCATGAATGAAAAAAATAATCACGATACTATCGAAAATCGCGATATACGTTTGCCAATATCGTGGATTAAAAGAAACCGATGGTCACAAAGATGGATATTTATTAACATTTCTTTTGAGCTGAGGAAGATTTATACAGATGGTGAGAAAACAAGATGCGGGCAGGGAAGTTCAGAGTGAGGGATAAGTCTGGGCTATACATAAAGAAACAATAAATAACTCACTGTTTTAGCTCCGTGCTTTAATACAATTTCATGAGTGGCTGGTATCTTGCTGACAAGATTCTGAATGGGAAAAATATAAACATTGTACGAAGTTTGAAATCCTATAAAGTAGGTAATCTGTATGTTATTAAGGGCAATCCAAAATAATTGTATTCATCAAAATCATCTTTGAATATGATATAAATCTGTTCTGTTATAAGAAGGAATCGTTGTGTGTCCGGAAGACAGACGTAACGAAAGCGTGACCGGCAAAAGGTCATAAGCAATTAAAACTGAGTGTGAAAGTTTGGTTGTTTTTCTGCCATTTTTAAGTCATTTTAGGAAAGTTAAATTCCACATGGGAATGGAAAAAACATGTCTTGGGAGTAATTCTAGCAACAAATATATAATAATAATAATAATAATGTGTGGACTTATATAGCGCACGTATCCACCAACTAAGTGGTGCTCAAGGCGCATTATATCATTACCCCTGCTCATAAGGCTCATAAATCATTCCTGAAACCATCTCAGCTCCCTGGGGAGTATACAGCTCAATTGCTGCCATTACAGCGCATATAGGGCTAATCAACCAACTCTGGCCTCACAGGTACCCATTTAACCCCTGGGTGGAGAGAAGCAATTATGGTTAAGTGTCTTGCTCAAGGACACAAGTGCCACGGCCGGGATTCGAACCCACATTCTGCTGCTAACACCAGAACTTGAGTCCGGTAAGCTAGACCGCTCGGCCACGACACTCCATATATAACAGTTATGCCCTACTTTTTTTTCAAAGGCACTATTTTATTGCTTACGACCTTCTGCTGGGACAAAAAGTTGTACTTTGTGTGCCCGGAATAAGGTCGTAGAGCCTTACGACCTTCTTCCGGGCACACAAATTGTGGTACTATAAGTTTGAATTCCACGAAAGTAAGTAATGTGTGTGTATGGGGCAATACAAAATACTTGTACATTATTAAAATCTGATTTGAATATGATATCTGTTTTGTAACATGAAGAAACGAGGTAATATAAAAGACAAATTGAGGTCATAAAATTGTTAGAGAGACATCAAAATAATTAAGTTAGATTCACAGACCACTTTTCGCTACGTTCCGACAACGCTGATTAAGTTTGACAAGCTCCCTGAGCGTGTGTCTTTTTGAACAAGTTTGTTAAAATTGCACATGTTGGCTTTTTGTTGTGGAGTGTCATGTCCGAGCGGTCTAGTGCATCGGATTCAAGTTCTGGTGTTGTCAGAATGTGGGTTCGAATCCTGGCCTGGCCAGTCTCGACTCTTGTGTCCCTAAGCAAGACACTTAACCATAATTGCTTCGTCCTTCGGATGGGACGTTAAGCTGTAGGTCCGGTGTACTAGATTTTTAAAGTAATGGCATGTAAAAGAACCCAGAACACTTATCGTGGAAGAGTAGGGGTTTACACCGGTGTTTCTGGTTCACATAATGTAGCAAGTGGCTTTGTTAACAGGTTTCCTGGGCACCTTTGAAAAAACAGTGTTTCACTGAAAGGTCTCCCCAGGTTAAATAATGAAATAAATTTTTCAAAAAGTTTTCTTGTCTCCAGTGGGCAAGCACAGACCTCTTCACAAATAACCACAGTGCGCACGCGCAAGCCGATTTGCGTCATGCATGCTGGTCTAGTGACAAAATCCTGGAACTATTGACCTTACATCCCCAGATATGGGTCTATCAATGTTACAACCACACTGAATAATAGTTAGCCATGATTTTTTAAATTTTGTTGTGTTCAGTTTAAGAATACAACTACGTAGATTTGTAGGTTTGATTATAAACTGCACAGTAACGTAACAGGGGAAATGTGAATGATGATCCGCAGCTAGACTGAGATGCAATAATAACAATAACAACCCCCTAGGTATTCTGGCTAGGAACCTTCCTGAATCCTCCAGCGCACTTTTGGAAACATGCCCTTAACTTCTAAATGCACCATGCATTTTTCGTTGAGCTTTCATATTCCGCACTTATGGCCTGTACTTCTTGCCAGGTAGTAATTTTGCCCCCTATTTATGAAGAGGTGAAAGTACCAGTTTCTGAAAAGTGCTGAATTTTCCCCCAAAAAAGTGCCCCTTGGAGGATTTTGATGGATTTGGGGTAGTTAACCATCCTATGCCCATGCTGAAATTTGGCCCAGTCAGCACGGCACCCACAGACAGTCACTTGAGTATTTTTGGTTGCATTGCCAATTGGTAGGTCAAACCACAGAGTCACACAGAGCTGTGTATGTACTGTTGAGTGGTTTTGGTTTGACCTATCCTAGCCACATGTCCTTGCATTTATTTGAGTGCACTGCACAAAGTCAATGGGTTGGGAGTTACATACAAATTTTGAGTGTCTTTGGGTTTGACCTCTTATCACAGCCACATGCGTTTGCATGTATTTGAGTGCACTGCACAAAGTCAATGGGTTAAGAGAGACATACAAATTTTGAGTGTCTTTGAGTGTTAAACCTATAGGAGGGCTAATGAACAGTTCTTATATACCGCGTAATACCTTCGAATGGAAGTCTCTATGTGCTTATTATTTCCCCTGGTCACTGGGCCTATATTATTCCCATAATCTTTCTCAGCTCCCTGGACAGTATACAGCCCATTATGTGCAACCGTTTTTTGGCGCTACAGGGCTAATCAAACACCACCAATTACCATCTCTACCCTCACAGGTACCCATTTATACTCCTGACTGAAGAGAAGCAATAACAGTTAAGTGTCTTACTCAAGGACACAAGTATCATGGTTGCGGCTGGGATTCAGTACTAGACCGCTCGGCCATGACACCCCACAACACGTGTGTATATTGCAAAGTTATCTATTACACTTGCTGGCATAGTACTTTTATCTTTCAAAAACCGTTTTGAATTATACTGAATGTAAAGCTTGTGTGATAACACGATAATATCGAATACCACGATACCTTTTTTTATTCGATTACGATATCTAGAAACTACCGCGATTAAAAAAAAAATTCACCATTGTGAGACAAGTCAGAAATTCCATGGAAACAAAATTAGAACAATCTTTTCAGCTTTTGGAAGTGAGAAACAAAAGCGAACTACTTCAGAAGTACATACACACTACGCAAAAGGAATTTCGGATTTATTGTGACGCTTGTAGAGGGGTATATACCTGTGGTTATCGGCTTTAAAGCAATCATGCATGAATGAAAAAAATAATCGTGATACTATCAAAATTCGCGGTATATATTTGCTGATATATCGTGGATGAAAAAAAATCGATATCGCCCAAGCTTAACCAGTTGACGTCGGGAATATTTATTTTTTTCCGGTCCCACGTGCGGGTTTATTTTCAGTGAAAAATCTGAAAAAATTTCTAGCCATTAATAATTTTTTTTGTCAATGAAACCATGGAGGAAGAAAACAGAAGGAGTCACAACGAAGGCATATCAAAGGTTCAATGTCTTTTGCCGCGGTCGTAAAATTTCTAAGCCAGCGCTAATCGTTTAATCCGATTATCGAGGAGAAATACAGCCAGGCTTTCTTTGCACATGCGCATTGCGCGCATTGCTGACGCGTTGTCCTATTGCACTACACGGAAGGCTGGCTCGGGATCGGGATCCAACTCGACCTACGAATCCAACACTGCAATATCTTCAGTGTACAGCATCGTACATATATGAGGATTGAAATGATAAAAAGCTAAACAACACGTCTTTGAATTTGACAATTTGTTGGCTTCCGGAGATCACCGGAAATATCCTTAAAATAAGTTGCTAAAAAGACACTTTATTGTAACATCTGAATGTTATATTTACCGTAAGTCAGCTTCGGATTAGCCAAATTCGACGATCAAAACACCAAAATACTCGGTGGAAAAATCGCTATTAAAGACAATGAACTGCGCAATATAAAAAGCCCGCGAAAAGTAGTGTGCATACGTTTTGTGTTTATTCGTTTGCTACAGATTTCTACCCTCCAATTATGTATGCTGGTCGTGAGCAGGCCGAGCGGCAACAGACATTGTACACAAGGGGATTATCGCGGTCGTTAAATTGGTAAGTGCAGCGGGCGGCCGTAACGTATTTCCAATGGGCCACTCCGAAGTGCTAATTGGTTATGAGATAAGAGGCTGGGCGATGTGACTCCTCCTGTTTTCTTCCTCCATGATGAAACTAAGTTCGGACACCCAAATAAACACCTTTACTCATTGACATTTTGAGAATTAAATGGCTAGTTTTTTTAATTACGGTTGTGTTTGTTCAGCACAATTAGACCGTTGGCAAGCCCTGATGCAATGGCCTATTAGCGACCAGCGCCCGGTCGAAAAGACGGCATACCTGGAGAGAGATCGAATGCCTCGTAAACAATGGATATAAATCCCTCTTTACAAATCCCTGGCTGGTACGTCAAAGGAACAGGTCTTGGATAAAGGGATTAGGCAAAAATCAACGAAAAAAGTGAACTTGTTCAGTATTTGCAGTGCATTTTGTCCGGGGCCACCGAACCGTGACCCCATGGACTCCGAGAAACGATTGCGTGTATGCAAGTCAGCCGTCACGACTTGACAAGTCTCCCGGTGACACACACAAAAATCGGAATGCGTGTTTAGACGCTCTCCGATCCGCTGTCCAAAAAAAAAATTGCGTGTATACACGGCCTTCGAAGCGAACTGGTTAATACTGAATGCTAAATCAACAGGACAGTTTTTATATCTTTGAATCTGCCACCTGCTCACAATAAATGAGTTTTAGCTCATGCACTCTTCTTAATTCTTGTTCTCTTGGCCACAGTCTAAAGTCAAGAAATGAGATATAGCATCCTCACAAGCTTACCTCATCCTCCTCTGTTTGATCATCACCCTCATCATCATCGTCATCACTATCATTATCATCATCATCATCATCATCTGATTCATGACTGGGTCGTCTTTTTGCCTTGGTAACGGAATCAGATGTGGAGGTAGATGGAACAGGGAAACCTGGTGGCAGTGGTGGACCTAATCAATCACAGGAAATAATAACGTCAGAGTTGTTGACTCGAGTCAGTGACTTGACTTGAATCTGACTCAAAAGTCACATTTTGTTTTTACTTGCGACTTGCAACTTGGATAAAAATGACTTGTGACTTGACTTGGATAAAAAATTACATGTGACTTGAAGTGACTTTGACAAAAAAGCTGTGTGATTTGACTGGGATAAAGAAATTCCAGGTCTGTAATGATGTCCAACATTTTCCTTGCCAATACATTAAATGTGCCTCACTCTAAATACAAACACACAGATTTATTTTACCGATTACTTCGCTGTCACTGGAATCGTCGGACTCGCTGTCACTGCTTCCGTCTTCATCGCTTGCTTTGTCTGAGGGTTTTGGTGTTGCCACGGGTACCAGCACATCTGGTTTGCTGGCCGTCAGCTGCTGGGCTGTGCGCCGTGTCTGCTCAAACATGGCGCTCACATCAAACGTTCTGGCTTTTTTACCTGGCCATTCGAGAAAAAAAGAGAAATATATTAAGTGCAAATCCGGGGACAGCCAATGGACCTTATGCATTGACGTCACAAACTAGAGGGCGCCCTTGTTCCAAAGCAAAAGAAGGTCATTCATTGGTTTGTGTATGCGCGTTGCACGTACACGCACGTGCAGTGCGCATACATGAACCAATGAGTGAAGTAGGGACTGAAAACTTATGCACATAAGTCTGGTTCGAATCCAAAGTCAAAGGGGCGGATGGCAAGGTCCCAATCTTACCTTAGATAGGGACAAACACCACCGATGTTAAACTGGGTGAGAATTGAACCCTGGGGTCATAGGAGTAAAGTGCCAATCCTTAGGCAGGCCTCGACCTTACGGATTGAGAGCACACAGCCACTTTGGCCTTCGCTGCCTCAAAATTTCCAAGGCCAACCAATGGGGCATTACGGCCAACTCGGAGGGGCACCGTGGCGATGGCCGCGGTTAAGATCGATGCCTGCTTAGGTAAGGACTGACACATATACCACATATCACCCTTGGTGAGATTCGACTGTGGTGGTACAGGGGTGGATGGCAAAGGTCCCAATATAACCTTGGGTAGGCGACAAACACCCGACGTCAAACTGGATGAGAATTGAAGCCAGGGTCAAAGGGGGAGGGGTTAAGGTGCCAACCTCTGGTAGGAACTGACACGTCACCTTTTTAGTGAGATTTTAACCCGGGAGGTGGAAGAGGAGGGGGGGGGGGGAGAAGAAAAAGGGACAACCTGACCCCAGAATGGGTCCGAAACCTTGTTCACTTTATGTATGAATGCTTGCATGTAAGGTCAAGTTTGGTGAGAATCACGTCACCTCATTTCATAATCACAAGGGTGGATAGCACGGAAAGTAACACTTCACGACTCTCCTCTTGTAAGCCTTCCTCCCCAAAAAAAAAAAAAAAGAAACTCAAACAAATGCAAAATGAACAACAAAGCTTACCAAATCCAGAAAACCCCATCATTTTGGCCATCTCATCTTGCTGTTTCTTAGCAGCAACATCATCGGCAGAAGAATCCTCAAGATCTGCATCCATGTTGGCTAGATTCTTCGCACCTACAATGTTAAGAATTAGTCACCCAAACAATTACTTGGTCATACATCTGATGAAGTAGCTGTTACTACGAAAGCTTATGCCTATTTTTAAGTTTAGTTAGTCTTAAAAGTGCTACCATTTATATATATCTTATTCTACCTGACTAACACGGCTGCATACAGATCTTGGTCATACAGCATTTTGTTAGTGACTGATGAGAGTCTGATACTCCTTACAATGATCTCAATGGGTCGTAAATGGGTCATTGACCCTCCTACTTTAGCTGCATGCAATTTCATATCAAGTAGCTATAGAGGTGAAAACCACTCAACTGCCTGTTATGACTGATGACCCACAGCGGCATTTTTGACTGGTTTTGACTGTCATTTTGACCACCCTGAACAATAACCAGACAATGCTTTTACCAGTCAAAAACGGTTGACTCATTTTGACCTGTAAATGTACTTACTACATGTAAGGTTTGACAGTGTTTGACTTTTTAAGTGCACTGGATATACCTTGGCAAGTATATCAACATTTTGACTGAATTTGACTCTTGCAGTCATAGGATGGCTAAGCCGGTACAGTGTATACATGTAAATGTTTGGTAAAAATCATCACAATCACCAGGGCATGGAATTGGAGTGCTAGTTTTAGAATAACTCAGTCACGAAAAGGAAGGAATGTAGAATACAACCAGCAATTTTTCTATGCAAATATTAATGACAAATTTCACAGATTTTCCTCTAATAATAATAATAATGTGGATTTATATAGTGAACGTATCCACCAAACTGGTGCTCAAGGCGCATTACATTATTACCCCTGCTCATCAGGCTCATAAATCATTCCTGATACCATCTCAGCTCCCTAGTTTACAGCTCAATTGCTGCCATTTCGGCACATATAGGGGTTAATCAAACAACAACCAACTCTGCCCTCACAGGTACCCATTTACCCCTGGGTGGAGAGAAACAATTATGGTAAAGTGTCTTGCTCAAGGACACAAGCACCATAATCGCGGTTGGGATTCGAACCCACATTCTGACGACTCAGCCATCAGAACACAAATCTGATGCACTAAACCGCTCCACCATGGCACTCCATGATGACACAGGATTCACTTAATAAGGAGAAAAAAGTGTCGTCAAGTGAAGATTGGAAATGATATTTTGGGAGATTTTGAGCAACGAATGTATTCACATCCAATGTGCTGTTGGCCATTTTGTCGTCTGCTGAAAACAAGAGACATTGTGCACAAGTGGCAGTTGGGTTCGACATTCTTTCCACTAAAAATAATACCAACATGATAAGGTCATATTACTATAGCCCAAGGGACTCCCTTTTGGTCTATGGAACCAGAACTAGGCCTATCTACAACCAAAAGGTTTGAAAACAAAAGATCTACACTAAATCTCTGCAATGTATACATTCTTACAGTCATAACAACTGATCCTTGTGTATTACATGAATGTCTTCTTCTGAAGACGATCAGAGCATACTGATTGAAACGTTGAGTTGTAACCTCCAGTTCTTTTCTGTTTTTCAGAACTAATTAACGTACTACTCACCGCAAACAGTTTTTAAATCCGGGTAGAATGTCGTATCCGACCGCCACTTTTTCTCATTCAATATAACCAATAATGTAATCTTACATGTACCTGTACCTAGTAAGGTGGAGACCATTTGGATGATGATGGACATATACTTCAAATTATTCCAGGATATTTATTTCATGAAAAATCAGGCATTTTTGGTATACGATGACTTCCTCAGTCATGTCAGTCTGATCTTGTAAACTCCACAATTAGTGACCAACACGGTCATTGTACATGCGCAGTGGCAACTATAATAGGATCCTTCTATTTTCTGAAGGGGAGGATTTTTTTTAGAAGGGAAATAAAGGCCGAAACCATCATAAAAGTGCATTTTAAAGATAGTTTTCGCTTTCTGTACCCCCAAAAATCGATATAATATTTTTATGACTGGTATGACTGGTTAGTGGTTGCAAAACATTTCCAAAACTAAAAATCCCATTAAAAAGTGGCGGTCGGATACGACATTCTCTCCTTTTCACCATGCAAAGGAAAGCTGAAAATTAGTGAAATATTACTTAATTTCTAGTTTGGGTCAGTTTATTATTAGAATAAATGAGTATGTACCAGGTACCAGGTACCAGTCACTGCTTATAAAGTTTTAAAAGGGACAATATTGTCACGATCAACATGGAATTGGAGTGCTAGTTTTAGTCTATCGTCCATGTACGCAATTCGCCGCACTCGTGAAATGACGCACTTACCTTTGGCTTAGCATTTCTCGGAAAACTTACAAAACTATGGCGTATTACTGATTGCATTTATAAACTTATCTAAGTCATACTTGTTACAAAAATAAAAATCATAGTAAAATTGTATGATTTACTGGAAAGTTAGTGCTTGTGAAAGTGGAAAAAGTTGTTTAACCACTGATTTTACTAGATACAAGTAGTAAAGGATTTACATGACCTCAAATTTTTTTCACAAACATCTGTGATTTTATTGTTCTATGCCATCAACAAGCTGTTGTCTGTGGAAACAAAAATATATGAATGCTTTGCATTTGCAATGATTTTTTTAAGAAATACTGATCCTCAAAATGGATACATTCCTTCTAGAAGAAGCAAAGGATGACTACTTAATACGTTGGTGTTTATTTTGACGGTAGTGGAAAAGTGGAAAACGGCACTCAAGACGTCCACACGTATGATCATGCATTGAAATTCAGCATTTTACAAGAGAATCCTTCACTGAAACAAACTGAAACACCAAACTGCTAATTTCATTTGTAAGTTCAGTTGATTATATAACCTTAGGTGCGTCATTTAGGGTAAATTGAGGATATGGATTAACTAACTGACTTAAAATAATGCCTCACATAAGGTCATATTACCGTTGCTGCTGCATAAATGAGCCAATAATTTTCAGTCACTGTGTTCATCTTACACTAGAGCACCGATTCCATGCCTTGTTGAAAGTGAACATCCTTTTTTGTAATGTAAGACTAGGCCAATAAGTAAGAATGTTGTTGGCCATTTTGTCGTCTGCAAAATTTACATTACTTAATGGACATTGGCAGCTGCACTGTGACTCTCTAAATAACGTTAATTCCAAGGTTATTAAATTTAACTTGGCTGATTATTCCTACGAAAGAAGATCGTGATCAACTTACGATTGCGAAGTTTGCGCATTTCTTCAAGATCGTCGTCCGAGTCCGCCATTGCAGACAAAATTTCAAAATCGGTCCCTTCGTATTAAATATATTGAGAGTGCGTGGGGAATGACATAAAACGTATACATATCATAGAACAATAATCACACAGCGCTTGCTGAATATCAGCTGCTAGCACTAACTTGAAATACCGCCCTCTTGTGGAAATTCAACGCTGTTTTGTTACTGCAATGATAAGCAAAAACCAGATTAATTTGAAATATTATTTCGATGAAACATCATCCTTAATTTCATTATTAAAAATATCATGCTTATATTGTATATATATTAGTAACCGTGTATCAGAATGTAACCAAAAATACATCGGCTGCAATTGCACCTAATGTAAACATTCAATTTCAAGCCTGGTTACATGGAATCATATACCGTTCAAGGGGTATATAGCATTTGGATCAAGCATTTGAATACCGATAATGCTGGAGAAATCCTGGGAGGAAGTTGATTCGGTCCTAATAAACTACTGAGCCTAGCAATACCTTAACGAAGAATTGCTTCTATTTTGTCGGGTCTGCCTAGCTGGTAAATAATTAATAATAATATTTAATTCTTGTATATATAACGCGTATAATTTATACATGTCTCACTTCGCTTTACATTTAACCCCTGCTCATTTGGAAAATGTAATTATTTTCTCTGATCTCCTCTGGGGACAGCTCGAGCTACTGAAGTGCTCCAGCGGCTACTCACAGGGCATTTATAATCCTGGTATGAAGAGAAGCACTGCAGTTAAGTGCCTTGCTCAAGGACACAAGTTCAATGGTCGCGGCCAGGATTCGAACCCATCATCCTCTGACGATTCAGCCATCTCAACACAAAGCAATATGCAGTGAAGTGTCTTGCTTACAAGTACCAGACTCGAGGCCAAGATTCGCCACCCACTTTCTGACGACTCGGCCATCGGAACACAAATCCGATGCACTAATAATAATATAAAGATAAACCGCTCGGCCATGACACCCCATTACTCTCGAAGACACCCCAGCAACCCCATAATATGTAAACATCATGTATAGGCCTAGTAATGATGATTTATTTTGCAAAAACATGAAGCGGACATCCATTCTTTATTCTGTTTCCACTGTCTATACACTGTAACACAGTATTGGTATGTATTGGCCGAGCAATTTTTGGAAACTGTTCTGTACTGTAGACTTGACTTGGCCACTGCGGAGTTTGTTCAATGATTTTTTTTTTCAGCAAAAAAGGTCAGACATTTTCTTTTGAAAAGGATTAATATCTCACCTGTCATATTCTCACCGACTTATCGAATACAAATTGAATCGCTTCGTCGATATTTTTACGTTTAAAAAAAGGCTTTTGTAAACGTCTGCTTTCTACACATTGACACGGATGGACACATAGGGCCTATGGCTCGTAGCTTTCTTTTTCTTTTTAAAGGTCTTATGAAATGGTAATTTTTCACACTACATTTTTGGGGCTTAATATATGGTTTTGTATTAATAAAACATAATACTTACTATTTTTATAAGTTTGTCATGAGTTATAACAATTTAATTTGTCCCCAAAATTTGTGTTGTCCCTTTTGATATCTCCTTTCGTGACGTAGACCTAGGCACTGAATGACAAAGGACATTGACAATGCACATTCCTGACCATTATGCTCTGGTATGCTTCACTGCAGCCGTCCAAACAAATTTGTTGATATTGTGGATCTGATGGGAATCTGTGCAGACTGACACCATTCTTTAGAAGTGTTGCTGCAATCAGCAACAATACACCTTGACGGGCATAACAACAAAAACAGTTACACAAGTTTGCATGTTGTATCATTCATAATGTATCGATCGATGTGCGCCAACAAACAACATGTTCCTAGGTTACGTCACCAATAAATTGTAGTGCTTTTCCGTCTAAATTCAAGACAAAAAGGGTTTCGGAGAAGCTTTTTTACACTTTTACACAGAAAACAACTTTTGTTATATAGTTTCAAAAAAATGGAAAAAAGGTCAGTTATTGTTTTTGTTTTCGTAGAGCCCCTCTTGAAAGCTAATCGTAATCTATAACATAATTATTGATGTAGGATTTGTAAGACTAATTGCGGTGACACCATGTGAAATTCTCAACTGAGTAGTAATTAGTTCTGAAAAGAACTGGAGGTTACAACTCAACGTTTCGATCAGTATGCTCTGATCGTCTTCAGGAGAATGCCGGACTTTGGGAAATGCTGCTGCTTAAGTAGGCTGTTGATGTAGGCTTTGAGGCTTTGCATGGTGGAGATAGATGCTCTTGAGTTCTTTCGGGTGACACCATGTAATGATCTCTTCTTGGAAGAAGTGATGGCTCTGAGAATAATTATATATTAAAAGTATAACTAAAACACTAGGCACATAAAACAAATTGCACGTGGGAACATTACAGCAGCAACCGCAGAGTGTATAAAATACATTAAGGACATGTATAAACACAATAAACAATTAGTATAATACTAAGAGATTGAACCAGAAAATATTGGCAAGTTAATTGGCCCGAAATACGACATGGCGTAGTAGAAAGCCTATAAACATAATGAAAGACAATAATGAAAAACATTGAGTTCACTGCATACCCCTCGCCCCTCCCCTACTGACCCCTAGTTTAAATTTACTAACTAACATTTAAAATACGGATGGAGTATGGTACAAATCGACTGGTTCTGCCCATTAAACTTCTAAACCTCCATGTAAGTGGGTGAGTGGGTGGGTGTTATTTAGTATAATAGAAGTAGCCTTAGTTAACTTATCATGACAAATTGCACACTATCCTGTTCTTTTCCAAAAATCTTTCCAGCCCTTTTTGCTACCATCTGTATTTTGCCAAATCGCCTTATTTGGCACCACTAAACCAGACACAACAACTGTACAAGATAACACTCTCAATTACTGATGTATAAAAAAAAGCCTCATGATAATTTATCCACTCTGAATGATTTCAGTTGAAAGTATATGTGATTCGTTTACACTTTACAGTACCCAGGAGATTTCCCGCCTGGCAAAAGTATGTGCATGAATTAGACTCAGAAGTTGTACATTTTGTAGTTCTCCTAGGGGTATGCGTTTTCGGATATTTTTGGAACCGGATACCCGAAATCAGGAAACTTCGGATACCCGGATACCCGTTTTCATTTTTGTTGATAACATTCCTCCGGTGGTGTACAAATACATGTACTGTAAATGGTAACAAATTGACTTTTATAATACAGAGGATACCATACTATCGATCTTTTCTCTATTGGAGTGCAATCTCTTGAATTTAAAGATAATTATCTGTAAAGGTGTAAACATTACATTGTTCAAGAGCCACAGATTTCTGTTCGCACCGCTCAAATGTTAAGTCCGAATTTTAAAAAGTCGTTACGGGTAATTGGAACCGAAAAATGGAACCGGGTAATGACCGTTTCGGTCGGGTATCCGGATACCCGGATATCCGGCACAGCCCTAACTTCTCCACATTATAAATTTCAAGAAATTATTTAACATTTAGATGTAATTTGAGATGTTGATTTGAGATGTAATATTAGTGCATTATTAAAAAATAAACCATATGATGAGTGTTCACAGACACACCGTAAAAAGTTGAGTTCACAGTAGTTTTTTGTTGTTGAAAAGGATACAAAATTTACAGCAGAAATTGCCGTTTTCAGATTTTCCTGTGAATATACAGAAATGTGCCGTTTCTAAATGGTTACGTTCCTATTCTGTGTAAAGTTACAGCAGGTCTGTTGTTGATGCACAAGGGGAAAATTCTGCCGTGTAACAAAGAATCTGCTGTGTAATAAAGAAGTCTCCGTAATGCCAATTGGCAAAACAACTTACTGTAAATGAACAATCATTGTTTAACAGTGCATCTACCGTGCATATTCTATTACAAACCATATATATTCCAATTATAGTTACACCCAGACATCATAAATCATCCGTCCAGGTGCAGTTTGAAATCTAGTAAATGCTTTTTACAAATCATCCGAGCGCAACCCCTATAACTCATTTCAATACGTTTCGCATGACTAAAAATACAAAAATTCAGGTGCACTTTTTTTTAATGTCACGCCAAAATAATTCAATTGGTAGGCTTTGTGTTGCCTTTCCAACAGCACCCCCAAAATGAGTGTTCACAGCCAAACGAGCCAAAAAACCCAACCTACAGGGGGCAGTGTCGTCACGATCAGAGCCCTTTCAACAGGGCATGGAATCGGTGTCCTAGTTCAAGATCAACACAGTGACTAAAAGTTACCGGCTTGTTGCAGCAGCAATGGTAATTATGACTACATGTAGGGTATTATTTCCAGTCGCTGAGTTAATCTAAAACTAGCACTGGGATCCATACCCTGCTCGTGACAATGTCCCTTCATAGGCTTCCTTTTCCTCCATGGTCTCTGTAAGCAAGCGCTTTAATATATGTACTCGGCAACTTTTAATGTTATAGGTCTAACCATTCCTTCCTCCATGGTCTAACTTTCTAAGAAAAGGAAAAGAAAAAAGAAAAAAAAAGGAAATCAGGACACTAATCAACTGAAATCACTTTTACTCCTTAAACTTAAGGGAAATCTGTCTTTTTCTGTGAACCCCTTTTCCGCGAATTCACCGTTTTCAGTGCTTATAATTATGTTTATATATTCTGTATAATTTTATTATAATTTTTGTAAACCTGTAATCGAACGAAGGGTTAGGGTTGGGGTGTTGGGGTTGGGGGTTGGGGTGGTGGAGTTGCGGTTGGGGGGGTTGGGGGTTGGGGTGTTAGGGTGTTGGGGTTAGTCTGGTAGATCCACTTAACACATTATAATTATTTATACTACGCCTACGCCTAATTATTTATACCGCGCCTACGCACCCTGCAAAACCAGATAGTAAGTTGGGAACAGCTAAGTCTTTACTGATCGGAGATAGCATGATTAGGGACTTTGAGGAACGAGGCTTGGGGAACACTAAGATTGAATGTCTCAGGGGAGCTAATGTGTCAAAGGTTCACCAGAAATTGAAAAATATGAGCGTTGATGATTATGGAACTATCATATTGCATATCGCGACAAATGACTGCACCTCGCAAAGAAGCCAGAATGAAGCAGAGGACATCTACACTGAAATGATCCCGGACTTACAAACACGTGCCCCTAATACAGCGATTGTTATTTCTTCTGTGTGTCCCTGGGTAGATGACAACGGCCGTCACCAACCAGCTGTTGATACTATGAACTCCCATTTGCGTCGAATCGCTTCTGTGAAGGGCTGTATGTTTGTTAACAATGACAGCACCTTTAAGTTTCAAGACAAAGCAGTTGATGAGTCCCTTCTCAACAACGGAGGTCTTCACTTGAATAGGAAAGGGACCAGACGCCTACTACAAAACATCCACGAAGCTCACCCCATCATCAAGAACAGGGCTGGAAACTCAACCGCGGACCCCGTTGGTCAAATTCCAAGCCCAGCAAGCGCAACTTCCAGGACTATGAATAACAACGCTCGCCGTTCCTCTGGATTTGACAGACAACGCCCGGTGCATTATACTTCTTCCGATCGCAGACGCAATTCGCAATTTCCCGTACGGTGTGACCTATGCGGCCTTTCTAATCATATGACAAGGGTTTGTAGACATCGCCAGCCAGTACAGTGTCATACATGCCACGAATTTGGACACAAATCCTATGTTCCCGGTGTCAGACCATACCTATGTCGCGAGCGACCTAACTACAGCCATTGGCAATAGGATACAGCCAGCACCGTAGAATGTGTAAATCCATTTTCTATATTAACTTGATGAACTTGATAATAATTATGAAAATGTTTCTTTAATGTATGTTGAGCATGTGAATTCTACTCGTACTGCAAATCCTAACCATAATGATATCCAGAGTAATGCTAATAAACGCCATAGGCGTGGTGGTAGAAAGAAATGTAATACTAATTTAAGAATGTCAAAATTGCTTTTAATAATGTCAACAGGATTCGACCAAAGATTCACGAGGTTGAAAAGTTACTTAAAGATGAATGTATTGATGTATTTGGTATTGCTGAAACTTTCCTTAAGAGTACTGATGTTATTAATATTCAAGGTTATAGATGGGTGGGTAAAAATAGAATTAGAAAGGGGGGAGGCGGGAATTTATATGATGTTGAAATTAACTTAGATATTGTTTTAGAAGCACTGAACTGTGCTAAAAACAATAAGTCGCCCGGTTTAGATGGTATTACAAATGAATTATTGAAAAATGGTGGGGACTGTTTAACTAGGACACTTTTGGATATGTTCACCAAATTTATAGAACTTGAGAAGATTCCAGCGGAATGGAATCGTGGCATTATTGTCCCCATTTTCAAGAAAGGTGATCCGAAGGACCTTAATAACTATAGGGGGATTTCATTAACGTCGTGTGTTGCAAACATTTTTAATAGGATTATTGCAATGAGTATCTCAAAACACCTAGAAAGTTCAAATGTATTGTCAGAGGTTCAAGGAGGTTTTCGTTCATCATATCGCTGCGAAGACCACATCTTTACACTGAAGAGTATTAATGCGTGTTGTTTAGCGGAAGGTAAGAAAACATATATGGCATTCTTAGACTTCCGTAAGGCGTTCGACACAGTGTGGAGGGATGGTCTCTTGATGGCAGCATGTAATTCAGGTCTAAGGGGTCGTATCTGGAGATTGATTGACACTCTTTATGATAATGTTCAGGCACAAGTAACATTTGGAAATATCGAAACTAATTTCTTTGATGTTGATGAAGGAGTTAAACAAGGTTGTGTTTTATCGCCGGTTTTGTTTTGTATTTTTATCTCTGAATTTTCTAAGTTACTTAAGAAGCATTTGGGTGTGCGAATTCACGATGTTTGGGTTGGTAGTCTTTTTTGGGCAGACGACGTGGTCTTATTGGCAAATGATGAAAAGGAATTGAATAGAATGTTGGAGGTAGCAGCTGAATTTGCGAATGATTGGAAAATGAGTTTTGTAATGTATTAGTTTCAGATCAGCGTGTTAATAATGATAAATTGTGGAAGTTAGGTGATAAATATATTTCAGTAGCCAGGGAATATAAATATCTTGGAGTGTATATTTCTCGTAACCTTACTGACCACCAACATATTGAGGAAGTTGTCAAGAAAGGTAACAGACTAATTGCGTATATCAAATCTGTAATTGATAATTTTGATGACTTTAATCGCGTTTACTATGGTGATGTTTTATGGCGAACGATTGCTCTCCCATCAATTAATTACGCTAGCGCAGTGTGGATCCCTAGTAGTCAGTCGGATGTTGATAACTCGAAAAGCTTCAGTTACAAATGGCGCGCTATATTCTGAAAGCCTCCCGCAACACGCCGCGTGCAGCTCTTTATGGCGACTTGGGTTGGGTCCCTATCTCTACCATGTAAAATACGCTTAGGATGAAATTTCTTGCGCGAGTTGTTAACTTGGATATGCATCGGTGGCCGAAACTTTTGTTAAATACAATGATTAGTTTAGATGACGTCAGTAACTTGCGTTACAATTTTTTAAGCCACACCCAGGAAGTTTTAGGCAAATGTGGCTTTTTTGATGTTATTATTAGTGCAAAGTTAGGGAAATTACCTCAGAATCCATACTGGATTAATTCTGTAAAGACTATTATTTTTGATATATCTGCAAATGATTGGAGGGACGAGGTATGCAGTAAAACGTCCCTTGCAGACTACATGACCATTAAAGATAATCCGGGCTTAGAGGCTTATCTTTTGGATAAAACCGATTTTCACGGCGCGTGTTTGAAATTTAAAATTCGCTCTAATACCCTTCCACTTGACCGCAAAATCAGTAGGTGGACACCGGATATTGATGGGACATGGACTCTATGCAATAATGGAGATGAAGATGTGAAGCACTTTCTATTTATTTGTCATGCGCTCCATTCAATTAGATCCGATGAGTATACTAAGCTTCAAGATAACCTTTTCAGAAACGATTGTGTTGATGTTTGGGAACTATTTATTTCTGGTAATCTAGATATTAAATACAGTCTTACGCTTGGTAGCACACCTTTATCCTATGTAAATAATGCAGTAAATATAGGTTATATTTTTGACAAGTTCTGTAAATCTTTTATAAAGCGCGCTTGGAAGACAAGAAATGTATTGAAATCGAATAGTGACTAGTTATACTACAATCTACGATGCTGTGTTATTATTTGTATATTACATGTAAATATCTATTTTATATTTTTGTTTCATCTCATATTTTATATGGGTATGATTGTGCAAATGTCGCGCATATGTAGGCCTGTGTAGGTCTAAGTATGTGTATGGTATGTTTTTAAGTTTAGATCGCGGTTTTAACGCGGCTGGTTCGTGGTGTGCGGCGGGAGGCGGAATATATTCAAAACAAGTCACGGCAGAGTGATTTTGAATGGATTTCGCCGTTGTCGTATACGTGCGAGCTAGCCGTATAACGTCGCAATCTTATTATTAAAGTATTAAATTAGTGTGCTTGTAAGTGTTTGGGACTAAAATGCATTTTTTTTACGGGCCTGCATGTTTATGTTTACTTTTCTGCACTTACCTTGTAGGCTTGTTTGGGTTCTGAACATTTTTTAACTACGGTGATTTCTAGTGTTTTTCAAATGTTTAGAATTGGAACGTGTTTGCAGGGTGGGAGGAGTCGGTGGACTATGTTTTTCCCTTTCACATAATAATACTATTAATATTATAATATTGTTGGTATATATTGTTTTCAGTAGTTCTTTTTGATGTATTTTTGAACGCACCGCCGGGTAGGCGTGTGCCACTGTTTTAAAAGTGTATGTTCAAATAAATAAATAAATAAAATAAATATATTCATTGTTTACGAGGCCTTTCCTCTCTCTGCCGGTATGCGGGCGCTGGTCGCTAATAGGCCGTTGCATCGGAGCTTGCCAACGGTCTAATTGTGCTGAACAAACACAACCATAATTAAAAAACTAGCCATTTAAATGTCAATGATTAAAGGTGTTTATTTGGGTGTCCGGACTTAGTTTCATTGACAAAAAAAATTATTAATGGCTAGAAATTGTTTCAGATTTTTCACTGAAAATAAACCCGCACGGGGGACCGGAAAAAAATATATATTCCCGACGCGAACTGGCTAAAGCAACTTTTAAGGTTACAGGTCTAACTTTCTAAGAAAAGGAAAAGAAAAAGAAAAGAAAAAAGAAAGGAAATCAGGACACTAATTAACTGAAATCACTTTTACTCCTTAAACTTAAGGGAGATCTTTCTTTTTCTCTGAACCCCTTTTCCGCGAATTCACCGTTTTCAGTGCTTATAATTATGTTTATATATTCTGTATATTATAATTTTTGTAAACCTGTAATCGAACGAAGGGTTAGGGTTGGGGTGGGGTTTGGGGGTTTGGGTTGTTGGGGTTGGGGTGTTGGTGTTGGGGGGGTTGGGGGTTGGGGTGTTGGGGTTAGGTAGTCTGGTAGATCCACTTAACACCTTATAATTATTTATACTACTAAACAATAGGGGGTTTGCTAGCTTTGACAGTTCATCTCCACTGGTGTTGGCGGTGGAGTAAATAGCCTGATGTGCTTCTTTCAGCACGTAGGCTTTGCCGATGGCACACATAATGAACCTTCTTATCCGAGTTGTCCGACCTTGGAGTCCATGGTCCGACTAACGAGCACTATATCCTTTCATTAGTCAAGGCACACCTGACAACCCGGAACACTATGCCTAAAAAAAAGACAATGACCGCCAGTGCAGTGGCCTATAAGTCACGAGCACCTTTACCATTCCGTTACGAGGTCGCTACTACTGAATTATTCATAAACTCCAGCAAAATGAATAATTTATAAAAATTATTTAAACCAATCGGCGTAAGCAAAATGTTGGGGTCGTCTATATTAAAATAAGTGATACCATAACAATTTAGTTACGTAATGCATTATGTATTAAAATGTCTCTACCAAATCGGTAGAGAAATTTGTGCCAAATTGGTAGAGAAATGTAAAGAAAAACATACCACAGAAAGGACCGGTGAAGGCTCTCGGGGGCGTCGCCCACACGCGAGCGTTCCGGATTGCCAGACGTGTTGGCCTTGACGAAATGCTACGCTCCCATAAGCGATCCAATCCAGTCACTGCACACATGAGCTGATCCAGTGACCCCTCATCTCGTGCTGGATATGTCCCTGTACACTGGGCAAATGTCCCTGTACACCGACACACTGTTGTTCTATTGTTAACGGACCTCTAACCCCCCCCCCCCAATCCTCCAAAGAAAGATTCCTGGAACACAATGAAGACACAATGGGAGCGGGAAGCACTCTGCGCCATATCGACCATCATGCGCCTCATCATTCTGGCCAACAACCAACCATCACACATCACTGAGCAACAACAACAATCCTTCCCGTCATAACCACCATCCTAATCAGCTTGCATAAACACGTCATCAGTTACAGCCCATAAGTAGTAAACTCAATATTTTTTGAGATCCAGTTCTAGGTGTATGGTGAACTAGAAAAGCAAATTTGTTCAGCAAGAATTCAAACAAATGAAATAACATGTACTCGGCAGTTGCTGATGATACCCCAGCTCGTTCGCCAATACTCACGGCTGACCAGAAGAATGATCTTGAAGGATACACCTTCCCCTTCGAGAACATCGTCTTCGAAGGCGGAGGAAACAAGGGACTGTCGGCCACGGGAACCATTCGGGTCAGTATAATTTATGGCAAATGATATGTTAAAGGGAAGGTATAACATTAGTATTTAGAAACGTATGTTCATTTCAACCTTCAAGTGTTTAAGATAGATAGCATAACAATGTAGCAAGTCTTGGTCAAGACTGTGTTTGTACGTTTTTGATACACGATCCGACGCCTCACACGAACCGCTATCAAATGGTTCGCGTGTGACAGCGGTTCGTGTATCGCCGTTGTGCGGCGTGCGGCACACGGATCGTGTATCAAACGCATACAAACACAGTATAGCCTGTGAAAGATTCAGCACAATATAGGTGGTCACGTTTTTGAGAAAACCACAAATACTGTTTGACAACAAGTTGCCAAATCCATATCACCCCAAATCGTAACAAGAAAACGGCCGCCACTGCATCAATCCCTTGAAATATTTTTTAGTGCGGGGTTGCTCAGTCATTGCCGTACAATAATTGGGGAAAAGAATGTAGAATACAACCGCCACTTGCCACTTTTTCTAGGCCAAATATGACAAATTTCACAGATTTTCCTTTAAAAGATGATAGAGGATTCACTTAAGGAGAGGAAAGTGTATTCAAGTGAGGATTGGAAACGATATTTTGGGAGATTTTGAGCAATGAATGTGCACAATGTCTATTGCATGTGTTTTAGTAGACGATCGAATCGGGTCAACTCGTACCCACGTCAACTCGTACCCACGCAGTATTAATATTTTTTATAAGCAAAAAGAAAGATTAATTAAGGACGCCTTTGAAGGCGTCCTACATTTAATAAAATAAAATAGGGACGCAATGCTGGCTAATACCTTGTTTGGACATCATGATAGGCATGATGCGCATCTCGGTAACAATACATCATTACGTTCCCTAATTAGTGTTAATAGAGTGCCGGCCATTTGAACTTAACCGCGCTCGAGGCAACGCGTTGGCTGATTAAACTACATATCTGCGACATGGATGCCCAGCACAACATGGGAGACGTCAAATTTGTCAGTTTTCATGCGGAGTATCAGAACGAACAACGACATTGAGGGGTGACATCGGAGGCTGAACGGGCGGGCTGGACGCCAGTGTCCAGCTGTATAACATCATCCGGCTTCTGCACCAAGAGGCAAAACTGGTCAATTTGCAGATGCGACTGGTAAATGAGTCCAAGCTAAGCCGGTACCAGCGGAAACACTACAAGACCATGCAGGGGAAAATATTCAAGTTATGGGACAAGTACCAGTCTGGGGAGCTGAAGACATCTGGCCAGTACCGTATGCATGTAAACACATCACGGTACCTTCGCTTTGAGAACATAAACCAATCAAGAACATAAACCAATGGACTTACTTATCCTCCTCACCATGCAAAGCTACAAGTTCTAAAAATATGTTTAATTATGTTTTAACTTGTTAATCAACTTTCAGATTTTTATAATTTTTTAAAATTTTTTCCTTTTTATTTTCTTATTCGTTTTTCCATTCTTCACGATTGTTCTTTTTCTCTTTTTATTGATCTTTCTTTTTCTGAATCTTTTCCTTCGTTTTCGTCCTTTCCACATGTCTTCTAGTCAAGTCTTCTGAAAAATATAAAATAAAATAATTTCATTACCACGTAGGGAAAATACTAAAAATATAGTCAAAATAACGGCAAAAGTACTTACCCAAAATTATATCTTTCCTTTACTTTTTTTAAAAGAATTACTTCAGCGATAAAACAAAAATAATAGCCTCAACAACGCAAAAAATTAGATGTTTCTTTTAATACTTTTTCAGTTGACCTGGGTACGAGTTGACCCGAATTCGACAAAATGGCCAACAGCTCATTGGATGTGGATACATTCATTGCTCAAAATCTCCCAAACTATCGTTTCCAATCCTCACTTGACTACACTTTCCTCTCCTGAATCCTCATATCTTTCAAATGAAAATCTGTGAAATGTGTCATACTTGTGTTCCTTCCTCCATGCTTTAACAGAAAACGTTAGCTCGAAAACCACCTGACCCAATTTTGATTTTAATTTTGCCCTACCACACCGACGTGTGTATAACACTGTATTCTCGGTGCTTTCCGAGTGTCTGTGAAAAAACACAGGCGACTCGGGCGGGGATTCAATTTTTTTACGATTTTACAAAACACATTGATCACGTTAGGAATCGGGCGAAGGATGTCTTAATTTGTTTCTCAAGGTGAAAACACCTTT
This sequence comes from Zoroaster sp. YZ-2022, assembly GCA_029582265.1. NCBI lineage: Eukaryota > Metazoa > Echinodermata > Asteroidea > Forcipulatida > Zoroasteridae > Zoroaster > Zoroaster sp. YZ-2022. The sequence goes on along the minus strand of CM055825.1, from coordinate 17,827,932 downwards.
GTTACGGTGAAATTGAATGCTCATTAGTTTGTTCAGGACGCCACAACGAGTGTGGCCTAGCCTGTCCTCTATGACAAGTTTGTCAAAGAGTTACGCAATGTATTTACCAGTAATTGGTTTGATACAGGTTTCATACTGACAAGGAGAACTTCATCCCACAAAAACAAATTTAGTAGAACATACTAGACGTTTTAAGTTAAGTACGAACTGGAAAAATGTTATTTAAGCAAGCCATAATATCGACATGATTTAGCTACAGGTTCATATGTTCTGCACATATATTGCTTGTAGAAACTGGAATATAGGCTATGTATTCAATGAATTTTATTTCCAAGTAAATATTTCATTCTTATAAGTTTAAGGAAAGTCACAGTATTATTTGAATGTTCTTACATAACCTCTCTGTCATGATAATCAATGTAGCCAAGGGTATGGGCCGATTTTGTGGAATAAAACGGAATTTGTTATATTAAAATTAATTCCTATAGGTTTAACAATCAAAGACACTCAAAATTTGTATGTCACTCCCAACCCATTGACTTTGTGCAGTGCACTCAAATAAATGCAAGGACATGTGTCTATGGTAGGAGGTCAAACCAAAACCACTCAACTGTATACGAGTCTGCAGTACATACACAGCTCTGTGTGACTCTGCATATAACTTATGTAGGACATACACAAGTGTGTTTGACCATGGAGGATCTCTTTCTTCCTCCATGGTTTGACTTTGCCACTAACTCCAGCACTCTTTTAGAGAAAAAATACACGTGTGAACAATTGGCAATGCAACCAAAAATACTCAAGTGACTGTCTGTGGGTGCGGTGCTTACTGGGCCAAATTTCAGCCTGGGCATAGGAGGGTTTTAACCGCAAAAACATTTGCCAATTACAGTTCGGCCTTCCTGTAAAAAAAGGTTGGCCACCCCTGTCTTACATTATCCATTTGTGTGGTGAACAAAAATCTTACTTGGCTGGAAGGGAAGATAGTTGGCGATCATTCATAGTTTACAACTAACCGAAAAACCCACACGAATAACAAACTAATTTAATGGAATAATTATACAGCCTACACATCGGACAGTTTGTTGCGGATGGTAACAGAAATCGATCGATGGAAATGTGGAAAATAAGTCTTATGTGGGCTTTAACCCTGAACAGCTCGACCGACAATACTGAGCAATACTTGCCATGTAAAATGGTACTCCTAATTATGGTCATCTGACATAAAACACAATAAAGGGGGCCACTTTTTTATTTTTAAGTACCTGAAACCGACAAAAAAGTGTTTCAACATGTGAATGGACATGCAGGCTTATACTAGAACTAATTTGAGTTGATTTATTTTTTATTTTTTAATTTTTTTACCCTCAAATTTCCATAACAATTGGACGGAAAAAGTTACCTCACTTTTCCGTCCATTTGTTGATGGAAATTTTAGGGTAATTAAAAAAATAATAGTAATAATCAACTCAAATTATCTTTAGGATAAGCATGCATGTCTATTCAAATGTTGAAATTCTTTTTTGGTGGTTTCAGATATTAAAAAGAAAATTACAACCATTAGAAAAACTGCTAACGTGACGGTAGGAAAGTGGCCCCCTTTATTGTGTTTTATGTCATCTATAGTGTTAATAAACACATACCGCACAATGCACCGGCCAGAAAATCGGCACGGGATGGACGGACGAGGCCGTGGTGAACATGTGGACTACGATAACGGCATTGGACAAAAAAACACACAAACAAACACAAACAAACAAACAAACAAACAAAAACGAAACAAAACAAAAAATAAACTAGAAATTCAGAGTTTGTGAACAAACTCAAGGTGTTCTGAAGTGACGGTAATTGATGTCCTCATCAATTGGGATCATTGTTAAAATGTGACTTAAGATTGTTTTCAAAAATAAGTTGCCTTACTCATTTCAAAGAAACAGTTTTTCGGTATTGGCTTTTCCAACAGCCATTTCCATTCGTACAAAAATGACACTGCAGTATTAAGTTAATACGATCTATGGTTTTAGAAATATTGTAGCGCATCCGTTATTGGCTTAAACGCCCAACCACACATCTATAAAATATATTTTATCCTGCAAGAGCTTTAGCCTGTGAAACCGCAAACGTCCCCGTGAAGACCGCCAGCTGTTTTCCAGTAGATAACGATCTCAGTCTCTGCGGTTTGTAAACAATGGGCCCCAGAACCACGAGTGTCTGGTGTGTGTTAAGTCAATGGGATTTTGGCCCAGAAAAGGAATTTTGAAGAAAAAAAACAAATAAAAACTTTGACCTTCCGGTACGACCGGAAGCAAATGTCAGACGATTTTGACGTTAACTTTTCAAATGTTGCCTAAGCCTTGATCTATCAGATCCCAGATTATGAACATCATAGCTTTAGTATATTTTGATATACAGTCGATAGCAAATGGTCATTTTTAAATGGCTTGTAATTTGATACCTGATGACGTGATCATGACGTAACAACTTCTAGATTCATCTACATGATAAGGTCTTTATATGTGTGAAGTTTCAAGGTTGTGTGAAATTGTTAACTTGCACTTTCGATGTAGAGAAGAGTTAAGGAGAAGAAGTAAACAAAAAAAAAGGAACAATTACAATAGTTGTTCGGCTGAAAAGCCGAACACCTAAAAAAAACAAAAACGAAACAATAACAATAGTTGTTCGGCTGAAAAGCCGAACACCTAAAAAAGTCTCCGGTGTTGGTCATAGGTCGGCTTCAAAATCGGTGCGGTGACGCGTTTTTTTTTAATTTGTTTTTACAGGTGTTCGTGCGATAGCGTGCGCACTACGATAACGGCCTTGGGAAACAAAAAAAAACGAACCATTTCAAAGGTGTTCACGCGTCACCGCACCGATTTTGAAGCCGACCTATGACCAACACCGGAGACCTGTTTTTTTGTTTATTGTTTTGTTTGTTTGCCCAAGGCCGTTATCGTAGTGCGCACGTTCACCACGGCCTCGTCCGTCCATCCCGTGTCGATTTTCTGGCCGGTGCATTGTGCGGTTTGATTGGTTGGCTGGATAGCTATAACGATTCCATGCAACCTTTACAGTCGCTGCCGATTATCTTGCATAACCTTTGAGCGCCCTTTCGAAGCTATGTTTTTAGCAACAAACACAAGCTATTTCTACAACATAAACATGATTATGCCTACAATGTGACATGAAAATGTGTAGACTTGCATCGTATTAATACCCAAGGTGCATTCTGAAATATTAAATGATCAGCCATACAGTAAGTACACTCTAAAACTAAAGTGTTGAATCAACATAAGAGTTCAGTCAGTGATAACACTTTATAAAGATGAATTCAACTCAAAAATTAAAAAGAAAGTGTTGAATTAACACGGAGTCCAGTTAATTGTAACTTAATAAATGCTATGTAAACACTTTTTGAAACTTTAAATCCAACGTTACAAAGAATTGTTTCTGACCGAGATCTTGAAGATTGATTCAAAACGTTCATTTTTTTTTCGAGTGTACAGGAAAAAACCCCGTACTGATCATGTGACCATAGTTATTTGGTCATTGGATAGAACGAATGACCATGTGACCAACTGAGCTGTCGAGCCTTGGTGCCGTAGCAATTATCATTTTGTCATTGACATGGAAGTTTTTTACGTGATGACGTCATTGTCTGTAATGGCTACGTTTGATAGTCTTGGAACAGAAACACGACGTACTTTCAGGCATACATGCTTTATAATGTGACGTCTTGCACACGGCCGTCTTTAGAGGATAGTCAGATAGTAGTGATGATGTTACCAAATATATTTTTGAAAAGGTCTGACCTGACTCGGTATATTAAGCAGAATGTTTATATCCGAGGTGAAAACCCAACCATATTCGCGTTAGAATGTTTACATGTTTGAAATTCAGATTATACCGGACGAAAAAGTCACGTTACCTTTGGCGAGTATTAACACATTATTGCATTTGGTTTATGAAATATGATTTGTTTTTAATAATTTTGATTTAGTGTTTTTAATATTAATTTTGATTTAGTGTAATTCAATACGTGCTGACGTAATTACGACGTCATAACATAGAGATATATGTTATGGTCCATCAAGTCAATGCGAAATTTGTAAATGATCACTTGAAATTTGTATATATCACTTGTTTGTATTAAATGCTCTCCCTACACTTTACGCGAAAGGAATAATGATATTGGTATAATACTGGCTCCGATCATGGCCTGAAGAGGGCGCTACCTACACAAGTACGGTTGTCATCGGGGCATTGGTACCAGTGTGCACATATTACTCCATTCAAATGTAATGGTTAAAACCGAAGAGTTTCCCGCCGTAGATTTGGTTTATCAGTGAACCGTAAAATGACGCTGGACAATAACCTAGGTCTACAAGTACACGTAAACAAATTGCAACCTCTTTAAAATAGGTAGACAGACAGGGCCACAGTCCTGGCCACATATACTTGGAACGCTTGTATCCCGACTATCCCCCGCGCTCTCGTAAAATGTTAAATTTAATATTTGCACATGAAACATTTTGCGCGAAGAGTACATGTACAACCACGGGCTCTCAATGGGATGCATACTAATATGCATGGCAATTCCATGGTTTACTCACGTTACATTTTTAGGTATTGGGCCCGCTCTCAATGCCATAATTTTATTTACTTATAAATTTCAATCATCAGTTTTTACATAGTAGTTGCATTATGCCCAAACCTTACTCAGCTCAAAAAAATTTGAAATATGTGTGATATATAAAAGAAAAAATGCTGGTTACTCAAGTTACATTTTTTGGACATGCATAAAATGTTTTTCTCGTATATAGCGTACATATAACATTTCAATTTTTTTTTGTGCTGAGTAAGGTCTGGGTATAATGCAACTACTGTGAAAAAAATTTGATGAGTGAAATATATATTATGGCATGAAGAGTGGACCCAAAAACCTATAAAAAAAGAAATAAAAAAAGAACAATAACCATGGAAATTGCCCAATTAACCATGATCGTAGATAGCTCAGTTGGTAGAGCGCCGGCTCAGTAATCTGAAGATCTCAGGTTCTAATCTCACTCTATAGTCAATGTTATAGATTCACTACAAAATAGAAGGCATTTTCTTAATTTTTGAATTTTCTCTGTTTGTAATTAATAGGTTCTGGAGGAGCTCGGCTACTGGGGCAAAGTCAAGCGATTTGCCGGAGCCAGCGCCGGTGCGATGATCACTGCTTTGGTTTGCGTTGGGTACAATTCGTATGATATCGAAGAATTCCTGTGTAGTGACATCCAATCCGTATTCCTCGGTTAGTTCACGTTTTTAAGTTTAACACTGGTTGCGGAGACACCGTGTGAAAATTTTTCTTTTGAGTAGTAATTAGTTATGAAAAGAACTGGTTACTAAACTAATTACTAACAAAAGAATCTTTCACAGTCATTACTTACCCATTTTCACCATGTAAAGCTACGAATATTTTTGGGGATTTTGTAAATTTTAATATTTGTCTTTTATTTTAATTTCAAGGTTTAAGAAATGGTGCCCGAGGTGGGGGGTTGGGTGGGTTGGAGAGACCCAAATTAATATTTTTCTCAACTGTGGGAAGTCTTATTTGATATTCGTTAATTTTGGTTTTAATTTGTACATCAATTCTATGTTTAAACATATGCCTCAGAACATTATTAGTCTAATCCTGGTACCCGGCCCTCTAAATAAATGTTTGTTCAGTGTGTACCCTAGTGAATCATTTGAGAGGGGGACCAAGGCAACTACACCCAGCGTTTGCCCCTGTTAGTGTTATACAATTCTATCGTATTTTCACATCACGGTTGAGATAGAGACCACAGAACAACCAAGTGTTCTCCAGACCTGCAACGCACTCGATTGATTTCATATTTCACAATGGATTTGAACGTAAATGTGTATAATAACCAAGTCGGAGAAAAGTCTGTCAACCAAGATCGGTATGTCACTTGTAGAAAGTAAATAACAAGGGAGAATTTCACGGTGCTTCACTCTGCAAACCTCACACAATTTATATACATTATGTGTTTGATTAAATAATTTTGGGGTTTTTTTGGTTTAAATTTTACAGACGCCCGATATGGGTTTTTCAGCCTCCTCCCAAATATGTTGAGGAATTACGGATGGCACCCAGGCAACAAGATCAACGAATGGTTTGGCGAGAAAGTCAAGCAGAAGATGGGGAATCCTGACATGACATTTGAAGAGGTATGAGAATAAGAATAAAGATGACGGTGACAGTAAGAATGGGGGGACTCGGGTGCTAAAGGTTTTAGATTGAAATTCACTCCAACCGATTGAAACTATGGGACAAATAGTTAGCAATTTGTCACTATAGTTTCGCGTAAACGCAGCTAATAAAACAATGTACAATCTATTGATTAGAAAAATCAAAAATTTAAAGGGGCAGTATCGTCACGATCAGAGCATGCTTTCAACCGGCCATGGAATCGGTGTCCTATATCCTAGTTGAAGATTAACGCAGTGACTGAAAATTACTGCCTCATTTATGCAGCAGCAACGGTGATGTGACCTTATCATGTGGGGTATTATTGTCAGTCACCGAGTTAATTTAAAACTAGCACTCTGGTTCCATGCCCTGTTGATCGTGATGATATTCCCCCTTTAACGTGTTAAAAAATGTATAATATATACATAATATTATGAAGGAAAACATTGTTTCCTCGAAAATATTTGTTGTAGGAACCATTTCAACCAGAATTGTGGAAATTATTTCAACCATGGGTCTGTTAGTGAGAACGAGGTTAGACCCTGGAAAAAAACCTGTTAAGGGTTTGTCCTTAACCTGACCACCTTTCCTTAGTTACTTTTATGATTTTTTTTTCCCCTTGAAAACTGGAGGATTGAAATTAAAATACTTTACCGAAAAGTAATGATGTACCTTTCCTTCGAAGTAAAAATAAACATAAATGTCTACTTTGTTTTATATTGTTTTTGACAGCTGTATAGACAGACTGGACGAGAGTTGTGTATTACAGTGACTAACATGAACACCATGGATTGTGTATACTGTCACGTGAAAACAACCCCAGATATGCCGATCAGGATGGCTGTCCGTATGTCTGCTTGTATTCCAGGTATGTATTTAAAATCTCACTTCCATACCAAGGAAATTGCATTGGCAGATCCGGGGGGGGGGGGGGGGTGGGGGCGGACCGGGCGGGCATGCATCCCATTTTTATCGCCGTTAAAGTGAATTCTTATATCTATATATTCATTCTAATGTGGGAAAATGGATCACGGTCATAAGCTTTTTCATGGATTCTCCAAAATGACAGCATTATCCAGACTTGTAGTGGAGCCTACTTTTTCACGAGTAAACGGTATTAGTACGAGTACACAATTGATATTGTATATTCACTGCATGTACAAAAGTCTATTGATAAATTATTCATAAATCAAATCATTATATTTTTGTATACTGTATGATACATTGCTGTTATATATTGTCTTTTGTGAAATAACGGTGAAATAAATGTCATTGTTTCGAGTTTAAGTACTCCACGGCATGGTCATCGGTCGGCTTCAAATTCAGTGCGGTGACGCGCCCTTTTTTTTGGGGGGGGGGGGGAATTTTATTTAATTTTTTTTCCCAACAGTGAAATACGTGATGCATGTATACGCGGGAACCAAATTTCCCATACACAAAGAAGAGTGGCTTAGAGGAGGCCTCACAAATCAGGCAAACGTTCATACCCTTATGTGAAAAAAAAACCCACAGCACGGCAGAATTCCAATCGATCCAGTAATTTTGGCTGCAATTGGACATCGGAGACAAGAAACCGGAGATTTTATTTTGGCCTTAGATGTGGCCGATTACCGGTACATTTTCACGAGTACAGAAAAATGTACGCGAGAACGAGTATAAAGACCATGAATACTGCAACTCTGGTGAAGCGAAGTTAAGTTTTCTTGCTTGAGTGTGCTTGTTCAGTGACACAAGCAGGCCAGGATTCGAACCCACATTCTGACGACTCGTCCATCAGAACACAAGTCTAATGCGCTAGACCGCTCGGCCATGGCACCCCATCTAATCAGATAAACTACCAAAGGTGTACACTCCCTTTTTAATTGAATGCAATAATTTTGTATAATTATGTTTATTTTAAATTATTCCACAGGTGTGTTTTGCCCTGTGAAACAAATGAGCCTATCTGGAAAGAGCTATGACTACTATGTGGATGGTGGAATGCTTTGTAACTACCCAATACACTGCTACGATGGTAATGCATCATTTCTTAGAATTGTCGCAATAGGGCTAGTGTGTAGATGTTCCACTTACATTTATGAGCTCAATTCTTGCACGCATGCCCCATATAGGGGTCATTATTCACCCAATACCGCTTTTTTTATGTCAGACACTGAGCTTAGCAACTTTGCCCATGGGTAAAGTTGATTAGGGGCTGCTAAGTGCCTTGGGTCACTCTCATTTGAGCATGGCAACTTTGCCCATGGGTAAAGTTGATTTAGGGGCTGCTCAGTGCCTTGGGTCACTCTCCTTTGAGCTTAGCAACTTTGCCCATGGGTAAAGTTTATTATGGGCTGCTCAGTACCTTGGGTCACTCTCCTTTGAGCATAGCAACTTTGCCCATGGGTAAAGTTGATTAGGGGCTGCTCAGTGCCTTGGGTCACTCTCCTTTAAGCATAGCAACTTTGCCCTTGGGTAAAGTTGATCAGGGGCTGCTCAGTACCTTGGGTCACTCTCCTTTGAGCATAGCAACTTTGCCCATGGGTAAAGTTGATTAGGGGCCGCTCAGTGCCTTGGGTCACTCTCCTTTTAAAGGAATCCATTGGCAGGTGGATCTTCTTGATTTACTTTCTGCCATTGGGTTTGGAGTGATACAATGCACCTGCAAGCAAAAAAGAGGAAATGGCCGAGCACACAGAACTTTGTACTGTTTTTCAGTTTTTTATGGCACTATTATTTAAAAAAGAGGAAATCAGCTGATCAGCTGAAGTTGTATGCCTGTGTGTACGTGATAAGGTCACTTGGTTTGTAAGATTGTAATGGTGTACCAAACATCCCGAGAGGTGAGTCCGTCTGTCACATTGTCATTTTCAAAGAACACATGAATATATAAATCCAACTCCGAAATGGATCATGGGCCGTGATACATTTCAGTTTTGTATACGACTTGTATACGACTTGTGTTGACGTTATTGTGTTTTCAGGTTGGTATCTGTCAATGAAACCCGAAGACACCTATCTTCAGAAGCTAAAAAATATTGAGGAATTACCACGCATGTGGGATGCTAAGGAGCGCTTTGGCACAGTGAATGAAAAGACATTCGGAGTACTTCTTGTGAGTAAATGAAGCACATGTAAATTTACAAAATGCACAATATTATTATTATTTTTTAGACAGGTCCGAGTTATTAGTGTAAGATCAATATCTTCCAAAATAATTTGCGTAACGGAAGTGGATTAAATGTCATTTTTAGGAATTTAATTATTCTCTTTAATAGAATGACAAAATTATCTTTGCATTATTGCATAATAATAGTATTTAACTATAAACCAACACATATAATAGCCTAGTTCCATTGCTGTCCTGCATTAAAACGAATACTTAAAATATGTTCTGCGAGCACACACTCCGCACCCACCACTCTAAGGATCACAGCTCCACCAGTTCCCGCCTGCACTCAAAAAGGCACCAAGCCACTAGCTTCCAAGTCTTCCCGCCAATCCCCCCAGAGGCCAAGCAGCAACATCTCCCAGAGTCGGGCATTCTCCTGAAGATCAGCGCATACTAATCGTAATGTCGAGTTGTAGCCAACCAGTTCTTTTCAGAAGTATTTACTATACTCAAAAGAGAATTTCTACATGGTGTCACTGCAAACAGTCTTTACTTAGCCGTTTCGCATAAGTATTCAAGTCTTACTTGAATACTTAGAAAATAATATACAATGTACATGATTGTATCAAGTAATACGCATATGAATCAAGAACATGAATTACATATTATTAGAAAAATAATTTATAATAAATGGCGGGGTTTATTACAGCATACAAGCTTTAGTGAAGTTGGACACAAAATTAAAGCACCCCTTTGACTTTGTTGTGTAAATCAATTGACGCACTTTCGCACCCTTCTTTTGACAGTACACTCGTGGAGAGATGGAGGTTATGAAAGACTCGCTGATGGAGCGTTTCAAAAAACGCATCAACGATTCCGAGAAACTACCATACCCCGAGACGAAACTTGCCAAGTAATAAATTGACCGTTTTTTAAAATTCCTCCTTTGATTTTAATGTTGATGACTTGGTATATGGTGTGCTCAGTACTAAAAGATCCTTCGAGCGAATCGGTCCTCTCAGTAAGGTATTGGTGTAGCCAAAGGGGGTGGCGGCCAATTCACACACTTGTTGGCATTTCTGATTGACATTATTTGTCGGTTCATTTGAGTTTTACGTCGCTAAATTTACCCCCAAATAATGTTTGCCGCGCCGATCTGAAAATTCTGGCTACGCCACTGTGCTGGCATAGCTTACAAAGACACATCGCCCGTGTTTGGCCAAGACGAACCACAAAATAGAATTTATAAAGCGAACGAAATTTTGAAAGATAATATCATTTTAAAGGAAACAAATAAACATTTTGAAATTCAGATGTCGAAAGTTGTAAATAAAAGCAATATTTCAAACGCACTTGATTCTAATTGACAGCCGCGCTGGCCAATGCGAGGACTGCACATGTCCCCGGCCGTACGTACGCTTTAAAAAAAAAAATCTATTCGAGTTTTTTATTTACTGGTACTAATCCTTGACGGATTTTTTCGTTCAATGTCTCAAATGAAAGCTTATAACTTTCTTAACCCCAGCAATTCAACATTTAAATCTGGTTCTAAGAACCTAAGCAAATGTTTTTGCTTAGCAATTCAAATCAGACTACCAGCTTAAATGCATACGTTTTGTATGAAATTGTGGCCGTTAATCAAAGAAATCCGCTCAGCAAACCTATCGTGGCGATTTTAACATCGTTGCGATATTTTGGAGGTGGTCTCGATCTCCGTTATAAATAACGAGGGTCCGTGGTAATTATTTAACAGGGATAGCTTTCACACGACTGGGATTTGCTTTTTATTTTTTTTATTTTTTTAAAACATGGATGCAATTTATCGCCAAGGTCCTTTTGTTAAAACGGTCTCGTGTGAAACGGCTAAGCAGATCTATAAAATTGGTCCAAGGTCGCTTAAAGGACCCTGTAGTACTAAACAAACAAAAACATGCTTATTAGGACTATTGTTTATTTTTGGTTGAAGCAACATGCCCTTGCTGTGATTGTCGTCAAGGGGAAGGAGAACGACAGTGTGGTGGTTAGTGTCTAGCTACAATTTAATTGCAGGATGTATCTCTAAGGCAGAGGTGGCCAACCCTTTTTAACCGAATTGTAAATGAGAAAAGTTATTGCGGGACGCAATAATTAATGACTACCTGTCCAAGGCCTACTGGTACATTAACGCCCTTAAACAAATGCACCTCACAATAGACCTATTTTGAAAATTTGTATCGTCCATCCTTTTAATGGTTTCCCATTCATGAGATGATCGAGGACAGGTCTTCGAAATATTTTCAGTTTTCTAACGTTTAGATTTGAACAAAATTACATCATCCAACCGTAACACGCAGTGTATTGTGCATGAGGAACAATTTACAATTTACCCCCTAGGTATTCTGGCTAGGAACCTTCCTGAATCCTCCAGTGCACTTTTGGAAACATGCCCTTATCTTCAAAATGCACAATGCATTTTCGTTGACCTTTCATATTCGGCACTTATGGCCTGTGCTTCCTGCCAGGTAGTAATTTTGCCCCATTTGAAGAGGTGAAAGTACCAGTTTCCAACAGTGCCGAATTTTTCCAAAAAAAGTGCCACTTGGAGGATTTTGGAGGATATGGGGTGGTTAGGGGAGGAAAGGTAAAACATGTTGTATTAAGCTGAGCATGCTAATGCGAGAGGTTTTGTCAACATTAGCACATTCCCTTTATTACATACAGGTCGCGTGCAGACAAGATGAAAGAGAAAGAGATGGCGGCTCTGAAACACAGCCTCCTGGCCGGGGCCATGACAAGATTCGTCAGTGTGCTGAGAAAATGTGATATTGATCAAAACGGGACCATCAGTTTGGAGGAGTTTCATAAGGCCATGGGTATGGTATGTACAGGGTGTGCTCACTGATACCATATCAAAGGTCAACGCCAATGCAACTTTTTAAAACTATTTTATAAAGAGAGCTGGGCACTTTTTATACAAATTTGTACAACAGTAATGATAATGAAGAATGGGATTTACATCAGAGTATAAAACGACTTGTTACAAACTTCATTACTGCATGAGACAAATTAACTTGTTACTGTCTTGATTTTACAGGAAGAAATGTTTTACTTTTGACTTGACCCGACTTCACTTGCAAATAAATGCCTGACTTGTGACTTACTTAAATAACATGATTGCATCCCTGTGGTTTGGAGAAGTAACATCAACGAAGACCAATTCTGTACTCCTGATATTGGCACTGTTAGCCCAACACAATGTATGATCATAATATTTTGGTTATGTTTTAATACACAGGATACTGACGAATTCACAGAAGAGGACAAGAGACGCTTATTTGGGGATGACTTCAGTGACTCTAAATCGGTGTTCAAAAAACTGGATACAACGGGAGATGGCCAAGTAAGCTAGCTGAATTAATTCAACCAATAAATAATACAAAGCAATACCATCTCAAATAGGAAACTCTACAGTACTTGTACAGGCTTTGTACCCACATAGCACTAGTATCGCAATTATTTTCAGCTTTTTTAAAACCAGCAACATTGAGCCAATTACCTTATCTCTATCATTGGCAGATCCAATAAACTTAGGCGCACCCATGGATTTCCCCTGGAGGGGAGGGGGAGGGGCTCACATTCTAATTACTCGCCGTAGCGGATCTGGTGGACAAGGGGAATACGCCCCTCTCCCAATTTGGTTGGTTGACAAAACACAATCATATCAAGCCCCGTACTTCTCTCATCCTTCTTGGGTGCGTCCTTGTCACTGAGTGGAGTGTACCTTAGTTGTGCATTTATTTATCAATATTGAACATTTACAAAACTGTCTGCCCAATTTGGGTCAATTTCTCCCTTTTTGTATTTCTGTACGATCCCCTTGTTAGCCACAGTGGATTTTCCCCCAGAGAATCGATATTAGACTCGGATATTTAAACATTGTTTTCAAGGACGAAAGGGAAAGATTCAGAACATAAATTTGAGTTTTCCCATAGATTTCTTTCAGGGAACTGATTTTCTTTGCGGAGAAAGAAGGGTTGCACATCATGGACCAGTTTCGAGGGTACAACAGGCAGGAAATCCCTAATTTGACGAGTTATTTCGGCACTCTTGTGAACAGTTTACTGCTCAACATGAAAAGGTTGTTCGTTCAGGTAAGCCGTCTACATATAACGGGGCCGAGTTCAACTGTATACTAGCTCGATTTAGATGTTCTTTTATTCTAATTAAAAACCTTTTTATCCCAATGAGGACACTAAAAGAGCCCCGATTGGGAAACATGGGTTCGATGTCAACTAAACTATCCCGATTAACCCTCCTACTAGAGCTGCACTTTAGTGGGAAGTAGCTATATAGAGGTCAAAATCAGTCAACTGCTTGTTTTGACTGTTGACTCAAATGTGCAAACAGGGGCATTTTTGACTGGTTCATTTTGACCACCCTGAACAATACCAGTCAAAGCTTTTACCAGTCAAAAACGGTTGACTCATTTTGACCTGTAAATGTACTTACTACACGTAAGGTTTGGCAGTGTTTGACTTTTAAGTGCACTAGATATACCTTGGCAAGTATATCTACATTTTGACCCTTGTAGTAGGAGTGTTGAAGGAGGCATTCATTTCCCATTGTGGACTACTGAATTTAAGACTCGGTACCAAGACATAAATTCGAACAAAAAGTTATGGGCAATTTAGTTTTTCCTAAAAATTACATCACCTTCAGATAAAACTTTCTCCCTTTTTTGGATGGTCATAGGCAAGCTCGTCTCCTGAAGATGACTAGAGCAGACTAGAACAAACCAACCGGTTGAGAACAAACCAACCGGCTCTTCTCAGAGCCATGACTTTTTCCAAAAAAAAGATCATTACATGGTGTACCCGAAAGAACTCAAGAACATCTATCTCCACCATGCAAAGCCTCAAATCCTACAAGCTCGTACACGTATCACAATATCAAGCACAACAACTAATTCGGCCCTCACAGGTATCCATGATTACTCTTGCGTGGAGACGAGCAATTATGGTAAAGTGGCTTGCTTAAGGACATCATCAGAACACAAATCTGATGCACTGTGAACCGCTCGACCATGGCATTCCATGTCTTATCAGCGAGTACAATTTTCGTGCACAAGAGAATGTGGGTAAATACCACTCGCATCCTCCGTCCGTGCAAACAAATCTCCACAACGTGTTTAACGGCTGTTGTGTAAATAATCCTATTTAAATACATCACATTTTGTTCAATTCATTTTCCAAACAGGCAACCGATCTGGGTCGGACCATTGGAATTGACACTGATTACATAGATACCTTGGACTTCAAGATGGAGAGAGAAGATCAGACTTACCTGGTTGAGGTAAAATGAGACCGATTTCGCAGAACTGTCCTCCTGTAGAATTTAAAGGGACAATACACTGTAAAAAAATGTGCTAGTTCACAGTAGTTTTTCTGTTGAAAACAATCCAAAATTTACATCAGAAATTGCCGTATTCAGATTTTCCTGTGATTATACAGAAATGTGCCGTTACTTAATGGGTACGTTCCCATTCTCTGTTGATGGACAAGGGAAAACTCTGCTGTATAAAAAGAAGTCTCCGTATGATGCCAATTGACAGAACAACTTGCTTGTAAATGAACAATCAATTTTTAATATTGTATCGTCACGTTCTGTCGATACTTTCGACGGGGCATTGAAACGGTATCCTAGTTTTAGACGAACTAGAAGACTAAAAATAGTACCCCCATGAGCAAGCGATGGTCAAGATAACAGCTAGGGAACACGATAAGACCATATTAACCCGATATTGGGTCTGGAGACCGACACCGGTGATATGGATGCATTAAAATCCTTGTATAGTTTTATCCCTCAAAACCCTGACAGACGAAGGGTTTTGGGAATAGGAGGGTGGAAACATTTTACCAAAAGGTATACTAGCTATAACAGACGAGTAAATTAAAAATAATTAGGTTCTGAATTGGTAAAAATATAAACAAATTAATTCAAAAAGTAGTTGAATTTAACAGTAAAGCTTACTAAATGTATCAATCTTCCCTAGAAATAACTTTCCTCTAATTCTAAATTAGAATTACTAATTTGACTGCTTGATTAAAACAATTTCTTTTTGGATTTTATTCTTTTCGAACAGCAAGGTAAACTGGGCTGCATAGCATTTCTTCGGGAACTCATCGATGAGAAGAGGATGGTCCCACAGGCATAGCCAGAAGTACCCAGAATCGTTGAATGAGGGGAGCAGGGAAGGAATTTAAACAAACTACTGGGTTTTTGTATTGATTCTGCTTTGGTGATGGCAACATGCAGTGTCCCCCGGACTCCATCTACTTTAAAGTCTTGTGACAGGACAGCAAATGGGTGATTTTGGGACAATAGGTGGCAGTGTTCTTACATACCAGTCCTTTTTCGAATTGTTTATCTAACTCTGAGCACGCAATAAAGAGAATAGAAAAGGACCAGTTTGTCGGCTGCCATCTAGCGTCATAAGTTTCCCTTTTAACATACACCATGGTGGTGGTCAACGCTAGCTTTGTGTGTAGTCGCGCGCAGAATTCCTGCTGAAGGAATTATGTCTTATTTTAATTGAGTTTTTGTTTATTATTCGGTGAACTTTCTGTAGTATAACCAATACTTTTTCTGTTATTTGTTTAAAGATTACAATCAATAATCATGTCGATTACGTAGTATAATACACGCACTCGTGAATTTTTGCTTACTAACGAATTCTAAATACATCAATAATTAACGAAATAACAGCAAATAATCACTAAATGAAAGTATTAATGTTGATGAAAGTGTAGATCTAAGTTTAGATAAATGATATTTTTGAAATATAAGTTGAAAATATAAGATTATTACCTGAAAACGATATGAAGACGAAGACGTGTTAATGGATCTTCAACAGAAAACAGTGCGGAAGGTACAGTGGAAGCGTGCAATAGAAATGCAATTGTAGAGGGCGCTTCCCTAATTTGAATAATAATGTAGTGAGTAAGGAAATGATTACGTAATAAAGGTAAGTATGAGCTAACAAATAAACGGGGGTGTTAAATTCTAACTTAATAATTTCTAAGCCGTCACAAATAGATACGCTGTAAAGGGCTATATATCCATGTAGAATGCCAAATGCTTCTAATTCTATGAGACGCATGAAAAAAAATGTGTCATGATACAACAAAGGCAAGCAAGGTCGTATCTTTTTACAGAGTTCCAGGATGAAGATACGATGTTGTTGCAATCAATTGTTTTAATATATGCAGATTTATGCACTATTGCACATACGACCTTGTTGCATTTTTTACGACCATTTTGTTTTGACAGGATGAATTTCAGTAAAGTTATGGTTCATAATTTTTGTTTAACAGTTGGTATAGACGATGTAACCAATGACATCACATGTTTACAAAAGAGCCCCAAAGGTCATACTGCGCTGGCCTCGAAATCTACACTGGTGTGTGACAAGAAACTATCAAATATCATAGCCTATCAGCAGAACAATTCTTAATTTGATTAATTTTTTAATACGGCACTAATATTACATTGCAAAATTTTATTCATCTGAAATTTAAAATAATTCTTGATGTTATGTGGAGAAGTACAAAATGTACAAACTCTGCATGCAAAATAACATACAGTTTTTCCCAGTGGAAATTATCCCAACAGGTCACACCAAGTGTAAACAAGTTACATGGTCTGCAGTATAGTGGTAATTCAAAAATAGCCAAACGGCTAAATTTAATATGAAACTTGCCATGGGCTAAGCTGGACAAAATCGAGTGTTGTGGCCACTGCCATTGCATTCTGGGAATCCAAATCTGGCCGCGATTACGCCTTGAATTTGGTTAGTTTTTGGTTACATTGTTTTGCTCAATATAACAACATTAACAGTGCTATGGATGTGATTATATTGTACATTTGGTAAAACTGTAAGCCGTGAACCTACGTAATAAGAGTTACAGCATTAAATAAATCACCAGTCACAAAATTCTGTTTAATCACAACAATGTCTTATTTAATACAACACTTCAAACAAGAATATATACTGAACAGCAAAAGAAACGCAAGTCCGAGGTCTTGTCAAGTTTTCAAACAGAAGACAAACCATTTTGATTCTAATCACTCATTTAATGAAAAATGCTTTCAATTTGTGAGCTGAAAGTGACTGTTGAATGTGAAAATCTTGCAATGCAATTTCAACAGTCACCGTTCAGCTCACAAATTGAAAGCATTTTTCATTAAATGAGTGATTAGAATCAAAATGGTTTGTCTTCTGTTTGAAAACTGTTTGACAAGACATCGGACTTGCGTTTCTTTTGCTGTTCAGTATATATTTAAAAAGGGATACGATCATATCAGGCCTTAAAATGTTAAGAGATCTCTTTATGTTTAAAGTGCCCTCTGTCAAAACACTAGGGGCTACCGGTTGGTGGTCCTCCCTAGAAGTCGCAGGTTCCAGTACAGCTCCTGACAAAACTGATGATGCCAAACACCTCCAATGACGAAAATGTTTCGCTCCACAGACACAATCACAGATATTCTCGTTCTCTCGAAGAGTCCTCAATAATTAGTTCAATTTCTCGGGTCAAGCAGGGAACACACCACAGTTAATCTCCAGTCCAGTTCACCTGAGAGTTCAAAACACACATTTCAAAGTGTAGTCCACAAAAGGCTATTCCTCAAGTCCTTATAAACTCATGAATATTTGTCTAAATTTGCAATGAATCAGCACAAATCTAAATAAAATATGCACACTTGGCAATTCTCCTAAGCTTCTATATGAACCTAAGCATATCACAAAAAAGCCTGGGGGGGGGGGGTTTCTTACTCTAAGCAACCAATTATCTTACACCCATGAAAATGTCAGTAACTTGTTATTAAAACAGGCTATTTACGAAAACACACATGTATCATTTATCACATGTATTCATTACTATACTTTAAAACAAATCCATACATAATTTTAACCTAAAACCATTAATAAGCACTCACCTGAGAGGCAACGATTACCTAAATATGAAAACCAATGTTCTGGAAGGGTTTTGTGATTTCTCCAAACAAAACACGATGATTAAAGTGGATAAAGTAACTCCCTTTAGGCCATGAGAATGAAAGTCATAGATTTGCGTCCACCGCCCGCATGTCCTGAAAGCTACCGCCTAAATTTTTCATTATTTGCCAAAAAAAAATCATTATTTGCACAAAAAAAGGTATTTCCACCAAACCAATTTAGTTCCAAATCATCCACATCAGTAAAACAAAGTTTTTACCAAATTTCCACCAGTATGTGCGCTATAATCATTAGGGCTAGCACATGTTCGCTTACAGTCTTAGTCCCGCATACGTCGTTCACAAAAAAGGTCGCATCGCGCTAAAACTGTATGGTAAACTCCGTCCGATCCGCACCTGCAACTGTACCGCCTTCACATGCACAACACGTTCGCTGTTGAGCCTTTGTTTCTTATGCCTGTGTGTGCGGCCCGCACGTATGATGATGCATGTACATACACAGATTAGAAGAAACATCTTGTGATTGCGCCGTTATTAATGATCAATGGAAATAATGAATAATGAAAAAAAGCCTCATGTGTTTTCGAAATTTCCCGGACGCAAATCTATGACTTTCATTCTCTTGGCCTTACATGAAAATTTACCAGAAAACACTACAAAACATTTCATGGCTGAAGGCAGGCGCAGGGCACTAACTAAAATTAATCAACAGAGGGCGCTATATATCAATTTCGGGCTGGGGCTACAAAACAAAATCATAATTTTGGGTCAAAAATAATTCAATAATTTCTTTTGAATAAAGCGGTGATCTTTGTTCCGTATCATTACTTTTACTAAGACCACATCTGTGCCAACGGAAGAAACATGAGGAAAATTAATTTTTTCTCTCCAAAAAACAATTACCTTAAAATGGGTATAGCGCCCCCTACCGTTGGCGTATGTAAGTTTTTATGACGGTTCATCAACCATGGAGGAAAGGAACTCCATATAACGTGTACAACTGTGGTGGTTAAAAAAATCCTTCATATCGTAGGTTAAAGCGCGACTTACACTTCCTTTTTCGCAGAGTGGGTCACATAAATTATGTTATCGGGCAATTTTTCAGGGATAAGGCCCGTTATGTTCAAACACCATCAATTATTTTATACACCAGGTACGGTGTATTCTAGGGTCACGATGGACTATCTCAGTATATCCTTGGCCCTAACCCAACATTTATAAGAGTGGTGATAATTATTACAACCCTAAAACTTAGTGATTACGTTACTTTGCCTAAGCAGAATATTTTGGCATAAATCCGTTATTCCGGGACGGCTCATATTTTCCTGAAATATTCGAAACATTTTGTAAATTAAAAAAATTATAATAATCAAATTAAAATATAAAAAATTACAGATATCACAATAGCAAACATCATGACAAAAGTGTCTGCTTAGGCAAATTTACCTAACCACAACATTTTAGATTGTCGTAATTAGAACATCAGAAACAGTTCAAAAATCGTGCCTTTGTTGCATAATATGCATCAAAGTACAGCGCCCTTTAGAGGTAGTTTCCATGGCAACCAATGACATCATCTTGATGACATATGAATGAACGCTTATTGTGCCAAGTTTGATTAATGTAGGTCAAAGTATGTTTAAGAAATAAAGCATTATTCAATATGTAGTGGCATGGACGTCCAACTAAGCTTAATACCATGGGGGGGCTAAAAAAAAGTGCCCCCAGAGATAGAAAAATCCCCAAAACATCTAAATTAACACATTTTTGTGGTTATATTAGACATAGACAAACTCATTTAAGGCATAAATTAATAATTTTTTGTTCATGGTGGCATATAATGAGATGAATTGTTTTCCTGAAAATCCCAATAATTAAAATATGTATTAATATACGTGCATTATTATATCGCCTTCTAGCGGTCGTTTTCACCGATGACAACATTATGACTGAAAATTAATTGTACCAAGTTGCATTATAATAGGTGAAATCATGATGGTGTAAAGGGGAGATGTTGGATCTTCTTCCACCCCTTGTGCTAAGAATTATTAGCTCGGCTCATTATAAGGGCAAATAATTAGTGGGCTAGAACAGAAAAATATCGGTGGCGGTGGGTTATGGGGGGGGGGGAAGACCCCTCCAGCCCACAGATTATTTGTGATTATAATCTTGATTCAAAGGAGCGAGGTAAGCTTACTCGTATCTGTTTTTGTTGTACTTTCCCATTAACCCTAACTCCCTAGACAACAAGGCAGTTGGAAGATTTTGAAGGATTTTTATTGTTCAGTAACAATGCTTAGGGAGTTAGGGTTAATAGCAGTAACATAATTCATCCGTGACACAGTAGCGATCAGCGGTCATGGCTTATACGCGCAGTACAGAATACATAATTACAATAATACTAACCCTGCGGCAACAGTCCCTAGAGGTAGTTAACCGCCAATTTTAGCTAATTAATTAATTACTCCTTAATTGAGCGCTCAAAAAAACTAATTTTTTTCAAGTTCCTACATCAGCCATAGCCTAACAACATGGCATAGCCCCTTTAGTGTAGTTATTTATAGTTCAGCCAGACACGAGCCAGATACCATGACCCCTTCGCCACAAGGGAATACCTTGTGTACAAAACATGGTATACACAGCCCATATCCCTTGACACAGCGGTACCCTTTGTGTGATCAATCATCCTGGTCTACAGGCTTGCCTCAGGATATCTGTGATCAATCATCCATGCTCAGGGGTTGCTTGACAGTGCCTGGAAAGGATTGACCAATAAAAAAACATAAACAAACTCAGAATTGATGTGTTTGGGCAGAGATTGGCTACTGGCAAATGGGGGGGGGGGGTGGTTTAGGGATTTTCCCTTACACTAATACACCGCAGATGGCTGGCTATGCATTCTTAGAGAGTTTTTTTTGGTATTATTTGGCCTGGACTACATTCAGGGACTGTCTGAGGTGTAGCTCTGCATGAAAAATGGTATAAAACGGAGTGTACAGTACGTTATTCATACGTATATTACACAGGGCGGTTACAAACCGCGCGGGGGGGGGGGGTGGTTTAGGGATTTTCCCTTACACTAATACACCGCAGATGGCTGGCTATGCATTCTTAGAGAGTTTTTTTTGTATTATTTGGCCTGGACTACATTCAGGGACTGTCTGAGGTGTAGCTCTGCATGAAAAATGGTATAACAAAAAGTGTACAATACGTTATTCATACGTATTACACTGGGCGGTTACAAACCGCCACCGTCCTTTGTTGGTGTAAATCGAAACGTTCAAAGTGATCGGAGTGAAGGTTATGGTTTACTCTGTTCGATGACCACCGTTGGGTCTCTGTGGTTCAGTTTCTTATTGTTGTTTTTCATGAGGCGTGTTTATTTTTCAGCCATGCGATAAGTTGCTGTAGCGCAAGCCATACATTCCTAGTGCGTCACATATGTATCCGTAGGAAGAATTTCTAAGATCCAAAGTCGACATAAAATCCAATTAAGTCGTGAGTAAGGTTGAATTTCTGTTTCTGTGATTCATTAAAAGTCTGTGAGTGGGCAAAGTGGTGGAGGTGCTATTGGTAGGCCGGTATAGCATAGGGCTATATAGCATTACATAGCCATTTTTATTGTATCCTTCTATCGGTTGGACCTTAACAACTTCTCTCATAAGAACCATGCATGAAGTCAAAGTTTGTGGTATTACTATCGAACATTCTGAAAATTAGTCTGCCTTATTATACAAGAGATCGATGGATTAATTAGGCCTCGATATAGCAATGATGATGGCCTGTAACGTTGACGTAGCATATTGCACCGGGGAGCTCATCTCCAAACCGTTTCTGTCCGAGAAAATGGCCGTTGAACTTCTCCAGAGATTATACGGGTTGGAGGCCAAACACACCAAGGCGCTTCCGAGCTTCTGCGACCAGAACTTCTACATGCGAGTGGCGGGAGCGGGAGTGGGAGCGGGACCGGATAGCGATGCAGACCGCGAGTTCGTACTGAAACTCAGCAACTCCGGGGACTCGTTGCACCAGGCGGGCTGCTACGAGGAGATTATCTCCGTGCTGCTCTATCTGCGGGAAAGGGAAGCGACATACCCCGTACCGATACAAAATCTTCACGGTGGATACCTGAGCCTCCAGACATTTTACCGCGGTAAGTCTTGTTTATAATGCATTGGGCCGCTGAAACGTCAAGAAGAACTTGTCGCTTGCACTTTAATTGTCACATTGTAATGACCTTATCATGTGGGGTATTATTTTCAGTCACTGACTCAATCTAACCTGGTGAATCGTGACGATATTATCCACCACAATTTACGCTTCCTATGTAAACAAAAAATAAGTCATCAAGTTAATGTAACACTGGAAAGAGGGGTGCTACACGATGAAGAAATGACACTTATAAGAGAAGCTTCTTGGGCTATACGAATATTTTATTTATTTCTCCGTGGCTATAACATTAACAAGAAGTACAAAATCTATTCTTATACTCAATACTGACTGTAGGGTCACAAGACTAGCAGTACGAGAGAGAGAGAGAGAGAGAGAGAGAGAGAGAGAGAGAGAGAGAGAGAGAGAGAGAGAGAGAGAGAGAGAGAGAGAGAGAGAGAGAGAGAGAGAGAGAGAGAGTCAGAGTCAGAACTGAAGTTTTCTAATCTAACAGAACATGTATATATTAATAATGGGATCTGGTCACTTACAACTGTGGGGTAGTTTGTTTATATTATTATAATTTAGGGGAGGTCGAAAAGGTAATAAAATTGGTCTAGGGGATGTCAGTCTTGGAGACAGGGAAATTTATGATACCACTGACCCCACATGTGGTCAGTGGCCTTAAGTGTAAAGTCTACCAGATGTCAGCTTACATTAATCTCAGTTGTTTGAATTGATGATGTGATTATTTTTTATTTTATCATGAATTTTAACACACCAAATGATTTTTACCGATACAGGAACAGATGGATCACATGGTTTATTCCTGGTGATGTTACTCTCCTACCTCCCTGGTAAAATATTATCTGAGGTTAACCCACTATCTAACCAACTGCTCTTCAACGTGGGGAGATCACTTGGAAGTCTTGACAAACATTTACTGGTGAGATTACGCTCACTTGAAAGTATAGGGCCTAGCTCTCAACACAAAATAACCAGGGCCCATCTCCATGCCGCAACTAAACACGGATCATTCTGAGCTTATTCAATCACCAACAGTTTGGCAGAATTTAATGAACATTATGAAAACGGCATTAACAAAAAAAAAATCATTTTCATTCTGACTTTTTAGAAAAAGAAAATTTTGAGGACGTTTGAATACAGCCAAATAGAAATGGGGGAAATGAATGTTTTGGGGACACACGAAACACGAGTCAGGCGCGTGATGCCAACCTTCGAAACTCTGATTGGTTCAAATCGCGTCGCGCGTCGCACAAAACAGCTGGCAAACAGCTGCCTCATACACGCTGCTCTGATTTTGATAAGCCATGTCTTTACCATCCGTTAATATAATAAAATAATAATGTCGGGCATTTTAAAGCGCTTTTAAACAAGGTATCAAAGCGCTGTACATTATTACCCCTGCTCATCAGGCGCATAAATCATGCCAGAAACCACCATCAGCTCCCTGGGGAGTATACAGCTCAATTGCTGCCATTTCGGCGCATATGGGCTAATCAAACACAACAACCAACTCTGCCCTCACAGGTACCCATTTACTCCTGGGTGGAGAGAAGCATTTATGGTAAAGTGTCTTGCTCAAGGACACAAGTACCACGGTCGCGGTTGGGATTCGAACCCACATTCTGTCGACTCAGCCATCAGAACACAAATCCGATGCACTAAACCGCTCGACCATGGCACTCCACACCCCACGTGGTTACGTTTTGTCCAATCAGATTGTCTAAACCGTCTTGGGCATTTATAAATATCGTATCTATTGAATGGTTTATTGAAAAATTTACATGTCGTGGCAAACCGCCAGATTGAACATAAAAAACAGAATCGTATGGGCTTAAACTACAATTAACAAATTGAAACAAAAAATTAACAATAATGAACAAAGTCTATTTTAACTTTACATGAGGTGACAATACACTTCTTTACTGCATAACAGGCCTACTATTTGTTGTTCTCTAGGAATATAAAGGTGCATCTGAGAGTCTAAAATCACGTGCAGCAGGCAACAAGTATTGCTTAACCAGCGCGGCCAAAGTCAGGCAGTTTCTGTACAGGGAACCGGATGAGAGCCGACGCGTTCTTGCCAACTCTGTCCTTGATATATTCTTACGAGACGTCAAACCATTGGAAAAAGACATGCAAAAAGGTAATAGCTATTATTCTACGAAAGCCCATTGGTGCCACTGCCACTGATGTATATCGGCCTGTTATTAAAAAACTGATTCAAAATCCGAATCCTTATTATTATGGGTAATATATATAGGCATACTTCAATGGCACCAATGGGCATTCGTAAAAACGTATTGTTACGTACGACCAACTGATCCGGCGAATAGCCATCAAAGCCGGTGCGCACGGCAGACGATAAACAAAGGAAACAAAGGAATAACCAAAATGATAAATGAATTAATTAAATGAATTTATTTATACAAATCTCAACAGGTGACTATACATGAATTACATTAATTTAAAATACATTTAATGAAGACACGGAATGGTTTACAGCACAAATAAATCAACCTATAAATATTCGGCTGAATGTTAAATCATTACCATAAAGAAATTGGAATGCCAGCTTGCTCGGTCAACTCAGGGATTCGGGAACGGGGGACCCAGCGCTTACCACCAGACACCTTGTTGAACGAAATGGGTAGCCCTCTGGGGAACATCACAGCCCATCAATACCGCTCAGAGTAGGTAGTCACAGAGTAGACAGACTTGGTGGTCACGTCAACCGCGCCCAAGGATCGTCAAGTGACTGGAGTAGTAGCGCCAGCCCCCGTGGTTGCACTGGTCAGTCCCTCGTGGTAGCACTGGTCAGTCTCCCGTCCTGGGGTAACCTGAGTCGACGGAGGCCTCGGCATGGGTGGACATCGTCATTTTATACCCACATCAGTATTCATCCAAGCGGGACCACTTGCTAACAATAAGAACTATAAGAACTATAGGCGTGAGCCGTTACCAATACATCGGAAGAGAAAGTTAAGAATGAAAGTATGAAAGTTAAGAATGAAAGTATTAACGGCTCAGTGAACATGAGCTGGAAATAACTAAATAACACCCGGACAAGCCCCCATCCCTAGAGGTCTACCTCCCTCGAGCGGTATTGATGGGCTGTGATGTTCCCCAGAGGGCTACCTACCTCGAGCGGTATTGATGGGCTGTGATGTTCCCCAGAGCGCTACCCATTTTGTTCAACAAGGAGCCTAGTGGTAAGCACTGGGCCCCCCGTTCCTGAATCCCTGAGTTGACCGAGCAAGCTGGCATTCCAATTTCTTTATGGTAATGATTTAACATTCAGCCGAATATTTATAGGTTGATTTATTTGTGCTGTAAACCATTCCATGTCTTGATTAAATGTATCTTAAATTAATGTAATTCATGTATAATTACCTGTTGAAATTTGTATAAATAAATTCATTTAATTTTATTGTTATATTATACAGAATGTCTCAACCTATGTCCTTTGTCATCAGTTGCTGGATTTCCCTATTCATTTATCATTTTGGTTATTCCTTTGTTTATCGTCTGCCGTGCGCACCGGCTTTGATGGCTATTCGCTGGATCAGTTGGTCGTACGTAACAGAATTGGGGGCTTATCCGAGAAAGAACTAAATTGATTGGCCAATTGTGCTATTTGTTTTCAACCAGCAATTGAAAAAATGGCTTCTAAATTTAACATAGAAGGGTTCGTAAGTGACTTTGAGGCTAAATCCTCTGAGCCCAAGTTAGATAAGTTGAAAAGGTCAGAATTGTTTGATTTTGCTAAGGACTTTAATGTATCAGTAGTCGGCAGTATGAAAAAGGCGGATTTGAAGGCTGTGCTCGTAGAGTTTTTCATAGATGAGGGTTATTTTAAGAAATCAAGTGAACAGTTAGGGACTCCGTCTGTAGGCTCAGTTTACTCCGAAGAGACTGTCATTAAATTAAAGGAATTAGAGTTACAGATTCAAAAAGAACAGCGGCAGAAAGCCGAAGCTGAATTACAATTAGCCAAATTAAAACAAACTCAAGCAGAAGGTGAGACTCCATCCCATAGCAAACACTTTGACTCAAGTAAACACATTAGACTTGTTCCTCCTTTTCAGGATAAAGAGGTAGATAAATACTTTTCACATTTTGAAAAGGTAGCCGACAGGCTCATCTGGCCTTCGGACATGCGTACTTTATTGCTTCAAAGTGTTCTAACTGGAAAGGCACAGGAAGTCTATTCAGCCCTACCTGTAGAACAGAGTTCAGATTTACAAAGTAATTAAGGCCGCCATACTCAAGGTTTACGAACAGGTTCCAGAAGCATACAGACAGAAATTTAGGAACAAGAAAAAACAGGATAGTCAGACTTACATTGAGTTTTCCCGTGGCAAGGAAAATCTCTTTGATAGATGGTGTAATTCTTGTAAAGTTAATAAAGACTTTGCTAAACTTAGACAGGTCATGCTCTTAGAAGAATTCAAGAGTTGTGTGCCCGATAATGTCAAAGCTCATCTAGAGGAGCAGCAAGTTAAGGAAGTACACCAAGCAGCAGTAATGGCTGATGATTATGTGTTAACGCATAAAACAAATTTCACAAATGGGAATAATTTCCCTGGTAAGAGAAGGTTTAGGCCTAATAACTCGCCTCCTCGTAGGAATATGTCTGCAGACTAGGCCTGGGCGAATAGTAAAAATTTACTATTCGATTAATCGCGCGCAACTTTTCGCGAATAATCGACTATTCGCGAATAGTTGGCCATTTTTTTCCCGCGGTTTATAAAAGTACTAAAACATTAAAAACAATTGCTTTGATAGTAATCTCTGGCCTATTTGTAACATTCAGACAATAAACAAACACATACATTAAGCTCTTTCATGCCTGTTTTTTCTTTTCTTTATTTCTTGCAAAATTGTACTCGAAATAATACATTTTCGTAAGTGAAAATCCAATCGCCGTCGAGTTATTACTCTGGCAGCGTGGGAAACTTCCAGCACAAATTAGCATTAACAGTGCACATTGAGCACATGCTAAGTCACGCGCAGTTACGTTCATCCCATGTCAACAGAGGGCAGGGAAGTCCACCTAAACCCCATAAAATGAACGCATTGAATAGATCTTGTTTATATTTAAGTCGCCGTTAAGAAATACCAATAAGTTGACGGTCACCCCTGTTATTTCAAATCGATTAGCCTAGTCCTATACACAAAATAAATAACCATGCAAGCAGTACATGTACGTGTTTATGCTCATGCAGGGGCCACTTTTTAGACGTGTTCATTGTTTACGTCCAAAGCTAGCTTCCGTAGTGTGCCCCGCACTATGCTTAAAAACCTTTGGTTCAGGCACGCACGTGGTGAGTGTACCCTGAACTGATTTTGTACGACGGCCTATGCGTTTTGTGATTGACTTGTGCTCACCGCAAATTACGTTATCATTATTGGACAAACTTTTCTTGGGAACCAAATGGGGCGTGGCAAACAATTACGTCATGCAATAAGTGGATCGGTGGGATTTATCATTACTCATCAGTAGACCTACGTTACCTGCAAGTGCAAAGGCAATTACACCAGCAATGCGAAAGACAGTGACCAAAGACCATGCTTTTCGTAGTTAATATTTATGAAAATAAATTGACAATTTCAAACAAATCCATGTGTAATAAATAAACAACATGAAACATTAATCGCAGTTGTTTAATCATTAATTCATCATCTCCAGCTTTTCTTCAAAAACAAAAACATTACATGATTTTGTAGTGTTCAAATTTAATTAGTAATTACCTTCAGTTTATGCTACTTTTAAGTTTATGCTACTTTTAAGTTTATGCTACTTTTACAGTCGATGCAGTCACAGCCATCCAGGCTGCCCTGTCGGCTCCCTCAAAGGCACTACTCGTGAGTACTATTCGCGAATACTACAATGCGTACAACTACCAGCAGTGCCTGGACAGAACAGTATAATTGGCAGCATTGCTCGCGAATAGTATTCGCGAATAGTTCACGACCGCAATTTTTATGTTGTGTAAAGGCAATGCATTATTGCAGGTAACAGTCGCTGCAGTCACAGACAGCCAGCCTGACTTGTCGGCTTCCTCAAAGGCATTACTAGTTACAAACACTACAATGCTTACTCCCATGACTAGACAAAACTGTAATTGCCAGCTTAATAGGATTACTCACAAATAGTGGTTGCGAATAGTTAGCAAACACTTCACGACCACAAGTTATGGATGGTTTGGAAGGCAATTGGTCATTATTCGCGAATAGTTGCCAGGTATTCGCGCCTGCGCGATTAATCGAATAATTCAAATACCGCGAATACGAGTACGATTAGCAACAACTATTCGCGAATATTCGAATAATCGAATTATTCGCACAGGCCTACTGCAGACAATAATTTTAACCCTAAACCAAATTCTCAACCCGAAGGTGTGGGCACCAGCGATAGTAAACTTACAAGTAATTCGAGTAGGTCTAGTGTAGTTTGTGACTACTGTAGGAAAACGGGGCACATTAAACCTAACTGTTACGCCTACTTGAGGAAAAGGTCTAGTGATTGTAACACTAAGCCGGTAGCCTTTACAATCCCTTCGGCTGGTCAGCAACTTGATGAGGTTCAAGTCAGAAGGTCCAGGTCTGAAGTTATAGAGGATTTCTTGCCCTTCGTTACAGAAGGATTTGTTTCAATCGATGAAGGTGATACTTCACCACAGTACCCAGTTACCATATTAAGGGACACAGGGGTTGAGTTTGAAGCCATTGAGTTTGAAGTCCTCATTAGGAGCCAATATGCTCATAACTGGTGTGGTTAACGATATTTTTGAAGTGCCTCTGCATTATGTATTTTTGAAGTCAGACTTAGTTTCAGGACCAATGACTGTAGGGGTGACTTCCAATTTACCTCAAGGACTTGATGGTATTATCCTTATCTTAGGTAATGATGTTGCTGGTACCAGAGTTGTAGTTAATCCGTGTATGACGGATAGGCCGAGTACAGTATATAACACAGAAAAACTTGAAAGAATTTCTAAGTAGGCCTATTTTTCCTTCATGTGTCACTACTCGAGCCATGAGTAGAAACACTATTGTAGTAATGTAGATTTAGAAGATACATTTATGACTAGATTGGCTTATGAGAATCTTTCCCAAACTGTTGATAGTGAGGCTAAAACCTCGGCTCCTGAAGTAGCGGGACCCTCCACAGTTGTATATCGACTTGAAGCCTCTGATGATATTTTTCTGAATAGGGAAGAATTAATCGTTGAACAGGGGAAGGACCCAGAACTTGTTAGCATAAGTAACCGAGCACTTAGCGAAGACGAAGCTTCGAAAGTGCCTGTGTGTTTTTTCGTTAAAGATGGCGTTCTTATGCGTAAGTGGCGCCCCAAATATCCCCGCCGATAATGAATGGGAGGTGCTAGATCAGGTTGTTGTCCCTCAACCTTACCGTTCACATGTTATAAGTCTTGCTCACGATTTACCAATAGCAGGCCATTTAGGCGTAGGAAAGACATGTGACCGTATTCTTAAACATTTTTATTGGCCGAACCTTAGACAGACTGTGGCTGAGTTCTGTAGGACATGCCACGTTTGTAAAATAGTAGGTAAGCCTAACCAAAGTCCACCTAAAGCACATTTGAGGCCGATACCTGTATTTGAAGAACCATTCAGTAAGGTTATCGTAGATTGTGTTGGACTTACATACTTACGATCATGTGTTCCTCCACAAGATATCCAGAGGCCATACCTTTGCGTTCCATCAAGGCAAAACCTGTATTAGAAGCTTTAACTGCTTTCTTTACCCGTTTTGGTCTCCCAAAAATTGTCCAGAGTGACCAGGGTTCTAATTTTACATCAAAGGTGTTTAAGGAACAGTTAAGTGCATTAGGCATTAAGCATGTGACGTCCAGTGCTTATCATCAGGGTACACTAGAAATGTTTCATCAAACATTAAAGTCTAGAACTTATTGCTTAGATCATAGCAAAGATTGGGATGAAGGTCTCCACTTGTTGCTATTTGCTATTCGAGAGGTAGTTAATGAATCCCTGGGATTTAGTCCCTTCGAACTTGTATTTGGCCACACTGTGAGGGGACCCCTGGCACTTGTCAAAGAGAAGTGGTTAGACAAACAATCTACAGATAATGTACTGAACTATATCATTCGTCTTAAAGAACGTTTGAAAGCTGTTCGCGAATTAGCTAAGGACAATCTAAAATCGACACAACTTGACATGAAAACTTGGTACGATCGAAAATCCAGGGAACGTAGTTTCAGTCCGGGTGACCAAGTTCTTGTTTTGCTACCAATGTCAGGGCAACGACTACAGGCTAGGTTAAAAGGACCCTATGTCGTAAATTGTAAAGTTAGTGACTTAGACTATATTGTCTCAACTCCTGATAGGCGAAAAACTAAACAGCTTTGCCACATGAATATGCTGAAACCATACTATGTTAGGCAAGAAGAGAGACAGTAGCGTCAGTGTGTAGTGAAAAACCTGATGATAATTCGGACAAAGACAGTTTTCAAACTCCCGTAGATGGTGTTAGATTAAAGAATTCCCAGATTCTTACTGACTTGGATACAAAATGAAATAATCTAGCTTCAGAAAAGCAGAGGGATATGTCTATTCGAATAGGCGAATACAGTCATTTGTTTCCTGATGTTCCAGGGAGAACAGATGTAGTTTTTCATGATGTAGACGTAGGGACAGCACAACCTATTAGACAACATCCATATCGGTGTAATCCAGTGAAACAATCTCACTTTGATAATGAAATCAAATATATGATAGAAAATGATATTATTGAAGAGAGTAATAGCTCATGGTGCTCACCTTGTATTCTAGTGCCTAAGCCAGATTCATTATTTCGTTTTTGTACAGATTTCAGAAAAGTTAATTCTGTAACAGTCTGATACTTACCCACTTCCTAGGACATATGACTGTATTGATAAGTTAGGAAAATCGAAGTTTGTTAGTACGTATGACTTACAAAAAGGGTACTGGCAAATTCCGCTTACTCCACGTGCTAAGGAAATATCAGCTTTTGTTACCACACAAGGATTGTATCAGTATAAAGTACTTCCATTCGGCATGAAAAATGCTCCGGCAACGTTCCAACGTTTGATGAATCATGTAATATCAGGGCTACATAATACAGAAGTATACATCATAGATGATATAATTGTTTGCAGTGATTCATGGTAGAATCACGTAGTCAATAACCGTGCATTATTCAATAGACTAACTGAGGCTAAACTTACTGTAAATCTTTCAAAAAGTCAAATCGGTAAGGCCAAAGTCACTTTTCTTGGTCATGTGATTGGTCAAGGGGAAGTTTCACCTGTAAGTGCGAAAATCGAATCGATAGAAAATTTCCCTCAACCAAAAACCAAGAACGAACCGATGCGTTTTCTAGGCATGGCAGGATACTACCGCAAATTTTGTTGTAATTTTTCTGACGTGGTTGCCCCTCTCACCAACCTGCTAAAAAAGTGCTAAATTCACGTGGACCGATGAGTGTTCTCAAGGTTTTAAGAGAGTGAAAGCCATGCTTGTCAGCGCACCAGTTCTCGCTGCTCCTGACTTCACTAAGCCATTCAAGCTTGCAACTGACGCTAGTGATGAAGGAGTTGGGTCAATGTTGTTTCAAGAAGATGACCAAAATGTGGACCACCCAGTTTGTTATTTCTCAAAAAACCCCACTAAACCGTCATCAGCAAAATTATTCTACCTTTGAGAAAGAGGCATTAGCCTTAATTCTGGCATTACAACACTTTGAGGTCTATCTAGATACAGCAACACGACCCATTGTAGTGTATACAGATCACAACCCTCTTGTGTTTGTACAAAAAATGAAGAACAAAAACCAGAGGTTGTTGAGATGGAGTCTCACACTGCAAGAATTTGATGTTGACATTCGTCATGTTAAGGGCAAAGATAACATAAAGTTTCTTTTAATAGTAAACAGCCTGGGGAAAAAAGTTTTGAAAACTTTGAAATTAATTTGAGGAATTACGACTCAAATATATGATCCTTTGCTTTCCCTTTTCCCTATAAATGGATGAGTCTTTATGTTGTACTTTGTCAAAGCCTCTGATGAAGGTCCGGATTGGATCGAAAGCTAAGGCCACCCTCCCGATTTAATTTATATATATATATATATATATATATATATATATATTGTTTGCAGGTGTAATCCACGTGGACGCTAACCGAGATAACATTCTTGTGATGCCCGTTTCAATACCCACCAATCAGGATGTGAATCGCAATGACGTCAGTCCAGCAACCCTCCAATCAGCGGGCCACATTGTCAGTGGGATCATCGATTTCAACGACATGGCATACGAGTGTTTGGTGTACGACATTGCGGGCAGTCTGGTCGATATGATGATCGGACGGAAGGATGACGACCCGCTGGTGGCCGCCGGTCACTTCCTCGCTGGTTACTCTTCGGTGATACCGCTAACCACTGCCGAGTGGCAGTCGGTTTACTTCGCCACGGCAACTCGTTTGGTACAACTTCTTGTCCTCTCGTACGATGAGTACTGTCGGCGGATTGGTGAACCGGACGAGTACATTATAAGACTGGTAGACGCAGGCGGTTGGGATGTCCTGAAGAAGATATGGGACACACCACAGCGGAAGGTGGAAGCATTATGGGAAGGAATTGTCAAGGATTATCAATAAAACAAATCACGCTTGATTTATAGTCTCCTTTAGACAACGTGACTTGTTTACACTTTCTGTGACCCAGAGTACCAGTCTTATCATGTACTCGTCCTAGAGTACCTGGGCGTGTGTGTATTTGTATGCAGAGTTTGTACATTTTGTACTTCTCCAAATAACACCAAGAATTGTTTTAATTTTCAGATGAATAAGATTTGAGATGTTATGTTAGTGCCTTATTAAAAACAAATCAAATGAAGATTTTTTTCCAGCTGTATCTCAAAATATCACATTTTACGGTTTGTTGTATAGACCACTGTACATTCTGTGCATTGTGGTCTGTAAACCGTAGCGTTCTTTTGTAAACATGTGACGTCATAGATCACATCGTCTGTACCAAGTTGACTGAACAGGAGACATAAACGGCCGTTTCCTGTAGGCACGAACCCACCCAGCTCTGAATAGGACAAAGGGGGGAAATTGGTAATAGTTGAAGTTAAAACAAAACTGAAAGACGTACTGGTGGCAACTCTAGTATAGGACGTCGGACCAGCAAAAGCAACCCGACGGAGTCGAATCATCATAACGTGTTTTTTGGTTTGTTACCGGTATGTAAGGTATCATTGTCTGTGAAATACAGGGGAATTGTTCGGCAGAGCTGTGGGTGCACCCCACTATAGAACTCACATATAGCAACCAATGCTAAATACAAAATAATCAAAAATCAAAATACGTAGAAGTCCTAAAAGGTTTAAAAACCAGACAAGATATTGATTGATGTCTAACCTTTTATTTTATTCTCAATTTAATGTGGATTGTCCGGAGGCCCGTCAAGTTATTTGCATCCCAATGGAAACCTCTCTCTACACTAGTGGAAACGCACACACTGAAAAGCATCCATTTTGGAAAAATGCCTTACACTCCTAGTGTATCCAAAATACTCAGTTGGAAGATAAGGACCCCCAGATCATGATATTGGACGTTTTTAAACAATCCCTCAAATGTATGTACCTCAAATCTTATTATTTTGTGTACTTGACCTTTATTTAACATTCCAAGACTTCCCCAAACAATGTTTAACCCCCCTACTACTACTACAATGGTAAAAAATAGTTAAAATGTCGATATACTTGCCAAGGTATATCTAGTGCACTTAAAAAGTCAAACACTGTCAAACCTCACATTAAGTACATTTACAGGTCAAAATGAGTCAATCGTTTTTGACTGGTAAAAGCATTGTCTGGTATTGTTCAGGGTGGTCAAAATGACAGTCAAAACTGCCTCTATGTGCACATTTGGGTTAACAGTCAAAACGGGCAGTTGACTGGTTTTGACCTCTATAGCAACTTGCCACTAAAGTGCAGCTAGAGTAGGAGGGTTAATGAATACTTGATTTGATTTTGCCCTTAGTGTCTGTGAAAAAAACAAAACAATGAGCCCGGAGTATGCATTGCTTCATACATAATAGATCAGCGTAACAGCAAAATCAAATCAATTGTTTATCACCTAACACAAGAATTTCATCAATTTGATCTATAAATGGATCGACTATACAAAATACATGATTGAAAGGAAGCATTGTCAACAATCATTTACTCAAGTGCTGACAGCAAATTCCAAAGAGTGTATGCAAACATGATGCATTTAATGAGAAACTCAGTGTACAAAAATATTGCATGAGGAACAATTTCAAGCACAACTAGAGGTATTGAGTTTGTTAAAAACAAACTCAGGGTGTTCGAGTGTGCATCATATGTGATGACGTCATCACCTAAAGTTATTAAAAAACAAGCTTTAGTTTGGGAGATATGAGTTTTCATAATATATAATTTAAAAAAACATACAATGTGCTATACTGAATACATTAACTTCCGGTTCATCCCATATAATTTTAAATTCTTCCAACCGTAAGTTCCGGTTCAATCATGTGACGTCATTCATACTTCACAAAATCTTTCCTCATAATATGGGTGTCAATTGTGCCAAATTTGGTAAAATTCCATCTAATATTTTCTTGAGATAGCACAAAGTGATTTTTTAAAGAAAAATGACGTCACCAAATATATTTTTGAAAAGAGCAGATCCCACTTAACATATATACCCAAAATGTTATTTCGAATACCCTTTCAGATTTGAGTCAATTTATAAAGAACGTGAACTTCCAGTTTGGACCGGAAGTAAGGTTCAATAAGGTCATGTCTTTGTATCAAATGTCGAGTCCTCCATGTTCTGTATGATTGTGAAGGAATCAAGATATTATCTATTGTGGTTCACGAGATATAAAATATATTGTTTTAATTATAATTAATTACGTAATAATTCATTAGATGACCTCACCATGACGTCACAACGTTACCTGGAACTCAGTATGTTAAGGTTTAACTATTTGTTGCTTTAAGGTTCTTTGAACTCCGCAACTATGTTTTGGCTGTACAAATGCATTTACAGATTATTATACAGTCCATTTTCATAGTTTACAGAGCGCCTACGTTCGTACAGAAAAGGTATAACAGTGAAATGTAACATGGTGAACATACGATGTATTATATTCTAATTAGATACTGTTGTGTATAATGTACAGCGAATGTAATACAGTTTATACAGTGTATTATACACTGTATGCCTCGTGTCTGTGTGTGCCAAGGCTGTTCACACTCGGAATGGGCTGTGTGCTTATACATAGTACATGTACTTCTGAATGGTTGTTCACTTAAACTTCTGTGTTCGACCAGAAGGAGAGGTCAAATTGGGGTCATGTATGTGTAAGAAATGTGACATACATGTAGTTCAAGGTCTTTAAGATGATGCAAAGATTGTGAAAATATCTTCTGTGGTTCATGAGATGATTTTTTATTAAATATTCAACTTCCGGTTTCGACCGGAAGGAGAGGTCGGATTGGGGTCACGTCTGTGTACGAACTATCACATAATTAAAGATCTATAACATGGTGCAAAGATTGTGAAAATATCGTTTGTGGTTCATGAGATATGATTTTTTTAAAATATTAAACTGCTTTTTGAAAAAATATTAAACTTTGATTTAGTGTAATTCGATATCTGATGACCTCACTATGTGTTAAGTTTTAAGGTTCTGTGAACTCCGCAACTATGTTTTTGGCTCTGGATATGTTTCAAGAAGAAGGAGAAGAAAAAGAAAACAATAACAAGAGGTGTTCGCGCTATAGCTCGAACACATAATAATTCACAAGCATGATGTGACCCTGCTTCATCGAAATGAGGAATGTCCCCCCAAATTTCACATTTTGAGACATGGATATCAACTTGAAGAGAATTTAATGGACTTTCTGATGACGCCAAACATACATTTTTTTGGTTCATTTCATTCCTGTGTTGGGATGTGATAAATTGATAATGTAATAAAAGCAGTCATGCACGTTTTGTGAAGTTTGGAAGCCCATTACACGGAAACATGTGTTGGGGGACATTCGTCATTTCGATGGAGGTGGGTCACGTATGTGATAATGGTGTTACTAAGTTAATGAATAAACTTATAATTTAAATGGTGTTTACATAATCTAATTAGGAGTAACTGGCAGGGGTCGACTGTCGGGGGGGGGGGGACACTGGACAACAGGATCACCAGACTTTCTCAATCCAGATGTTTATTGTAGCACAGCCCAAATGTAAACTAGGTATGATCTGAAGGGGTCATTTCCACTTTACAGCTTCTGGGTGCCAATTTCATAGCCTTTTATTTTTACTGGTATGTGAATTTCTTTGTTCAGTATAGTCAAACAAATCTACTGGACACGAGCACACTTCACCCACCAGTTAGTGAAACATACATGTAACAAGCCTGTGATGTTTCAGGATTTTTTTTTTTTTACAAATCTCCCTTTGCCTCAAAATTTTCTTGAAAGTAGAGAAGCAGCCACCAAGGAAAGACAGAAGTAGCCTGTATTGTGACCAAAACTCTAGTTTCTATTTATTTGTGGGTGTGGAGAGTCCATGCATCCTCCACACAATTAAAACATCCAATTATAACTGGTCCAAGATCTTTCCTTGAAGCCAAACTTGACTCCATATTGCCCAACCCTACTTAACAAGTTTCTAATCTCTACAGTGAAGGTAAAATATGTAACATGAATATGTAACATGAACATGTAATATGAACAACACAGTTTACAGATCACAATATACATATATTCCTTTGAAATTAATTGTACAAATATGTACAAAACAGGTACAAAACCATGGGCATATCTGTGCATATAAAAATGTTCAGTTACATGGGAAAAGAGCAATTTGGAAGGTACTTCTAAATGAGCACATACTGTAACATAATTACCAGCAGAGGGCGCTAGTGTAAGCTATCAGGGCCCGATTTCATAGTGCTGCTTACCGTTTTTCGTGCTAACTGCAGTGGACAAATTTGCTGAAGCATGAGTGTATTTCACACGTGAGCGGCGTGTGCTCATTCATCATGGATTTGTATTTTTGCATCACTCATTTGCTGGCAATAAAGCGTGCCTTTCTCTATGCTTAACGGTTAGCGGTGCTATGAAATGAGAATTTACAGTAAGCAAAAAAAAAAAAATTGGCTGTTTAGTGGGTCTATGAAATTGGGCCTGGGCTATATATAGGTGAGATTCTTCAATTGAAAAAAATATTTGAAGAAGCTTATAAATATGGTATAAAATGGTTTTAAGTGAAACAAAAATAACGGACAGCCCTTAAATACCATCACTGGTAGGTCAGATGGGTCAAAGGTTAAAGTTCATCAGGACTGCTGAGTTTCCTATGTGCCTCGTTCATTGTTGCCACAACTACCAAAGAAACCAAAAAAATAAATGAATAAATATCTTTAATGGGAAACAATTGAGCGATGGCTGGTTACGACTTCAAGGTAAGGTACGACTTCACGGTAAGGTACAACCTTGGGATTTCATTTCAATCCTCTAGTTTGCAAGAAATAAATCATAAAAATAACCGTGAAAGTTTCACCTCAATAGATGCTTATGCTTTTGAGAAAAGGATGAAAACTATTTTAAAGTATTTTTATGCTTTGATGTTTTAACCAGTTCGCGTCGGGAATAAAAAAGTTTTTCTGGGCCCCTGTGCAGGTTTCTTTTTCCCACACACACGTTAACCCTAACTCCCTAGACAACAAAAGCAGTTGGAGGATTTTGAAGGATTTTTATTGTTCAGTGACAATGCTTAGGGAGTTAGGGTTAATGGAAGCTAGGCTTGGGCGATGACACGATAATATCGAATATCGCGATATTTTTTTTTACACGATTATGATATCGAGAACTTTTTAAATCATCGAGATATCGGCAGATCGCGATGAAAAATATATATCGCGATGAAAAAAATATATCGCGATAAAAAAAAATTATCGTGAAGAAAAAAATATATCGCGATTAAACAAAATCCTCGATTGTCATTTGGGCCAGAAATTCCATGGGAAAAAAACTTAGGAAGTCTTTTCAGCTTTCGTGAGAAACAAAATCTAACTACTTCTGTAGTAAACCGACTGTCAGATCACAAAGGAGACGCTTGACAGGGTGTTGTTTAATAATCCACCGCCATTCAAAGAAATCTATTAAAACCCTCCGATAACTTTGAACGTTTCGATTTACACGAACGTATTACGGTGGCGGTTTGTAACCGCCCAGTGTAATACGTATGAATAACGTACTGTACACTCCGTTTTATACCATTTTTCATGCAGAGCTACACCTCAGACAGTCCCTGAATGTAGTCCAGGCCAAATAATACCAAAAAAAACTCTCTAAGAATGCATAGCCAGCCATCTGCGGTGTATTAGTGTAAGGGAAAAATCCCTAAACCACCCCCCCGCGCGGTTTGTAACCGCCCAGTGTAATATACGTATGAATAACGTTCTGTACACTCCGTTTTATACCATTTTTCATGCAGAGCTACACCTCAGACAGTCCCTGAATGTAGTCCAGGCCAAATAATACAAAAAAAAACTCTATAAGAATACATAGCCAGCCATCTGCGGTGTATTAGTGTAAGGGAAAATCCCTAAACCACACCCCCCCCCCCCATTTGCCAGTAGCCAATCTCTGCCCAAACACATCAATTCTGAGTTTGTGTAGGTTTTTTTATTGGTCAATCCTTTCCAGGCACTGTCAAGCAACCCCTGAGCATGGATGATTGATCACAGATATCCTGAGGGTAGCCTGTAGACCAGGATGATTGATCACACAAAGGGTACCGCTGCGCTAAGGGAATATAGGCTGTGTATACCAGGTTTTGTACACAAGCTATGGCCTTGTGGCGAAGGGGTCATGGTATCTGGGTGAACCATGGCTGAACTATAAACAATTACAATAAAGGGGCTATGCCATGTTGTTAGGCTATGGCTGATGTACGAACTTGAAAAAAATTAGTTTTTTTGAGCGTTCAATTAAGGAGTAATTAATTAATTAGCCAAAAGTGGCGGTTAACAACCGCTACCCAGCCTTACGCGAATGTTAAGACTGATTTAAGTGTTGGGTTTGAATGGGGTATTTGTTCTAACAATGTGGAGACAATGTTTACGTCTCACTGTCTATCCATGGTGGTTTGTGACTCTGGCTAGCGCACCACAGGCGAGTATATTATATCATACATATTTAAATATATGCAGAATATGGGCGTTGCCTTAAAAATACATAATCATGATTTAAATCAAAGCATGGATCGGCAGCAGCTCGATCAAAGTTGAGGGATTAGGACACTATTCTGTTGTACCATACTGGGACTCTTGTCTCGTGTGACAAAACACATACACGTACTCTTGATAAACCATGTGACGTTTATTTAAAATAGTGTGACGACAATACACATTTTCTGAATCACATGTTTATACTATGACCCAGTCACGTGGAACGCGTGAATCACGTGAACTTGGGCTGATGATTTGATTGGGATGCACGACGCAATAACCGTCCCACATAATTATTATGCAAACAATTTGCCAATGGCGATGGGTGCCTTTTTGCGACCATAACCAGATACATGTTTCGGCTTATGGTCGTTGGTTAAGCGTTTTCGCAAGTTCGGTTGTGCATGCTGCGATGACATCATGGTTCTGACCAAACATAAACCGAACTTTGTGATCGGTGACACTTAGTTTCAAGATGGCGGATTGTAAAAAGTGTTAAAACATGATTAAGTGATTGTTCGTATACCAGTATATCTTTCAAGTTACTAGCACTCACGAGTAAGTTCTATTTTGAGAAACGTTGATGACTGAACATGTCACAAAGTGAAAACAATTGTCTGGTTACGTTCGCATTTTCGCGTAGCTGTGCCGTTTTGTTTCTGGTTAGGGTAGCGAAAACCCGCCCCATATGTTGCACTCATGAACGGCGCAATTGCACGTGTCTCTCAGGTAAGCACTGGCGATTTATTGTGACGTTTGTAGACGGGTACATCCCTGTCATTACCAGCTCTAAAGCACTCATGTGTGA
This sequence comes from Zoroaster sp. YZ-2022, assembly GCA_029582265.1. Classification (NCBI taxonomy): domain Eukaryota; kingdom Metazoa; phylum Echinodermata; class Asteroidea; order Forcipulatida; family Zoroasteridae; genus Zoroaster; species Zoroaster sp. YZ-2022. The sequence continues at coordinate 17,787,347 of CM055825.1, read as the reverse complement.
AAAACAAAAATAATCGCGATATTATCGAATATCGCGATATATGTTTGATGATATATCGTGGATGAAAAAATTCGATATCGCCCAAGCCTAATGGAAGCTTCCACAGCTCGTGGCCACGTCTTCCGAGCATGTCACCGTACACGCGTGGCTCAACCGAGCATGCATACAAATATATCGTTTCCTATGGCTCTCCGATCTGTGGTGCAAAAAAAAAATTGCGTGTATACACGGCCTCCGACGCGAACTGGTTAAAAATGTTGCTGGAGTTTTCTGTTTTCTCCAAGATGAAAGCACTTTAGTCAAAATAATTTCTCAGGAAGGTTGTTAGCTGTTAGATAATAATTTGTTAATGATGTAATCGAGTAGCTACCAATATCGTACTTTCCATTTAAACAACTTGTGCACAAACAACTTCTTCATCAATGAAAATTCGGGCTTTTACTGTGTGGACAAACGTGCAGCAAAGACGAACATCGCCCCACCATTTAGCTCACTGCGTTTGACAAACGTTTCAGACATGGGCCCACTGATCTTTATTATGACTGGACAGAGGGTTGCCTATTGGTGCCCAACAAATAAAGGCATCCATTGCAGCGCCATGTTGGTACTCCACTATATCTCTATTATTGTGACTGGATAGAGGGTAGACTGGTCCCCTGTCTATATCCTATCAAGGATATAGACAAGCTCCAGCGTACCACTCAACAGATTTCATTGGATACGTTAACGCGTTGTGCCGAATATCTGACGTCCTGCTTCGAGGCTTGGGCGCTAGCTACCAACCAAGGTCAAAGTTCAGCATCGGGAAAAATTTGGCGGCTGCACGGCCAGGATTTTGCATAATTCATGTGCCTCTAGCTCAAAGCGCGACGTCAGATCTTCAGGCTAGATAGAGGGTTGCCTATTGGTGTCTAACAAATAAAGGCATCCACCGAGGGCCATGTTGATCCTCCACTATACAAAGAAACACAAAAGGAATTCACAAAGGAATGCACATACAAAGAAATCCACATGCAAATGGTTTGTGGGAGGACCAACATGGCATCCAGTGGCTTTGAATGGAAGCCCATGATCTTCTATCCAGTCAGTATAATAGAGATCAGCGCTGATCCAAATGCAAATTAGGGTTACAAAGTTCAACGAGCGCGGGGTGGTATGGCCTATTGGGTGAATGGTCTGGTAACCTACCTCCACTGATATCTGGATAATAGTACTTGTACGTGGGGTTCCCTGCTTTGTTGAAGAGATTCGTCTGCACCTCCCCGGCAGAGTTCAGGAATAGGATGCGGGGGATGTAGCCACCGTCTGGTACGTACTTGCTGTCCGATGGTTCCTCTTCATCCTAACAATGAGAAATCAGTGCTTCACTGTTACAGCAAGTACACACTTTTAGTACAATGTTTATAAAATGCATTAACCCTAACCTTCCCAAATCCTCCAAAATCCTCTTTGCCAAAGTGAAGGATTTTGAAGGATTGAGGTTACATGCTACATGCTCTTTGCTAAAGTGAAGGATTTTGAAGGATTGAGGTTATTAGGCATACTTGCCTTTCCATGGTACATGTACATCCATGTGTATTGTAGTGATTGCAAGGTCAGTGCTTGGGTCAGTGGACACTGTTTATTGCTCCATGCATGCACAGATTAGAAACACATGTGTGCATACATGTCATGTGCTTGCTTTACTACTGAAGGATTTTGGAGGATTCAGGTTATGTGTAAGCAAGTGGGCCTAGGGAGTTAGGAAGGATTCAGGTCATGTGTAAGCAAATGGGCCTAGGGAGTTAGGAAGGATTCAGGTCATGTGTAAGCAAATGGGCCTAGGGAGTTAGGAAGGATTCAGGTCATGTGTAAGCAAATGGGCCTAGGGAGTTAGGAAGGATTCAGGTTATGTGTAAGCAAATGGGCCTAGGGAGTTAGGAAGGATTCAGGTTATGTGTAAGCAAATGGGCCTAGGGAGTTAGGAAGGATTCAGGTTATGTGTAAGCAAATGGGCCTAGGGAGTTAGAAAGGATTCAGGTTATGTGTAAGCAAGTGGGCCTAGGGAGTTAGGAAGGATTCAGGTTATGTGTAAGCAAGTGGGCCTAGGGAGTTAGGAAGGATTCAGGTTATGTGTAATAGCCCTGTCACACTCTATTGCGACGGGACGGAGCTCGCTGTGCGATTAAATTTTTTGCAAAACGCATTACGATCGCGTAAAACTGTACGAAAATTTCTGAAAATGTCAAACAACGGAGATTTTAGTACGGTCCCTTCGCGCTCACGGCGCTCCTGCTGCGACCCACCGCACTCCCATCTCGTCCAGTGTGGAGTTCAAACGCGCTCCCACGGCGCTCTACGCGGCCAAGCGCGCTCGCGTTACGCCTTTATAACGTCCGCAATACGTTCTCGAAACGTTCGATGCGTCCGCGCGGCGAGCATAAATAGACCCCGCTGCGACCGCCAGTCACTCAGTCCGCTTTCCCCGCTTGACGAGGGCACATACCATTTGTGTGTGTGTGGCACAGCACACACACACACACACACACAAGTGGGATCGTACTGTGAGCCTACTGCAAACGTCGGAAGATCGCCATTGGACGCGCATGGGCGTATAAGGAGCATCATAGTCGCAGCGGCAGCTCCGTGTGGACGTTGTACGAGCGGGAAGAAGTCAATAACGCTCTGTAGAAGAGCAGTAACAGCGCAACAAGGACGGGAGAGAGACGTAGCGACATCGCAATGGACGTAGTGAGAACTCAGTAGAGATGCAGCGGACAAGATTTATTTCCCGCTGCGACCACAAGACGCTCGTGTGCGTCCTTGCTGCGCTCGCTTTGCACTCATGCCGCTCGCTTTGCGCTGCAGCTGCGACCGTACTGAGTCCTTACAGCGATCTGATCAGAGCGCCGAGCCTCGGCGACCATTTTGTGCATGCACAAAACGGTCGCCGCGGTCAGGCGTCCCAGGGCGACCATGGCGTTCCTCTCCCGACCAAGCGAGTTTCCACTGCATCATCGATCCGTTCTAGGAGACCTTACTGCGCTCACCTTTGCACTTTCATGATTTTGTGGTCGCAGCCCGAGCGCAGCCCGAGCGCAGCCCGATCGCAGCCCTGGTGTGACAGGGGTTTAAGCAAGTGGGCCTAGGGAGTTAGGGTTAATGCTTTATAAGAATCAAGATATATGTATAAACCATAAACTGGGAATATTTCTTCTTATTTCATTGTTCTCTTTTTTATTTCACAAGAAAATAGTGAAAATGCTTTCAGACTGTTCGTATTCAATCCAATCTAGGGCTGTGCCGGGTATCTGGGTACCCGATCAAAATGGTCATTACCCGGTTCCATTTTTCGGTTCCAATTACCCGTAAACGACTTTTTAAAATTCGGACTTAACATTTGAGCGGTGCGAACAGAAATCTGTGACTCTTGAACAATGTAATGTTTGCACTTTCACAGACAGTTATCTTTAAATTCTTGAGATTGCACTCCAATAAAGAAAAGATCGATTTAAGTATGGTATCCTCTGTCTTATAAAAGTCAATTTGTTACCATTTACAGTACATGTATTTGTACACCACCGGAGGCATGTTTTCAACAAAAATGAAAACGGGTATCCGGATATCCAAAGTTTCCTGATTTCGGGTATCCGGTTCCAAAAATATCTGAAAACGCACAGCCGTAATCCAATGCGGAGTTTCGGCGGACAGAGTTTTATTTTACTAATTCGATAGACCCGAGACGGAAATATTTCAAGGGATGTTTCATACAATCATACAAACATTACACTAAGTAAGTCTGATGTAAAACTGGCTTATTTCAACAGGCTTATTAAGCAGCAACATTCCCCAGAGTCCGGCATTCTCCTGAGGACGATCAGAGCACACTGATCGAAACGTTGAGTTGTACCTCCAGTTCTTTTCAGAACTAATTACTACTCAATTGAGATTCCACATGGTGTCACCGCAATTAGTCTTACTTATTTCAACACTCGTTCTATCAATCTAACCCAAAAAGATTTTTAACTAAGTCAAGATTGTTTGCGGTGACACCATGTGAAACTCTCAGTTGAGTAGTAACTAGTTCTAAAAAGAACTGATGGTCACAACTCGACATTTCGATCAGAATGCCATACTGATCGTCTTCAGGAGAATGAAGATTTTTTAACATACCTTATGCACTGTAACAAACTGAAGGGCACCCCCTGTTGCCGAGAGGGAAACGAAGATCACTCATTGGTTCATGTGTGTGCTTTGAGAGTACGTGCTCTGTGTGTGCTCTGTATGCGCGCAGTACATGCGCGCATAATATACATGAAACACTGAGTGACCTTCTTTTCCCTCTGTGCGAGGGCGCCCCATTAGTTTGCGACATCGTATCTATTTCACCAACCCTTGGTTCTTACCTGGACATTGACCATTACAAACTTCTTACTCAGTTCTCCTATCTCTTTGGATGCAGCAAACTTTGGCTTCAGAGCTGAATGGAAAACCATGCAGACATTAAAGGCATATGGAACACAGTTCTTAAAATGAAACAAGAAAGCATACAGTCAATCGTTCACACAAGCTTGCAAGCCAACCTGAAAACAAACAAGTGGGCAAAGAAGAAACTTATGAGCAAGCAAATGAGCAAGCAAGTGAGCAAGACAGCGAGCAAGCGAGTGAGCAAGCGAGCGAGCAAGAGAGCAAGCAAGAGAGCAAGCAAGAGAGCAAGCAAGAGAGCAAGCAAGAGAGCAGGCAAGTGAGCAGGCAAGTGAGCAGGCAAGTGAGCAGGCAAGTGAGCAGGCAAGTGAGCAGGCAAGTGAGCAGGCAAGTGAGCAGGCAAGTGAGCAGGCAAGTGAGCAGGCAAGTGAGCAGGCAAGTGAGCAGGCAAGTGAGCAGGCAAGTGAGCAGGCAAGTGAGCAAGCAAGTGAGCAAGTAAGCATCCATTAACTAGCAACCAAGGTTTGAGTGTCCAAACCAGTATTCGTTTTCATAGAAAACAATAAATGTTTTGAGCTTTCAGATTTAATTTTTTCTTATCCAACTGAAAAAGTCTGCAGCCAATTAATCCTATTTTAATGTCATTATATCGATCAAATGAGCCTAGGGCTATTTTATCGACTGATGATTACAAGCAAGTCAAACAAGTAGGTGAGTAAAATGATTAAGATTGTCTTACTCACCTTTACATGCTCCACACCAAGTCTTGTGTACAATCAACATCAGGGGTTTCCCTCTGCATAAAACAAATGATGAGGCAGTCTTTAATCACAGTTTGTTTTAGCCTTAGGGATTCAGTGGAAATGAAACACTTTTAAGGATGACAAATTGGCTGTGGTATCAAATGTGTGAAGTGTGAAGCCTGCTCAGTGCAAGAAGATCCATCGGCAAGAACAAAAGCAAGGCCTGGATTTTCACGGAGGGCATGGTCTCCATTGACCTGGTCTTGGCCTTGGCGCCCCTTACAAATGTTCCCATAGACATTCTGATATTCTAATGGAAGTGCCCTTTACTCAGGAACAGCTTGGCCTTGCCCCGTACAATAATGAAATTCCAGGTCTCCTGTGAAACTTACGTGCTTTTTGACTGTGCTAAACCATCTTGTAATGACCACCATTCAATATTGTCACCAAATCCTGAAAAAAGGGTAAAGAACAAATTCAATAAACCCTTTCACGGTAATATGCGCCATGTTTTTGACGGGGCAAAATTGTTTATTTCGAACATTCGTTGCCGTCTGCGACCCAGCGCTCGAACTTCACGTACATTCCAGACAAAAACATGGCGCATATTACCGTGAAAGGGTTTATTATCCTCCAGCTACACATAGCTTGAATTGTTGATTCTGAATAGCTAATATCTGTTGGATATAAGCCTATTCAGAAATGCCACATGAAGTTTGGAACAAATGAATACCCTTGCATACAAGGATGTGTGTCAAGTCAATGTGGGGGGGGGGGGATTATTTGTGGTGATTACGTACTATGACAACATTATGGATTATTTGTCTTTGAAATCAATCAGATTATAAGTATTCTGTTTATGATATAATAAATTTTCAAAAGATTTTTTTTTCATAATTTTGTCATAGTACATAGGGCCTACAATTACAAATTTACAACTTACCACAAAACCTTGCACCCTCTTGACTTTACACATACCTTGTACCTTGTAGATATAAACTCCCGAGGACTCCGCATAGGACTAGGACTTAGGAGTATAAACTGGAGGTTTGATGAGGGTGGTGCACTACATGTATAATTGATTTAGACTGGTTTGGAATATTGCGACAGATGTAGCGTCAACTGTGGTTTGATCTAGTTTGTTCCACATACTAATGGACTCGGAAAAAAAAGATTGTTTCATTATATCGGTGCTATCCATTGTTTTTGGCATGAATTGCTTGTCATGGGTTCGCCCTAGTTGGTTTTTGTGAGATGTAAAGTTCATTGTTTATATCCAGCTGGTTGTTCAATATTATAGAGCATGGTGAGCCGAGAGTGCTGTCTCATTTTCTCTATGGGAAGCCATCCAAGTTCTTTGATCATAAGCCTTATCGCTGATAGCACTGAAGCAACTGCCGCAAAGCATACAGGGATACAAAAAGGGGCATCTGTTTGGCGCAGCTTTTGTGACATCAATAATATTTTGTTTGTCCGCGCGGCACGCAGTGGCGCTGTTGCGCCCACAGACATCCCACAATTCCTTGCAGCTGCTATTAGTATTAGCGATAAGGCTTAGTTATGGCTGAGACACTTGCTTGTTTCTTGTAATTGCCCATAACGAACCTTGCCGCTCGCCTCTGTACCTTTTCTATCCTCGTACTCATTTGTTCCAAACCGTAAATTACGCCGTAAAGTAACGTTAGTCCCACAAGTGTCCGGAATCTGGACGTGCCAGAGATCATTAAGTTTCGTCTCAAATAACTTAACTCTTTATTGTTTTAAAGCATGAACTCATTATATGAATGGTAATCAACTTACCGTTACCATCAGCCCCTTCCGAACCAGCGCTGACGACAGAGGCAAAAAGGGTCACAAGAGCGAGAAATACCGTTGTCCACGTACACATGATTGTGGTCGCCATTGTTGATACTGAAACCTGCACCTCGCCTAGCCTAAGTAGCGCCCTCGACTGGCAAAGAATTGTTAATCGTTGTACCCTGAGTGCACGTACCCGCCGGATGGCAGCAGAATTCCAAGCGAGAGGTCCGAGATCGAATCCACTCAACTGGAACGAATATAATTTACCCAATTAATATGTGGTTATAACCTAGTATCCAAAGTTAGCTTTGTAGCTTAGTGCGCTGGTATGCCTTTTTACGAAAACTGCTCTGGTATCGCGGCTGTGATGAAAACACGTTCAGCTGCCGGAGGTATTTATGTTTATTTTATGATTTATGTTTATTTCTGCAAAAAGTATTTCCCAGGCGCGGATCCGGGGGGGGGGTCCGCGGGGGCACGTGCCCCCCGGGTAAATTGAGTTAAAAAAAAAAAAGGGAAAAAAATGGGAAAAAAATAATTAGTTAGTCTACATTTCGTGGCAATCGGTAGTCTGTGATCCGGTGCAAAGCAAGCTAGTCTGGTTTCTTGACCCGATTCCTCCACGTCTATAAATTGTTCCGTTTCGTCTGAATTACAATCGCCGATGTCAATTTACTGTCGGATTCTACGCCAGTACGCATAGGCCTGCGAAGTACGATGAGTCTTGCAGCTGATCAGCCGATGGTTTTAACACAGGGCAAGGAACAGTATGAAATCAAGCCCTTTTCTTGAAAATTTCAACTGGACTGAATTAAAACCAAGAAAAATTCCGGATAAATTAAAACTGAAGTCAAAAACTGCAAATTAAATGCCAAAAATCGGGGAGGGAGAAACTTATATTGTTGTAGTCATGACATCGCTAAAAAAAATGGCTAAAACTAATGGCTAATATAATGATATATATATATATATATATATATATATATATATATATATATATATATATATATATATATATATATATATATATATATATATATATATATATATATATATATATATATATATACATATATATATTCTCCATAATAATCTTGAAAACTTTGTAAAAAAAGTCAGGTGAAACTGGCCAGGAATCGCCTCAGATTGCACCACAGAGCATCCAGAATCCAAAATTTTCCGGGCCCTTAAGCGGGCCCCGGACCCAACATAAGGGCTTCATGGTCGCATTTAATAATAATAATAATAATAATAATAATAATAATAATAATAATAATAATAATAATAATAATAATAATAATAATAATAATAATAATAATAATAATAATAATAATAATAATAATAATAATAATAATAATAATAATAATAATAATAATAATAATAATAATAATAATAATAATAATAATAATAATAATAATAATAATAATAATAATAATAATAATAATAATAATAATAATAATAATAATAATAATAATAATAATAATAATAATAATAATAATAATAATAATAATAATAATAATAATAATAATAATAATAATAATAATAATAATAATAATAATAATAATAATAATAATAATAATAATAATAATAATAATAATAATAATAATAATAATAATAATAATAATAAAGATTTGTTGCGCGCACATATCTACCCTGCTGGGCGCTTAAGGCGCGAAAACAAAGGGAAAAAAACATGATTACAAACAATAATACAATGTTTGCATAGGGAAAAAAAATGTTCGTGTTGGGTGTGCCCCCCCCGTCTAAAAAATTCCTGGATCCGCGCCTGTTTCCACTACCTAAAATTGTTAATATATACTTCTATAATTGTTAATATATACTTCTATAATTTTGTCCCCAAACATTTCGAGTTGCTTGGTAACATTGTTGGTCGCCTCTTGCAACCTCGGACATCTTTGTATGCTGGTCCGGTAATAATAATATAATAATAATAATGTGTGTACTTATATAGCGCACGTATCCACCAACTGAGTGGTGCTCAAGGCGCATTATATCATTACCCCTGCTCATAAGGCTCATAAGGCTCATAAATCATTCCTGAAACCATCTCAGCTCCCTGGGGAGTATACAGCTCAATTGCTGCCATTACAGCGCATATAGGGCTAATCAACCAACTCTGCCCTCACAGGTACCCATTTAACCCCTTGGTGGAGAGAAGCAGTTATGGTTAAGTGTCTTGCTCAAGGACACAAGTGTCACGGCCGGGATTCGAACCCACATTCTGCTGCTAACACCAGAACTAGAGTCCGGTAAGCTAGACCGCTCGGCCACGACACTCCACTCCGGTAAGCCGGTAAGCCTGCGTGAACAATATTTAAGCGCCTTGTATTGGTCAAGGTTAGGGATATCCGTAGTTAAGGTTTGACTTTCACCTCAGAGACGGGGTCCATATTTGGTCAAGGTTATAGGGATATCCGGATCTTCCCTTCGCTAAAAAGAGTAACTTCAAAGTTTTCAAAAATTTCCAAGAAAAACTGGCCCCGTAATCTATTTAATTAAGTCAGGTTAGTAATATTTTTTTTTCAAATTCTCTCCGGAATTAATTGTTTTCATTATTGTAATTAATTGATACTGTAAACAATCAAGGTCAAGTGTGGAAATGATTAATTATTTGTTTATCTTTGGACTATTGAAGAGAGTAAGGTTTATATGATTCATATTGGTCAGTTGTACGCTCTGTTGTCAAAACAAGTCAAAACAAGCCTGTTGTCAGGTGATGACGTTCAAGCCTTTTAAAACGCAACGCTCAATGTCGAAACACGACGCACGCGACAGCCTTTTAAAAGACTTGCTGTCCAGAAAGAGTTATATAATTAAGGTGTAGGCATATCGCGCTTTTCTCGTTTTAAATCAGAACATTGGTAATTTTCTTTTTTGAAAGGTGAACAAATACTTTGAAATGCGATATTAAAAAAAAAAATGGTCAGAGGCTTGATTTACCAATTAAAGATGTGCCTAAATGATTATATGACACGGTTCACAATAAATTCATGTTGAGACAGTATACGGTAAAACCATGCTTCTGAAAATTGTGTGAAATATGTAATATGTAAATATTTATTATCCTAGCAAAATAGCAATGTTCCACTGAAAAAAGAAAAATATAATATCCAGGCGCTACATTGGTTACTCTTAGATTTGAATTTTCTGTACACATTATAACGAATTTTAACACATGACAGGACATGAATTTCCATGACAGCATAATATTTATTTTATGCAAAACAATAAGCAATATTCTGATGTCGATGTTCGATTAATGCAATTTAATGTTGGTCTTTTCTTATGGCCTGCGATTCCCAGCGATATAATCTGCGAGCTCCATAAATTTCTAGACACAATAAAGAACTCAAATACACTTGATATTTAATTTATTATAACGTTATTTTCATTTAATTGGGACGATTGAGGGCGCATTTCATGATTTACGGTCTGAGTGATGGGGATACAAACAGTCCGAACAATTTGAACAACGGGTAGGATATTCTTTAATTGCTTAGATTGATGGGCATCCCACGACCGCGTTTAGTAAGCGCATTAGTCATGCTGTCCATAAACGTCCCACATAATGGGCCGCTCATGGTTATGCCAGGAACACATGATGAACACTTCGTTGGTTACCCAGGACAGACTGTGAAGGCCCAATGGCGCAATGCCATGGCGTCACATAAATTCAACGGGATACCAGATAGGAACATCCTCAGAGAGTTTGGCGACAGGTTCGGTATCGAGTACTGCAGAGGCGAACCGGGGACACTGGTGCTTACCGACCCTAACATCCTTCACGGATCCCACAGCAACATATCACACATGGACCGTTCTAACATTTATCTGGTGTATAACGTTATGAGCAATTTGCCTGGCAAGCCGTACGGAGGACAGTGGCGCACCCAAGGGGGGCTTGGGGGGCTCGAGCCCCCCCCCCCCCAAGGGCCCGCTGATGTTTTTTTTTTTTTTTTTTAAAGAAGGAGCCAGGAAAGAGAGCAAAATCGGAGCCCAAGTCTTGTCTACAGAGGAGTTCGGCAAGGAGTATAGGGCAGTGGTACAAGGGATGGGGACTCAGGAGACTCAAGCTCCCCTCCAAAAGTTTTCCATTTATTCCACTCACTATTATATTTTACGGCGTTGCGTATGCATGTGCATGTAAGCTTGAAGGGCCACCAGTATATATAACAAGCATTTTACATTCTCCCCCTGCCAGTAGCGGAACAAGTTACCGCCGGGCCGGGGGCAGACCTGGTCGGTCCCCAGGCATCATTCCCTAACCACACGTGATTTCCGAGAGACCCGTCATGATTACACTTCATGTTTTCAGGGAGCTCAAAATAAAAAAGGGCCCGGTTGATTTGTGTAAGTTCCAGCTCGGGCCCGGTCCCCTAACCACCCACCCCCACACCCCCCTCCACCAGAATGTTTTAAAAAACAATTAAAAAAAAAAAAAAAAAATCTTTGGGGAGGGGTCCGGGCCCCCCCTCCGGGCCGGGGGACGGCTGCCCCCCCAGCCCCCCCTGACGGTCCGCCACTGCCCCCTGCCATGGTGCACCCTGATCAGGGAGCAGCTTTACTTAATTTTGTTTTCATTTTCTGTTGTCCGTTTCTCTTGTTGAGGTCGTTGACTGTCGTTGAGGTTACTCGTAAAATTTAAACACGCCCGCATTATAATCAACTCCTTTCCAGTTTGTACACAATGGCCCAGGATTGGGTTTTAATTTACAAAGATTATGTGACACTCTTTTAGCAAACACCGATTGGATAATATTGGGATTTGGTTTTGCCGCCAAATTCGTGTTTGAAAAAATTTAGCTCCGCCCGGAATGATCACAAACTTTACGTCCACGCAATGAAAGTATTTAACTATAGAAATCTTGCAGACGAAACAAGCTCAAGTTCTTTACATCAAGAGGAGGAAATTATATGGAAGGTAAAACCCTACGAGTCCGAATCATGCCATAATGTCTTCTTTTTATGACTAGAAACCACCAGGAAACATTTAACATGTGCCGTAGGTTCACTGACGAGCACGACTAGGGACATGGCTGCAGCCGCGCCAGCGGTTATGGTTTGGGTCAGCCATGTCTCTCCCCCATATTGGATTTCAAATAAAAATATTTTGAGCCCCCCCCCCCCCCAATCAAATCCTGGGTGCGCCACTGACGGAGGAACACTACCAAGGCCAGAGCATGAGCACCAGGGATCCCAAATGGATGAAGCCTCTTACACCGTTTCATTAAAGGTTAACTTTGTATCGTCTGTAAAGACGCACTATTAATATCGCCATGGGTGGGGTCATTGGTCCATGTCAACCAGTTGTCGGGATGCAGACACTTGACCACAACCAGTTAATAGTTGATAATTACCAAAAAAACATATATTTCTGGACTCTTGGACCTGCTTCAAATTGCCAAAATTTGGATGTTATAAGGATTTGAGATTGCAGTTTTTAGTAATTTTACTACATTTTTTGTATTAATTTGTGTGGCGCACCAGTACTAATAGGTTTGTGGTGTCTGTGTTAATGCAGGGTTGATATGGACCAACTTAAAATGAAAACCCTAGAAGACAAGACTAACATAGCGACCGACGATTGTATGTCATTAAAAGCAACATCATCATCATGATCAACAGGGCATGGAATGGGAGGGCTAGTTTTAGATTAACTCGGTGACTGAAAATAATACCCACCATATTACCGTTGCTGCTGCATAAATGAGCCAGTAATTTCCAGTCACTGTGTTCATCTTAAACTGGGACAGCGATTCCATGCCCTGTTGAAAGTCTACTCTAAGCGTGACGATACAGTCCCTCTAAAGATAAGGTATAACATTGGTTATTCAAATATAACGAAATATGGTAGAATTTGTATGCTAAACTTACTTGATGTAAAAAGCTGATGATTGTATCAATCTTCCTGTCAAATAACTTTGTCTGAGATGCTGTTATTTTAAAGACAAAATATTACCAGTAAAAAACAAATAGCCACTTGAATGATGTCGTGATGTAACAGCATTGTAACACCGACGATTTTAAATCATTGATTAAAAATAAGGTATAACATTGGTTATTCAAATAACCACTGGTAGAATTTGTATGTGAAACGTAATTGGTGTGTACAGCTGATGATAGTATCATCCTTCCCTTCAAATAACTTTGTCTGAGATGCCGTCATTTTAAAGAAAAAAATATATAACCAATGAAGAAAAATACCGACTTGGATGTCGCGATACAGACACTTTGAATAATGATGGTTACAAATATTATTGACGTTTCTTGCATTTAGAGGGCGCCACCACTGACCTCTATACTGACAGGAAAGGAAAAACAAGTCGAGGGCTCAGCGCAACACTGCCTCATCTACATTTTTGGCCAAAAAGAGATTTGGGTATCAAATTTTTCAGGAAAATGTCAGCTTTCCAGTAACAACAAAGCCTTATCTCCATCTCCAACCACAATGCAGCTACAGACCAGTGAAACATAGCCTTATCTCTAAAAGGCCCAAGTTGCTAGCGCGACACAGACTCAAGTGGGACATGAGGCTTTGTTGCACTGATCATTTAGGAGAAAATTAAGCAATAATTGGAGTTGAGGCTTTGTGTCACACTGTTACCAGAAGTATGTAAAAGTTTATTATTGATGTTAACATTTAGATATCATTATCTTATGCTATTCATAATTAACAGTTGGGTGTACTCTACATGATAGAACCTCTTTAGTCGTCTTAAAACCATACGTTTCTTGACATTATCATGGATTAGTTTATAAAAAGGTGACTCAGTACTAACAATGTTTTATGCTAGTGTTTTTAACTTTGTATATTAAGATTAAACAATCAGAATGACTTGTTAGTTTCTAATCATTAAATTGGATAAAACATGCCAATTTTTATGTTCAATTAAAAACTGACCCCCATTAGAGTCGCAGGGTTAACAAGCATTACAACTGACCCCCATTAGAATCGCAGGGTTAACAAGCATTACTGAGATGCAGTAGTATTTCAAAGGCCTTAACTCCAATATTACTGACTTTGTGTCAGCGCAACAAAGATGCATCTCCATCATGTTGCCATTTTTCATTATTATTTAGTAATTAAGCTACTTGTGAAGATAAAGTTATGCAATTTTACCAAATATATGACTAAAAGAAAATACAAAAGTAAGATTTAGCTTAATTATTAATTCTTTACTTTTGTTATGAGCCATTTCAGATTGCCAAAATTCTTTAAATGCGATTTTCTCAAAATGGCCGAAATGGAGATGAGGCTGTGTTGCGCTCAGCCCTCGAAGTCTCCGGTTTCTGGTCTCCGCGCGCGTCGCCTCAGACTCGCGCGTCGACATATTTAATTTTTAATGTCCAACTGCAGCCAAAATTGCTGGATCGATTGGAATTCTGCCGAGCTGTGTTTTTTAAACGACTTTTGGACATAGGGTTATAAATGTTTGTCCGATTTGTGAGGCCTCTCTTAGCCATCATACTTGTAATTTGTATATGGGAAATTTGGTCCCCACGTATACAACGTGTCACGTATTTCCCTGTTGGAAAATATTCATGAAGTAACCACGTAACCATTTCACTATTCAGAAACACAAAATGAATGCAAAGGTCATGTCTCCCGGTAAGAATATTGTACTGAGTGGTGTATGAGAGTAGCAACATGGCGGAACATGCGGCTTCAATGAACGCACCTCATCTGATACCTAGGATGACCAACATTATTGTTTAGATGATACAAGGCTATAGTGGCAACACAGTCCGATATAGCAACAAATGTTAAACTACAACGCATGCGCAGGGGGGGGGGGGTCGCCCTGCAGTATGCGACAGTAAGACAGCGACAATGACAGTAACACAGTGTCAGCTTGGGACGTTTATTTATGGTGTAAACTGAGAAAACAATGGGTCTTCAGTTGACGGTTAGTGTTTGCAAATGTCCTCGGTTTAAAAAAACGTGTACAAATCAAATGGGAGATGCCTATAACAACAAAGGGAACAATGTGGGTACCTGTTGATGGTGTAAACCGAGGACTTATAACAATAGAGAACAATGGGTCCTCAGTTGGTGGTTACTGTTTGCAAATGTCCTCGGTTTAAAAAAACGTGTACAAATCAAATGGGAAATGCCTAAAAAAAAGTAGTTATGTCCAGCAACAATAGAGGAAACAATAGAGGAGAAACAATAAGAGGTCCTCATTATACACTGTAAACAAACATTATGTATGTACACGTGTTCACATACAAACGTTGTCAATATTGGTCTATTTTCTGTGGTATTTTAAGGGCGCTTATGAACAAGACTGGTAGGCCTTGATAGAGTTAATTCCTTTGTGGCCCATAATAACTTTTATCAATTACAATTTGACCCTCGGTTAAAAAAAGGTTGGCCACCCCTGCTATATACGGTCATTATAAATATATTTATGCAGAGCCGTATACATAGATAATCTTTAAACAAACAAAATCACCTTTTTGGGTATACAATGCATTGCAATGTGTGCGTGTTGGTTATTTGATATTCAGACAGCCCATATTATGTCCGACTATATTTCTGTCCGTAAAATCAGATCAGACACATGCCTAGGTAGTTTAACCATTATAATAGAACCATGTTGATTCATGGAAGGTTCGTTGTTCCAACGGGTCAATTTGTCTAACTACCTATAGACCATGTGACTTGTTTGCACTTTGTGTGACCTTAAGAGTACCAGGGTGATTTCCCGCCGGGCAAAAGTGTGTGTATTTGTATGCAGAGTTTGTACATTTTGTACTTCTCCATATAACAACAATTTTTTTTAAAATTTTTCAGATGAATAAGAGTTGCTGTGGAATCATTGAATTTCCATCTTGTTGTATGTACCATAAATATCTGAAAAATTTCAGTTTTGTCGGACCAAATTGACGGGCTTTGAGAAGATCGAATGGGATGCCCTTTAACTAGAATCCCGTGGTAATACATTGAAGATTCCTTTTCGATCTGTCGGAACATCCATCCTTGTTGGTTCGTATGTAGGTAAACTTATAGTCAATATTTATGAGTCCTTGTAGACATTATTGATGTACCGACAAAATCACACATTTACCGACAGACACCTTGGGGGTGCGACCGCCCACCTGCCTTTTCCTCTCCTTTTTGGCAAAGTTACCGGGGTACTGCACACCGGTAATGTTGACAAGGTCCCAGCTGTGTTATAAAGCGGGCCAACGCAGCTCGAAAACACGTCACATCGTACACATCGCTCAAGGACAGTCAGTCTGACAGTTAACCACCGTCAAGACACGCTTCCTGTATGTAGCCCCTTACCGATGACTCACGGGGAAGGTTAGAGAGGAAACATCGCACTTTAAAGTTAAGAGAACACCAGGGCAGAATGTCAAGGGGCCGGTAGATTTTTGACAACTGGCCAGCACGGTGGGACAATAATTAATCATTATAATTTTGTAGATATGCCTAAGTAGTGGCTGTCTCGGACATTGTCAGGGCCTATCCATATCTAGTATAATCTCAAATTTAATATGGCTGTAACGGGGGTAGATGTAAACTATATTATCCCGATTGGGAGATACTTTTTACCCTGATTGAAACCCTATTCTCCCAAATGGAGGTACAACAACACCTGCATTTAGTAGGGCTCGAGTGGCAATGTGAACTCAAGTATACTGTCTTGATTAGAACCCTATTATCACAGCTTAATCGGGAAAACTCTTAGAAGACAATAACACCTTCTGCAATGAAATTCATCACCCCAGTGCATGGAGGATTATGGTTTCGCCCCCAAAAAAATTGGCCCAAAACATTCATGAGGGTCATTTGCCACTAGTGTTGGGAGGGCAGCATGGAGGGTGATGGGGAGGGCCGGGCACGTGTGTCGTGCGAAGACAAAGTGCAAAGCCACGACTTGGGGCCATGCCCTCCTAACAACAAAAGAAACGTCACCCCTAAAAATATTTATTATTTTCATTTTATAATTAATATAATTTGTTTAATGAAGAATATTACGAGTATGGAGTGTAACACGAACACAATGTGGCAAATTTGGTTGACCTCAAAATTCGTCATGCATGACGTCTGAGGACACATAAGCATGGACTTTCTGCAGCAGCATAACATCCCAGTGCTACCCTGGCCGGCCAATTCACAGGACCTCAATCCAATTGAGCACGTATGGGACTTCATCGGGAGGGTTGTGTCTGATGCTTCAGCCATTGACAATCATCAGCAGCTCAGGGCTGCTGTTCACCAGGCCTGAAGAGAAATAACCCCACAGTATACATCAGAAATCTCGTACAGTCAATGAGACGTCGAATGCAGGCCTGTATTGATTCCAGGGGCGGCCACACACGTTATTGAAAGTCCAAGTGATTTATTACCTGAACTTGTGATTTTTCCCTCCCTGTGTCACTGACCCATGATAATGACCCTGAAACTCAAAAGACACATTTATGGCATGAAATCAATCTGTCATACACGAAAACATAAAAAAATGTATATTTATTATGTTTAATAATAAAATTACTTAACACAATTTAGGGGGTGACGTTTCTTTTGCTGTTATGTATAGTATCCCAGAAAATGTTGGATTATAGATGCTTTGGGATCCATTCAGTTCACTATCTATAGTAACTGATTGATGTTGTTTTATTTAATCCATTCATTGTATATTTGACGATATTAAAGGAAAAATATACTTAGGGTACATTTTTAGGACTAAATGGGCCATCATAACATTATAGAAAATAACATTTCAAATGATTTACAGTTTTTGGATACAAGGCAGCGTTCTTCCTCATAGCAGAAAGATCACCACCAACAACCTTCATTTTGAATTTCCAGTCCTATTACCTCACCTATAAAGGATGTATCGCTCGTGTTTCACCGGCAGTTTTCGAATGTTTTTGTTTTCATTGGAACATTGATAATTTCCTTCTATAGAAAGAAAATATAGCCTCCTTTGAAATGATACATTTCACAAAATACTTGTCAGAATTTTGTCTAAACGATAAAAAAAAACAAGTGTCAAAATTTGAAACGATACGATAAGCCCTATTTATTATATTGATTTTAATCTCGAGACCAAAAACCCCCCCACATTTTAAGCAGGGGCTTTCCATGAAGAATTAAGGAGTAGTTAAAACAAACTGTTATGCCCCTTTGAAGACGGGTACTTTATTTTGGCGGAAAGATGAATCACCAATCGAAAGAAACTTCATGTTAACTATCAAGTTCACTAAAAAAAACTATGTTTATCGGGCAGAACGATTTGCCAAAATGGCTCGATTGGTCTGTTTTTAAGTTCATCTTTCCCCTGGTAATTAAGTCTTTTTGAAACTTTTATCTTTGACTTTTTAACTATTGTTTATTGCCCCCAAATTGTCACCTTGCCTCCTCCCCCTCCCCTCACAAAGAAAAGGTTTGGGGCTGGTGTTGCCACTGGCTCTTTTTACTCTCAAAAACGTGTAATTTTGAAATATCTTTGGATCGATCCCCTAAAAACAGTTTTGTAATGGCCTAACGGATCTTAACTCCCACAACTCCATCCGTTGTGGACTGAGTCTGCTATCCACGAAACCACATGTGGCGTGCATATCAAACGGCAAAGATTCTCTGAATCATTGTTCCACGTATTTTAAACACATGTTCAAACAAAACATTAAACTTCACATCTATGAGAAGGTAGGCGAGTAAGAATAGTTCCACAAAGGTGACGCATTGAATCGTCAAAACCGGATGGGATAAACATATTTTTCTTGAAACCTGAAGTTCATGGACAGCTGTGTTAACGAAGTGAATCCTGAAACTACATGCAGGATGGATATGATGGATATTTATGTTAGTCCTGACGAAGACTTCGAAAGCAACACTGCGCCGACAAAAGATGAAGACAGATGCCATCCCCATAAAGTGGTAAGTTGAAACTCTTTCTAGGCCTAGATGCGGAGATGTAAAAGATAAAACCAGCGCACACGTTGATCATCCATAATTTGTAAAAAATCACGAGAAACAGAAACCAACCTATGGAAGTTTCAGCTTAATTCGCTGTGTCTGTGTCATTTAGCACTCAGATTGTTCGTTTTCATTCAAACCACGGTGGATCGTCATTTTCACATTTGAATACATTGCACATTTTTTACTAATGATCGTCTTATGAAGTCGAAATTCACTTGGAAATGGTCTGATTCTTTTTTTAAAAACCAAAATGGTAGCACGCATCAGACAGACATATAGGTCTAATTCAAGGGATATTTTACGTCTTCTTCAGATTAATTCACATTATTTATATATGTATAGGCCTATGTTTTATGTTTATCTAAGTTTTATGTTTATCTAAACCAAGGCCCTATGTAAATTATATGTAAACACAGAGATAGGATATGGTGAAACTGTGATCGTTAAGCAACTGGTGTCCAGTTCCTTTTAAAGTAGGCACTTTCATGACGTCATACAATTCGTTGACCAGCCACGTAAACGCACACACAGTGCTGACCCAAAAAGTAATGACTTTAAAAAAAAAAATCATAACTACAAAAATAAAGCATGAATAATTCTGATCTTTCGTAATCGGCATCAACAATATATATTCTCTATATATCCGAAAAATCTCCGCAAACAGATAAATACTTTTCGAGATATCCCTTAAAATCCGACGCAGTTGGGGCCGTGGAATCGCCGCTTGTGAGAAAAATCTGCTCGGTCGACCGCGGCACGGCGTTTTTTACTGATCGCTCAGTAATGATCGGAGGGACCCTCGGATTTTTTGGCAAATCCGGAAGCCCCCTTGGGACCACGTGATGCCCTTTCGGGTTTTTCCGGATGAATGGAAGTTTATAGTAAATCTCCGTGAGTTGCATATAAATCGGTTAAGCCGTTACGAAATGGTGCAGTTTTTAAGATTTTGATCAAAACATTCCACTTGAAGTTTGCCGAGTTTGGGTGGGCAACTTAGTAAGTATTAAGATTAAACACTTTTCTTTTAAATAAACAACATTTCAGTTGATTTTGCTTTAAAACGGCCCCCGGAAATCACTTTTTTCAAGACGCCTTTTCACTGATTTAAGAGTGCTACATGTACGGCGTGGGTTTTACATAGACTGGTTCCCATTTATCGTGGTGCATGTATTGCGCTGCGAAGCGCATAGGAACGCGACCAAACTGCGAAACTCCGCTTTATGTGATGACAATTTCAATTACATTTACAATATTTTTATCTGTAAATCTTTTTAAATGACAGAAACAAGCATTCTGATGTGTATTTATATATTTCAAGTATTTTAATTTGGTTTAAATACGCTCCATAAATCAAGGTGGTCCTCTGAAAATGATCGGACAAAAACTTTCTGAATCTATTTCGTGAAAACCTTAAGCCATGCTTTTAAATAGGAATATTAATTTTACTTTTTGGTTGGTTTCATACTCATAGTTTTTTTCAGATCTTTATGAGGGATTTAAAGATGACTGTTTATTGATTACTTTTCAGTTATTTAATTTAATGTTTTTAGGAGTTTGGTGCATAATTTTAGTTTTTTTTTTAATTGTGTTTAAATTAAAATAATTGTTTAAATTAAAATAAACCCCATTTTGGTATGAATGATGTTAAGAAAATAACATTATTCCTCAGATTCAATGGGCTCACGCCCACAGCGGAAGCTATGTGCATTTTTGTTTTAATTGTTTAAATGCAATATTACATTTTTTGTGGTTTGTTTTTAAGGGATTGCTAACCCATGTATGGATTATGGAGTCAAGTCCATCTTCTGCCTTGCTGTCAGATTCAGATGAAGCACAGGGACCAGACTATATTTCCTTCCAGCCTCGGTTTCGTAACATTGCTTTGAATAGTAAGACAGTATAAATATGGCTGCAACATGATAATCATAAAAAATATTGAATCCTCAACAAAGTAGAACACTAAGCTACTTCATTTTGTTCATGATTGTCTCATATTGATCTTTTCTGTTTAAGTGAATCTTTCAATGTCTGTACATGAATTTAATTAACTTATTTAATTAATGAAGTAATTAATTAAGACAGACCATTAATCTACATTATTTTTGCTTGGTTAAATTAAAATATTAACATGTAATAATAAAAAATATTCCAGGTGTACTATGCAGCTCTTTTAAATTTAGGAAACAAATATCTCAAGAACTGTAATGAGGTATGCCTGTAATTAATATGCAAATAAGTGTAATCTAATTATGAAAATTCATATGATTGTGCTAGGAAATATTGAATCTTGGCCAATTGGTCGTATTATTGTTTCATTGCCAGTGCAAAAATAATATAACCATAATGCACAGATAATGCTTCAAAATCCTTGATAATTCAACTAATTAATTATGCAAATTAGAACGGCATCATAAATCTTTAGAACTGAAAACAAAAATATCTTTGTGAATGGTCTAGGGGTGATTTGACATTACAAAATCATTCAAGGAACACTTACAACTATTTAAAACCATTAAAAAGATGTCATATTTGCTAATTTATTAATTAATTATGCAAATTAGGGTTAAAACTTGGTTAGAAAAATTTCAATTTTTTTAAATAATATGTACAATGTGTTAACTATGAGTGTGCCGAAAATAAAAGAATTCGAATAAACCATTACAGAGATATGGTAGAAAATGTTGTAATTGTGGCTAATTCCTGGTGCCGCTTTGTTTATAAGAAAAACAAAAGAATTACCCTTAACATTTGGTCAAATTTTCGTGACATTTTTCATCATTCAAACTCTTATAACTTAACAAGTAGGTGGCCGATTTAAATAAGAAAAAAAGTTCCTAAATGTTTAAGTCATGCCCTTCAATATAAGTTATAGTTCAATATAAGTTACCTACGAAGGATAAAGACCGAGGGCGTGGCCGCGGTCGATAAAGGACTGCTTTATAGGCCAAAGGCAAGGATCTTTATTGCCCGCGGCCACGACCCTGAAGTCTTTATCCCAAGGAAAAGACGCCCAAGAGTTAATCTTTTATTCCCATTCATAACTGCCCATCTTGATTTCGTTTACAAAATTTTAATATCCAGTGCCATTTGTATTGAAAAAGCCAGAAAGAATCGGACAAATCCAACGTTTTGAGAACGGATGATATTCCAACTTGGCCCGTGAGTCCACGTGATGCGAACACAAATTTATATACAATCTGATTGGTTCATTCCCGCGTGGCGCATAGTTGCATACTTGGTCCATCCTCGCATACTTGCTGGTTGGTTATTATGGCCGGTAATGCATATAGGCAGCCAGTCTGCACCGGACTTTAATACAATATTTCCCGCGTGATGACGTTTCGTCCAATCAGATTGTCTTAACTGTCTTTTACATTTATGTATTTAATTTATTAATAATAATTTTTTTAATGTTTTAATGTTTAAATGATATTTAAACTTTGCCCCAAATGGAGCCTAACTCTACATCTCCCCAGTCCCGAATTACGCTTATTTGTCTCCAACAAGATCTATCAAATAATTTATGGTAAAGAACTTCTCACAGGTCACCGATAGGGGCGCCATGCAGCCATACCTGTTTTTTCTTTTTTCTTTTTTCTTTTTCCTTTATTTTATTTTATTTTATTAATTTTTTTAACCTAGAGTCAAATAACATTATTTTCGCTGATCTTGGGCCGCTTGTCAGGAAACTTGCTACTGATGATTTATTTATTTATTACATTTATTTACCCAGGGTACACCCAAACAGTTAGAGACTGATTTCCAGTGGGCTTTTTAATAAATCGTAGTCCAGTGTTTATGTTATGTAGTTCTGTTTCTTTTCTTTCCATACAATTAAAACACATGGAAATGCACCTGAAAATAAGGTAACGCAAAATAAAGCAATTATACAACATCACTTAAAATATTAAATTATAGGTACAAAGAAAATGATATGTATATTTATGCAATGTTTAAAAAAATACAAATTCAAGCCAATACATTAATACGAGAATGGCGAAAATCCCGCGAAAACCCAAGTTTTTTGGAGTGGGGGAACGCAGGGAAATTCCCATCCGGCTCCGGTCCAAATGTTCATGGCAACCAAGTTTGTCAACTTATACTGGCAGAAAACATCACTGAATGAACGTTTGACGAAGTTCAGATTTTAATGAAATTAGAGAATTCATGACGGTGTAGTGAATATACCATCTGAACTGACGCCATAATTAGTACTTCAAAAGCCCTTTTCACACGACCAAAAAAAACCATATATTCCTTGAGACGAATTTTACGAGCGAGGATTGTTTATCTTATCATCCCACGAGTGACTGCTTTCACAAGCTTTCACACGACACCAAGTAAAAAACCAACATTCTATGAGAGTACACACATTAATATCGTTGGTCATGCACTATCCGATATGTTCATTTAAATTTGCCACACACAAATCTGTGACGACAAAAGATGTTGTTAACGTAAAAACCAATTATATCATAACTCTAATGCCCCTGTCCCACTTAGGCGATTTTTTAGGCGACTACAGGCGACCAGGCTGTCGCCACATGGTCGCTGGGGTGTCGCCTGTATGGTCGGGAGTAGTCTCCTCAGTCGCCCAAAGAGTCGTAGCCTCTTTCTGGTCGCCGCGGGATTTTCAAAATGTTCAAAACTTTTCGGCGACAGTGGGTTTGACGCCAATGAGCGTAGCTTGACTTCTACTGACGTATAGGTGTTGTCGTAGGTTGTCGCCGGTGCTGACCTCGGTGAATTCCATTGTCGACTACTACGTCAATCTACGTCAACCGGCGACAGGTACTGGCGTCAAGAGAAGTCAAGTGAATTCTCTTCATTTGTCTTCAGTTGTCTTCAGTTGTCGCCGACAGGGTCGTAGCTTGTCGTAGCTTGTTGCGGGTGGACGTAGGTTGACTTCGGTTGTCGTAGGTTGTCGCCTGTGTGGTCGTAGGTTGTCGTAGGTGTGGTCGTAGGTTGTCGTATGTGTGGTCGTAGGTGGTCGTCCTTAGTCGCGACGATTGAGTCGCCGGTTGTTGGTAGCTTGCCGTAGCTTGACGTCGACTAGGTGGTAGGTTGTTGTAGCTTGTCGTAGACATTGTCGTAGGGGGGGGGGGGTCCAGTCGCCGGTTTTTCGACGAACTGCTACGACTATGACGGTTGCCGGCAGTCGCCTAAAAAGTCGCCCAAGTGGGACAGGCCCTTAATTCTGTAAAAGAACTGACCTTACATTTCAGAGTAACGATAGCATCGAAAACATGAGTTAAAATACACGACAACTGTTTGAAGTACGAGTAGAAAAATGAAGAGCGATCATGATGGACCTCACAAATTAATCTGTGCCTAATTCTGTAAAAGAACTGACCTTAACAGCATTATGTGTGCTGATATCTAGGCTACTAATAACGAAAATATGAGTGAAAACATATGACAATTGTTTGAGATACATCGAAAAATGTAGAGCGATCGTGAAGGACCGTTGTTGTGCATATTGATATACCACGTGCGTTATCATCTCGGTCGCCCACCACTAGTTGTACAGTACATACAGTGCATGGGTGCAGTGCATGCAGTCAATCGCGCACGATGGGTCTTCACGCATGCGCAGTACGACCGCTTTCGCACAGGACGTTGGTCAATAAACAACGGGACATTTCACACGAGGAGTGTACTAGGTTCCTTGAGAAAAATTCCGCTAGCGTAAGATTTTGTCGTAGGTCGGGACATCCGACAAAATATCTCAATGTTTGAGAAAATTTCGCAAGGAATGTAGGACATCTCAAACATTGGTGTCCTTTCACACGAAGCTCATTTTGTAATATTTCTCAAACATTGAGAAAATTTCTCAAGGGATGTTGGCTTTTTTCGTCGTGTGAAAAGGGCTAAAGACGCTATAACCAACCAGGATTCTGGGGGAATTTGGTCAAAACACCAAGAATAGTGTATTTTCAATCTCAACATTTACTCATTCTAAACAGCCACAATGTAACTATATATTTGTATATTGCGTAAGAGCGATTTGAAGCTTTGCATGGTAGAAAGTACACTATGTAAACATTAATCTTTTAGGTGTTGGTTCTAAGAACAACCGGTTGTAAGAAACTCAACGTTTTCGATCAGTATACTTTCTGATCATCGGCTCTGAGAGTCTCAGAGCTAGATGATCAGAGAATACTGTAGGATGAGTTTCTTACAACCGGTAGTTCTAAGAACCAATAATTATTACAACTCTATACATGGTGATACCGCAAACCTTCAAACGATTGTGGCCATATCCCGTAATTAATTGGGATATTAATTTCCCCTAAAATCGTGGTCCCCCCCCCCCCCGCCACAAGTGCCCCTAAATCAAATCAAATTTATTCGGATGTACACTTTCATGACAGTGGCACTCATCATACATCGATGGTGCATCCAATATAAACATAGTAAAATAGTTAAAAGCGAAAACAATTAAGAGCGAAACTAAAATCATAAAGGTTATTCATCATGGTTATAAACAGTATTAATTAATTATAAACCAATCCTATGTCACCCGATGAAGCTAATGAGACAATGAAAGGGGCGTGTATTATTATGTATTGTCAACTGTCAGTCTTGTCGGTACGCACCACGCATCGCTCCTATCCCCCACCAGCCACGCCGCGTGACACAGGATACGTCTATCACTATCACAATGTACATGTATGTATAATGGAAATTAAGTTAAGATCATGTGTTCTCGAGAGTCAACGGTGTAGTTTACTACTAGCCCACAACTGGGGTCTAGTTTTCAATTTGTGTACATTATACAATCACATTGAAACCCCATTAATTCTTACATATTGCATGTTTTTTTTTTTTTACATTTACTTTAATATTAGGAAGTGTTAGTACCAAAGTAAAGTTGATCAATAATAGTGAACAAGGTAAAAATTATAATGTTAGTAAACAATATGGACTCTAATTACAATTAATATGCGCGATCACAGTGAAACCCCTTATTATGATTGGTTAGGCCTATCATGATTTTTATACATTAATATTGGAAGTGGTAAAGCAAAGATGATAACAATATAGTGAACAAAGTACACATATAACCAGGTACTCAATTTTGGACTCTGATTACTATTTATGTACAATGTGTACATGTGTACAATCTCAGTGAAACCCCTTATTATAAATGGTTATATACATGTAGCATGGTTTTTATGCATTATACATTATTATACATCATTAAATTCCAAAGCCGGTAAAGTTGTGCATAATTTAATAGTAATCAAAGTAAACACAACTACATGTAGTAATAATTCCAACATTGTTTTTAAAAACGGCGTTATGTATTATTAATGATTCGTTTACGTTCCTCCCATAGGTTATTAAGCAATCTCTTACAACTTTGATCAAAAATAAAACTAAGGTTTTCATCCAGTTCAAATAGGTTCCCCAGCATCATATATAATTTGACATCATTGTTATTAGCTATGAATGTTTCCCAAAGTACATTAAGATTATTGCTAATTAGATTATTCTCCAGTGATATATATTCCTTGGCGCGAATTTGCTGGAGTGCTGTGCATTCGAATAAGAAATGAATGATGTTTTCTTCTTGGTTTCTGTCACATAATTTACATATGCCATCATTTGACGCTGACCAGGATCTTATATACCTTTCAAGTTGCAGGGTATTAGTTCGCGCTCTTAGTTTCAAAGAGACCCCTGTGAAATTTGAGTTTTCCAGGAGGTATTTTTCTTGTTTAATGTTGTCCTTTAATGTCAGGTATATTTCTAATGATGATTTGGTTTGTGCCTTTGTGAGCCAGTCCTCTAAGTCAAGGTTTTTGTTAATTTCCCTGTAATCATTCACCCATCTTGGGGAGTTTGAGGGAGCATTGCTAAATATGTGATCGAGACCACATCGTGTTAGACAGTTCTGTGTGTGATTGAACCATTTCCATTTGATATTATTGTTACTTTGAAAAATATGGTAAGTTGCGTTAAATAACAGTTTTGGCCATCTCTCGTTATTCATTAGATGAAGACGATTAAAATAATCCATTCTAAATTTATCCTGAGTTGACGTCAGAGGATACCAGCCCAGTTCGGCGTACATCGCTTCCCTAGTCATGTTCCGTGGTGCTTTCAAAATGTTTCTCGCCATCAGTACTTGCAAGTTTTCAATTTTATTATTATCTGTAGCACTATTTGGTACCCAAACCGAACATGCATAGTTTATGGTTGGCATACCAATAGACTTCCATAATATGTCCCCGTAGTAAATTCTTCTGAAGTTATCTTGCCCATCGGTTATGGATCTGATATATGCAATTATTCTATTTCCTTTATGTATGACATTATCGATATGTTTGTGGTCTGAATTGTTGTTATTAATTTCAACGCCCAAATATCTGTATTGACTAACCTCGGAAATACGCTTAGAACCCAGTAACCATCTAGTATTACTTATTCCACGTTGGCCTACTACAACCACATTAGATTTATCATGGTTAAAACTCAGTTTCCATTTATTTGAAAATGATGCTGCTATGTTTAGCATTGTTTGTAAGTCTTTATTGTTGTCTGCAATAAGAATCACATCATCGGCCCAGAACAAGCACCCTGTTTGTACATTACAAATTCGCACCCCAACTGCAGATTCTTTGATCATTTTGGCAAATTCATTTATAAAAATACAAAATAGAACAAACCCTAGTTAAGCTGCTGGTCGACTAAAGTCAGTTCTGAACCGGTGCCGTGGTGGACAAAACAAACAGCGCACTGCGGAAAACGGATATACGACGCGGGCATTATTTGTGGATCTGCAACTAAACATAAACATTAACGTGGCCAACATCGTCATCTTGAGGAAAAAGGTCACCGTTGATTCAAAAAGAATTCAAACGTGACCTTCTTTTGGAAATGCACGCCTTGCTGGCTGGAACACTAAGCTGTCATTCAGCTTAACACGGATGTCAAGCATTAAGGCCTCGACAATGGCCAACACACTTGGCAAGTCATTATGCGTCAGTGCGTGTCCCAACTGTTGTCATCGAGAGGAAGCTGGTAACCATTTTCACGTTAAAAGTACATACGAGTCACAACTAGCTGGATACCATGTGGAAAGAGATGACCGTTTTAGTGATGAATGCCGGGAAGCTTTGGTGACAATTTCAAAGCTCAGCTGTCTTTTTTGATTAACTTTATTACTGCAGCATATTAAACGACCAGTGATACGTTCTATCATTGAAACGCCATTTGTTTAGTAGATAAGATTGGGTTCGGTTTGCACGTAGAATACACTTCGCCGTCATCAAAACTATGAGAAAAACGACCTTTTTTCATGTGACACGGATTTATTTATAATTAATGATAAAACAGCCGTCTGTTTCCACAAGTTTGTACACCCAAAATTTTGTGAAAAATAACAAATAAATACAAAAAACTGCTGAGAAGTTTGGTTGATGTCATTTTGGAATGTGATAAACCAGATGTTATGGATTGTCATCAGATATGGAGGAATGCTACATGAACTTCTCAAAAATGTCAAAAGTAAGTGTTTTTGTTTTACTTAATAACATAACGACGTCTTGTTTTTCTCACCTTCCCTTGTCAATCCCGTGCATTCATGTAATATTGGGTGGTTTCAAATTCCTTTGCTATTTTTATGTTCTTTCATTCTCATGGTCATGATAATCCTTATCATCATCGATGTCATTGCCATCGTATTTTCATCATCGTCACCACTGTCATCGTCGTCATAATCACCATCATCCTAATTATCATCATCATCAATGCCATCGTCGTCAACATCATTATCGTCACCATGGGTTCTATCTTTCTGTTTTAATTTCGTGAAATCTCGTGTTTCATTTCCTCGCTTTACGTTGTCTGCACTCATCCTGTATACATCGTCCCCACTATCCATTCTTTCAACCGACATCCCCTTCTCCAATTATTCCTTACCGTGCCAACCGTACGCCTCATCACACTTCATCCTCCTTCCTCATATTCACCCCTCACCCTTTCGTCTTCACCCCTCACCCCTGTCGACGTCTCCTCGCATGTCTTGCCTCGCTGCGTGCCCACCCCACGCCGTTCCCTTGTGTCAGGTATGGCTGAAATGCAAGGCCAAGGCTGAGAAAGCTTCCAACAACGTCAGACCAGTGGTAGTTAAGGAGGAGCAAACCAGAGATCAACGTGACAACGACGAAGCACTGCAGAAAGCAGTAGGTATAACAACGGTATTATTGCAAAAGGGTTGAAGGACACAGAAGTGTAAAACCTCAAACCATTGTGAACTAAGATGGGGTGGGGAGTTGAAGCCAGTCGACCAAAACGGCGTTGGAGGTCAACCCAAGGGCCTGGAAGCTTTAAAGTATCAGACGCTCTGTGATGCAATTTTTGGCATTTTTAAAACGTAAAATCATGAAGAAATACAGAGTGTTCTAAGACGAAACAAGTCTTCTGTTTCTGGTCTCCGAGTGCGTCACCTGAGACCCGCGCGTCGGCACTTTTAGTTTTCTTTTTCTTTTTTGTTGTTGCTATGAAACGATCTCCAATTGCGGCAAATATTGCTGGATCGATTAGAATTCTGCCGCGCTGTGTTGCAGACGACTTTTTCGTTTAGGGGTATAAACGTTTGCCGCGTATTCATGTATCACGTATTTCACTGCTTGGCAAAAATGAAGAAGAAGAAGAAAAAAAGATTTTGAAGTCGACCTATGACCAGAAGCCGGACACTTTTTGGCCTTAAAGGTAAAGTATATTGGAAATTCAAATACAACCAGATGGTTGAACTTGGAAATGTAATGCGACAGTTACTTCAATGTGTCACGTGTAAAGGTGATGATGTTTAAATATGTTGTCAATTTAAAGAAAAGTGAAACAATTTCCGGTTCGAATAATTAAAGAAAGTGTACTTTGTTACATTTCACAATGGTTTATATATACTACTCAAAACAATTTAGGGAACACCGGATTTTTAACATCAAATAGGTTTGAAATGTTCCACGAACCGGGATTTTCATTTGCAACCCCCTCTCTCTTTCAGTAGTCATGTCACGAAATGTGTAATCACTACATGCATCCTTTATCATCTGTTTCATTGTGCAGTTGTTTCTCATCAATTCTGTGAAACATTGTGTTTATCTGAAATAAATGATCTTGCTTTAACTGAGATTATTCCGGTGTTCCCTAAATTGTTTTGAGTAGTATATAAAACGCATACAATAAGGTAATTGTTTGTTATTGTATATCTTGATTCAAAGAATCCAGTAAACCAATTGTGTACATTTCCGTTAAACGGGTGTCATCACAACTGTATAAATAAACCAAATAATAAACTCGAATCTCATTTTGGTAATTATTCACTATCAAAAGCGAACGTCACCATCTTCACTTATCTATCAATTTCTCCCATTTATACAGCCAATAATGCTAAACCAAGATACTGAACCGGATAAAGAACCCGATAAAGGTCAAAGAAAGCATAACAACGACATCATAATGACGTCAGCAAATGAGTCATATGAGCAGACTAAGGTGAATATGCACGCTGCCACAGTGGAGCATCTGGATCTGACGGACAGGGACCCTACAGATATGAATAAACACGTGAGGGTAAGTTTTGGGTGAGGATGCGGTATCCCCATGGAATTGTCTCATTGAATTGTATAAAATGTCCTGAGAAGAACTGGTGGTTTAGCAGCATCGATGTTTCGATCACTGTGCTGCGATTGTCATCAGGAATACGCCGGACTCTGGGACTGTTCTTTTGAGTGACGAGATCCCACTTCAATTGATCTTCGTGTACTCCAAGTGTCACACCGACTCCATGTACTGTAGATCTACACAAAGTCGGTGTGACTGTGAACCAGTGGAAATGGCAACGTTAGATATTTCAGCGTTGAAACAACGTTAGATCAACGTTGAATAAATGAGAAATAAACTCGTTTGGTACAAATTGAATCCACGTAGAATAGGCCCGATATGGTTTTGCGCTTCTTCCAACGCTTCTTATTTCCTAAAATAAGTGTTCATTGTTGATTTACCAGGTAATGTTTGAGGAAGTATTGGCCGAGCCCGACGGAATGCACAGTTTCAACGGAGTGTGGCGTGTTAGCTTCGTCACTTTCACCTCGGTCAAGTTCTGGTGTTACCGTATCTGTTCTCTCCTGTGCGGTATTCCTTTCGCCATTTGCTGGGGTTAGTCTAGCCTTTTAGTCAAGGCGCACGCGGCAACCCGGAATGCCACGCCCGAAAAAAAAAAGACTACGCAATATTGAGTGGCAAAGCCTAGCCTGAAGATCTGACGTCACGCTTTGAGGCTCGTGAATTACGCCAGATACCGGCCGTGCGCGTGCGGCCGCCATGTTTTTTACCCAGAGATTCAACCTTGACCTTGCGCGCGATGATGGGCGTCCACGGCCGGCCACGCACAATTAATCTCCAGCCATGTTTGGATCATCAGAAGTATGTGTGTGTGTGCGCGCGCGTAGTAGAGTTACAATCGCACACGCTAGCCTCGAAGCATAATGCGTGCGTGACGGTAGATCATCTTTTGCACAACTTATCCAATGAAATCCCTTGAATGGTACGGCCGGAGCCTGTCTGTATCCTTGATAGGATACAGACAGGGGACCAGTCTAGGCGAAGAGAAATGTTAATGTATAATGCATTAGGTAACTGTTTTGTTAGTATTGCCTATTTAAATATAGACGAACCCAATGTTGTCCAAACATACATAAATTAGTCATATTGCTACGGACTGTTGAAGGCACATGCGTGTGTGGTACCGGTCTCGGGCGTAGTGTTCTGGGTTGCTGCGTGCACATTGTTTTAAGGATAGTTTATGAGTCAAAGAACGGGGGAAAACATAATAAATAATATTAAAAACAAATCAAGAAACGCGCAAGGCGAGATGAAATATAAATATTAAAATGAAGGTATCGTAAATTAATTTCTGTGGACACCGAAATCACTGAGAATACACAGTGTTCAGTACACAGTCGGTGAAGGGCGAAATACTTTTTTTGGGGAAATATCTCCAACATAAGAATTCCATCAAACAATGAGTTCATTGAAATTGTTTCTCCGATGTCTCTTTTTAAAGAGAGCGGTGTTTTAGTAGTCTGTGGTATTTCACATTGGTCCTTGATTTCACTTCATGTGAATAAAAGTAGGCTATACATTAAACAAAATAATGACTGACCTGTGAAATTTTCAGATTATTAGGGTGTTCATGAGAAGTCATGTAAACAATTGAAAATGAATATTCCCAAGTTTCGACCAAATATCGGAATCGATTGACGTGAGAGTTTCACAGATTAGTGTCTTTGCATTTTATCGATCCTTTTGAAGTATGATTGCACATAGTTTTCATGAATACTCTATAAAAGGGCCTCTAATAACCAAAGTAACGTTCTACATTCCTGACAGGTGTGTACTTTGCCTGCCTGACGTTCTTGCATATCTGGTACGTCGTGCCCTGCATAAAGTCGTGTCTCGTGGTGCTCCACTGGGCCAGCAAAATGTGGACAATATGCATCCGAACGTTTTGCGATCCGTGCTTCGAGTCCATCGGCAAGATCTGCAGTAACATTTACGTGACGAACTACCGGCAGTGAACGAAGCATAGGCACAGCCTGCAGTCAATACCTACATAATAGTTAGATTGAACATCTGACGTCACGCAACGAAGGGACGCCAGATACCAACCAGCATCTGCGTTTTCGTATTAACTTTCAACAACTTTTAACTTTGAACGTTGGTACCATGCGCAACTATGCATTCCGCGGGTATGCATACATCTACCCACGTACCAGCTACGCGCCTGTGATACATATAAACCCCATGGGGCCAGCGGCGTAGCCAGTACTTTTTCAGCGGGGCACAGGGTGTATTGCTTTTCAGTGGGCGGGGGGGGGGGGCAGGGGTATGGGTTTTCCCTTTTATTTTTATGTTATTTTTTGGGGCACTATCGGGATTTTTCGTGGGGGCACCTGTGGGAACTGGAAATTTGTGGGGGGCACATTCCCCCCAGGCCCCCCGTAGCTACGCCGCTGATAGGGCCTACTCCAAACCAATGAAATCCAGCAAGTCTCAAGCCAGAGCCTGTTTTTTCCTAAAATAAAACGGACAGGGTTCTACTACCGTATCATCTTTGTATCATCTACCAAGAGCTGTTGAAGCTGCAATTCACTTTCTCTGAGTGTCCTTGTGTGACCGGTATCAGTGGAACGCTATGGATGTTTTGTGTACTCCCATACGGAGCTGTGCACACCTCTGCGATGTCATCAGGATGTATATAAACTGATTCCTATCATAGTGTCTGCATTACATTACAACCACTGGGCCGCCATATTACGAGTCTTAAAATGCATTATTGTAATGCTATAAGGAAGACCTCTCCATAAGCTGTGTCAAAGGTACGCGGGAGGCCGTTGCATCCGATTCGACGGTTTCAGCGTTCGATTTGAATGTAATAGTCTCACAAAAATTAATATTATATTTTGGATAAAATGGCTTGATATCTTATTCGATCGAACCTTAAGAATAATTTATGGTGTCCCATATATACAACTGCTGTAATGTTGGTAAACAATGTATAACATGTGCGGCTCTGAATATTAAGGCTACATACATTATTCCATTAAATCAATGCGCCTATCGAGCCCTATTTTGTTGTTGTTGTTGTAAAAACACATTTTGGGTGCAATGCAACTGAGGATTTGTTGAAATATGTCTAAACATCATGACAGCAGTTATTAGCATCCGGGGAGGGACGAGGGACATGTTTCCCCTTCCCCATGCAATTTACCATACTTAGTTGTGTACCCCCCACCCGTCTTTTGGCAGTGTACCCATGTGAACCCCCCTCCCCCCCCCCCCCACACACATACACTATTTCAAGACACTGGATCCGCGCCTGATTATTGGCTTCCGGGAGAGGTTGTATCTGTGAGCCTGCGTCTTGTCTCGTTTTATTAAGTTAAAAAGATTTGATAATACAGCATTGGTCTGTATGAGAGTTTACACTCTTAAAACTTAAGTGTTGAATCAACCTTTTGACTTCAGTGAGTGACAACACTTTATAAAGTTAAATTCAAGTCAAATAAAGTGTAGAATTAAGAGTCAAGTTATATGTTTAACTTTATCAATGTTACTTCAACACTTTTAAAAGTTAAATCCAACTTTATAAAGAGTTGTCACTGACCGAACTCTTTAAAATGTTGAATCAACAGTTTAGTTCTAAGAGTGCACATGAGGTGAATCCATACAACAGTGTCGCCTGGCCTTCTGTACGGTGTATAGCGCCCTCCACTGACAAGGAGTGTAATGTTAACTGTTGTTCAATATTCATAGTATCCCGCATCATGCAACAATCGTCCAAGTCCCTGATTTGGAAGCGCGATCGACTTCGAAACGAGAGGTCTTTACCCAATTGATATTTGGTTATATATAACCTGTCATATTATAAATCATACAAAATGTTGTCCACAACTACCAACGTACTCGTAGCTCGATTCGATAGTGCGCTGGTACTATCCCGTCAGACCACCGGGGTCTGGGTTCGATTACCGTCTGCGCCCAATTTAGGAACTTGGCTTTTCGCTGGAACTGGCTCCGGTAATGCTTGGGAGCTGCCTTGTTTCTCCCTTGAAGGTGCAGGGCTTTCTTGGCTAGGAATCGGGGCAGGGAAGGATATATATTGGTGAGCTGGAACGCCAGACCTGAACATTCCTATGTGGAAGCCGGTAAAGCCTATGCCTTTAAAGCGCCGGTAGGGATCAATCCTAATAAATCGCGGCTCCTGAATGCCTGGTATTCGCTGAGTAACTGTTTTGTTTAATGTTAATAATTTTAACTTTTAATGTTATTATTATTATTTCTTATGATTGGGGAGCGGGAGGTGGAGGCCTTATAGATTACCGTCTATGGTCTCCCTCCCACTGACATCCCTGTCCCAGCCCCTCCACCTGATAAATTCCTACATTTATATATAACACAACAAATTATTAGTTTGATTTTAGATTTTTTTTAATTACGCGAAAAATAAACCGTGTATCAGACCCTACCCCCACATCCCATCAGCTACGAGCACCTAATTTATATAGGCCTATAACAAATTATTGGCTATGTAAATCATCCCGTTTCAGGGGTGACAGAGCAGTGGGCAAAATGTATACAGAAACTGCCACAAAGCCGGGGTTGTCATCAATTTCAATGGGAGATCCATATTCTTGAGACGCTGTATAGACCTTTATCATGCCGCGACCATCCTTGTCGGAATCCCTGTGTAAGCAAGTACGATTATAATGCTGATTAACAATTACATGAAAAAGGGGGCCAGACCACTTATAAATTCCAGCCTCGGTTTGGTTACTATGTGTACCTGTATGGAAGAAAAAAAACACAAGATGGCTGCACCATGATAAAGGTCTATAGAGGGCAGCAGACTGACTGGTTATCAATACCGTGCGCATGCTCATAATTACGTAAACAATGGGAACAACTCGGTAAGTCTGCTGCCACCAACGTTTCAAAAGAATCACATTTATTTTTTAAAAATTAATAAACTATAAAAATCACATAGAAACACAGACGCATAAAGGGTTTGCTAATATTGGCCAGCCATAATTATGGGCTTCATAAAATGGCAAACTCGTTTGTTTTAATCCTTCTTAATTAAAAAAAAATGTAAATAATAATTATAATTATATGCAAATATTCACTGAATATTCACTGAATCTCCCGTCTCTTTATTTTATTTGTTTAGCCCATTATAAAGTTGCTACATGATCATGTGACAGGATGGACACAAAATTTTTGAAACATTTTCCACTATGAGCCCAGATTTGTTTATTTTGGCTGTTTGTGCGCTTCCCATTTGGCGACAATTCTGGTTTCGTCAATGATGGCAATAACCTGCAATGTCCAGTTTGGTATAGCCTTTGTACTCTCTACTGAGCATCTCCCAACTCTATCCTGCTGCAGTGCTGATCGTTGATGACGTAACATATCTTCACATATAAGTCACTTGCTTGAGTTCTTTCGGGTGACACCATGTAATGATCTCTTCTTGGGAAGAAGTGATGGCTCTGAGAAGAGCCGATTGGTTTGTTCTCAACGTTTCGACTCGTCTACTCTAGTCGTCATCAGGAGAAACTAGACTAGATTAGTAGAAACGTTGAGAACAAACCAACCGGCGATCTTCTCAGAGCCATCACTTCTTCCAAGAAGAGATCATTACATGGTGTCATCCTAAAGAACTCAAGTATCTATCTCCACCATTCAAAGCCTCAAATCCTACATCAAGTCACTTGGCCTTTTTACAGCTATGTTTAAGTTCGTCCGCTGCCGACTTTTGAAGATTGGTCGATCACTATTTGACAATGCGCATACTCAGTACATTAACACTCGAACCACAGCGGTTGAAAAAGCATCAACATGGCAATGGTTCCCTGCTGCGCTTTGCTAAAGTATACGACAAAACAATTCGAGACCAGCGAAGAAACCATGCCCAGAAGGCTGGTTCCAGATAGTCGAATCGAATAGTCAAATAGTCGAATCGAATACTCGAATCATCCTTGAGTAGACAGTGTAATTCAGTCCAACCGGAACCATAGTTTAATAGCAGTCGAATTTGCCCTATTTATGGCACAAATCCCAGGCTTCAGTTTACGAATTATACCGAATTTAGCCGAGTGCGGCATTGCGGAATAACATGTGGTACATCTCAAAACTATAACATGCACAGGTTGAATACGCAGAGTGATAAAAACCGGAATCCGAAAGAATCCGAGTAAAATTGGGTGCCGATAATGTGCCTTATCGGCAAGATGGTCGCCGGTGCAAACTCTCCATTACCACATGTACAAGGCTCACAAATTCCGAATTTGGCTGCCAATTGCCATTCAGGGAACCATTTATTTAGCACTTGTTCCGGCTAAAGCCAAAAAGTCTCCGGTCTCTCGTCATAGGTCGGCTTCAAAATGTTTGTTTGTTTGTTTGTTTTTGCAAAGGACGTGATACATGTAAACGCGGTTATTGGAACCACACCAAATTTCCCATACACAAAGTATGGTGGCTAAGAGAGGCCTCACAGATCGGGCAATCGTTCATACCTCGAGGTGAAAAAGTCGTTTAAAACACAACCACTGCAGAATTGCAATCGATCCAGCAATTTTAGCTGCAATTGGACATTGTTTCATAGAAAAAAAAGAAAACTAAAAATGCAGACGCGCGGGTATGAAGCGACGCGCGCCCGCGCAGAGACCAGAAGCCGGAGACTTTTGTTTGGCCTTGGCTGGATCAACGATATTCCAAAAAGAATCGTCTTCACTGTGTTTACACTTCATCATTCAAGGAGGGTCAAAGGAGGATCAAATCCCGTCTCAAGGGCGATCAAAGAGCATGTATACTCGCCGTTGATCGCTCTTTGCAATCCCTTTGCGGGATCTGTTCCTCGTTAGATCGTCCTTGTTGGATCAAACACAAATTCGTTGGAAAAGAAATGGTTTGATGATTTAGATCGGCACCTCCATTTCGTCGTTTCAAATCTGATCCAACGCGGGTTAAACGGCTGTTTCCCAAATCATGACTGAGTCCGAATCCTTCTTCGTGAAACGAAACCTCGACATAGCGCCACCTCTCGGCACCCTTGGGCATCCTTCCGTTATGACCCTCAGGCTACGATTGTTTTCGTTGAATTTCTTCACCGTGTCCGTGGTGACGTTCTGATTGTAGCTGATGTCGAGATGGCGCAGCCGCTTAGCGCAGAACCCAACGCATTCTATGGCATGGCCATCTACCTTGAAGCATTGCTTCAGAACAAAGGTTTCCAATTTGAGGCAGGTAGCCGCTATCTTGACCACCCTGCTCCCCTCACTTCGTGACAACGGGTCAAGATGATCCCACGGAGTAGTGGGCAGCCATTGGCTAGACTCTCCAATCCCACATCGGTGATGTACCAGCAGTCGGTCAGATCCAGCCATTCCAGTTTGGCCAGCCCCTGTCCAATGTGTTCTAGACCAACGTCCTGCAGGAAGCACTGTCTCGCTATGAAGTTAGTCAAGACGGGGCAGTTGCGAGCTATGCTCTGCATGCTACCGTCGGTGGAGTGGCTATAGCTGATGTCCAGATACTCCAAGTCCATACAGCCCTGGGTCAGCCTGTCCAGATCCATGTCCAGGAGGGTTGAGCTTGACCAAGTTCCTTGACCATCCCACCGACAGATGTCTGAGGGAGGTGCAGAAGAATGCTAGCGAGATCAGCTTGTGTGGATCCTCCCGGAATCCCAGTTGATGTTAATGAAAGTGAGTGTCTTCCCGATGGACTTAAACAGATGAACAACCCCCGTACACGTGATGAAGGGACATCCACTTATGTCAAGCCGCCGCAAGTACTTCACTGAGGTAGTTACTAATCACTCTCAGCCCTGCATTGGTGATCTGTTAGCAACCGGAGACGCTTAGCCAGCCCAACATCCTACTGTGAATTTATATCCTGAAATGTATTTAATCAGAAAAAACATTATTAAATCATGAACCAAGATATTTGTAGCACTGTTCATTCGAGTTCATTAAGCAAGTTTTGTGAAATTTTCATGAAAAACCCAAATAGGCTTTTCTGTTATGCGCCTTAATGAATATCAAAATAACACTAATTATACCAACCAGTGAAAGTTTTAACTAATTATTGATCCAAACCTTTCTGTGAAGTAAAAATAATCATAATAATTTAGAATAATTCGAAGCCCCTGTACGACATTGGTAATTTCTAAAGTATAATGTTATAAATTTTTAACAAAATAATATATAGTTTTTATAAGATACCTAACGCTTATAGTGTAAAGTGAATTATGGTATAATCAAACATCCCTTGATATGATTATCTCAGCCTTCAGGGCATCCTTTTGGTGAAACAACCTTTGTACTTTTCTTATACATTTTTGGACCAATAGCCTCAATTGAGCAGACATTTTCACAGCTTACTTTCCAATCATATTATGCCTGCTTGCTCTTCATTGCAAGGTAAATCCACACAATGACTTTTTTACCAAAAATGTTTTTGGGCTTTTAAATTACATTATTTATTATATGGCCTCCTCCCATGTTGTATCGTAACATGGGGCTTGATCCCTGATGGCTATACAGCATGCAATTGGTTCAATGACTTCTGACTAGCGCCCCCAAACGAGGAATACTGACAAAAAAAGTTAGTCCGCCAACATGTGGCTAGATCCTCAGTTAGTAGAGCACCGGCACGTCAACCGGGAGGTCGCAGGTTCAACTCCAACTCTTTTTGAAATTTGAACCTTGGCGCACATCATTATAGTTGTTCATGGAAGTTTAGTACTGAGTTTCAGCCTCCTCACACAGGTAGGATTTAAACAATGTCACAAAAGACGTTTTCTGTGCGGCGACTGACCTGCTGTTTGATAGGACTCCGTTTCGGTGTATATAGAGACGGAGTCCTTATTTGGGCTATAAAACTGTCAAGAGTCTCTTCGTGGACTTCTAACTGTATTTTTTAAAGCTTAACTTGCAGTTAAAACTCCTGGACGTCTCGCCATAACACTCACGGTTCGCAGGAAAATGTCCAATGGTCTGACGCACGGCAACACGTTATCTGTAACACTACTGTTGAGTTAGCCGCACACCACACGTCTTACACACGCACTTCTAATCCGTTATCATCCTCTGTAATCCTACTGCTATACCGAATGTGTCCCACTTTTATACAAAAATCATCCTTCTAGCAAATTCTAAACTTACGTATATTATTTTACTATACCTCATACATATTCATGATCGAGAGCCGAATTCTCACTGGTCCATTCACCATCACGTGCCAGATGCTAAAATTTTTGGCTATTACCAAGCGCCCGCGAGTATTCACGCACAGGGTAAATACGCATGCGCAGTAGTGCGTAGTAGACTGTCGCATCGGGGAACAGTCCCGGCGATCTGTTCCCCGCGCGCCGGCGGGGAACAGTCGCACGGGTGTAGTACGCACGCGCGAACATCGCCCTAGCTACATATATACATGAAAAGATGGCGGCACACGTAAATGTCAATTCGCGTTTTACCGAGCTCAATGATGCCGAACTAGAGAATATTGTGAATATGTATGAGGTATAGTAAAACAAATATAACATGGTTTCTTTCGGGTGGACAGTCGATATTAGCTCCCCTCGGTATATTGGAAGTTGAGAAACAAGTTCCCTCGGCTTCGCCTCGGGAACTAGTTTCTCAACTTCCAATACCTTGGGGAGCTAATATCGACTGTCCACCCTCAAACCATGTTATATTTGTATAATGCTTTCTCAGAAAACCTATACACCGTATGCGAAGACGCACTGCATGTTAGAAAAGGTGATTGGTTAGAAAAGGTAATTACCCCAAAAAGTAACTGAGCTAATTATTATAGCTTACCCAAAATTGGACATATGCCAATTTTAAAAGGAGATGCATATGTGATGAGTGTTTTAAACTGGAAGACTATTTGTTAATGTCGAATAACCTATGAAATTTCTGTTGCAGTAATTTACTGTATATTATACTTTATTAAAAACTTGTGGTCACACATACGTGACGTCTGTTCTCCTGAGGCGTGTGTGCTGGTCATGGCTATGTCATACACTGAGGGTATCAGGGCCGCAAGTATTTACCTGTATTTACCTGTGTCTTCCACCCCACCGTACATCTTTGCCATGACAAAGGAGGGCGATGGAGCAGGGAGCCGGCTATCCGCTGGCTCATTAATGCTCCCGTTCTGTATTTAAATGATTCGATCATTTGGAAAGTGAACTTTTTTTTATTTTTATTTTTTAATGCAAGTTCGCCCCAAACAAGGCTAAAAGCCACTCTAGGTAAGGGGCTACAAGAAGAAATCACAGAAGATGAAAATAACTCAGGAGGACTGAAGGTAGGAATTGATATTCCTCTTAAAACTGTCTAGATTATAGGATGTAGGGAAACATGCACCAGGCAAGGAGTTCCAAAGAGATGCAGTACGTGGAAAAAAGCTGCTGGCATAGCTCATTGTTCTACATCTCGGCAAAGCTAGAGTGTACGGGTGAGAACAAGCAGAAAGCCTGGTCTCACGCTTAAACACCCTGATAGGAGGAACCAGATCGGACACACTGGTGGCACATTTGCCATGAAAATATCTGTAGAAAAGACAGAGGCTGGCTACAAACCTACGGTGAGAAAGAGGTTGTAACGATGATCCCAACTCTTCACCAACAAGATTAACAATACGCTTCTGCACTCTATCTAATAAAGATAAATGACAGGCAGAAGCTCCGGCCCAAATGTGACAACAGTACTCCATTATCAATTCAACAACTGAATACAAAACTTACTTCACAGTTAATAGTAAACCTTCATGATGCTTTACTGTAATTAAAATTCAATGATGTGGCATAATTATATTAATTATATTCAGATAATAAATGTTGAATTTACATTTAAATTGATACATAGTTTACGATTATGTGTGAGTGTATGCGCATCACGCCGCTGATGGTAAATGTTGAATTTATTTAACATAAACCGCTGCCTCCATTTTATCCATAACGTCTTTTAAATAAACTCAAAATAATGCAATTTCAACGTTAGTACCTAACTTAACGTAACATTAAGTAAAGAACGTTGTTTCAATTCGTTTATGTGTTTACATTGATTCACATTTAATCGAATTTGAACGAACTTTAATGAAACGTTGCTTAAGCGTCCAAAGAACGTTTATTCAACAATAAATCAATGAGCAAACTAACATTGAATTGACGTTCACATGTAATGTTACAGTACTGGCTGAACATTTATTTTGTAATGTAACGTAGTTTCAACGTTCACGTGCTACTGGTTGATTGAGCTTTAAAACAATGAGAAAACTAATGTTGAATTAACGTTTGCAGGTAATAAAGTAACAGTTTGGGCAAAGCGGTTCATTTTTGTGTGTTGAATGAAGCCATACAACGTCTTTTAGGCGTGAGTCATAGTGTATATGGTAATTCCCCCAAGGTTAAGGTCATGTGACCCATGACTTGTTTGGCTCTATACCGAAAATTGATACGCCCCTTTTTTAAAAATTTATTTTGAATTATTGTCACGTAGATCATTGTGTGTGTCCGTCGGAGTATAAAATCAGTTTCAGTATGATTACACATTGGATATTGGCAACGCCTACGTCGATTTATATACTATGCAGAGTCGTATGGCTCTAAAGCAGGGAACTTTAAAATGTAATTGCTACGACCAAAGAGGACACACCTCATCTGCGGCTCGGGTAATGTTTGTTTTAAATTACTTTTTACTCAAGTTTCAGCTCCCAAAAGTTTCGATTACTAATTAAGGGGTGTTTGCGATTCATATGGGATGGACACTAAGTTTCTGACTATGGGGAAAAATAGATAATTTGTGTTTTTAGTTCGTTTTTTTGAACCAGTTCATAATGATTGGGTGCATGCACTTTTTTGTGTATTGCATGTGTGTATGTAATTATAGTACAGTACGTGAACTTGCACGTAGCATTTGGGATCGCCTAGCCTAGCAAAAGTTTGCCCCACTTAATACTTATCCGAACTCCAGTGCACATGCATACAGTGCACGGATTCATATGCATACTTAGCCCAAATACAAATGTAAGGACTCCATCTCTGCATTAGTCTCTGTATTAGTCCAACCTGGGCTAATGTATACTACAGTATGTCCCCAAAAAAGTGTCACTCTAACTATTTCTGAAAATATACCAAAACCACGAAATAAATTTTGGAACTTTTTCAATTGCACAGATACTCCTAATCCTTGGCCTAAACACCTGTGAGTTTTATGTAATTTCTCACATAAAGGATTAGGAGTATCTGTGCAATTGAAAAAGTTCCACAATTTATTTCGTGGTTTTGGTATATTTTCAGAAATAGTTAGAGTGACACTTTTTTTGGGACATACTGTATAATACATGCACATTATCTGCATATACATGTATACAGTGTACTATACAAACTGTACATGTAGTAAGTGCGCACTACAACAGCCCTGCCCGGCCATTGTGCCTTTATGTTGTAACCATCGGGCCTTATGCGTGCAGTGCACAACAATATAGGCCTACTCTGTAGTCCTGCCCAGTTTTTTTTATACATTTTTATATGCATAATATTCACAGTATCAAGAGGAAGCGTTTTTCATCTATGCTTCTGGGAGGACGGTTTATAACTCAGATTTTCACAGTGTTGGGTGAGTTTTCCTTTCACTAATTAATAGGCTATAGGCCCTATAAAGACCACATGAATTATCTTGCAGTTTCGTGACGCATATCAAGCATGAACATTTTCTTTATTAAGAAATGAGCAGAAAAATACGATAAACAAAATACTATAAATCCACAATCAATCTTTTTGCCAGTTTTCTCGTAATAAAGACATTAAACTGTCATATTTTCTGCATATTGTGCGAGGCTGGGCAAAGCATTACCTCATCCAATGGCCAATCAACGTTGCCTTTATAAGACCACACGGCAAGAGTGGTGGTAAATCAACCAATAGCTAGGGCTGTTACAGGCTCATGAGATCATGACCTGCATAGGCACAACATTAACAATGGCTGCCCTGTCGGGTGTGTGTCGTCTGCAGGCAATGTGTCTAAAGAAACAACCAATGTATTCCCCATGGCTAGCGTGTATTCCAAGTTTATGTCATTTTTTGAAAAGAGATGAAAAAGTTTCTTTCATGTGGAAGTAGGTGGAAGAAAATAGATGGTTCAGTTGAGTCTGACATGGTCAGAAAATTGGAGGTATGTCTGGAAGTCTACATTTTTTGTTAACATATATCGTGTGGGGAATGTGGATGATACAAGTTGTTTTTAATACAGAGGTGGGTAATTATTACAGAAGTCCATATTTATTACACATTTATCCCATAATACAAGTTATCTTCCCTCCCCTATCACAAAAAATACTTTTTACACAAACTCCCAATATTATTATCCATGTGTACACATGTATGCCAAAATACAAGTTAACAATT
The DNA here is from genome assembly GCA_029582265.1 of Zoroaster sp. YZ-2022. Lineage (NCBI taxonomy): Eukaryota > Metazoa > Echinodermata > Asteroidea > Forcipulatida > Zoroasteridae > Zoroaster > Zoroaster sp. YZ-2022. The sequence continues at coordinate 17,743,447 of CM055825.1, read as the reverse complement.
GATTTAATTTTGCCCTACACCGACGTGTGTATAGCACTGTATACTCAGTGCTTTCCGAGTATCTGTGAAAAAAATACACAGGCGACTCGGGCGGGATTCGAACCCACGACCTTCTGCTTACTAGTGCAGACGTCTTAACCTCTCGATCACCGAGCTTGCCCGATGACAAGAGGTTAAGACGTCGAGAGGTTATCAAATGAATATCAAAATAACACTAATTATACCAACCAGTGAAAGTTTTAAATTAACTAATTATTGATCAAACCTTTCTGTGAAGTAAAAATAATCATAATAATTTATAATAATTCGAAGCCCCTGTACAACATTGGTAATTACTAAAGTATAATTGTTGCACCCGTAGGGGATCGAATGTTGATCACCTCAGAGTGTTCATTAAAAAGATCCTGTAAAAAGGATGACACAAAGACTCCAATGAGTATGGTAGAGAAACTTTTATATCAGTGTGCACTCACAGTCATCCAGTGTAAGAATGACCAAGGGTGACACAGAGACTCCAATGAGTATGGTAGAGAAACTTTTATATCAGTGTGCACTCACAGTCATCCAGTGTAAGAATGACCAAGGATGACACTGAGACTCCAATGAGTATGGTAGAGAAACTTTTATATCAGTGTGCACTCACAGTCATCCAGTGTAAGAATGACCAAGGATGACACAGAGACTCCAATGAGTATGGTAGAGAAACTTTTATATCAGTGTGCACTCACAGTCATCCAGTGTAAGAATGACCAAGGATGACACAGAGACTCCAATGAGTATGGTAGAGAAACTTTTATATCAGTGTGCACTCACAGTCATCCAGTGTAAGAATGACAAAGGATGACACAAAGACTCCAATGAGTATGGTAGAGAAACTTTTATATCAGTGTGCACTCACAGTCATCCAGTGTAAGAATCACAATAAAATACATATTAAACTTTTACTACAATATCCTATAAAACTTGAGAAATAAACTAAAATACTGAAATAACTCAAAATAATTACACATGTAAACCCAAAGACTTGGCTAGTCTATGATCATAGTTGGACAAAATCTCAATCTTGTGATTGTAAGTCAAAACAATAAATACAGGGCAAATTCAGAACTAGGTGAATAAGTAAATTCTGTTTTCTTGTCAACAAAGGATCATGGTTGGGGTCATTTACACTGAAGTCATTTCACTTGTTACATGTGTAAGACCATGTACACTCATTTCTAGATTGGTTACAAGTAGGTTAAACAGGTCAACAAAGTGGTTTCAATTGATTGTGGGGGAGGGAAGTGTGTAACCACAAAGTCAAGTCATGAAACCCAACAGACAGTTAAAATAAATATGTATTTCATTGTTTTATTAGCAATTTACAAGCACCCATACAACTCTTTGATTATTTCAATGTCTAACAATTTATGTACAAAATGGCATCTGATATTTAGGTTGTAATTCTGTAGTATGGATGCAGCTACAGACATTTTGCCAATCATGTGTACAACCTTGAAAATGTAAAAATCAATGTAGAATTTGTTTTCAAATTTTATAAATTATTTTTAAATTATTTGCAGTATAGGTGAAAACAAAGACTGTTTATAAGCATGTCACAATAAGGAGATGCTTGATTACCTTTACTTCCTCCCGAACACCTAGTGTTTGTTCAAACAAACACTTAAGCTCTAGTAGTTGTTTTATTTTTTCAGCTCAAGACTCTGCGCCATATGAGTATTCTTACCCCCAACCCACAGTGATGGTAGCTGAAATGAGAGTACTTAACTAGAAAGGTTTTCAGGATTAATTGACTAGTATACTACCGGAACAGACTTGTATGACTGACTTCACTTCAAGTTGGATATCAAGATATTACCAATGGTGTTCCTTCCCTTAAAAGACCCAGTTCATTTTGGTGAAATATTTTCACATGAAGTTGTATTTAATGGGGACCAAGAAATAGGACACAGTCATTTAAAACAAAATTAACAATTAAAAAAAGCTTCTTTCGGCTCAATTGGTTTTGCATATTTTCTTAAAATAATTGTCAAAGTTAACAATTCATGTTTTCCCCAAGATGGAAAGCGCTTCAAACGTAAGTTGTATAATAATAATTCTTTAATTTGGTAATTACATTTGTTATATCTTCCCTTTAACCAAATATATTCATTTATCTAGTTTAGGCCTACAAAATTAAAGTGATTTGCTTTGCAAACATAGTTGAGTGGGGTCATGAACGGACGCATGTAGTGCGAGCACCTCGAGAATCACAGCAAAACCTCGATTTTTCTCCATCTCTTCATTTTGTTCATCCATTTATTAACGCTTTCCACAATCATTTTGCCAATACACTCTTCTTGTGAAGTTTTTAATAACATCATGCCTCCAAGAAAGCAGAAAAAGGGATCTGTGTCAGCTGAACTATCGAGTTCCAGTGTTTCCGCGCCAAGCACGTCAGGTGACCATCTGCCTACCGCCCGTTCCCCCAAGCTCTTCGGACAGCGAGATCGCTTGTTTGCGGCAGGATATCATGGGCATGGCAGCCGATCTCCATGGTAAGCTTGACAAAGGTATCAACAATCAACAAGATCTTCTTACCAGAATGGAGAAAATGGAATCCAATCATGAAGAGATGGAGAAATCCCTAGACTTTATACATCACGATCCATCGAAGATATTCAAAAGAAAAACGCTTCATTGTCCGATGATTTATCCAAGATGGCGTCCCAAATGAATGAAGCCCAAACTAAAATCGTCCAGCTTGAATAGGCTAATCTACACCTTGAACGCTATTCCCGAGGCTTCAATTTAAGATTTGGCGGTATACCGGAAGCTGTTAACGAGAACCCGTCATACCCCCTTGAGAAGGTGAGAGAGATCTTATCCACCAAATTCAACATGGCGGACGTTAAGATAGAGAACGTACATCGGTCTGGTCGCGCTCCCAAACTAGCCTCTGAGATATCGCTGAAACCTCGCCATATTCTGGTCAAATTTCTATACCGACCTGAACGTCTTGCGATTTTGAAGCATGCCAAATCTTCTCTATGCAATACTGGTGTGTTTGCATTGCAAGATTTGCCAGCCGCCGATCTTGCGAAAAAGAGATCTATGAGAGACATCATGAAGAAGGCATATGACTCAGGGCACAAGGTCGTATTCCGAAACGGCGATCTCTTCATTGATGGAAAAAGGCACACATGAACTAATCGTCTTCATGGACAGTTTGGACATTTAGGCCTAGATGTAAATTAATAACAATCTCTTGTGATTCTCTTGAATTGCATTCATTCCAATCACATTGCCTCTTTTTCATGTCAAATTTAACTTGTATATCTGTGTTTTCATTGTACCTTATGTCTCATTGTAGTGTTTTTGTGTTTACAATCGTCATGGATACGTATACTACCACTGACTTTAAATATGTAAATCTTACAGCTGTAGAAAGCTTGTCATGCGATGAGGGTTGTTTAGCACTTTCAATTGATTCCCCTCCTGTGTATGGCTGGTATTTGTGAATTATGTAACAACACAATCCGTGTTTTCAACATGCACTGCCGTTCAATCATTTGGGTGACGATCAAGATTTCTTCTTGGCCCTTCTTGAATTGAAAACTGATCAAAGAATCGATACTCAGACACTCTCAAATATGCGTTTCAATCCCCTCATTTTTAACAACCAATTTGGTGGTAATTCGGACATTGATCCTGATGCAAACTTTTACTCCAACACACAGAATTACTCTTCTGACTACTTGTTTTGTGATCAGTTTAACGAAATGTATAACAAAGATATTAACCAAAGCAACTTCTCTACCTTTCATTTGAATGCAAGAAGCTTCTACAAAAATTTTGATGCCATTGGTGACTATCTTGCTCTTTTGAACTTTGAATTTTCTATCCTTGGTTTTACTGAAACTTGGCTGCATAAGGATAGTCCGATTGTTGGCCTTTAGTCAAGGCGCACTTGGCAAACTCAGCAAACCTGAGTCATGCAACACCCGAAAAAGGACCACGTACGCGAGTAGCGAAGCCACGAGCGCCCCTACCAGTCTGTTATGTGGTCTTGCTGTTTTTCTTTATATTTCTAAACCGATTTGGTAGAGAACTGTTAATGCCTAATGCATTTGGTATACATTAAGATATCATCTATTTATAGACGAGCCAGTCATTTTTTCCCCCCTGATGATCAGCGTTCAAATCAGCCTTCGAATGATCATTGGATGATCGTCTGATGATCGTCTGATGATCGCACATGGAAAGTGGGCATGGTTCGTGTTACGTATGTCATACTTTACGAACAGGATTCGCTGGCGTACGTGGTCTTGTGCGTGGTAGTGTATTTTCACGTTCGCGCAATAGTATATATAAGTTGACCACACAACTTACTTTTAAACAACATGGCTCCGAATTCCACTCAGATCTTAGACGACATGTGGATTGGGTTTAAAGTCCCTACCTATTGATTTCATGGGTTTTCCCTAAGATATTTGTCTGGGGATTTCCACATGTCTCCACATGTTTCATTGCGAGCTATAATGCTATTGGCGCTTTTGCTAAATCCTTGGTTTCATTATCAGAAGAATGAGAAGATAGGGGGACCTATATAATAATACAGCAATAAATAAATAACATGTTCTCATTTTACAGTCGAGTCACAATGCGAATATCTTCAATCTCAGCTTTCATTGGGTTGACCGTTGGCTTTTGTCTGGGTCTCATACCATCCATGTTACTAGGCGGCTCCATAAACTTTTCTCACACAAGTTCTCATCCCATCGATGTCAAGAAGCATGCACTATCAAAACAGGAAGTTGAAACCGTAATAAGAATAATTCCGGAGTAAGTATAATGGGTTGAACATTATGGAAAAAAATATGCAAAATATAAAATTTGTGGTTCTACTGATTAGCCGTTCTTGAACCGACAGAATTCTTATTATAACGGCCTAATATCACCATGCATTAGCTTCTGTAGATTTATTTATTGAAAGGTAAGGTATATGGACTATAGTTACTAAACCACGTGATAGTATACGTCATCGTATGGCGTGTATGTTATTGGTGGGAATGAGGAGGTGATTTCAAAGGGACATTATCGTCACGATCAACATCATCAGGGCATGGAATCAGAGTGCTAGTTTTAGATTAACTCAGTGACTGAAGGTACACTATAATACCCCCACATGTTAAGGTCCCTTTAATATTTTGTTTCTTTAATATCTGGTCTGCAGAAAAAATACATGGCACGGGTGTTTCCCTTTTTGATGAAAACATCACAAATGATCATGAGTTGTGTAGAAACTCAACAATTGTTTTCAACTTTGCTTGGAAATGGTTATAGAGATAGCGCTAAAAATCAGTGATGACACTTTCATTCCTCAGTAATAACCCTCTACAGCAAAGCAAAAACCTTAGATAAACTCGAATATCCGTATTAAACACATGCAATGTTCTCCCTACAGAAACTGTCCTCGCAGAAAAAACACCCACGTTGAATATTTATTGTTAGATCGATCACGCATGTACTCGGGAAACAGAAACAGGTGTTTGCCTAAAGAAAACCACTTATATAAAGGAAACAAATGACAACAAAATCGATATTTGTTTAGAGCCTTTCTCAACTCACTTGTCCCAGCTGGTATTTCTATATAACGCTATTAAATTAAATTCATATTTATTTTAATAATTTGTAGGAGACAGTTAAATTACAAGCTTATTCACAAAGAAATTCAATTAAATGAGAAAACAGACGATATACTAGTCAGTGTCCTCTGTATATTGTTATGATGATAGGCCTGTTTTATGATTTAAATGATTTGTAATTATATTAATGATTTTTGATAGATTTGTTTGGCTGTATGTGTATACTATTGGAAAAGCAAAAGTGTTCACATTGCGCTGTACCCGCACACTGTGTGCATTGCGAATAGATTTCTCATAAAATGGGAGCAAGACTAAAGACGTATAAAGTGTTCAAGATATTTTCTTCAGGTGGTCGTTAACATTTGCAATGTCTTCATTAGTGTATATCATGATGCACTAAATTCTTTATCTATCCTGTTATGTACTAATACACTGAATCTTATTTCTGTAGAAGTGATGTTGATCCTCAAAGAAAAACCGCTGATATTCAGGGGACCAATGAAAGAAAACCCCGGAAAATATTACTAGACTGCGGCGCTAATGTGGCGTCCACAGTCCTTTTGTTTCGTGAGACATACCCGGGAGGAACAGATTTCACCATCCATTCGTTCGAAATTGACGACCGCTTGGCACCGTACTTTAGCCCATATGACAAACACCATCTACACTGTCCGGTTGGAGTAGCTGGCAAAGATGGTTAGTATAATGGATGTGTTTTAACTAAAATGAGTATCAAAACATAACTTTACTGCAGTAGCAATTGCTCTAACTTTTGGGAAATTATCAAAACTTTCCAGATTTGCTTTTATTTCCAATGCTTTTATTATCAATGATGGTTATTTTTGTTCCAGGTAATATGACGGCATTTTCAGAGATGGTTTGGGGTCCTAACAAAGGGAAGAACAATGGCGCGGATATGCAGTGGGGAGGTGGCTCGCTGTTTGTCGGCCAATCAGAATTAAAAGATAAAACAGGTGTGTCTATAATTATTGCTATCATGAATATTAATTAATTTTGCCAATAATCTATCACATTCTTTATTAAAGTGTGGCACAAACAAAAGTTCGTTGGATAGCTATGACAAATTATGAATTATGAATTATTTTGAGAATAATTATTTTCAAATAGGAAAAAAATAATTTCATACTTGGGTCTTTTGATCCTACCAAAAGAATTTCGTATGAAACACAAACAACATGGTGATTTTGTGAAGAGCTTTCATAATATAACACATACAGTTTCAAATGCTATTGTCACATACTTTAAAATAGAAATAGCGAAAATTAAATACTTTATTGATTTTTTTACAGGTGGCAGCCGCAAGCTATCCTATCGGAAGACTATCCCGGTCATTGACCTCTCCAAATGGATCATGGAAACATTCTCCATTGACGATTATATCATCTTTAAACTGGACGTTGAGGGCGCTGAGTATGAAATCCTTCGAAAGATGATAAACGACAAAGCCTTTGCTTACATCGACAAGTAATTATTTTGGTATTCTTGTTGAAAAGTTATTTATTTTAATACTTAATACAACGGAAGCAGGAAGGGCCGTCTAGGGCCAGAATCATTTTTTTTTAAACTGTCAAGAAAACTTGTGTTCTCCCATCACATTCCACTAAAATTTTGAATTTAAAAGGATTCCTCAAATCAATAGAGAATGCATGACCAATGTAGAGTGTTAAATGGATACATTAAGCTTCCCTTTTTTACTGAGTAATTTGGTTGACTTTATTTATACCATGGTTATGTATTCTTGAAGTAAGGTTTGCCGTTGCCTTTGGGGAGGCTCCTACCCGTGAATTACGCTAGATACCAGCTGCGCGGCCGCCATGTTTCTCGGAGATTCAACTTTGATCTTGGTTTGTAGCTAATGTGCGAGCCTCGAATCGTGACGTCAGGTCTTCTTCACAATGTATCCAATGAAATTCCTTGAATGGTACACCAGGAGACTGTCTTTATTCTTGAGGATAAAGACGCGGGACCAGTCTAGGTTTGCGGTAGCACCATGGTAAATGTTTATCAATCCATTTAGCTTCTCTCCCTCTATTTCAAACAATTTGTTTTCAGATATTACGGCGAATATCATGATTGGCAACCTACTGGTTGGGCGAAAAAAGATAAGGAGCAAATACGAACTGACATCCGATCAGCAGGCTTTAAGATGATTGACTGGGTGGGAGAGAGAAGGACATACAGTGATATAAATGAAATGAACCCAATTCAAGTAAGAACATAAAAGATGAGCTAATGTTTATCTGTATTCCCGTCCGTGAAGAGCCTTTAGGCTTATATAGAGAACGTTGCGGTATGAGAGATACCTATGTCTAGGCTCATATTGGGCTCGCTTTAGTTAATAAAGGGACAATATCGTCACAATCAGAGCAGGCTTTCAACAGGGCATGGAATTGGTGTTCTAGTTTAAGATGAACACAGTGACTGAAAATTACTGGCTCATATTTTATGCAGCAGCAATAGTAATATGACCTTATCATGTGGGCTTTATTTTCAGTCACTGAGTTAATCTAAACTTAGCATTCTGTTGATCGTGACGATATTGTCCCTGTAATTATGTGTAAATGCTGATGGTTATAGATTTGAATCTCCTTATTTGCCATATTCTTACTTATGTTCATTCGTGGTTGTCTGTGCTAGGTACCTGCTGACACACCTGGTGAAGCAGGTACGGTCTACTCCAATTGTGCCGAAGCCTCGATCTCATTAGTGATTGCTGTTGGAATGAACTACCAGCGCGCTCATCGGGTTGTGGCAACCCTAGCCGCCTACAAGTCATCATTACCAATCACTCTATTCGTGTACGGAGATTTCGCAAAGACCTTTCCTGAGACAGTCAAGTCCTGGGCCAAGCACTTCAAGATTGGGATCCGGGGAGATGGCCATAATCCCCCGGGTCATCTGGAGCTTATGCCTGGTAACTGGATCCGCATGGGACTGATTAGTGCCATATTACGACTTGGAGAGTTAGGGATAACACCGTCTTATTATTTGCCAACGGTGCAGGACAGTATTAGTGAGACTATCAAAAAGGAGGCGAAGGGGCGAGGATTGAGAATTGTGCGGCCAGCTGTTGAGTTTCCTTCCAAAATTGGTAAATTAGAATTTCGATTATCACAGTGACTAGAGTACACTAGTCAAAACGTTGAGAACAAACCAACCGGCTCTTCTCAGAGCCATCACTCTTCGTATAGAGATCATTACAAGGTGTACCCGAAATAAGTCAAGAACACATCGACAAAGTTCCTCCTTTGTTTACCCTTGTTGCTATATTCCCCCGTTTTTCTAGATCCTGGATCCGCCTCGGTAATGGTGTACACCCCTTTAAAATGATTTGTTATTGAATTGTACATCAGCGGCGTAGCCAGGGCTTTTTCAGTGGGGGCCCAGGGGGTATGGGTTTTTTCCCTTTTCTGTTTCTTTTCTTTTTGGGGTACTGTCGGGATTTTTCGTGGGGGGGGGGCACTGGAAATTTGTGGGGGAACGTGCCCCCAAGGCCCTCCGTGGCTACGCAGCTGTTGTACATTATAACTTGACGAATTCTGCCTTTTTTTCAAAACCTCTTATTAGGGTCTCCAGCGCAACTGACATGGGATAACTACTATCGTTTCCGTGATGTGGAGCGAGTCCCCAAGGCACTCCGTAGAATCCATGAGGCGTTGGTCCAAAACAAAGGAGGCGTACTTAGTCTGGACAGTGACCTACCAGACACCTATATGAACTCTGTATTTATGATGGACTATCTCGTTGAGACGTCAGGGTTCAAGATGGTACCATTGAGCGAGTGTATTGCGAAATCGCGTTCGAACAAGTGAACGTTTTGATAATTAGCAAAGTATAACAAAGATTTTCAGCATAATTTGACAGCGAGTTAACTGCCGCAGACAGAATAACTTAATCAGGTGAGATAGTTGTGCAAACAGCAGTATTTTGTACAGTATAGAATCATACAACACAAAACCTGACCATAACTGGACAGTGCTTTTTCACCTTTCAAAACCATTCAGAGGCTTTTGCTAGTTGAAGCGAGATTTTTACACTGCTTTCCAATTAACTCGTATACCGCCAGTTCGTAAGGTTGTGAAATCGTGAACTGGGGCAAATTTCACTGAGTTGCTTAGTATATAACAAATGCTTAGAAATAAACATAATAAGCTACATCACAATTTCTTATTGGTAGCCTCTTACCTCATAAATAAGACATTAAGAAGAGAGAAAAAAATCACAAAAATGTACAATTATATCTTCCACAAAAATACTACAATACCAATAACGGCAACAACAGCTGCAACCACAGAAAAACAACAACAATGTAAATATCAACAAACAGCAACAACAGGAACATAACCAATGACATCAACAATAAAAATACACAAACAGTAAACATCATTGTTTGAACCAAATGGATGCCCATCACTGTAACCATAATAGAATTTGTTTCTTCTTAAAAACATAACCTTGTTATAATAGCATTATGCCAGGGTTCTGCCTAGGATTTTTTAGTGCTGGATTAAAAAATGAAAACATGGGAGGGGGCTGTAGGCGCGTGACAATGGTTACACCACGGCGTTGCATAGGCCTATGTCCGGACGTATTTGTATCTCATGACTGGAATCCCGTAACACAGAACTTTTATGGATAATCTGTGAAAGGAGTGCTGGTCGGGGTTTCCGACGCTCACCACCGTGGACAGAACCCGGTTATGCGTGGGTGTATTGAGCTAAATGACAACAAAATACAAAACACAGGGACAATTAATTGTAGCATATCGACCGTAAATCATTCTAAAACTCAAATGAAAATTACAGTTTTTCCCTTCGTAGCTCTTTTCTTAATGGTTAATGGATGTTTTGATATCACCGTTCTACAAAGTCAAGTATCGGGGGATAATTTCTGATAGCTTTTTCCAATTTTTTTAACTCATTAATTTGTGTAGCCTTTTGATTTTTAGAAAATCATTTTTAAAATTTCGTTACAGGAATTATAACATAATTATTTAGAACTCGGGGCACTCAATATTTATTATTCGTTTGGTAAAAAGCGAATCACATTTTGTTTATTATAATAGAAATTGTAATAATTCATATTATATTTTCTGCAAAAGTGCCTTATATAAATGTATTAGTCTATCTTTAAAAGAAGTGTTGTATATTTTCCACTTCAGAATTCAAATTTGGCAATACAGTACTTAACATTTGGGAGAGTTAGGCGACGATTAATTTGCGTTACTTAACCCTCCTACTCTCGGTACAATTTTCCATTGAGTTGACTGACCATTAAAAACTCGACATCAGTCTTTTGATGAATGGTGAATATAAAGTTGTGTAGATAAGAATATTATGTACAGTTTAGATGCATTCTCCACACAGTACCATTTGACAAATGTTTGTTTATGAATGGTGGATTAGCTGTGTAGATAATACCGTGTACAGTTTAGATACATTCACCACACAGCACCATTGAGCAAGCATTACACACGCTGGCATAGTACCTTTATAATTCAAAACCATTTTAATGATATTGAATGATCAATCAACAGGATGGTTAATCTATCGCGAGAATGGTGACTTTGTTTTTCTTTTAAAATAAAAGGATTAATAGTATTTTGATAAAATCAATGCTGCATTGATGTGCAATAATATCAGTTTTATAATTAGCATAATTATTCTGTTGTTGGCAGCAACATTGGTGGAATCGATATCATTTGATAAGAATATCGGAAATCTATAGTATAACACCTACTGTGCACTTGTACGTTCTGAGGTATAAAAGCTACAATTCTATAAAATCACATGTTTTTGTTCATGAGTTCACTTCTACACAGCAGTCATTTTATTTGTTCGTTGGGATCTTTCAGTCTGTCTAAACTTAAATCTAATTGGTTTTTTTTTTACACTGAACCATGCCCTTATGAAGCTGCATGTCCATGTTCACCACCAATGGATAAAATAGACCATGTGACTTGTGTATGTACACTTTTTGTGACCTTTTGGGTACCAGGGTGATTTTCCACGGAGCTAAAGTGTGTGTATTTGTATAGAGTTTTTACATTTTGTACTTTTCCAGTAAAAATGTTTTCATTTTCAGATGAATAAGATTTGAGATATAATGTCAGTGCCTTTTTATGAATCAAATTAAGAATTTGTCTGCTGATATCTCAAAATATAAGGTTTTATGGTGTGTTATAGTCATAGACCATCAGTGTGTATTTTGAGCCCGGTAATTCACCTCTTGCAAAAGTTGTTTTTCCATTCAAACATTTTTGGAAGGTTTCGGTTCAGTGAAGATGAAAGCTGGGCACCAAGAATGGAATGGGGGAAATTATACTTTTATACACTGAGCAACTTGCAGGTTTTTCAGCTTAACGCACTAACTATAATTCGTGCACGGTAATTCACCGCACTCGTGACATGAAGCACATTCCTTTTAAATATTACGAGATATAAATAACTGTTTTCAACATACTCCATTTGGTTAATTATTAGGTGGGTTGTTGTTTAAGAATATACTTTGTTTTAGAACTGTTCGTTAGAAAGATGAACAACATTGTGTTCGTCTTTGCACTATTTGCTATAATTGTAACTATGACGACGTCGCTAACAATAATGGCTACAGACGATATGGTAAGAGTTCTTCTTGGTGAAGAGATACATTTATCATGGGAAATAACAGTTGAAACTTCTACTCAGTTATCAGAGGCTCGATGGTACCGTGGCCCAAACATGACTGAGCATGGTTCCATTGATGTTACAACAATGATCTCACCTCAAGTTGTTATCACAGACCCAATATTTCAAACTCTAAACACTACAGTTATCGTAGGAATGGCATCAGCTAGTGTCGTCATAATCATCATTCTCCTGGTCATCATAGCATACCTCGTTTTTTCAAGGAGGAATTTAAGAAATTATTATGAACAGAAAGAGAAGAGATCTGACCAAAATGATAACCAATCTCGACGCAAGAGCCCAGACAACGAGAGCAGTAGGTAACCTTACAGTATCCCTATGCAAACTCTAGGGGACAATACCAACTCATCTGTACATCAGCACTTCCATGTCTATGAATCCAGCATCGTGAATGCTGAAGCAGATCACCATCCAAATGAACCGGGCTATCGTCATCAAACCACGGCCCACATCACCGACTCTTCCGTCACTCCAGCTCCACCGTCTAAAAGCAATGATGGATACACTCCTTACATTGTCCCCAGTGGGGAAGATAACAGGACCAACCATGAAGACAGTGGATACACGCCACTAACATTCAGAGGGTACATTTTATGCAGGCCCGGATTAACCACAAGGCTAATAAAGCTATAGCCTTAGGCCCTCGATTATTTTAGGCCCTCCATTTCAGACAAACATTTTCAAATATGCCTGTTTTTACATGAACGAAACTATAATACATGAACGAATCCTTGAAGCACTGGAGAAAATAAATTGTGATGAATCACAAAAATCAGATACCAGAAAAGATGCAAAGAACCTGATTGATGTGATGTACACTTTGGAGAATGGTATTTTATGTGAGGTCTGGAGTGACATCCTTCAGCCATTCAACAAATGCAGTCTAAGCTTGCAAAGCGCTCAAATTGACATTGCCACTGGTGTAAGCCTAATGAAGAGTTTGGAAACTCTTCTTCAACAAATTCGGGACACATTCGATGTTTATGAGGCCCGCGGGATGAAAAGAACTGATAACGAGGAATACAAATCAGCCAAACGCCGTAAGAGACGAAATACATGTGACGATGCAACCACTCACACATTCAGCGCCAGAGAGGACTTCAGAGTCAATACCTTCACCACTATCATTGACAAATTGAAAAGTGAATTAGAGCGCAGGGTCAAGAAATATGAGTATATTGACAACATGTTTAGTGTGTTAACAAAGGTGTCGCCTGATATGTCCGATGCACAAGTGAGTGAAGGCATAACAAATCTGTGTCACAAATACCCAGATGATCTACCAGTAGATTTCACCAAGGAATTTCAGCAATTTCTTACTTTTACGTCCTTCTCAAATATTGAGAAGAAAGATGACGAAAGCCAAGCTGTCTGGATGTACAAAATTATAATTGACTCCAACATGATCGAATGTTTCCCAAACGTTGAAACGGGATTACGGTTGTATTTGTCACTGATGATCAGTAATTGTAGTGGGGAACGCTCATTTTCTCTTCTGAAAAGGGTCAAAAACTTCTTGCGATCGACCATGAGTCAGGATCGTCTGACTGCCTTGTCCCTGTTGAGTATTGAGAGTGAAATTCTAAGATCATTGAACTTTGAGGATATCATTCATGAGTTTGCCACAGCCAAGGCCAGGAAAATGCACATAGTTTGAAACTTTAAAAACATGTGTAGAATATAGTCTCTTCAGTCGCTACCCACTAGTCAGTAGTCATGGTTTGTGTGACTGAATATGATGAACTTATATGTTGCATAATTTAGGCCCTTCCCTCTCATTAGCCTTAGGCCCTCCATACCCTTAATCCGGGCCTGATTTTATGCAACATGAAATTACAAACATTTTTAATTTAAACATTCACAAATTTATATTGCAAAAACAAAATATTAGAGAAAATTATAAACTAAATAGAGAATTAGCTGCAAACTGCTTACCAACCTAAAGGACCTGTGGTATATATACAAAACAGGCCAAGTGGTTATTGTCCTTACGTTTCGAACCTAGCAGGTTCTTTCTAAAAGAAAGAAAATATAAACTGTTAACTTTGACGACTCGCGCATTGGAATCACCTGCGTTTTTAATTAGTTTATTTAATTTGTCAACATGGTATTAAACACTTGAAGATAAAGTCTTTCATGGTTTTATCACTATGTAATTGTTGTTTTATTTTTTCAGCTCAAGACTCTGCGCCATATGAGTATTCTTACCCCCAACCCACAGTGATGGTAGCTGAAATGAGAGTACTTAACTAGAAAGGTTTTCAGGATTAATTGACTAGTATACTACAGGAACAGACTTCTATGACTGACTTCACTTCAAGTCGGATATCAAGATATTACCAATGGTGTTCCTTCCCTTAAAAGACCCAGTTCATTTTGGTGAAATATTTTCACATGAAGTTGTATTTAATGGGGACCAAGAAATAGGACACAGTCATTTAAAACAAAATTAACAATTAAAAAAAGCTTCTTTCGGCTCAATTGGTTTTGCATATTTTCTTAAAATAATTGTCAAAGTTAACAATTCATGTTTTCCCCAAGATGGAAGCGCTTCAAACGTAAGTTGTATAATAATAATTCTTTAATTTGGTAATCACATTTGTTGTATCTTCCCTTTAACCAAATATATTCATTTATCTAGTTTAGGCCTACAAAATTAAAGTGATTTGCTTTGCAAACATAGTTGAGTGGGGTTATGAACGGACGCATGTAGTGCGAGCTCCTCGAGAATCACAGCAAAACCTCAATTTTTCTCCATCTCTTCATTTTATTCATCCATTTATTAACGCTTTCCACAATCATTTTGCCAATACACTCTTCTTGTGAAGTTTTTAATAACATCATGCCTCCAAGAAAGGAGAAAAAGGGATCTGTGTCAGCTGAACTATCGAGTTCCAGTGTTTCCGCGCCAAGCACGTCAGGTGACCATCTGCCTGCCGCCCGTTCCCCAAGCTCTTCGGACAGCGAGATCGCTTGTTTGCACATAGATGAGAGCACTCCATACAGAACAATTGAACTTTACCAAACCTCACACCAGGTTAACTTTCGGATAATAAATCAGATTTGTTTTCAGCAGGTAATAATTATTACAATGTTGTGACCTTTTAAAATGAAATATTTTAGTTTTATAAAAAGTCCGGTTAGAACGCTGAATTTGGATCCAACCTGGAGCTATTGAGGTCAGTCAAAAGAAGAAAATCACAGTGATCGTGACACGGTAGACAAAAGTGCAATTTTTTTTACAGACTCCTAAGGGTGTATGGATTTAAACAATCCGTGACGTAATTATGACGTAATATATTCAAAATGGCCGATATTTTGCTTTTCAAGGCCTATAGCTGGCTGTTTTTGGTACAGAAATATTGTTGATAAATGGCAAATGATGTAGCTCTTGTATGAATAAAAGACAGTTTTAATCTATGTATAAAGAAACTTTTAAGCATTTTAATATCATTGTAGACATTTAATGTCTTTAATCACTGTAATTCCCAAATGTCCAGCTCTGTAGTCAAAACACAGACTGTTGGAGGTCAAATAACTCATTATACACCATACTTAGAGACTGGTGATGAGACACAGATGAGGTAAAATAGTCTTAAAATGCTATTGGTGATTTTCCAAAGGTTTCAGCCTTTGGTGCTTATTTGCTGCCATTCCAGAAACAATATGTTCAAGCTATTCTCCCAGTGTATATATCGATCGTGACCGGGTCATCAAATGCCTAATATATAATGAGTATACTTTTTGCATATATATGCCTACTTCTGCATCTTAGTGTGGCGGTATATGGACATTTCATGTAGTTATATTAATTCCTTATGCTCATATGGCTGTATCTACGCTTTGCCGCAGTACGCATTAAGTCGTGCTTTATATAATTATTATGACTATGAGAAGTAGTCCCAGTTTTCATTTAACTTAGAGTAATACATTTTTATTTAATATGCATTAATTATCCTAGTTGCTAATTAGACCAATTAGTAAAATTAGTGGATAATAATTTATCAGGCTGTCACTTTGTTTAGGATTTTATATAAAATGAAATAGTGACTGCGGATTAATTCCGTTAGAAGCGCTTTGCCTGTCAATTACGTGCCAAACTCTCTTGCTCTTCTAGCAAGGTCGAGAAGTGCCGGTTTCGTGAGAAACTTTCTACCCAGAGAGTGATTGGTCGTCGGCTCATGGTACGGTAGCGCTCGGGTATTTGTTTGTATGATTTAATATATTCAATACTTATTTCCGATTTTATATTCTAGATCTGATATTTCAGACATCGGTATCTTTACTTAATTTTTCATGTAGATTTATAGACCGGATCTGCTCTAGGCCTATAGTCTGTATAGACTGGAATATCTCCCAACCACTTGGATTTATTTTATATTGATACGAAGTGAAACCAAAAGGTCATATTGTCTCTATTGTCTCTGTAATTATTATTGAGGATCAATATTATTCCTTGAATTTCGATAAGTGTATTGTTTATCATGGACTTTGTAGCCCTATTGGTTTTTATTAATTAATCGTCACAGTAAAAATGTTGGGCAACATGGGGTTGGGTAAGGTTATTTCTCCCAGAATTGGTCAGTATTTACCACAACTGTTCACATATTTTGGCCAAAAATTTTCCAACATTGGGCAATGGTAAACCAACTGTGTATGTAAGAGGGGATCCAACTTTTCACAGGTTGGCTTACTACCATTACACAGGGTCACACCACCCTACCCCTGTCCGTGACATTAGTAAGCGCTGATAATGTACAACTTCAGTTATACATGTAGGCATATTAAAGTAAATGTATATAATAGTACTCATTTTCTTCAGGTGATAGAAGGTTGTTGGCTTGATTAATAAATCCGATTAGGCTGCTTCTAAGAAAATAAAGCTAACGATCAAATTCGGATTGTGTTAGTGAATATAACAGTCTTACAAGTGAGAGTGAATTGTATAGCAGTGTATAACCATTTATGTTCAGTGAAATATGCCAAACATGTGATAATAAACAATAAAAGGCTAGTAGCATTACTTTGAGAAAAGGTTATCATGATTTTCAATATGAAAGTGTTTCATTATCCATGAATTATTCAGGTCTACAGTCAGCATGGATTGGACGACATGTATTATCTACCAACAAGTTTCACAAGAGAACTTGTCTTGTCCTAAAAACGGCGCACAGTGGGCCAGGGTGGGACCAAAGTGAGCCAGAACTAAATTGTCCATTATTTTGAAGGCATATTTCACCCAGATATGTTTATACATTTATAAAGTCATCAAAATACAAATTTCTGATTGGACGCAGATAATTCACGTTCATAGCCTCAATTGCGGTTTTGCTCGTTTTAAATTATACTACATCGAGTGTATTTGTTACGGCTGTGAATTATTGTAAGGATAACATTGTCGTTAAACAATTTGAGGAAGTTTGTGATTTAAATTCATTATACACTATTGGTATTTTTTGTAA
This sequence comes from Zoroaster sp. YZ-2022, assembly GCA_029582265.1. Taxonomy (NCBI): domain Eukaryota; kingdom Metazoa; phylum Echinodermata; class Asteroidea; order Forcipulatida; family Zoroasteridae; genus Zoroaster; species Zoroaster sp. YZ-2022. The sequence continues at coordinate 17,725,651 of CM055825.1, read as the reverse complement.
AAAAAAAAGTTTCTAAAAGTATCTTTACTTTTTTTGAATCAAGATAAAAGAACCAACCAGTTTATTATGTGTCATTGTCCGAGAAATAATGGAAAATACTTTCAAAGTTTTCGTATTCATTCGTACGTTGATTTGTTTTTGTTTCCGGAGGGACAACAATTATTTTTGGACATTATTTCACTATTTTACTAATTGGATAGCACATGAGACCAACATATTTCATCCCTGTTTGATACCATGATCAATTTAACACCAATAAGTTTCATGTAGACCTGTGATCATTTTTGCAAATTTACAAATAGTGTAGGGGTTTACTGACTGAATATTACATTTTCGGTATACGTCTTGCTTTCTACTATTAAGACACTGATAAAAATTTTAACTGTACAATCGTTATCATGGCTATCATTTCGCAAGTCTTCTCTTTGTTTACGAAGCGGAAACCGCAAGGGAATAAGTCTCTTCACTGGCGCGCGCTGCTCAGTCACAGTCGAGTTATTAAAAAACAAAAAACGTTCAAATTTGTTGGGATGGGGTTTACAAAAATAGCTACAAAATCACAGGTCGCAGGTAATTTCGGTATGAAAAAGTTGCTGAAATATAAGGCCTCAGGGAAATATGAGAATTTAGGCGGCAATCAGCGGGAATTTGTAGTTTCGCCATAGCTGAACAAAAGAATCTATATTTTATAAATTGTTTAAACCAAATTCCTCAGTTTTTGCTGATGAAATCAAAAAGCTAATTTACAATCAACTTAATTTTAATAAAATATAGACCATGCACTGGGTTTAGTTCAATTTACATGACGATAGTTTCTGTCAAATGCCCACAATGGCAAGTTTAAATATATTACCAGTAATCGGCTTTTATCAACTTTTTTTCAGGTTTTTGAGATTGTAAGGCGGTTCTACGGTCATTAAATATTAATTGGAGTTTAATTTGTTTATAAAATAGTCTTAGGGGGTCTTAGCAACCTATAACAAATGTAAAAGAAATCTGGCATATACACAAATGACTCTTTTGGCGACCTTTGGTTTCATCCTGGTCCACTGTAACAACAACAACAACGACGACGACGACGACGACGACGAATCTATGACCAAACATATTCCGAGGCGCTGGAAAAAATGTATATACCAAAATACATAAAACTACATGTACAAATACATAGTGTACAAGTAAATTAAGAGCACATAAAAGAACAGAGAAGACAGATTTACATTTGCATTTGCGGCATAACTACAACCCTCCCCACTCCTTCACTGTTTATGATGAATTCCGGAAAACTCAATGCATTGCTAGTTGATATTGATTATGCCTGGTATTCGCCGAGTAACTCTTCTGTTTAAATATTGTTAATTTTATATCTTACGATTGGGTAAGGGAGGGGACATTATAGATTACCGTCCATGATCGCCCTCCCACTGACACTTTGTCCCACCCCTTCCGACCGATAAATTCCTACATTTTTCTATAATACAAATAATTATTAGTTTGATTTTTTTTGGGTGTGTATCAGACTATACTTCCAAATCCCATCGGCTACGATCACCTAATTTAAAAATCAAAAATTGTTAGGATATTGAAATCGTCCCGTTTCAGGGGTGACAGAGCAGTGGGCAAATTGTATGCAGAAACTGCCGCAAAGCCGGGGTTCGCATCAAATTCATTGGGAGATCCAGATTCTTGAGACACTGTATAGACCTTTATCATGCCGCGACCATCCTTGTCGGAATCCCTGTGTAAGCAAGTACGATTGTAATGCTGATTAACAATTACATGAAAAGGGGGCCAGACTACTTATGCATTCCAGCCTCGGTTTGGTTATGTGTATCTGTATGGAAGAAAAAACCAAGATAGCTGCACCATGATAAAGGTCTATAGAGGGCAGCAGACTGTCTGGTTCTCAATACCGTAAACAATGGGAATAAATCGGTACGTCTGCTGCCAGCGTTTCTAAAGTCTCATTTGGGCAACTCCACCGTCACTCAGGTAATACATTTATGGTCCATGAGGCTACTACTGTCCCTACTGCTTCAAAAGTAATCAATGTAAATCATAATAGCCACACAACAACTTAGAGGCAAAGGCAAATTAAACAGTTCATTAAGTTTTTTAAAACATGCATTTTATTAGCCGTCACGTTGTTAATACAACTTTGCTGTAAAAGTCTCCTCAAACTGTAGGCCGAGTTATGCCGAATTTAGCCGAGTGCGGCATTGTGGAATAACATGTGGTATACGTATCAAAACTATAATATGCATCTAGGCTGAATACGCACAGTGATAACATTTTTTAGGTGTCACAGCACGAGTAATTTTCTGACCGGAATCGGAAAGAATCCGAATAAAATTGGGTATCGATATGTCCCCTTAAGATGGTCGCCGGCGCAAACTGTCAGACCACATGTACGAGGCTCACAAAGTCCGATTTCAGCTGCCACTTGTTATTCAGGCAGCCATTTATTTAGCACATATAGTTCGGCTTAGCTTGATCAATGATATTCCGAGAAGAATCATCTTCACTGTGTTTACACTTTATCATTCAAGGAAGGTCAAAGGAGGATCATATCAAATCCCGGGGCAACGGCGATCAAAGGGCATTTACATAAGCCATTGATCGCTCTTTTCAATCCCTTTGCGGGATCTGTTCCACGTTAAATCGTCCTTGTTGGATCAAACACAAATTTGTTAGCAAAGAAATAGTTTGGTAATTTAGATCGGCACCACCACTTTCGTCGTTTCAAATCTGATCCAAAACAGGTTAAACAGCTGTTTCCCAAATCATTACTGAGTCCGAATCTTTCTTCGTGAAACGAAACCTCGACATAGCGCCACCTCTCGGCACCCTTGGGCATCCTTCCGTTACGACCCTCAGCTTCCGATTGTTTTCGTTCAATTTCTTCACCGTGTCCGTGGTGACGTTCTGATTGTAGCTGACGTCGAGATGGCGCAGCCACTTGGCGCAGAAACCGACGCATTCTATGGCATGGCCGTCTACCTTGAAGCATTGCTTCAGAACGAAGGTTTCCAATTTGAGGCAGGTAGCCGATATCTTGACCACCCCGCTTCCCCTCACTTCGTGACAACGGGTCAAGATGATCCCACGGAGTAGTGGACAGCCATTGGCTAGACTCTCCAATCCCACATCAGTGATGTACCAGCAGTCGGTCAGATCCAGCCATTCCAATTTTGCCAGCCCCTGTCCAATGTGTTCTAGACCAACGTCCTGCAGGAAGCACTGTCTCGCTATGAGGGTAGTCAAGACGGGACAGTTGCGAGCTATGCTCTGCATGCTACCGTTGGTGGAGTGGCTATAGCTGATGTCCAGATACTCCAAGTCCATACAGCCCTGGGTCAGCCTGTCCAGATCCATGTCCAGGAGTGGGTTGAGCTTGACCAAGTCCCTTGACCATCCCACCGACAGATGTCTCAGGGAGGTGCAGAAGAATGCTAGCGAGATCAGCTTGTGTGGATCCTCCCGGAATCCCAGGCAATCGTTGATGTTAATGAAAGTGAGTGTCTTCCCGATGGACTTAAACAGGTGAACAACCCCCGTACACGTGATGAAGGGACATCCACTTATGTCAAGCCGCCGCAAGTACTTCAGGTAGTTACTAATCACTCTCAGCCCTGCATTGGTGATCTGTTTGCAACCGGAGACGCTAAGCCAACCCAACATCCTACAGCGAACCACAATTCGGAACAACGTGTAGTCGGTGACATCCTCGCATCCGGACAGGTCCACTCCGGCCATGGTCTTGCCGGAGACGTCAAGTACACGTTGCAGGACAGGGAACGAGAACCTGGAGTCTGGAGGCACTTTGAGAGTGGCGAGGTGGTAAAGGGAAGGGTCGTCGGTGATGGAGCTGAGACGTTTGCATGTGAGTTTCAGGTTGGTGAAGGCCTTGTCCATCGGGCCGATGAAGGAGATTATTCGAAGGAGGAGTTCATCTGGGAGGTTACTCAGACATGACTGATGAGTTGGTGTAGGTTGGAGCACCAAATGATAATCATCATATCCTGAAATTTATTTAATCAGAAAAAAAACTTCTTAAACATGAACCAAGATATTTGTAGCACTGTTCATTCGAATTCATTAAGCAAGTTTTGTGAAATGTTCATGAAAAGCCCAAATAGGTTTTTCTTCTGTTATGTGCCTTAATGAAAATATATCAAATAATAATTACACCAACCTGTGAAAGTTTTAACTAAATACTGATCCAAAACTTTCTGTGAATTAAAAATAATCATAATAATTATAATATTTCGAAGCGACATTGGTAATTTCTAAAATAATGATTTAAATTTTAAACAAAATAATATTAATCGTTTCATGAGATACCTATACGCTTATAGCGTAAAGTGAATGATGGCATAATCAAACATCCCTTGATATAATTATTTTCAGCCTTTTGGTGAAATTTTTAAAAACTTTGAAAAACATTTTGAAAATTTGAATACATTGACTGAGTTCGAAATTCCACGAATAATTATAAATTGACCAGTGAGAAAAATACAAAACAACTGTAGCATTTTTCTTGGAAATGTTTGGAGCAATAAATTGAGCAGACATTTTGACAGCTTACTTTCTAACCATATTATGCTTGCTTGATCTTCATTGCAAGGTAAATGCACACAATGACTTTTTACTAAAAGTGTATCAGGGCTTTTAAATTGCATTATTTATTATAATTATGGCCGCCTCCCATGTTGTAACATGGGGCTTGACCCTGATGGCTATATACGGCATGCAATTGGTTCAATGAATTCTGAGTAGCGCCCCAAACAAAGATACTGTCGAATTAAGTGTAATACTCCGCCAACATAGGGCTAGATAGCTTAGTTGGTAGAGCACCGGTACGTTAACCCAGAGGCGGTCGCAGGTTCAACTCCCGCTCTTAAATTTGTTTGATTGTATCATTTATTACTGTAGTTTTTGTTTTATGTACATTTATTTACATAAAATTCCGCCACTCTTACCATACTCCCCTTTGCTATGAACACAAGTGTCTTCCAAGGAAAGTGTCGCGGTGTCGAGTTGTTCCGCCTCTTCTTGCCGTGATTCGGTCGGATGACACCCGCTGCTTGTTACGCCATTCTGACGCGAAGGTGTCATCCGACAGCTGCAGTGTTGTCTCTGCCGGACGCGCTTTCTTTTTCTGAACCACCTGATAGCAAACTGTTGATAGTTTCATATGTTATTGCAACTATAAGGCATATTAGAGGTGGCTAAAGGAAACATATAACATTGGCATTCAGCACTGGAGCCAATTTCACAGAGCTGCTAATACCTTGCAAAAACTGAGGTGTTAAAATAACACTAGTGGTGTCAACTTTATTCTTCCATGGTGTTTATATTGTGTGAGTTGCCTAATATAAACACCAGTGGTGTAGTTTTTAGCACCACAGTTTTTGCAGTGTAACATTATTTGCTGATTTGTACAGTAAATTTTTGCTTAGCAAAAACAGGTTACCAGCCAAACTGACACATAACGTATATTGCTTCTGGTTGGTTCTCAGCTAAATTTTGCTTAGCATATAAATTTGCTTGGTCCTTGATTTAGACCATTTTGTTTCTAAAATTATTTTCGTGATCATTATAGGCACACAACTGCGGTAGCGTAAATACGTATTGTAGGCCAACAAGTTAAATTCCAAATACAATTTTAAACATTGAAAACAAATTCGTCAATTTATCGTTGAGGGGTCATGGCCGAGGGTTTGCCATGGGTCCAACTATCATCCTTTCTCTTCAGCCGAAACAAGAAAAACACCGCCACTGTACGTTACTTACTAAATTTAAGAAGAACCGGACCGTAGCTTAACACTTATCTTCGCGGCACTTGAACACTTTGATTAAAAAAAGATATTTTAACAAAAGAAAACACACAATTTATAATTAGCTTACCATAGTCGCTTTGCGAAACTTAGTAAACTTGCATCAACTGTTTGGAAGTATGGTAACTTGTAAGACTCCTAAACAAACCACCTCATTCAGGATTCAAATATTACTCGGTCACTTTGCGCCAACGGAAATACAAAAACCATGATAGATATATTATGGAACATAATAACTAGATTAGCCGCGCGCGTGCATACGCGCCAATCACTGTGCACAAATATTTTTAGTTCAAGTGCATGCACCGTATGCGTAGACGCGCTTTTCCCCCAAAAAGTAACTGAGCTGATTTTATTGTTTAAAAGCTTACTCATATAAAACACCATGAAAAGCTAGTCCGTTCAACACATTGTCATTCTCGAGAACGGGACAAATATTATCGTCACGATCAGAGCAGCCTTTCAACAGCGCATGAAATCAGTGCACTCAGAGTTTAAGATGAACACAGTGACTGATTACTGGCTCATTTGTGCTGCAGCAATGGTAATGACCTTATCATGTGGGGTATTATTTTCAGTCACTGTGTTAAGAAAACTAGCACTCTGATTCCATGCCCTGTTGATTGTGATGATTATTGTCCCTTTAAAAGTATGTAAAATATTAAATCTAAAATGGTCACCGGCGCAGCCAACGATCCATTTCCACATTTGGGGAAATTCTGGAGAGGCAGACTCGCGACGAGCACGAAGCCTTTCATGGTGAGGGGTCTGGAGCCCACTGAAGTGATCACTAGTGGCCCACTGAATTATTAGGCTCACGAATTTGTTTTAATTCTTGGCGCTCTCTGATGAAATATGCACGAGCGTTTTCAGAACCATTACGGTACGGCCGGAAATTCTTATTTCGGGCTGTCCGTGTGTCATTCTTACCTTATCAACTTGTTTTTTGTTTGTTGTTTGTTTGTTTTGTTTTGTTTTTCCAATCTGAGCTTCATCATGCCCTTTGCTCCAAGGATTTGCTACTCTCGAATGACCTTTAGGTACATTTCAAGCGAGCTGAATTCGGGCGGCTCGACATACGTCCTGACTGTACGAACCAACTGAGGGCGCTGTTGAAACGGCCCTTATCCCACTAGGCGGGTGCCTGTCCCGTTGTACCTGTCTAATAAACCAGCGGATGAAGGGAATCAAACCCCTTATGTTTGTGTATTTATTATTGAGGATGATCGGCCGATACTGAACTACCTTGGACGTGAAATGTAGGTAGGTGAGTCGATAGTCTACAAAACACTCATAACTCTTCTTGAATAAATATCTAATGTTGAGTTTATATAATTATTGCAACTAATTATAATTACCATGGTTAAACATTATTAAATATGTGCTAGATAATTAATTGACAAACGGTACCCCATATTTTAGCCCCATAAATGTGGCACGGACACGCCCCCCCCCCCCCGCGTATCCTTAGCCACAGGTTGGTCTTATTCCGCTAACGGTAGTAACTAGTATTAATTCGAAATTCCAGGCGCTGAAATTGACGATATTTGCGACTATTTTGACAGTCTAGATACGTTCCTTACATGTTTAACTATCTAGGCGCCCAAAAAAATGGTGATTTTACTTACATTTTATATTTCCTGACATATAGGCCCGAAAAATTACAAGACGATCGTCATTGTGCAAGTTTCAACGAGGACGGCCATAGTGTTGAACGGGAAAACAACTTGTGCGCGCAACAATTTTACAACGGCTGTTTTATGTGTGCACATACTTGCTGTATTTTAGCGCGCAGAGATATGACCACGTGATGTCGCAGATATAAACTTTCAAGAAACTAACATTGAGCAGTTTCATCAAATTAACCGTACTGCATGGTAAGTTCATCCCCTTTTAACTATCATATACATGTACCACGTTATTTAACTGTACTTACATTGTACATAAAACAAGAGAGAATGTTCATTAAAATAAAATGATAATGTAATAAATAGTCTATTATTAATTACAATAGTTTAATACTAATTTTAAATAGTAATTTTAAACAACATACAAATTTCACTAATAATTTTAATATATGAAATATTATAGTGTTGTTACTATTACTATTAATAATAACAATATTAATGGTTCCACCATTTTGTAAATCTATAAAAAAAATTAAAACAAAAAAAAACAGAATGATTGTTTTATCTGACAAAATATCTGTGAATATAGTCTATGTAATATCTATGTAATATAGTACAGGTAATATTTTTACAATTTTTCATGTTTATCTGTTTTGTGAGAGAATATAAAGGCGGTAACTTCCAGTACAAAGGTGGTTTATTTTCTAATAAGAGTCTTCCCAAGTTATTTCACTGTCTTAAATTAAGATGTGTAGACCCCTGTTTGTTTATTTAAGCCAAAAGCTAGCATGTGTACTTGAAGATTGCACTCATGAGCACTCGGACCAGACAAATTGCAAAGATGGTTCAAGCATGGTTTGGGTCTATGCTATTTGGGGTCGTGAATTTCTCAATAAAAACCCATGGGTACAGGAACGGTCCCAATTATTAACATTTTGGCCATCCATCATTATCAATAATACTGATAATATTATTACTATTACTATTATCATTTTGTTAAACAACAATATGCAATCTAGTACCGGTATCAGCGATATCCTCAAACATGAAACACTTCATTTTGATTCGATCGGTCCATTACTGCCTGTCACTGAACGGTATTTTTTAACATTTTTTCGTGGTGCTGAATTATATTGTGGATTTTTGTTACTTTGTTTCTTTTCACCATTAACAAAGAACCCCCCCCCCCCCACACACACACAAACAAAATAAAATTAAATTAATAAGGTGTGTATATATATATATATATATATATATATATATATAATATATATATAAATTAAATCGGGAGGGTGGCCTTAGCTTTCGATCCAATCATTTATGCTTACTTATTATAGGAAAAGTAAATAATTGAATGCAGGAACTGGACATGTTTTATTTATTTATTTTTATTATATATATTTGATTTTTAAAGTAGTTATATCACATGTTTAGCACAAAAAATGCTCTGACTACCGACAACACGTGCAACCCTGAAACGGAATACTTCGCGCGCTAAAATACAGCAAGTATGTGCACACATAAAACAGCGTCGTAAAATTGTTGCGCGCGCAAGTTGTTTTCCCGTTCACACTCTTCATACATTCAAGATGGCCGTCCTCGTTGAAACCTGCACAATGACGATCGTCTTGTAATTTTTCGGGCCTATATGTCAGGAAATATAAAATGTAAGTAAAATCACAATTTTTTTGGGCGCCTAGATAGTTAAACATGTAAGGAACGTATCTAGACTGTCAAAATAGTCGCAAATATCGTCAATTTCAGCGCCTGGAATTTCGAATTACTACCGTTAGCGGAATGAGACCAACCTGTGGCTAAGGATACGCGGGGGGGGGCGTGTCCGTGCCACATTTATGGGGCAACCCATATTTTAGCTATCATGCTATGTGACAAAAAATTTAAAAATTAACAGATTCCAATACAACTGGTATCATTGTCAAGGTCTTGAATAGACGATTACAATGATATAAGGATCATCTTCCTGTGACCAAAAATAAGGAAGTTATGACATGTTGAATCCGGCAATTTTAGGCCTGTAAATGGCAAATATTTTATAAGGAAAAACAAAAGAAATGTAAATTTGACTTGTGACCCTTTCCTAGATTTTCTCGGATTCCATATCATAACTTTCAAAATTCTTGTCCGATTTTCAAAAGGTTGGTATCACTGGAATGCTTGGGAAAAGAGGAAGAATAATAACCTATTTCCAGGCTAATTCAATGATTAGTTTGTTTTGTAGTGCTGATTTACAAATAAGAAATACAAAAAAAATGTGTTAAAAACTAATAAATAAATAAATAAATTACTCAAATCTGAGGACTATTTTTATATTTTTACACTGAAATCTTCGAAAGATTCTCATCCCTGATTTAATTAAATATTAGAACAATTTATAAATTATATTGGACTGTATATATACATGTATGAAACAAAATAATGAAAATAAATTAAAAAAATTAAAAAACATTCAAATTACTCAAAATATGAGGATTTTTAAATATTTATACTGAAATCCGCGAGAAATTCTTATCCCTGATTTAATTAAACATTAAAAAAAATAATAAATAATATTGGACTGGAAAAATGAAAAAAATGAAATAAGTTATGAGAACTAATATTATTGTGTTACGCCGATGTATATAGGTTTAAACGGACGATTTATCGGACTGAAAATTCGGCCGATTGAACGTTCGTTTTGTTGACATCAAAAATGGTACACAATGTAGCGTGCTGAACAATCTTTGGTTGACATCGATTTCTGCTCATCAAAAAAACGTAACTGCTAATCGTCCAATCGCCGTCAAAATTGGCCAAGAGGTAGAAAACAAGTATAGAAAAATTAATATTGTGGTTTGATAATGTGTTTTACTAACCTTTGAGTAAATCGTCGATGGTTTTGATGAGCAAGAACAAACCCAAATTTCGAGAATTTTTTTGGAAACTTCTAGATGCCGCATTCAGAAAATTTGAGAACGAGGTTGAAGTAGAATATGTGATCTACATCTTCGAAAGAAAAACTCCTGGGTACGTCAAAAAGAACAGCCTCAGCGAAACGTTACAAAGCGCTATCTCCACGGTGTCTTCGCCACGGCGATTCAACCCGAGATTGAGGCTGCGGCCGAAAAGATTTGCGACAATGCGTGGGATACGCACATACCTACATATTTGTGCCACTGTTTTTACCAAAAAAATGAATCAGTGACACTGTGTCAAGGCCAAGAGAATGAAAGTCATAGATTTGCGACCGGGAAATTTCGAAAACACATTCGAGGCTTTTTTTCATTATTCATTATTCATTATTTTCATTGATCATTAATAACAGCGCAATCACAAGATGTTTCTTCTAAATCGAGATTAAAAGAATACAATACCATTCATGTCTTATATCTCTGGTCGTTGTTTAATCGATCAGTAGGTACAGAGGTAAACAGCTAAATAAATTTATGATATGATCGATTAGGCCTATGGCTATTCCTGTGCACGTGTGTGTCGCCGTACGTATAGTCGCCTGTGTACGTACGTGCATCATTATATGTGCGGGCCGCACACACAGGCATAAGATACAAAGGCTCAACAGCGAACGTGTTGTGCATGTGAAGGCGGTACAGTTGCAGGTGCGGATTGGACGGCGTTTACCATACAGTTTTAGCGCGATGCGACCTTTTTTGTGAACGACGTACTCGGGACTAAGACTGTAAGTGTAAGAGAACATGTGCTAATGATTATAGCGCACATACTGGTGGAAATTTGGTAAAAACTTCGTTTTACTGATGTGGATGATTTGGAACTAAATTTGTTTGGTGGAAATACCTTTTTTGTGCAAATAATGATTTTTTTGGCAAATAATGAAAAAGTTTAGGCGGTAGCTTTCGGGACATGCGGGCGGTGGATGCAAATCTATGACTTTCATTCTCATGGCCTAAACCCTTTCACGGTAATATGCGCCATGTTTTTGACGGGGCAAAATTGTTTATTTCGAACACTCGTTGCCGTCTGCGACCCAGCGCTCGAACTTCACGTACATTCCAGACGCGTGCGTGAAGTTCGAGCGCTGGGTCGCAGACGGCGACGAATGTTCGAAATAAAAAAAATTTCTCCGTCAAAAACATGGCGCATATTACAGTGAAAGGGTTTATTCCGATTTGGCTTAAATAAGTATGTCATTATTGTTGTGAGGGTCAGACCATCATACAGTACCCAATTACAAAATATCTTGTTTACCAACATATTGTTAAAATATCCCACAATCAATGCTGCATTTACGTTATTTTCTAGATTTGAATTGGTGCGGCAGCAAGTAGCAGTTCACCATGGGGAATCAATTAACTGGCATAGCGCCCTCACAGATCTTCCCAGTTGAGCACTACCTGACGGATGTCACAGACTACGAGTTTGACACCAGCCTAGGAAGCACCCGTTTCTTCAAAGTAGCCAGAGCCAAATACAAGTATGTTATCTTTTAGATAACAGACTATCAATAGGGCATGACTGAAAATTACTGGCTCATTTAACGTTATGCGGCAGCATCGATAAAATGACCTTATCATGTGGGTTATTATTTTCAGTCACTGAATTAATTAATCTAAAACTAGCATTTCGTTTCCATGCACTGTTTATCAGGATGATACTGTCCCTTAACCCTCCTACTGATAGACCATTTGAAACCATTCAAAATTTCCACTTTCAAAAATGCCCATTGGTTTTGTTCACACATGGTGATACCATTTGAACAGTGTTGGTAGCAAGCTTTACTACCATTCAAATCTATTCAAATGGTTTTGAATGGTGGATACACTACACCTTGGTGTGTTTCCATAGCCGAATGGTTTCAAATGGTGAATGCTACACAGTGGCTTATAACTCATTCAAATGGTTTTTGAATGGTGGACACACTACACCTTGGTGTGTTTCCATAGCCGAATGGTTTCAAATGGTGAATGTACTACACAGTGGCTTATAAATCATTCAAATGGTTTTTGAATGGTGGTTACACTACACCTTGGTGTGTTTCCATAGCCGAATGGTTTCAAATGGTGCATCAACTTGTATGAAAAAGGCACCAAAAGTAGGAGGGTTAAAAGGAAGCCCTCTATACAATATTGGTAAATCTCAAAATATTGGCGGAGGGATATTACCCTTGCTCCTGGGTATTGTTGGTGACCCAGGTGCCCTACATATAGCTCTTGTGCCTAATTGCCCTTCCAATTTTTGCTTTATTGAAGTGGCCTTGCCCTGAAAGTTGTCCTAAAAGATTTTCCAGGACCAGGCCTGCAAATTGACTGAATTAAAGGGACAATGTCATCATGATTACCAGGGCATGGAATCGGATTGCTAGTTTTAGATTAACTGAGCATAACATCCCACATTACCTGCCACATAAATGAGTCATTAATTTTCAGTCACGGTGGTAATCTTAAACCAGGACACCGATTCCATGCCCTGTTGAAAGTCTTCTCAGATCGTGGCAATATAGTTGCAATATAACCTTACATATACAGTACAATGTACCTGTTGTGAAGTTTGACTGAGAAAGAATGCTACTCTTGATTTAGCAGTATGAGAAATTTTGAATGAATTTTTATCCTTTTCTCTCAGAAATGTGTAGCCTGAAACTGTCACAGATTAATTTCTACAATTATTTTTTTAAACCTTGTAGACCATGTGACTTGTTTGCACTTTGAGTGACCTTTAGAGTACCATAGTGTTTTCCCACCGTGTGTATGCAGAATTTGTACATTTTGTACTCCACATAACATCAAGAATTTAATTTTCAGTTGAATAAGATTTGAGATGTAATGATAGTGTCTAATTAAAATTAAATCAAATGAAAATTTTTCTGCTGATATCTCAAAATATTGGATTTTGTGGTTTCTTGTCGTAGACCAGTGTACATTTTGTGCCTGGCGCAGTTTGACCTTTGGGCTCTTTTGTAAACATGTGATGTCTTTGGTCACATCGTCTATAAAGTAATGATAATGACCAGTCTATAATATCTTGGGTAAATACAGCCCCAGTGCGATTTTCCTTCCACCAAACTAGCCTTACTGTCCAAAGTGAAGAGCGTTTTGTTTGTACTTTGTTACCAGGGAAGGTCTTGCAGTGGTGAAGGTGTTTGCCATCCATGATCCGTCACTTCCTCTGATGGTCTACAAGGACCATCTGGAGAGGATTAAGAAGAACCTCGGTAACTCCTCTAACTGTCTGCCGTTCCTTAGGAGCACGGTAATATACAGCGCAATGCCCCCTTTAAAGGGAAGGTACAACATTGTTTAGCCGAAACAAGTATCAGTCATCCCGAGAAATGATTTCGTCTGAAGTGCTTTCATTTTACAGAAAACGGGAATTGTTTTGTCCAATTTACAAAAAGGTGCTGTCTGACAACGTATGTTACCAAATACTAATGTTGTACCATGGAGGAAGGTGGTTGTATCTTCCCTTTAACCCTACTTCACACGGAGGCCATTCAGATCCACTAAATTTCCAATATGTTCTTCACCAACCTTTAAAGCATACAAGCCACTGTTGTCCTTTCTGAGTAATCTTACAAAATCAACCCAGTGCCACCCAAGGTCACTGTAAATAAGACCATCTCCGATTACGTACTCAAAACACACTGAAGGCTGTTACAAACCACAGTCTTTAGTGGTTTTGTATAGGTGTGTTTACAGTCAAAATACATGGTCAGGTTTACAGCTGGTTGTAGCTGGTTGTTTGAACATATTAGTATGGCCTGCAATGTATCAATGGGAGACCACTTTACCCTGCAATCTCAGTGGTGTGCACAGAAGGGTAACCATACGAGGCCACTGGCAACAGCTTCAACAGCTTCAACAGCTTGGAGTGGCCTGAATGGGTTGTTTCAAAAATTCCACTGATTGTAGGAGGGTTAATAAACATCAAGGGGTCCACCAACATGTTCACGATAGTGGTCATTCGTTAAAGTTATTCATGACTGAAAACACAACTTGAGGGTAAAGGGTTATGTTCATTATTATAAATAACCAAATAATCATTATAGTAGTGTTCACTGTTCATTATAGCAGCATTCTACTGTAACCTGTCATATCTCTTCATACATGTAGATTGTTTGTAATTGCATTAATTACTATTAGGCTTAGGTGATCACACGATAATATCGAATATTGCGATTCTTTTTTTTTTTATTCGATTATGATATCGAGAACTTTTCAAATTATCGAGATATCAGCAAATCGCGATGAAAAAAATATGTCGCGAAGAAAAAAAATATCGGGAAAAAAGTCATCGATTGTCATTCGGGTCAGAAATTCAGCTTTCGGAAGTGAGAAACAAAATCGAACTACTTCTGTGTTAAGCCGAATGTCAGATGACAAAGGAGCCACCTGACAGGGCGTTGTTTAAAATCCACCACCACTCAAAGAAAATGTTGTATGTTGTTGCAGACAGCACTGTGCTTAAAAAAACACAGTCCGATGTGCTGAACCCTTCACTGCTAGGTGCAACAAGATCCACATATGGATCTTGTTGCATCTAGCAGGCCTCAGCCATTGACCACTGTTGTATGTTGTTGCATTCAGCAGGCTGAGAAAGTTACCCTAGCATGGTTTGGGTTAAGATCCAACTGCCCCATAAAGATAACGTCTCTTGAAAAATAGCTATTGTCTGTTGGTTCAGTTTGCGTTAACACCATGTGGTTTGAATTTCAACTATAGCGAAGTGAGATTGTGGCTCTGATAAGAACCATATATGTCTTCGCTAGACTTCAGGAGACTGAAGAGAGTTGGGAGATGCTTATGCTCTGGTTAGGATCCTGCTATTGACTGATGGAGATTTTGTTAATACTTACAAACATGACGTTTGATTTCATTTGGTTTCAGCTCTCTGATAAGGCGGCCCTGTTGTTCCGGCAGTACGTCCGAAACAACCTGTACGACCGCATCAGCACTAGACCCTTCCTCAACACCATCGAGAAGAAATGGATTGCCTTCCAGCTCCTGTGTGCAGTCAATCAAGCTCATCGTGTCAAGGCAGGAATTTCTGTTTATTTTGTCTCATCAGTGCAAAATAAAAAAGAATTGAATTTTGTTTGCCGCACAGCCAAAGATTTAACCCCATTTTTTTACCCCGGGGTGGGGGGGGGACAGGGGGAGGGGGAGTTGGGATTTGGGAATAGGGTGTCCAAATTTATTATTCTTTGAAAAACGGGGTGTCCAAAAGTTTAACTTAAATCGCTTGTTTATGACAAATAAAACAGGGTGTCCATTTAGCAAATACGGCGTCCAAAAGACACCCCAAAAGTATTGCTGTCTTAGGCCCGTTTCAAACGTCGCGCTCTTGCCGAGTCGAATTCAAATCATTTGAGTTCGGCAATAGCGCGGCATTGGCGCGGCAGTGGTTTCAAACGTCGAACTTAATTGAAAGTCCCAACTTGTTTTAAATACATACAAAATGGCGGACCGACGAGAAACACGTAACTTTATGTTGTTAGCTACAATCCAAGCAGCGCAGCGCAGGAGAGTTGTAGCTCAACAAGTCTTTCTTTCCAGAATTCTCTCCATGAGCAGAAGAAGAACATTTCTTATATTTATCATAGCCATTTTGTTGCTTTCAAACAAGACTGCAAAGACAATCCCTCGATCATGCCGACGACTTAAAAGAAACACGACCAGGTGGTTTGAATTCATCCGCGATACGTACACAGAGAAGAGGTTCAAACGAACATTTCGCGTATCGAAGGCTACATTTCAATTTATTCTGGATCATATCAGGCATGACCTGGAGAGGGAAACGGTAACAGAGAGTCCCATTTCCCCTGAATGTAGACTTGCACTGTGTCTGTATCGCCTCGGCAGAGGCGATTACCATTTTACCATTGCAGAGATGGCTGGGGTGGGCCTGTCTACAGTGGCAACCATTGTCAACTGCGCATGCGTATTCTCAATTTGCTGCGCCAGATAGGAATTTATTTCGATTCAACACGGCTATAGCGCGACGTTTGAAACCAAGCCGTGCTTCTGCCGAACTTTGCAACATAGCACGGCAGGGCCTGTCGAGCCAAGTGCCTCTGCCGCGCCGAATTCCAAAAGTGGTTTCAAACGTCGCGTTCCTGCCGTGTCGAATCGAAAAAAATCGGATTATTTGAATTCGACTCGGCAAGAGCGCGACGTTTGAAATGGGCCTTACACTCTGGTGACCTCAATCAAAATATTTTCTGGGCGAAAATCTTCCGGGGGGCCACTTGACAAATTTCTGGCTATGCGCCATATATCCTAGATACAATAACGTCATATCTTAACCAACGGAATGTACTGGATATGTTTGTAAAGCAATTATGTAGTTTGTACATTTCTGATTGGTCTCCTAGGTTACACAATGACCCCAGAGTTAACCCTAACCAGAGAAACGAGCTTAGGACGTACTGTACCTTAAAACCTCAATTTGAGCTTCAGCTATATATAATTATGTTGTGTTTATGATGCATCTTATCATCATTGTTAGGACCAATTCAGATGTTCTTCACACAAAAGTTTATCAAAACAGGATGATATATATTGGTTTGAAATTATGTTTTTGTCATCTCATGTTTTTGTCCTACCCTGTACATGTAGGTGTGTCATGGGGACATCAAAAGTGAGAACGTCATGGTAACGGGTTGGAATTGGGTCCTGCTGACGGACTTCGCCAGCTTCAAACCTGCCTTCCTACCAGCTGTGAGTATTTGCCACACTTTGTTGTTTTTGTAAACACAGTACAGCAGATCGGTTTCTCAGAGTGTGTGAATGCATTTCGAACTCATTTTGTTTTCAGAATATTAAAAAAAAAAAAAAAATGGAGACTTTTAAGACTGGCATCAATCTCTTAGATAACCAATCCCTCTGTGCATAACCTGAAGAGGGCACCCTTTATGCAAGCAACATCTGTCAGTCAGGCATGTAGCAAATCGCTATTGATAAAGAATACTCTAAATTTCCTAAATTCCACATTTAGAGGGAATATAAGAAATCTGGATGCATTTTAATTATTTTCTTGACACAACGCAACAAGCCGAAAGTTTCACGGGTTGTTTGTTTAATTTTTAGCTTGATTCAAAGAGACTAAGGGACGTATTCAAAATTTACTGTCAGCGGACTGGACGCAGAGTCAGCGGATTTTGTTGAACAAAAGACTGCCTTAGTTACCGACCGGCCGGCAGGCCTAACCGCACGAGTTTTACGTCACTGGCATGAATATCAATAGCTTCTTTCATATGCTAATCGCAACCTGTCCGCTGAGTCGGCAGACTCTGCTGAGTCAGTGAAACCCCCGCAATGGCTCTTTCACAGCCAAGTTTCTGAACTATAGATTTGGTTCAGTGGACTCCTTTTTTTATAAATTGGCGGCCAGCTAAAACGCATACAACGGATTTATCACATCAGTTTTTAATCATTCACGGAGAGATACTGCTATCGTGTTTTTAATAAAGAATTGATGTCCGGGTCGGTTTTATCTCGTTCATTACGAGTTATTTGTTGGCATTTCAAAGAAGTTTTTCTCAATATGTATGGTAATTTTAGTTAATCACTTTCGAAGGATCGCCAAGATAACTTTGATCATTATTTAGCTCAATGAAATAAGGAACGATAATTTTCAGCTCGCGCAAGGACGACTAGATGATCAGGCAATTGTTATTTTTCCCTATGGTTGAAATCCATGATGTTGCCATGACAGCACTGTTACCAGGGTTGCACCAAAACAATAAGTGCCTTGTTAGATAAGTTAGCGATGCTGACCGAGTATTTAAAGAATTTAAATATATTTATCGGGCTCATACATCACCGAATGAGAAAAATGTCCAATCAATGAACAAGATAGTAGATGGGCGAGTATCTGTAAATATGATTGGTTGTTCCAAAGCGTACTCGTAGAAGCAGTTTTGTCAGTATAACCAATGCTGTACCTACCCTTTCTTCAAGGGAAAGTACAGCATGGTATTTGAATTTGGCAGTTATGATGTGGGACTAAAGATACAGCAATATTTTGGTTAACAATTAATTTGATTTTGATTTTACACTGAGAATCCCGCCCAAATCAATTTTTTCCTAGACTTTTGGAAAGCACTGAGTATAGTGCTTCATAAATTATGTTGGTGTAGGATTCTAGCCTGCATCGTCAACAGGCAAGCTCGGTGGTCGAGAGTTTAAGACATCGGCATTAGTAAGCAGGAGGTCGTGTGTTCGAATCCCGCCCGAGTCGCCTGCAGAGTTTTTTCCCACAGACACTTGGAAAGCACTGATTATACAGTCCTTTATACATTATGTTGGTGTAAGAACACACGAATTTCATCAATCTATTATATCGCGGTACCCACTGCTATATAGGATTCTAGCTGGCATCGTCATCAGGCAGGCTCGGTGGTTGAGAGTTTAAGACATCAGTACTAGTAAGCAGGAGGTCGTAGGGTTCGAATCCCGCCTGAGTCGGCTGCTGAATTTTTTTTCCACAGACACTTGGAAAGCAGTGCATCATACATTACATGAGTGTAGGGCAAAATCAAATGAATTGTTTATCACCTGACGCAAAGAATTACATTAATCTTTGGTTGTCATTAATATTTTGACACAATCTGTTTAATATCAGGACAACCCGGCCGAATTCTCCTTCTTCTTTGATACCTCGAGGCGACGTACCTGCTACATCGCCCCCGAGCGCTTCATAGAGGGCGGCTTTCGACAGTCGGAGAGTACCAACTCCGAGGGGACAGAAAATCTCCTCGATATTGGGGTTATAAAGAAAGGGGAACTCACACCGCTGATGGATATATTTTCAGCGGGGTAAGCAAAAGGACAAAAAAATAAAAATAATTAGTTGGGATTTCTGAAATATTTCACAGGTTGCTCAATCAAAATGCTGTTTTGACTAATGATTCCATTTAAAAGTAAGGTACAACTTTGGTAATTTTTATCAGAAAACTTGGTCGGAAACGCTTTTCATTTGAGAGAAAGGAATTTGACAAAACGTTGCCCTATGGCCCAAAAAAAAAAAAGTCTCCGGTTTCTGTTCTCCATGCGCGTCGTCTCAGACCCATGTGCTGGCATTTTTAATTTTTTTTATTGAAATGATGTCCAATTGCAGCCAAAATTGCTGGATTGATTGGAATGCTGCTGTGCTTTTTCACATAGAGGTATGAGCTTTTGCCCGATTTGTGAGGCCTCTCTTAGCCACCATACTTTGTATAGGGGAAATTTGGTGCCCGCTTATACATTTATCACGTATTTCCCGTAGAAGCAGTATTGCCAACATTACCAATGTTTTTATTTGATTTACAGGTGCGTTATAGTGGAGCTGTTCACTGAAGGTCACGCGCCCTTTGACCTCTCACAGTTGCTTGCGTATTGCAGCGGTACTTACAGTCCAGAGAAAGTGCTAGACAAGATTGAAGATGCCAGTATAAAGGTATCATACAAGAAACTTCTAAAAGTATTGTTTCAACTATGTCCAGTGACGAAGCTAGAATAGTGTACATGGGGGAGTCAATACATTTTTTGAGGCAAATATACTGACACAAAAAGCCGTGCACATTCAAAAATATGTTGTCAGTCTTGGCCCTTGTTTCCTTCAGTCTTAACCCTTGTTTCCTTCAGTCTTAGCCCTTGTTCCCTTCAGTCTTAGCCCTTGTTTCCTTCAGTCTTAGCCCATGTTTCCTTCTGTCTTAGCCCTTGTTTCCTTCAGTCTTAGCCCTTGTTCCCTTCTGTCTTAGCCCTTGTTTCCTTCTGTCTTAGCCCTTGTTTCCTTCTGTCTTAGCCCTTGTTTCCTTCAGTCTTAGCCCATGTTTCCTTCTGTCTTAGCCCTTGTTTCCTTCAGTCTTAGCCCATGTTTCCTTCTGTCTTAGCCCTTGTTTCCTTCTGTCTTAGCCCTTGTTTCCTTCAGTCTTAGCCCTTGTTCCCTTCAGTCTTAGCCCTTGTTCCCTTCAGTCTTAGCCCTTGTTTCCTTCAGTCTTAGCCCTTGTTTCCTTCTGTCTTAGCCCTTGTTTCCTTCAGTCTTAGCCCTTGTTCCCTTCAGTCTTAGCCCTTGTTTCCTTCATTCTTAGCCCTTGTTTCCTTCAGTCTTAACCCTTGTTTCCTTCAGTCTTAGCCCTTGTTTCCTTCAGTCTTAGCCCTTGTTTCCTTCTGTCTTAGCCCTTGTTTCCTTCAGTCTTAGCCCATGTTTCCTTCTGTCTTAGCCCTTGTTTCCTTCAGTCTTAGCCCTTGTTCCCTTCAGTCTTAGCCCTTGTTCCCTTCAGTCTTAGCCCTTGTTTCCTTCAGTCTTAGCCCTTGTTTCCTTCATTCTTAGCCCTTGTTTCCTTCAGTCTTAACCCTTGTTTCCTTCAGTCTTAGCCCTTGTTCCCTTCAGTCTTAGCCCTTGTTTCCTTCTGTCTTAGCCCTTGTTTCCTTCAGTCTTAGCCCTTGTTCCCTTCAGTCTTAGCCCTTGTTCCCTTCAGTCTTAGCCCTTGTTCCCCAGGCTTAGCCCTTGTTCCCACAGGCTTAGCCCTTGTTCCCTTCAGTCTTAGCCCTTGTTCCCTTCAGTCTTAGCCCTTGTTCCCCAGGCTTAGCCCTTGTTCCCACAGGCTTAGCCCTTGTTCCCACAGACTTAGCCCTTGTGCCCACAGGCTTAGCCCTTGTGCCCACAGGCTTAGCCCTTGTTCCCCCAGGCTTAGCCCTTGTTTCTCCCAGGATTATCCCTTGTTTCTCTCCCCCCCCCCCCCCCCGATTAGCCCTTGTCCCCCTAGGATTATCCCTTGTTCCCCCAGGCTTAGCCCTTGTTCCCCAGGCTTAGCCCTTGTCTCCAGGCTTAGCCCTTGTCTCCAGGCTTTAGCCCTTGTTCCTCCAGACTTAGCCCTTTGCCCCCCCCCCCCCCCCCAAAAGAAATTAGCTCTTGCTCTCCCAGGCTTAGCTCTTGTTCCCCCAGGCAGGTCTGCCCATGTTTCCCCACGCTTACTTCTGCCCTTGTTTCCCCAGGCATAGCTTTTGTTCTCCCCAGGATTTTGATTGACAGCGTAAATTTGTTGGTAATATCCAAAAACCATAATGGTATTAAAAAAGTGCTTGAAAACTGAATCTGAAGTCCTTTCTTTTTTTCCCCTAAACCTTTTCAAAACTGAATGAAATTTCGAAAGGCAGATCAAAATTTTAGAAACACATTTGCACTTTTCTCAGAAATGTGTTGTCCAATTGAGTTGACAGATTTCACAGGTTCAAAATGTAATTTTCCATGTTACTTGATCTGATGACAAAACAAAGGTTTTTTGTTTGACATCTCCGATTATATAGACCTTGGTAGAACACATGCTTCAGAAAGATCCGGCCAAACGCTTCTCTGCAGAGGAGTACCTAATACATTGGAAGACGACGGCATTCCCTGACGTCTTCTATAGTTACCTCAAGGTGTTCATGGGAGAGTTTGCTGGCATCCCCATCCTACCCGCTGATGAAAAAATAGCAAGGTGCGAAGGCCTTTGGCAAGAGGCTTGGGAGGGGGAGGGCCGGGGACATGTATGGTGGCCAAGAACCTATAGTCAGGCATGAGATTTTTCCGGACCTCCGGATTTTTCACCTCAAAATATGTGGTCTCCGGGTTCAGTGTGAATTTGATATAAAATTTGGGGGGTAGGTTGTATAGGGGTAAGCTCAGAAAACATGTGAAAAAAGTAAGTGAAAATTTTACTTTGTCACCCGATAAACTTAGTGTTTACAGCAGAAAATTGTATCCAGGAAAAGTGTTTAATGTAGCGACCTATTTGATTGATGCCGCAGCCGGATAAAAAAGGAAGAGTGTCTGACTACTCACTGTATTATGTGTACGTACGTGCCCGTGTTTTTCCCCTCTCTGAATGTTGACGTCACCGGAATACGCATGTACGGAGAATTTGTTTTAACAAAGAATTACATTATACAACGATTCGCTTTACACACAACGCGGGGCACTGCGCAAAAGAGTATTGATCACAACCAAATTCTCTCTACGTTCCGTAGACTGTGATTAACAGTCCTACATGTATTTTGTGTGTGTGGTGCGCGTGATGTATGCACCATAGTGCTAGCGCTGGACGTATAACCGACTTACTATCAAGTCTAACAGTCTTCGCGCGCGCGAGGGCAGGAACTTTCTACGCGATCGAGTTTGCAGACGATATAAATGGCGCTCAAACTTACTTACGTTCAGCGTGGTTCCGCCGTGGATGTTAATGAAATCGACAAAACTATATTTTATTTATTGGACAGGTCATAATGTACACAAAATCTTGCCAAAATTACAGGAGATGTTAATGAAGTTAATACCCAAAATAGCTATCCTTTAAGGATTTCATTTACCAAAATCCAAAAATTTCCCGGGATTACTTTTTTTTTAATTTTATTTTTAAAATCCAAATTACAAGAGATTTCAATGATAAAAATATCCAAAATAGCCATCCTATAAGGTTTTCATATACCAAAATCTAATGGAAGCCTGGATTATTTTTTCCTTCTTTTTTGCAAAACTCCATTCTCATGTCTGTATAGTCCTTGCTCCGTTTCTTGTATTTTCTTTGAAAATGAAAATCGTACGCCTATCCACTAATTTAAACATGTATCACTGGTATTTTACCGGCAATTTCTTGGTATTTTTTATTTTCATCGATAGATTCCTTATAGAATAAAAATACAAATACTTTGAAATGATATCAGACCTGTGATTTCTCAGGATTTTTTCTGATTTCAGGATATTTTTTTACAATTCTCCCTTTGCCTCAAAATTTTCTTGAAAGAAGAGAAGTAGCCACCAAGGAAAGAAAGAAGTAGCCTGCATTGTGTTCAAACCTTTAGTTTCTTGTTTGTGAGAATGTGGAGAGTCTGTAAATCCTCCAAAATTAAACATCCAGGAGGTTCAGGGGAGCTTTGTCCTCTAAACCAGAGGGAGACCCAGGCCAGCTACTAATTTTTCAGGATTTTTTTAGTTTTTGTCAAATCAAACCCCTGTGATATATTTCACAAGATAATAGTCAGAATCTTAGTTTAGCAGGGAAAAAAAAGTGACGGGACCCACCATTTTCACTGTAAAACCAAGTTAGTTCATAGACATGTTTTCCAATGAAAACGAAAACAAATCAGAAATTGCCTTCAAAATAGCCAAAACCACCAGCGATACACCTTTAAGACTTTGGGATCAAAAATGGATCGTTCATTGAGATCAACAGACTTGTAATAATTGATTTAATTTTGCCCTACACCGACGTGTGTATAGCACTGCATACTCAGTGCTTTCCGAGTGTCTGTGAAAAAACTACACAGGCGACTCGGGCGGGATTCGAACCCACGACCTCCTGCTTACTAGTGCAGACTTGTAATAGAGTCTTTGAGTCCGAGTCCAGATCTCACGAGTTTATATGTAGGTCTCGAGTTATGTAGGTTGTGTCCGAGTCACAAGTCATATACACAAAATTTGATAATAATAATAATAATATAATAATGGACACTTATATATTGCGCCGGCATCCGCCACGTTTGACACTCATGGCACATGAACATTATTACCCCTGTCATCGGGCCAGTTATATCATTCGAACCATCTCAACTCCCTGGGGAGTATGCAACCCATGCTGCCAAATGTGTAGTGCAACGAGCTTAATCAAAACACAATTACCGTCTCTGCCCTCACAGGTCCCCATTTATACTCCTGGGTGAAGAGAAGCAATTATAGTTAAGTGCCTTGCTCAGGGACACAAGCACCCACGGTCGCGGCCAGGATTTGAACCCACATTCTGACGACTCGGCCATCAGAACACAGGTCCGATGCACTAAACCGCTCGACCATGGCACCCCACAAAGGAAAAATACAAAACATTGGATTCAGACGACCAATACTGAATCTTTATTTACCGCACTGATTCTGCCCTGATTACAATCTTGCATATATATATATACAATTATAAACTAGTCAGAAATGTGTTCATTGTTTACAGAGCAATTCCTTCAAATTTAGTATAAACCTTCGCAGGGTTTAGAAATAAAGTCTGAAACTGCTAGCCATTAGAGTGTCCTTACTATTTACCATATTTGTAAAATTTTACCCAAATACTTCAATATTTGATTTGTTATATAGACTGCAAAGAGACATGGAGAAGGTTATTGAGACACTCTGCCCGGCCGACGAAGAACAGAACAAATGTAAAGACAGTAACAACGGACTTGTCATCGTGTTATCCCTCGTAACGTCCTGTCTCCGTACGCTCAAGGTAAGCATGCAGAGCAAGAGAGGGTCTATATCGAAACTTACTCTAAGGGAGGAGGGCCAAAGTCATGGTACAGGCATGCCTTTTAGAAGTCTGGCCAGGCCTGGCCTAGCCTACCTGGCCTCCTAATCTCGTCTGTTGTGAGTCCTAATCCTGTAACAATTCAGTACCTGCCAATCAAGCCTTTTAGAAGTCTGGCCAGGCCTGGCCTACCTGGCCTCCTAATCTCGTCTGTTGTGAGTCCTAATCCTGTAACAATTCAGTACCTGCCAATCAAGCCTTTTAGAAGTCTGGCCAGGCCTGGCCTACCTGGCCTCCTAATCTCGTCTGTTGTGAGTCCTAATCCTGTAGCAATTCAGTACCATAGACATTCTGATATTCTAACTCAGGAAAAGAAGAATTAACTAGAGTAGGGTTTGAAGCTGCAACCTCCGGTAAAGTTCCGGCACTCTACCAACTGAGCCTTCTAGCTCTAGGCGTACCCTCTTGTCGTGATCCCCAGACTGCCGCTTCCCAGGTTGTATTGTAACATTGGCATGATCCCTGGTTAAATGATCCCTGGTTAAATGATCCCATGCTAATGCCCCCTGGACAACAATATTGACAAAAGGGCTAGATGTCTAAGTTGGTCGAGCACCGGCACATTAACCCAGAGGTCGCAGGTTCAAATCCTGATGTAGTCGATTTTTCTTTGTTTACGCCAAAAATGGCTCTAATACTATTTTTTGGGGTATCTATATTTGTGCATGTAGTTTTGCATCTCTAAGTTGGCTGCACTAGAAATCCTCCTGATGATTTCTCATCACATCCCCGATGATCTCATCTTGGACAGAATCATTCCTTACATGGTAAGATGTCAAGCACTTCATTGTTTACTTTTTCAACCTATTATGCCCGGACATGTAACGTCATATGCAACCATTATCATGCCTACAGCCCCCCCCCCCCCTTTTTTTTTTTTTTTCCCGCACTAAAACATTCCTGGGCAGAACCCTGACTGAGGACTACAGTATAAGTTGTTACAACCCCTGTTGATTCAAAGAAAGTAAGGCTACTCGCAGATAGTGGTGCCAACATGACCAAAATGTGTTCATTGTGATTATAGACCTTCTAATCTTTATTTATCACTCCTTGTCATTCTCCGTTTTATTTTTCATTGCAGCTTCACTTCATTACCGACCCGTTCCCAAGGGTACGAGCAGAGGCAATCCGTACCCTCAGTCAAACACTGACACTCGTCAATTCAGTGCCCAGAAGGTAAGCAACATATCAATTCATGGCCTGTTTCACACGAACCTGAAAATGTACATCCTCAAGCATTTGAGAAGTGTGTTCAACTTAATATGTGAATCATTTTGCAGGAATCTCAGTTTTTGATGTCACAGTTTGCTTCGAGTTCTCTGTCGTGGTCTCGTGAAGTATTATTTGACTCTCTGCCTTACAGGTCAGGAGCACAAACATAAATGACCCGTAGCTGGACAGCAGCAAGTCCAAATCATGTCCTATCATCATAGGCTTCTTGTCAAAAAGGTCACTGCAGAGTTGCCAAGCCTTCCGATTTCGCCATAAGGCTTCTGGATTTTCGGCCAACCTTCTAGCCTTACGGACGTCTTGAAATCCTTCCGAATTTCAAGAAATATGTTGTGAATTTTTTTTGCTGTACATAATAATATTCTGTTTGTCATGTTGTCCATCTTTGGCAGCAACATTAAAGCCAAATTCTAGACAGGAATGTTTTGTCATTTATTGTTTATAGGTTATACGTAATTGACACAATTATCTTGTATTAGCCAAAAACTCGCTGTACTCCGCAAGCAATATTTTCTAACAAAACCAAACGAACGTACGCACGTATACCGCCTAGCATGCAACACATGTGAAGGGAAATGCATGCTAAACATGAAGGCTCACTGTGTGTGCACTGGCTGCAACACGGATTTAGGATAGCTAATGGGGGCAAAAGTGGGGCAAAATAATGTGACCAAACCGTTCCGATGCGCCTTGGTCAAGGCTGTTGTTTCAGCTGTGACTGATCGTGTCTTATTGTTCTTTTTCGTTACAGCGATGCAAACATCTTCCCAGAGTATATTCTACCACATTTGGTAAGCATGATTTCATGTTCAAACTGAGCTTGGCAGGGTGACCAACGATTGTGGCAAACAAGCATTCACAAACACGTGATTAACAGTTTTCAGAATGTAGGGTCAAATCATGGCCAATGATCATTACGCCAAAAGAAAAAGTCTGGTCAGAAGTCGGTTTCATAACGGTGCAGTGACAATTTTTTTTTTTTTTTTTGCCAAGCAGTGAAATACATGATACATGTATACGTGGTTATTAGAACCAGATAAAATTTCCCATACACAAAGTATGGTGGCTAAGAGAGTCCTCACAAATCAGGCAAACGTTCATATCCCTATGTGAAAAAGTGGTTTAAAACACGGCACGGCAGAATTCCAATCAATCCAGCAACTTCGGCTGCAATGGGACATTGTTTCATAGCAAAAAAAAAAAAAAAAAAAACTAATTGTGCCAATGTGAGGGTCTGAAACGATGTGCACAGAGACCAGAAACCGGGTTTAAAAAAATGTTTGGCCTTGTACACAATTCACAATGCTTATAAAGTATGCATGCATTCACTGACAGTTTACCAAGTGTTATTTATGCTTTTAACCACCGTGCTTGCCCGATGACGATTGGCAAGCTTTACCCCTCATATGAAGCATTCTTGTAGACATAAAGTACTGCGGTTTTTGTTGAATTATATAGACTTTCTGCATTTCCATAAACATATAGGCTAATGTACCACTGGATGAGATAGTGTTGGTGCGGGTTGCCTACGCCGAGAACATCGCCGTCCTGGCGGAAACTGCGCTTCGCTTCCTGGAGATGGTCCAACTTGAGCAGACGACGACGCAGGACGCCCAGGCCGACTCTGTGCAAGATCCTAACGTGCAGTATCAGGTATTGGTATGAGTTGATCTTTCTGGTAACGAAACCAACGATTCCTTGAAGGTGGCAGTAGACCTTAATAATAATAATAATAATAATAATAATAAAGATTTTTAGCGCGCACATATCCACCCTGCTGGGCGCTCAAGGCGCGGAAACAAAGAAAAAACATGAATACAAACAAAATACAATGATAGCATAGGGAAAAAAAAAAATGTACCGAGATACATGTACCTACAAATTACAATGCAATTACAAATATACATCATCTTTGAAGAGTTGTGACATAAGATGAGTTTTAAGCATCGACTTGAATCTGGTTATACTATGACAAGATTTGAGTTTAGTTGGAAGATGATTCCAGAGTCTCGGAGCTGCGACAGAAAATGACCTATCACCCCAGTTCCTTGTGCACCTTGATCGCGGATCATTGGCATGCTTACGACACGGCCATTTTAGTGATCACCTCATCAGAAGAAAACCACACAGCTATGACTTTTATCGTTACTATTTAAATATCAGAACGGCAATTTCGTCATTGGTTTAGAAAAGTGCGAACTATTATTCCCATTATTAAATGTCTGTATTGGATTCTCTTTCAGAATTGAAATTTTGGGTGATTTTTTTTGGTTTAAATTAAGTGATCTACCAACATGTGATCTAACAACATGTGCACTCAACATCTCATGCACGGTGCAAATAATACTGTAGCTTGTTAAACCTGTGAAGAGAAGAAGGAATGATCAGTTTAAAAAGAGGAAAACTTCAGACAACTATTCTAGGGAAAACCCACGTAATCAGGTAGGGATTGACAACCCAATCCACATGTGATTTGAATCCGGATCCACAGAAGTATAAAGGCGAGAAAAGTCCTGCCATGCCGTTACTGATCTCCAATGAAGTGTAATATCTTGGTCACAATTTGTTGGAACACTAACCCCTGCGTCCCCGTACAAATGTTGATGTACGTTTTGCAGATGAATTGTTTAGCGCAAAGAGTCAAAACGTAGACCTCCAACATTGAGTGGGCGCAGAGGGGTCTTGTATGAGATCAAAGTGTTCAAACAAACCCGACATGATGCAGATAACATTATACAGGAGGACCCTCCAAAAAACATCCCTATTTTTTGTTGATGCATAACTTAATTTCTTAAGTTACGCATCAACAAAAAATAGGGATGTTTTTTGGATGACCCTCTTGTATAACGATTATCCATAAAGATTATCCACAAATGGGTTCAGATAATCATACACAATATCACTCATTTTTATTACGGTTTTATTTTTTCTCAAATCCCAGGCAAGCTACGATGATGAGCTACAGAATTTGCACGGCATGATTCAACAGAAAGTCGTGACCTTACTCAGCGACACAGTAAGTAAACTATGTTAACCCTCCTACTACTACAAGGGTCAAAATCAGTCAAAATGTTGATATACTTGCCAAGGTATATCTGGTGCACTGAAAAGTCGAACACTGTCAAACCTTACAGGTAGTAAGTACATTTACAGGTCAAAATGAGTCGATCGTTTTTGACTGGTAAAAGCATTGTCTGGTATTGTTGAGGGTGGTCAAAATGACAGTAAAAACCAGTTAAAAATGCCCCTGTTTGCACATTTGGGTCAACAGTCAAAACAGGCAGTTGACTGATTTTGACCTCTATAGCAACTTCCCACTAAAGTGCAGCTAGACTAGGAGGGTTAATCCTTTTAAAAGCTACCTCAAACTACCTCCGACTGACTCCAGGTTTGACCATTTTCCTGAATAAATCAGTTGGTAGAGTACCAGTACAGTGGTCACAGCTTGACATCCCACTTCAATCAATTTTTCTTTGTTAACTGTAAATGTTTTTCCTTTTTTTCATCTGAAAAGGAGAACATTGTCAAGCAGACGTTACTTGAGAATGGTATCACAAGGCTTTGTGTATTCTTCGGCAGACAGAAGGCTAACGATATCCTACTATCTCACATGATAACCTTCCTCAATGATAAGGTAAGGGGAATCCTTCATTTTCACATCGTTTATTAATTTCACAGGTACAAATCACAAATCATACAACCATTTTGTTCGTGTTGCCTCATGGAACAATAATGAAACAAAGATTCTCACCATGGAAATGTTACATCACACTTCACACTCTGTTCAATTCAATGAAACATTTAATACCACTTCACATTAGGGCTGTGCCGGGTATCCGGGTATCCGGATACCCGACCGAAACGGTCATTACCCGGTTCCATTTTTCAGTTCCAATTACCCGTAAACGACTTTTTAAAAATTCAGACTTAACATTTGAGCGGTGCGAACAGAAATCTATGACTCTTGAACAATGTAATGTTTACACTTTACAGACAAATATCTTTAAATTCAAGAGATTGCACTCCAATAAAGAAAAGATCGATTTAAGTACGGTATCCTCTGTATTATAAAAGTCAATTTGTTACCATTTACAGTACATGTATTTGTACACCACCGGAGGCATGTTTTCAACAAAAATGAAAACGGGTATCCGGGTATCCGAAGTTTCCTGATTTCAGGTATCCGGTTCCAAAAATATCCGAAAATGCACAGCCCTACATCACATTAATGTGCGAAGTGGAAACTAAATGTTTCATTAAATTTTCATTTATTGCTTCCTGTTAGAAGGATAATTAGTAAACCAGTCTAGTGGAGTAACTATGTTTTTAAAATTTTTATCTCCTAGAATGACTGGTACCTGCGTGGTTCCTTCTTTGACAGCATTGTGGGTGTTGCTGCTTATGTTGGATGGCAGAGTTCCTTCATTTTGAAACCGCTCATCCAACAGGTAACCGTCTGGTAGTAGTTGTACCTTTGTTACAGGGACAATATCGTCACAAGGCATGGAATTGGAGTGCAAGTTTAACATTAACTCAGTGACTGACAAAAATATTCCACATGATATGGTTATATTACCGTTGCTGCTGCATACATGAGCCAGTAATTTTCAGCCACTGTGTTCATCTTAAACTAGGACACCGATTCCATGCCCTGTTGAAAGGCTGCTCTGATCATGACGATATTAATGACAGAATCGTCTTCAAGATCCTCACGTATGTTTATCGCTCGTCCCTTCGCAGATTACCATCAGAACTCCTTCAAGCCTATTATTCAAACCGCGAGTCAATGAGATCCAATAACAAACATCTCTTAAGAAGAATCAAGACCAATAGATTCTGGGGTGAAAGATCATTTGCTTCAGCTGTTTCTTCATTGTGGAACGACTTACCCGGAACATGTCAAACTTTCTCTAACATCATTCAAAACTGCCCTCAGGACACATTTAATGAGGGTTGCATAATCGTACTATCTACTATCTATTTTTCTTCTACATGTTGTGTCACTGCGCCATGAGTATTGAGTATTGAGTATTGAGTATTGAGTATTGAGTATTGAGTATTGAGTATTGAGTATTGAGTATTGAGTATTTTTAGACGGATACCAGCATATTACAAATACTTGTTATTATTATTACAATATTGTCCCTTTAATTACCTGATAATAAAATGTACAGAACTATTATCTAAAATACTTGATGTTAAATTGGAACAGATACTTTAATCATCCTGGTAAATTATTTTGAACTCAACTCCCCCCACCAAAAAACAACAACAACAACAACAAAAGCAACAACAACAACAACAACAAAAGCAACACCTCTGGTATCATCAATGTCTGTATAAACTTAGACATGTGGAGTCTTGTAGTATACTTGATTGTTTATTTTCCATTGATTGATTTCAACAGGGGCTTTGCGACTCGGAAGAGTTTGTCATCTGTAAGGCTCTGACTGCCCTGACGAGTCTGATAGAGCTGGGTCTGTTACAGAAACCCATCATATTGGACCTTGCCTCGGAAATAGTACCCAACCTCTGTCACCCTGTAAGTGTTAAATTTGCCATCTTTAAGGCTCTGACCACCCTAATGAGTCTGATAAAGCTGGGCCTGTTACAGAAACCCATCATATATGGACGTGTCCTCAGAGATAGTACCCAACCTCTGTCACCCTGTAAGTGTTAAATTTGCTATCTTTAAGGCTCTGACCACCCTAATGAGTCTGATAAAGCTGGGCCTGTTACAGAAACCCATCATATTTGGACGTGTCCTCAGAGATAGTACCAAATCTCTGTCGCCCAATTTGTCATATTTAAGGCTCTGATAGAGCACGGTCAAATTAGACCTGGCCTCTGAGACTGCCGTAAATGTTGCTTTAATTAGGCAATCGTGCCACTGACTCTTCCATTGAAGTGATGTCCCCGAATGTTTGCTCTCACTCATTTGTCCATAAGTGGTCCGAAATTTCCATGCAAGTTTCTTATATATATAACGGATATGATTTTGAGTTGGAAAATTAAATCTAATTCTTCCTTAACCCTAACCACCCCAAACCATTCAAACTCCAACAGCAGGGTTTGTTGGATTTTGATGGGCTGTGTACTGTATAGCCCAGACAGGGATACTTTACATGTGTCCAGGCATCCTAATTACAGCTAAGTCCAACAGTTGGGTGGTAGTGTTTGTACATGGTGTTGGATTTTGGCGGATTCAGGAATGTTCTTAGCCAAAACAGCTAGGGTTAATGTTTGGCATCTCTGCCAGAATGTGTTTGAAGTGCTCGTGCTGTCCTTACTCCGCAGAATCTATGGATACGACAAGGTACTACTGGAGTGATTTCTGTCATCGCTGGTAGCTTCAATATTGCCGATGTACATTGTAATCTTATCCCACTTCTGCAACCATTCATCAAGCAGCCCATACTACAAGTAGATAAGGAGGTGAGTTTAAGTAATACACCCCAGCTGGTAACAAATGGTGCCCCATCACGCAGCACATGACCACCCTAGTCTAAGACAAGCAGAGGAAAATATCCAAGCATTTGCATTCAGTTGAGCTAAACATTCGATGACACGCAATATGCACAGACACAAAACGTAACATGCGTTTGTTAATGTTTTCATTGATGAAGATAAAAAGGCATTCATTTATGTATAAAAAGTTGACTGAGAAATCTGAAGAAAACTTTATGTGCGTCTTGATGTTCATATTGATTGTATAAAAATGTTGATTGTTGAATATGTCCCACGTGTTGTACTGTGTGTACAGGTTGTCTTGGAGGCATGGCCAAGTCGCAAACGATGATAGATCCAAATCCAAAATGAATCATCACACCATATCTGGATTGAGAATAATTCCTGGAACAAAGACTCCTTGCCTTGGCCACAGTGTCCCTGCTAAAAGTATTATATAACCTGTGGCTACTGCTGTTTCATGTATCAAACATGGACCTTTTGTACATACTGAGGGATTAGATCGGTAGGGTACATGAAATAGTTCCAAAATCCAAATAGACAATTGGTATTCAAAAAAAGGTGGGGTAGAGAACCCCCCGCCCGCCCCATGCACTCGCCTGGAGTAAATGCCAAGTCTTGAAACCCTGCCCAGTAATCAAGCAGATATATTGCTCATTGTACCCACAATATTCAACTGTTAAACCCAGTCATTTTTATTATATCTTCAATGGTGCCTGAAGTTCTACGCATATATCCTAAGATTCTTGTGATGCACCATGGACAGATTCCGACATTCAAAGATCATGTGTTTGTCATTCTCTCGGTTTCAGCCAGTCCTACTGAATGTGCTGAAGCCTCCCGTGCCAAGACCCGTCTACGACTACATCTTGAAGTCGCCCCTGATAGAGAGCTTATTCGACAACCTGCAAGACCGTCAGCTTCTGCGGAACCTGTGCAGGACCGGACACAAGCCCAGCTACAGCCAGCCAGAAGACAGCGGCCTTGCCCAGGTACATAGGTTGTCCAGCTCTAGTAGGAAGGGGAAGGAGTTCTCCCTACCAATTGGCCAGTTGACAGCTGTCAAAATTCCTTATTAAACGATCGGATTTATTCTGCTGTGCATGAAATATGTGCATAATACTCCTGACAAGCTCTTGGTGTCTTCCTTGAAGTGGCTCTAATAATAGTAATAATTATAAACCATGCGTATATAGTGCATTTCACATGGAGTCCAAGTGCACTTTACAGACACAAGAGAAAAATGCATTAACCCTCCTACTATAGCTGCACTTTAGTGGGAAGTAGCTATAGAGGTCAAAATCAGTCAACTGCCTGTTTTGACTGTTGACCCAAATGTGCACACGGGGGCATTTTTGACTGGTTTTTCCTGTCATTTTGATCACCCTGAACAATACCAGACAATGCTTTTACCAGTCAAAAACGGTCGACTCATTTTGACCTGTAAATGTACTTACTACATGTAAGGTTTGACAGTGTTAGACTTTTTAAGTGCACTAGATATACCTTGGCAAGTATATCAACATTTTGACTGATTTTGACCCTTGTAGTAATAGGAGGGTTAATCTTTTAGTATTAAACAGATGAGTTTTATGAGCAACCTTGAAAAGTTCTATGGTTTTAGAGTCATTGATATGAGGTGGTAGTTTTTTCCCAGAGAGTGGGTGATGCAGTTAACCAGTTCGCGTCGGAGGCCGTGTATACATGCAATTTTTTTTTGCACCACGGATCGGAGAGCGTCTAAACACGCCACAGGAAACTCCGGAATATTTGTATGCATGCTCGGTTCAGCCATGCGTGTACGGTGACATGCTCGCAAGTGCCGGCCACCCGCTGTGGAAGCTTCCATTAACGTGTGTGTGGGAAAAAGAAACCCGCCACAGGGGCCCAGAAAAACTTTTTTATTCCCGACGCGAACTGGTTAAAAAGGCACACTGACCAACTGGTAAGTAGAGACTGTGATCTAGAAAGATGTAGGGAAGCGGCCATTTGACAAAGGAGTGACTGATAATTGTTGTGATGACGGGGATAAGTTCTTCAAAACACTTCTTAAAGCAGCCACATAGGAATAGAATCAATTCACTGGTAGGGGAATGAATTGGTATAAAGTTGTTTCACAAGAGTCAGACACTTGATGATCTCAGGCATTGGAACGTTCTCTAGTTCAACTGTGATGTTCTGGACTTTATTAGTGAACAGTACAGGGTTGACTTTATTTTGGTTGATATTTTTCTTTTTGCATGTCCATAGCTTCTGCGGAAACTGCAGTCTCAGGGCATGACAGAGATTGACGAGGATAAACTCTTGCTACTGAAGGATATGATGCTGAAACAACAACGAGCTAAGTCGAGGTTTGTCCCAAAGTAAAATTCAAAAATGAACAAAAATGAGGCAAAAAGAAAGACATTTATTTGTTGTACAAAAAACAGTTAAAAATAAGATGACAATAATTAGCCTCTCCGGTAAAAATGCACCCAGTCATCAATTTCCAGACTCGTATCCGAGTCCTCAAACCTCGAGTCCGAGTCCAAACCCGAGTCCTCAGTGTTTTGAGTCCAAGCCATAGTCTTTGAGTCATAAAACTCCAGTCCCAATCACAAGTCATGGAGATTGGGTCCAAGTCCAAGTTATACAAGACTGTCTGATTCTAGGGCACTTTGTGCTGTTATTTTATGGTATTGTGTGTGAACATAAACCCAAAGTCCATATACTATTGCTATTCAAGTCTGAAAGCAAACAAGGAAAATACAGGCATGCAACTTTTCAGCTGATCAGACATGATTTCCTCTTTTTTGGTTACTCAGCTGTGCCATTGAAAACTGAAAAACAAAGTACAAATTCTGGCTGTGGCTGGCACTTTCCTCTCTTTTGGACAAACTGCAGTTGCATGTCTGACAATAGTCAGCTATGAGACTAGGGGCCAACGGTCCAATTTAAAGACAATTTACACTTTTATAGGTAAAATGTCTATCAATGCATCCACACTTCATAACTTGAATCAAGAGATATGTCTAAAAAACGAACCTGTGTGGATTTGATTCTGAGAAGAATCAATGGTTGTCAATTCAATGTTGCGATCACTATGCACTGATCATCTTCAGGATCAGGGCCCGATTACATAGCCCTGCTTACCGGTAAGCAAATATTCGTGCTAACCAGAGCAGAAAAATTTGCTTTAAGCATATAAACGTATTAAGGTTAGCAAGAAAATTTAGAGCGGCGCCTGTGCGTGTTCACCATGGATTTGTATTGTTGCGTCACTCATTTGCAGGCAATAACAGCTGGCAAATTAGCGTGCCTTTCTTTGTGCTTAACGGTTAGCAGCGCTATGAAATGAAAAACGTACAGTTAGCACAAAATTGGCTGCTTAACGTCTCTGTGAAATTATGCCCAGATGCTGTTGAGTTGTTGGATTAATAGCCGTATGTAAAGTGCAGTTTGCAAATTTGAAGACAAAATTTGTGTATCCTAAGTGGCCAGTATAAATTTCATTATATATTTAACGTTTTTAATTTGTTTGTTAGTCCAAATGATCAGCAGCCACCACCTTCCCCGGGGCCAGACAACCCAAACATTCCAGGAATCATCAACATCCACGCCTTGGAGAAGATGAGCCCCGTGCAGAAGTACCACGCCGACCTCCTCAAGCCCTCGGAGCTACGCGCCGACGCGTCAGAGAAAGCAACCCGGAAGGTTAAGAAGAAAACCAGCAATCTAGATCCCCAAATGATGGTCAGTTTTTTTTTCAAAGTTTCTATGAATTTCTAGATTTCTCAACCTTTTCGCATTTTATTTGTTATCTGTGGGAACATGTACATTCGTGAATCACAGCATAACCTTTTAAATTTCTAGATTTCTCATGTTGACCACCTGTTCACATTGTTTGTGGTGTTTATGGGAACATGTGTGGACGTTACCGGTGGGGCATGCTACACACATTTATAGGCTATCAAATTTACCAAAAATACCACACACAAATACACCTGCAAAAACCTCACGCATCAGGCCAAACTGTATTTCAGAATGTGGGTTTGAATCCTAGCCATGCCGGTTGCGGCACTTGTGTCCTTGAGCAAGACACTTAAACCATGAATTGCTTCTCTTCACCCAGGAGTATAAATGGCAACCTGTGAGGGCAGAGATGGTAAATGTGTCTGATAATAGCTGAATCAAACTTGTAGTGGCTGATTCGTCAGAATGTGGGTTTGAATCCTAGCCATGCCGGTTGCGGCACTTGTGTCCTTGAGCGAGACACTTAAACCACGAATTGCTTCTCTTCACCCAGGAGTTTAAATGAGGACCTGTGAGGGCAGAGATAGTATTTAATTCTGTTTGATTAGTTGATGAGTGCCTAACAGGCTGCCGGGGCTGTATACTTCCCAGGAAGTTGAGAATGATCCAGGAATGATTTAAGAATGATTTAAGAATCATTTGATGATTAAGAATCATTTGATGATTAAGAATCATTTGATGATTAAGAATCATTTGATGATTAAGAATCATTTGATGATTAAGAATCATTTGATGATTAAGAATCATTTGATGATTAAGAATCATTTGATGATTAAGAATCATTTGATGATTAAGAATCATTTGAGAATGATCCAGGAATGATTTAAGAATCATTTGATGATTAAGAATCATTTGATGATTAAGAATCATTTGATGATTAAGAATCATTTGATGATTAAGAATCATTTGATGATTAAGAATCATTTGATGATTAAGAATCATTTGATGATTAAGAATCATTTGATGATTGATTTAATAATCACTCATCAGCCCAATGATAGGGATAATACTAACATGCCTTAATTTAGATGAAATTGACGCTATATAAGAACCGCATATTATTATTATATTATTTTATTATTATGCCTTACAATATAAAATGTCATTATTTTCAAATCTAATTGTACTTCAGAATGAAGAGTGGAAGAGCATGTTCGGGACCAGTGAGCAGCCGAAGAGCTCCAAGAACCTGCCTCCAAGCAGCCCTGTCCACCCGGCCCAAGATGCCATGGCAACACTGAACTCGGGTGCCAACAAGCCCCCGGGGCAGCCTGCACAGCCCAGCGGGAAGCCCCCACCCCTGGGGCAAGCCCACAGAGGACTGTCAACGCTCGGACCAATCTCGATGTCGCAGCTGCAGGCCGCTGCTGAGGGGATCCCGGAGAAGAAACCGCTGGTGCAGGAGAACAGACTGCCTCCTGTCCAGAGTAAGTCATAGTACGACAAAAATATATTGTTAATTTTTTTTTTTTTTTCTTCAACAAGTATGGAGTGACATGGCCCAGTGCATCAGACTTCTTCTGTTCTGGCGGCAGAATGTGGGTTTAAATCCCAGCAGGGATGAAAGAAGCAGTTATATATCTGAACAAATTATTATCCAAAAGCTCTCATAAAGGGGGAGCTCTAAAATTTCTGTCACAACAAAAGTGAAGCAATTCAGTACTACCTTCGTGACCATTCTGCCATATGGCTTCAAGGGATGTTTGACACTATCATCAACTTTTCACTAAGTAAAAATTGTGTGTTAAATTGTGATTATTTAGGGAGGAGGGCCAAAGTCATGGTACAGCCAAGCCTTTTGAGAAGCCTGGCCAGGCCCTGGCTTACCTGGCCTCCTAATCTGTCTTTTGTGAGTCTTAATCCTAATCCGTGGAGTGTCGTGGCCGAGCGGTCTAGCTTACCGGACTCAAGTTCTGGTGTTAGCAGCAGAATGTGGGTTCGAATCCCGGCCGTGACACTTGTGTCCTTGAGCAAGACACTTAACCATAATTGCTTCTCTCCACCCAGGGGTTAAATGGGTACCTGTGAGGGCAGAGTTGGTTGATTAGCCCTATATGCACTGTAATGGCAGCAATTGAGCTGTATACTCCCCAGGGAGCTGAGATGGTTTCAGGAATGATTTATGAGCCTTTTGAGCAGGGGTAATAATATAATGCGCCTTGAGCACCACTCAGTTGGTGGATACGTGCGCTATATAAGTCCACACATTATTATTATTATTATTAATCCTGTAACAATACAGTACCTATAGGTTGGTGACATTCTATAGGGCAAAATTAAATCAATACAGTACCTGCCAATCAACATAACCTGGGCTTCTGGCGGGCCTAGCCCAGCTAAGTGGAGCTCATTATAATGGCTGCAGTTGTGAACGAAAGACGGCTGAGGTGTCAGTCAAGCCTGTGTAAACAATAGGTGCTGTTTGAGATCTATTCATTAGTAAAGGGTCTTTTGTGCTCAGCTAGGGGATTATACAGGCCCATAGGACTGAGCCATAGGCCCATAGGCCTGGGCAAAGCCAGCCTGGGCCTGGCCAGGCTTCTCAAAGGTTTGGCTGTACCATGACTTTGGCCCAACTCCGTTATGTTTTTTGATAATACCAATAGTTTTCTGTTTTTTGATAATACCAATAGTGTATAGTGGCTTGAAATACTACCAGAACCTGATGCTATTTATTCATTGTATACCATCTCAGCTCTACTATAGACCTGTTACTCTTCTATATTCCTTTTGTAGCATTGGTTGCGTCTTGTAAGTTAGAACTCAGTCGACTGGTCGCCCAGAAACGTGAGCAGCACGCCGCTGCCGTGACACGCAAGACACTTATCGAGGAAACGGCTATTGAGACCAAGATACCACCGTCATCGTGGAAACCAAAAGGTCTCCTGGTGGCTCACTTACACGAACACAAAGCCGCTGTGAATAGGTCAGTATAAGCCCCGCTTTATTCTTATTGTCGATTGGAACTACAATGTATATTCAATTATCATTGCTTACACTGTACATGTCCACTGCCGAAAAACAAATGTTCATCTTCAGGGGAAATCATCTTTTCCTGGAGATGATCGCAGCATGTTGTTGAGTTATCAAGCCAAGTACTTTCCAGAACCAAAACTATTTGGGTTATTTCACCAGGTTGGGGCAAGCTTTGTGACACGGTGTCCTTGTTACGTAGGTAGATGTATCATTCATTATCCTTATTACGAGTGCACATTCTTGGGTCATTCCACCAGGTCGGGGCAAGCTTTGTGACATGACGTCCTTGTTACGTAGGTAGATGTATCATTCATTATCCTTATTATGAGTGCACATTCTTAGTTCTTCTTCAAATTAGAATGAAATCAGTCTCTGTGCCTCATAATAAATGATAAAAAATGGTACATTTACCTAGGTAACAAGGGACACCTATCACAAAGCTCGCCCGACCTTGTGGAATGACCCACTCATTATAAAATTTACATGGTGCTATTGCAAACAATTTTTTAAGACGAATACTTTGTTTTTACTTTCACAGAATTCAAGTGAGTCACGACCACATGTTCTTTGCTACATGCTCAAATGACGGCACCGTCAAGGTCTGGGATACAACCAGACTCCTAGGTAAGAGCAACACCAATCGCTCCAGGCAGACGTACAATCGGCAGCCAGGCCGCATCAAGGCTCTGACCTTCTGCCAGTCGTCACACAGTATTGCCTCGGCTTCCGATGATGGCTCTATTCACGTCAACAGGTAAGGCAGTGCTAATAATAATAATAATAATAATAATAATACAGAGCATTTATATGGCGCTATACGAAGAACAGAGCGCCTAACAAAACAAGGAAGTATAGTATGAACAAGAACATAATACAAAAACTAAACCAACAACTAACCGACTAACAAAGAAAAAAAAAAAAAAAAAAACAATTGAGTTTCTGTTTTCTTTTTTATCATAAAAATATTTATAAGTAGTAAACTAAATGGGAAAATTTTCCGTAATTCCATAATTTTTTTAGAGCAAAATGTTGGTTGTAGGATTTGAAACTTTGGACGGTGGAAGTACAGCAGGAGTAAAGTTTGCTGTAGCAAACACAGCGTGTTATACATGTTTGAAAAATGTAACGTGAGTAACCAGCATTTTTCTCTTATATAGCGTGCATATAAGAAAATTTTTGAAATAATTTTTTTTGTGCTGACTAAGGTCTTAGTATAATGCAACTTCTGTGAAAAAAAACTGATGAGTCAAATATATAAGTAAGGAAATTATGGCATTAAGAGTGGGCCAATTTTCTGTAATTCCATAATTGTGATGTGATCTGGGAAAACCCTTCACATGGTGAAATTTGTCATTTTTGTGTTATATACATCAAATTAACGAGGACACTGTGTTGTTTTCAAAACTGTTTTATTCATGATTCTAGGTTGTCTATAACATGAGTTATGCTCTCGGGAAGTTATAGCCATCGCTGTCCTTAAAAAACAATGGCGGAAACGAAAAACAAAAGACGGATTTTTAAATATCTGTCATCATAACACTATGTTTTTACATAAAACGATGGAATTTTTATTTAATATTTTCAAGAATGATCATTTCGATATTAACAATTAAAATGGTAACAAAAACTCAAATTGTCAAATAAAAAATTGGGGGACTATTTTGCCATTATCTTCAAAACAAGTTCGCCGACATCCGACGGGTTTTCCCAGATCGCATCACAATTGTTTTAGAGCAAGAATGTTGGTTGATAGGATTTGAAACTTTGCATGGTGGAAGCACGATAGGAGTAAGGTGTGCAGTAGCAAACTGATCAAAAACATTGATTTTATTGTCGAGTTATCTCACCACCGGATGTCCTCAAAACCAGCAATTATTACAACTCCTAAGAAATGTTGAGAATAACCCGTGAAGTCCCCATGGTTCTCCCTGAACCATATTTCTCACTCTAGCGACAGTAGAGAAAAACGAGTTGCCCGAAATTGGTTCTCCCTTGAACCTTTCTCACTTAACGAAGGTTGAGATACGAGTTGTGCGATACGGTTCTTTTCAGAACCTGTACCTCAGCTTCACGTTAGTTGAGATAAACACATGGTGTTACCGCAAACCGAAACGATAACTCCTAAGAGATTGTTTACATGGTGCTATCGCAAACCTTACTCCTAGCAAGAATATTGTATTTCCCAAATGTACATGTAAACCCTATGGAGAAAGATAGACGTTTTTGCACTCAAAACTTAGCCATGCCGGAGTGTCGTGGCCAAGTGGTCTAGCTTACCGGACTCAAGTTCTGGTGTTAGCAGCAGAATGTGGGTTTGAATCCCGGCCGTGACACTTGTGTCCTTGAGCAAGACACTTAACCATAATTGCTTCTCTCCACCCAGGGGTTAAATGGGTACCTGTGAGGGCAGAGTTGGTTGATTAGCCCTATATGCGCTGTAATGGCAGCAATTGAGCTGTATACTCCCTAGGGAGCTGAGATGGTTTCAGGAATGATTTATGAGCCATATGAGCCTTATGAGCAGGGGTAATAATATGCGCCTTGAGCACCACTCAGTTGGTGGATACGTGTGCTATATAAGTCCACAAATTATTATTATTATTATTATGCCCCTATAAGATAACCCATAAATGGAAGTCTAGAGGGTGGTTTAAACTTCAGGTAGGCAATTCCATGGTTACTCGCGTTACATTTTTGAGGTTTTGGACCCACTCCTAATGCCTTACTATATATTTCGCTCATCAGTTTTTTCACACTAGTTGCATTATACCAAGACCTTATTCGGCACAAAATAATTATTTCAGAAATGTGTTATATGTACGCTATATAAGACAAAAAGTGACATTTTAAGCATGTCTGAAAAATGTAACGTGAGTAACCAGCATTCGTCTGTTATACAGCGTACATATAATAAATTTCTGAAATTATTATTTTCTGCTGAGTAAGGTCTGGGTATAATGCAACTACTGTGAAAAAACTGACGAGTGAAATATATAAGGAAATTATGGCATTACAAGTTGGCCCAACACCTCAAAAATGTAATGTGAGTAACCATGGAAATTGCCCAGGTGATAGGGAATGTGATGTCA
Source organism: Zoroaster sp. YZ-2022 (assembly GCA_029582265.1). Classification (NCBI taxonomy): domain Eukaryota; kingdom Metazoa; phylum Echinodermata; class Asteroidea; order Forcipulatida; family Zoroasteridae; genus Zoroaster; species Zoroaster sp. YZ-2022. Next base: position 17,683,344 of record CM055825.1, on the reverse strand, counting down.
ACGCATGAGATAAGTCCACACATTATTATTATTATTATGAGATGTCACAAATGATTCGCTAGAGTCAAACACATTTCAACTTGAACACATTTCAACCCAAACAGCCTGTAGCAGCCGCAAGCAACCACAGATTTCAGCACCTTCCTGTGCCGTTGCTATGTACATAAAGCAAGATATTTGTTGATTTCCTTGACATTGAGACAAAACATGTACAGATATATATATGTGACGGGCTCTGCGAAAATGAGTCGCTTCTCGCACGGCCTATTTCCACGTACAGGGTTGATGAATGTTTGGAGGGTGAAAAAAAAAAATGGAAATTGATTTTCTGATTATCCATTATTTCGGTTCTTTAGTATCTGTATTTCCATATTTATAAATCAAAAAAGCTGATTTGTATGAAGAAAGTGGAATAAATGATGATTTTTGTGTGCCTTTTGTTTTCATTTCGTCCGTTGTTTCCATTACAATGCGCTATAAATTGCTACGTTTACGTTGATTGTGCTTGGCAAAAATATAAACCCCGCTAGCATTAAATTTTAAGGAACATATTGTTAACTACGCACATTTTATTAGTAACCTTCTGAAGTCATGGGTTTTTACAGTTTTTTTTTTAATAGGCAATTTCTCCTATACGGGTTTACTCGATTGTTGACATAATACATTTTTTCAAAAGGTGATAACTTTTGAACCGGACATGCCACAGTTGTTTAACAGGTATCAAAATGAAGCTTATTGCATGCTCTTTTCAGCCATGTATATAACTAAAAAATTATGTTCACCCCCATGTGACTCATTTTCGCAGAGCCCGTCACATATATAAAAATGTTTTGAGATATTTTCACTTGAGCAAAATAGCAGCAAAATCATGAAATCTGCCATTAGCCTGGGGGTTTGACAATGGTTAGGCTATCAAGAAAAGACTGGTCTCTGAAGGGTTAAAGAAATATTTTGTTTTCAGCTAGTTTTTTTTCTTGGTGGATTCTTTGATGTTTTTGGTTTGTCTGTCTTGGTCAGGATTGAATCAGGAGCGCCTCGATTTGGCCTTCTTCATAAGACTAACCTCGACCTACAGGAAGAGGGATTTGCTGTTGACATCACACACTTTGATACAGGTATGTGTTGGCCTACAAGACGTACTGCCCCTGTTTTCCTCTCTTTTACTAGCAATTTTTTGTTTGCTTGACTAATTTCCTTTTTTCTTTCTCCACAGGCTTGTCTATTTTTCTGGTTTGTTCTACTCTCCTTGTCCGACTCTTTCCTTTTCACTAATCTACTTTCTTCTTCCAGCCAATATCCCCTGCTCTCCCTGTGCTTTAATCTATTCACGTTTAATCCCTCTTTTGTCAGAGTTTTCTTCTAAACTATGAACATTTATTTTGTAATAAATCATCAATATTGTTTTGGGCACGTTTCACAAAGATGTGTAAACTTCTATTCCAGGATCGCAGTCTATAGTGACGTATGCAACGGTCCAGGGACATCTAGTTGGATGGGATCTCAGAGCTCCTGGTATTGCATGGAGACTACGCAACAAACCCAGACATGGTGAGTCTTATGTTTGTTGGTACCTAGTCAGTTTTAAGCCCCCAAAAAAGTGTCTACTTTCTGGTCTCCATGCGCGTCACCTCAGACCCGCGCGTCAGGATTTTAAATTTTCATTTGTTTTGCTATGAAACGATGTCCAGTTGCAGCCAAAATTGCGGGATCGATTGGAATTCTGCCGTGCTGTGTTTCTAATGACTTTTTCACATAAGGGTATGAACGTTTGCCCGATTTGTGAGGCCTCTCTTAACCACCGTATTTTGTATATGGGAAATTTGGTCCCCGCGTATACATGTATCACGTATTTCCCTGTTGGCACAAAAAAGAAAGAAAAAAAGTCCCCCCCCCCAAAAAAAGTACGTCACCGCACCGATTTTGAAGCCGACTGATGACCAGGAACTGGAGACCTTTTTTGGGGGCCTAAGCAGTTTTATTTGATGTTTTCTTATTTTTTCAACAGGAGACCAATAGGGCATAATTCTCTGCGCATTCAATCTCCATTTTGCCCAACTTCACTAGAATTACTATTGACTTATATGTGTAGTACATTGTCTCACAGTGTTACTGTCATTGACTTGAGCTGTTCTCAAATTATGAAACTAATATTTGTGTTTTGCTCAAAGGGTTGATTACTTCATTAGCGGTGGATCCCCATCAGTGTTGGATGGCTGTAGGGACAAGTAACGGAGCCCACACATGCTGGGATCTTCGCTTCCAGCTACCTATAACAACCTTACAGCATCCCACAGGTAATGACCGGTGCTTTATGGGAACACCAAATGTCAAATGTTACTTGAATCGGACTCAAAACTTAGTAATAATAATAATAATGAGGATTTGTAATGTGCCGGTATCTGTCAAAAAAACGCTCATGCAGCAGTGGCACAACATGTACAAGAGAAATACAAAAACAGATATGAACAGGGTAGATAGTTTGGTTATACGACCCTCATTAAGTGTGTCTTAAATGTTTGTTATTGGATCTCATTGACTCACTGTTTGAATGATAGGCTTGAAGTAATTCTGATTGATATGATGATAATCTGACGTAAAAATACACAAGGATCTTGTTTTAGTATGGTCAATTACATGTATAAGGCCAAAATGTATTTTGTTAGGGTTAGTAAAGAATGTTTTGCTTTCCTGAAATGTTTTATAGCAAAAAATATAAGCAGTTTATGAAGGGGTGGGGGGGGGGGCAGGTCCAGGGAGAGGGTGAACTTTATACTTAATTTGACAAGTCAGTTTAAGATGTCTCACCTGTGTTTTCCACTATTTTACCTGCAATTTGTTTGTTTTATCGAAACATTCCTACTTTAACCCTCCTACAATCAGTGCAATTTTTGAAACAACCCATTCAGGCCACTCCAAGCCATTAGCTGTTGCCAGTGGCCTCCTATGGTTACCCTTCTGTGCACTGTCACACCACTGAGATTGCAGGGTAAAGTGGTCTCCCATTGATACATTGCAGGCCATACTAATATGTTCAAACATTTACAGTGGCCTTGGGTGACATACAGTTGATTTTGTAAGATTACTTGGAAAGGACAGCAGGCTTGTACATGTATGTACTGAAGGTTGCTCAAGAACAGAATTTAGTGGATCGGAGTGGCCTCCATGTGTAGGAGGGTTAATTGAGGAATGAAAAACAAATGCTTTAAAATGACACATTTTTCAAAGTGACATGGTTTTACAGTAAATATCTACCAAAATGAGTTTACCGTGGGTCCTGTCATTAATTCATTTGGGCTGTTAATAGATCGATCCATTATGCCCCGCCCACCATAGTAACCACCTAGCAACGGCACACGTGGGTGCAATACGTGAACCTCGTCCCTCAATCATCGAGCCGACATTGTGCACTGTGCGCTCACACACGTCTCGTAAATACATAATGGCGGCTTCTTTATGTTTGTCCTCAACGTGATACAGCTATTTTATCATGTCGGACTTTTGTCGGACTTTTGGACGCGTAATCGCGGCTGTGATAGGTTTTTACATAATTAATACTTAACCCTAACCCCCTTGGTATTCTGGCTAGGAATCTTCCTGAACCCTAACCCCCTATAGGTATTCAGGCTAAGAACCTTCCTGAACCCTAACCCCCTATAGGTATTCTGGCTAGGAACCTTTCTGAACCCTAACCCCCTATAGGTATTCAGGCTAGGAACCTTCCTGAACCCTAACCCCCTATAGGTATTCTGGCTAGGAACCTTCCTGAACCCTAACCCCCCTATAGGTATTCAGGCTACGAACCTTCCTGAACCATAACCCCCCTTGGTATTCTGGCTAGGAACCTTCCTGAACCATAACCCCCTATAGGTATTCAGGCTAGGAACCTTCCTGAACCATAACCCCCTATAGGTATTCTGGCTAGGAACCTTCCTGAACCCTAAATCCCTATAGGTATTCTGGCTAGGAACCTTCCTGAACCCTAACCCCCTATAGGTATTCTGGCTAGGAACCTTCCTGAACCATAACCCCTATAGGTATTCAGGCTAGGAACCTTCCTGAACCCTAACCCCCAATAGGTATTTTGGCTAGCAACCCTCCTTAATGGATCAGTCTATTACTACCAAACCAGTTAGCATGAAGAAAAAAAACCGGTTTATTGCATAAATTCTAGGGTTTGTGAAAGTGGTTATTCGATTGTTTAAATATTTTTAACTTCCAATATTTGCTGTGGTATAGAATTTTTTTGTTGTAAGTTTGTTTTAAAGATATAATTGTAACACAAATGGCCTACTGTTTGTTTCCCCTTAGCATATGGGGTGCCATGGCTGAGCGGTTTAGTGCATCGGACCTGTGTTCTGATGGCCGAGTCGTCGGAATGTGGGGTTCGAATCCTGGCCGCGACCGTGGTGCTTGTGTCCCTGAGCAAGGCACTTAACTATAAATTGCTTCTCTTCACCCAGGAGTATAAATGGGGACCTTTGAGGGCAGAGATGGTAATTGTGTTTGATTAAGCTCGTTGCGCTACACATTTGGCAGCATGGGCTGCATACTCCCCAGGGAGTTGAGATGGTTCTAGGAATGATATAACTGGCCCGATGACAGGGGTAATAATGTTCATACGCCATGAGCGTCAAACTTGGCGGATACCGGCGCAATGCAAGTTTCCATTATTATTACTATATCAAACGCCTCCCATTTGTTTACATTGCAGCTTCTCAGGTTCGTCGTATCATCCTTCACCCCAACCATCCATCTTGGATCATCTCTGCCGTACAGGGCAACAGTGAAGTGTCTATATGGGACATGGAGACCGGAGCCAGACAATTCACGCTGTGGGCCAGTCCATCCCCTCCCCTCTCTCAGACACAGGTATGTAAATACAACCATAGGCCAATCCAAAAAAATTTATTTGAATTTTTTTTATTCAATATCAAATATTTTGTTGGGGGGGGGGGCATCTTTTTTTCAATGAAATTGATGATGGTATAAAACATCCCTTGAAACCTTTCTGCCCAAGGTTCTGTCATTTAAAGGGGCAGTATCGTCACGATCAGAGCAGACTTTCAACAGGGCATGGAATCGGCGTCCTAGTTTATGATGAACAGTGACTGAAAATTACTGGCTCATTTATACAGCAGCAATGGTAATGTGACCTTATCATGTGAGTTTATCTAAAACTAGCACTCCGATTCCATGCCCTGTTGAGCGTGATGATACTGTCCCTTTAAGGGAAATTAGTACAATGAATTGCCAGAAAAATTCCACATTAGAATTGACAAACATTCACAATTATTTTTATTTACTCATTTACTACACAAAGTATTAACCCTAACCTTCCCAAATCCTCCAAAATCCTCTTTGCCAAAGTGAAGGATTTTGAAGGATTGAGGTTACATGCTACATGCTCTTTGCTAAAGTGAAGGATTTTGGAGGAATGAGGTTATTAGGCATACTTGCCTTTCCATGGTACATGTACATCCATGTTTGTTGTAGTGATTTCAAGGTCAGTGCTTGGGTCAGTGGACACTGTTTATTGCTCCATGCATGCAGGGAGGGTCCCTGGCCATGTACATGTATCACAGATTAGAAACGCATGTGTGCATACGTGTCATGTGCTTGCTTTGCTACTGAAGGATTTTGGAGGATTCGGGTTATATGTAAGCAAATGGGCCTAGGGAGTTAGGAAGGATTCAGGTTATGTGTAAGCAAATGGGCCTAGGGAGTTAGGAAGGATTCAGGTTATGTGTAAGCAAATGGGCCTAGGGAGTTAGGAAGGATTCAGGTTATGTGTAAGCAAATGGGCCTAGGGAGTTAGGAAGGATTCAGGTTATGTGTAAGCAAATGGGCCTAGGGAGTTAGGAAGGATTCAGGTTATGTGTAAGCAAATGGGCCTAGGAGTTTGGAAGGATTCAGGTTATGTGTAAGCAAATGGGCCTAGGGAGTTAGGAAGGATTCAGGTTATGTGTAAGCAAATGGGCCTAGGGAGTTAGGAAGGATTCAGGTTATGTGTAAGCAAATGGGCCTAGGGAGTTAGGAAGGATTCAGGTTATGTGTAAGCAAATGGGCCTAGGGAGTTAGGAAGGATTCAGGTTATGTGTAAGCAAATGGGCCTAGGGAGTTAGGAAGGATTCAGGTTATGTGTAAGCAAATGGGCCCAGGGAGTTTGGAAGGATTCAGGTTATGTGTAAGCAAATGGGCCTAGGGAGTTAGGGTTAAGCTGAATTTTATTGGTTGGTTTGGTTGTTTGGTTTTTATACATACATGTATAGCTAGATTTTTCGAGACAGTTGAGAAAATCTAATTAGGCAAAACATGATCACGTGGGGGTGCTATAACAGATGATAAAGACATGGCTTATCAAAATCGGAGCTGTTTGCCAGCTGTTCTATTTAGCTCGCTTACGACGAGTATTTGAACCAATCAGAGTGACAAATTTTGTTTCGCTTCTCGCTGACTCATGTACTTTAAAAGTGTTTTGTGTGTCTCCAAAAATGTGAATTTTTTTTCAACAAGAATTATGATTTTTTTTCAGTTCGGTGCTTTATCGCCTGTGGCCATGCCCACAACTGGTCATTATCCTGTGGTAAAGACCACGCGACAAACTATTATTCCCCTTTGGAAGCATATACAGATATTTTACCAAAAGGGTATACTTAAAGAGGCACTCTAAGGTCAAATTCAGTTTTGTGATGCACTCATTTTCCAATAGATAGAGTCCTTATTAAAGTGTGAAAAAATTTACAAGTCTCTAACTTTACTTTAAAGTGGTGTAACATATCATTTTATTTGATAACCTTTCAGAGCGATATTTGAAACATGTCACTATTTTCTTACGGTAAATGAGTCTGTAACATTCCATACAGGAATTTTTTGTTTGTCAAAAAGTCAATTTCAACGCCGATTTGATAAAATATTGTGGAGATTCAGGAATGAACTGCAAATTCACCGTACAAAAATGTAGAGATCCATTTATTTGAAATGTGACGTCACTGTTGTCTTTGGATGTTAACAAATTTCACACAGGAAGGTTATCAAATAAAATGACATTTTACATCACTTTAACGTGAGGTTAGAGACTAATTTTTTTGGTAATTTTTTCACACTTTAATAAGGACTCTAGTTATTGGAAAATCACAAAACTAAATTTGACCTTAGAGCCCCTCTTTAAAAAAAACACATTTCAGCTGATAAACTCTATTACTTGTTCATATTCCCTTAGACATCCAACCATGCTGTGCACGGCCTTTACTGTATCCCATCCAACGAGCACTCTCCTAGCATTCTGACGGCAGGGTCCGATCAGAGACTGCGCTACTGGAGCCTGACCAACCCAGAAAACTCCAGCATCGTGGCCGGTTCAGTCAACGATCCACCCACGCAGCCGGCTATCACGTACAAGTAAATATCTCTGGTTTCAGATTGACGTTGATATGAGACAGTTTTAAAAGCTGCAATTCAGTTAGAGATGTGCTGTCATTTTCAATGCATATCCTGTTTGTAAGTCGATACGTAATACACACACACACATTGGTAGTATGCTCATTCTTTTCACTGCTTCCGCTTCCAAAGCTGGCATACCGTTGTGTGTAATTTAACCTAAATTCTTTGATGTTGACCTTCAAAAACGATTCTTGAGGCAGAAATTTACTTTGTTAATCCCTTGTGTACGGTATTATTTTTACTGAGAGTGAAGGTGGTTGCGGCCAACCACGGAACGTCTGTGGGGCCGTGGAGCACCGGGTCAAACCCGGCCGTGGACATGTGCACAACTCCACTGTTCAGCCAAGCGTATAGACCGAACAATAAGCGGGCAAGCTAAACCTGGCATACCCTATTCATCGTACGTGAAGTCCCCACATAGCGTAATTGAAAGGCTGGTGTTCAGAAATCTCATGAAAAGGCTGTATTTAGAATGCTCTCGAAAGCCCAATCTATTATATAACACTCCATTTCAAGAACAATATGGTCCACCAAACTATCAGCCTTCTTGAAGATTTCAATTCAAGGCGAATTCTCAGCAAATACAGCTGGAAAATCAATGAATTCACCGGCCGCAGCTATAGCCGTCAACCGTACGCAAGGGGTTAATAAGATTTTGAGTCTTTTCAACACATACGTTAAATACAAGTCCCAAGCTTTCTAATTTCTTGCATAAATCCTTACCAAAAAGTGAGCCATCACTCCTTCCAAGAAGAGATTATAAATACATGGTGTACCTGAAAAAACTTAACAACAAGCATTTCTTTCTTGTAGTACCTCCATTAGAATGTGGGTTCGAATCACGGCCGTGACACTTGTGTCCTTGAGCAAGACACTTAATCATAATTGCTTCTCTCCACCCAGGGGTTAAATGGGTACCTGTGAAGGCAGAGTTGGTTTGCTCTATATGCGCTAGAAATGGCAGCAATTGAGCTGTATACTCCCCAGGGAGCTGAGATGGTTTCAGGAATGATTTATGAGCCTTATGAGCCTTATGAGCAGGGATAATAATATAATGCGCCTTGAGCACCACTTAGTTGGTGGATACGTGCGCTATATAAATCCACACATTATTATTATTATTATTATTAGAAGGTTACCTCCATTTGAATTTCAGAATGTTGAAGGGGCACCAAGACCGGGGAATCAGAGGTCATGGCTTCTGTGAAATTACAGGCCTAGAATAATGTGTACAGATTGTGTGTTTTTGTCCTAACAGGGAATTCGAATTCGAACTGAATATTATTTCACTTTTATTTAAAATGACAGCACCTCAGACAAAAGTATTTTTTGGGAAGATTTGAAACATCATCGGCTTGACACTAAGTTTTTACATCAAAATTTGACCATTTATAATTATAAATAATAAATCAAATATTTATAGAGCGCTTTCAGCAAGATCACAGCGCTTTACAAAGAAAAGCAATTTGACATTGTGTTTTTTTGTATTACAGTACCTTTAATTTGGGTAAATAAAAGTTGATTTTATTTCTCTCACGTTTGAAGGCGAAGACTTATCGACGGCACAGAGGTGATCATTGAAACGTATGACAAGCACCGCAGCGGAAACGTAGGCGAGTCCGGGCGCCACAACTCAGAGCAGGTCCCCGTCGGTCATCGCAACATCATCACGGATCTTGGCGTTATCGTCACATCGCCGAACAGTGCCGCCGTTGCAACGGCTTCCTACGATGGCGTGGTCAAAATATGGAAATAACCTGGATGGTAGGCTTCTCTAAACACAGGTTTTATGTTTTCAGAAGACGGCAGTTATCCTGTGTAAACTTTCCCATGACAGTGTAGTCAAAATATGGAAATAATGTGGACAGTTGGTTTCTTTAAACACAAGTTTTATGTCTCCAGATGATGGCGGAGCAGTTAAGTTCATTGTACTTATGTCCTGATGACAGGGTCGTCTGAATGTGGATTCGAACCCTATCCTCAACCGTGGTGCTTCCTGTAGAAGACGCCAATTACCCCGTGTATACCAGCCAAATTATAACTCGCACACTGTATGTAACGGGGTGCCATGGCGGAGCGATTTAGTGCATTGGACTTGTGTCCTGTCGGCCGAGTCATCTTAATGTGGGTTCGAACCCTATCCTCAACTGCGGTGCTTGCATCCTTGAGAAAGACACTTGACTGCATGTGCTTCTCTTCACCCAGGAGTATATATGGGAGCCCGACAATAGCAGAGGAAGTAACCTGCGATAGGCTGGCATCCCATCCGGAGGGAATTGAAATTCTCTAAATCGTTTCATATCAACGAAACCGGAGATAAAACACCAGCCCAATGAGCCAATGTGGCTCAAGACAGACTGTACTTTTACTTATATATTATTATACAAATAATGAAAGACTCGAAGTGCAATGGTAAATTTATATCATGAGGTGAAATCTGCACTGTTCCATTTCTAGAGGCGAAGCCAAGTGAAATGGGACAGCTGAAAACAGTGAAGACAAACAGCAGAGGTGCAGATGGTAAAAAAAAATATTTTGGATGACACTTGATGTGTGTTCCACCAATCAAATGATATTTTAATCCGTGTGTAAATATTTTTTGGTACTGAAATTAACGGTTCCTCAAAATTGTCTTGAGCATCGGAGCTCACTCATTTGCTCGCTCATTTAAGTGGAATCATTGTGCCAGTGAATGTCAGTGATGTCATAGTGGGATCAATATCATGGTTGTATAGTGCATAAAGTTGACCTCATCATTTCAAAAGAAAATTCTCTATTAAAATAGTTTTGTGTTGTCTTGATGAATGAGTGTTTAGTTACCAATCAATAAACTTTATGAGGTAACCATAGTTTTCTTGAGCAAGGGTCAAGGTTTTGATTTTGTGCACGGTCAGTGATGTTAGTGACCCCATTAGTTCCTGTTGTGCTCTAACGGAACAGCGCCCTCATGTGTCAAGGATAAGCATGAACATTTTTCAAAATTTCAAATGGACTCAATCTTCACTCAACATCAAAAGTAGACTTCCCATTTTGTTTGAACTGATCAGAAGCACTGACATGGAAGTTAACCTGTGGTATATTTCCCTCGAATTAACATCTTCAAAATGAAGCCAAAAAGATGCATACTCTCTTTTTTTTTTATTAGCAAAGTTGTTTTTAATTGGTAGACATCTACATGTAAATATTATTTCCTTGAAAAAGTGAAGTGAATCACTTTCAAAAGGGATGTATGTATCACAAAGAAATTGACATGAATTGCCAACAAGAAAATCGATGCTTAATTACTCTTTATCAATACCCAGTGAATAAGTTTGTGAAATAAAATTAATTTGAAAGTTTCTTTTTACTTTATTGCATCTTTTATGGTCAATGATTTCGCCAGATGCACCATCTCAATTTAGCTTCCACCTCGAGTGGTTTAGGTTTTTTTTTCTACTCAAGACTTAACAATTGAGCAAATTATTAAATGTGTAAAAAAAAATGTGAACATGAAATCAAATATTTGTACATAATCTCAGCTAGCCAGTTGTTGCCATGTACTGAACAAATAAATGATGGTATAATTATACAGTACCAACTGAACCAATGTATTAAATCGTATGTTCAGAGTACTCAATATAATTAATAATAATAATAATAATAATAATAATAATGTTGACTTATATAGCGCACGTATCCACCAAACTGGTGCTCAAGGCGCATTATATTATTACCCCTGCTCATCAGGCTCATAAATCATTCCTGAAACCATCTCAGCTCCCTGGGGAGTATACAGCTCAATTGCTGCCATTACAGCGCATATGGGGCTAAATCAAACACAACAACCAACTCTGCCCTCACAGGTACCCATTTACCCCTGGGTGGACAGAAGCAATTATGGTAAAGTGTCTTGCTCAAGGACACAAGCACCACGGTCACGGTTGGGATTCGAACCCACATTCTGACGACTCGGTCATCAGAACACAAATCCGATGCACTAAACCGCTCAACCATGGCACTCCATATAGGATGTACATGTATATGCATTTGGTATCTGTCTACATAGATATGAAGAAACAGACTGATCATCTAAAAGTTTACTCTATGGTCAGAGGGTTAGATTAGATGTGCCTATTGTGATTACGTGTATTAGCAGTGTACAGTTTAAGTTCACGAAGAAGCATCAGATAACATCTTTAAAAACCTTTAAAAAACTATAGCTGATTTTTTGTGGCAAGTACATGTAGCTATAGCAGTCAAAAATCAGTCAACTGACTGTTTTTGACTGTTTTTGACTGTTTAACCAGCTGTGCATAGAGGGGCATTTTTGACTGGTTTTGACTGTCATTTTGACCACCCTCAACAATACAAGATAATGCTTTTACGGTCAAGCCATTTTGGCCTGTAAATGTACTTATTACATTTAAGATTTGACAGTGTTCGACTTTTATGTGCATTAGATGTACCCTGGCAAGAAAGATCTACATTTTGACTGATTTTGACCCTTGTAGTAAGTTGTTTGAAATGCACCCATACTTTATAAGAATCAAAAGAGTTGATGAACAAAAACTAAGATGTGTTTGGGTTTGAGAGAACCCATTGTCTAAACAATTATTAACATAAATATTTACATGTTTTTTAATACTTTACATTGATTCCATGTAGCTATTATTTCCTTGTTCTGATCTGGTTGCAGACACCTTAATTAGCCTATTGGTCTATTTTTTTCTTTAAAATATTTTCATGCCGATAAACACCCTAGTAATAAAGTGCGCCTTTTCAAAAAAGGGTTAATACAAATTGAGAAATTTCAGAAGTAACATGGGGATAGGGTTATCGATCATGGGGATAGGGTTATCGATCGTGGGGATAGGGTTATATATCGTGGGGATAGGGTTATCGATCATGGGGGTGGGTCGTATGCTCAAAAGCCCCGATAGTGTATAGCACGAGACTTAATTGAAATTGTTCGCGTATTGAAAAACGTATTTGTCTGTCTGTCTGTTTGTGGGTGTCCTCTGCTCCAAGCAGGTTGGCTGTCATGGACCTCCATCTCCGTCTGTGTTGTGCCATCCAGACACGTCTACCATACGTCATTCTGCACCACACTCTTATATCTCCAGACCACGAGTCTCTTGGCCTTCCGACTCCCCTTTTACCTTCCAAAAACGTATACAATTTAATATTCCAACTCAATACATCACAAATGTAGGGATATATAGTGCGGGGGAGGGGTATAGTTGGGGAGGTGTGATGGGGTGAGTTGGGCCATGGTCATAATAATAATAATAATGATGATGACGACGACGACGACGACGACGACGACGACGACGACGACGACGACGACGACGACGACGACGACGACGACGACGACGACGACGACGACGACGACGACGACGACGACGACGACGACGACGACGACGACGACGACGACGACGACGACGACGACGACGACGACGACGATGATACAGAAGATTTATAATGCGCACATATCCACCAAGAAGTGCTCAAGGCGCTTTACAGTAAACAAGAAATCATACAATAGCATAACAATACAATAGCAAATGCAATATAATACGACAAAAGATAAAACAATGCATAAACGAATGTTAGTAGTCCTTATAGGCAATACACATAAGATGAGTTGTTAAGTTTTTCATGAAGGAGTAAACAGTTTGAGATTCACGAATGTACAGAGGCAAATCATTCCAAAGGCGTGGAGTCACAACTTCAAAAGATCTGTCACCCCAAGAATGTTTAGACTTTTGTTCAGCCAGCAGAAATTTTGCACTGGAACGTAACTTGCGAGAGGGGGCATAACATTTCAACAAGTCAGATATATATATAATGGTGCACAATCATTCGAAGATTTGAAAATGATAAGCAATATTTTATAAATAATACGATATGATTTTGGCAGCCAATGCAGATCTTTCAGGATGGGGGTGATATGACATGAGTCACAATACGTGCAGCAATGTTTTGAATCTTTTGAAGTCGTCGTAGTTGATCCTGAGGAAGTCCATAAAACAGTGAATTTACCATATCAAGACGAGATGTTATGAAGGAATGAACAATTTGTTCTGTTGCATCATAATTAAGATATTTGCGTAACTTTCCAATGTTCCTAAGGTGAAATGCTGCGGTGCGAGTAACATTTGAAATATGAAGTTTAAGTGTCATGTTTGCATTCAAAATAACTCCAAGGTTCCTTGCTTGAGAAGAAGATTGCACATGAGAGTCACCAATAACAATATTTGGAATAGAAATCTTAGATAGTTGTTGACGAGAGCCAAATAGCACAAATTCAGTTTTATCTTCATTGAGTTTTAAGAAATTTTCCTTCATCCAAATGCAAATATCATGAATACAGTTTTCAAGGCGATTAATTATAGAGGCACTCTGTTGTTGTGATAATTTGAAAGCTAGATAAATCTGAGTGTCATCTGCGTCGACGTGATAAGATATGTCATATTTCATGAATATGTTACGAATTGGCTAAGTATAAATTGGAAACCACTGAGGGCCGAAGATAGATCCTTGAGGTTCTAATCTCTACTGCCCTTCCCAAAATCGTTACAAACAATTGCCAGTGGGACCAGGGTTTCGAGACTAATTGGTGTTGTCCAAGGACCTCCTTTTGTTCCCCTGACCGAGGACCTATTATCCCCCTTTGTTCAAGAGTTCTTGGTAAACACATACATACGCATACACACCTACACCCCCTCTATATATATAACCCGTTCAAATGGCACATGTGTTGAATCTGCCATTAATAATAATAATAATAATAATACAGATTTTTAGCGCGCACATATCCACCCTGCTGAGCGCTCATGGCGCGGAAACAAAGAAAAACATGAATACAAACAATATACAATGATAGCATAGGGGAAAGAATTATGTACCGAGATACATGTACCTACAATGCAATTACAAAATAATATACATTATCTTTGAAGAGTTGTGACATAAGATGAGTTTTAAGCATCGACTTAAATCTGGTTATACTATGACAAGATTTGAGTTTAGTTGGAAGATGATTCCAGAGTCTCGGAGATCACTATAAATAAATATTCAAAACTGAATAATTAAGTACCGGTAATATGAAGAATTGTGAATGAATTGAATGACCTAAACTGCCCAAAAAACTGAATGAACGGTCCCTGTTTCGTCGAATCAAATGATGATGAATCTCCTTTCATTGCAATTATCAGATGAAGAGGTGGTATAATGGATAAGATCCTTGACTTCCGTGTAAGCGATCCAGGTTCGAATCCCGCCGGCGTTTTCTTTTTATTGCGTATTGCAATACAATACAAACCCTTTATTTAAGTAGGTTTAATTTAACCTGTCTAATACCAACATGGTCCAGATGGCGCAGCACGTTGGCCGGACCACTGGAAGTGTCAATCGCGGGGCTTCCAGAGCTGGGACGCACCGGTTCGAAGCCCTAGAACAGACCTAATTCAGGGACATGGCAGTTGCGGCAGCAGCAACGGTTTGGGGGCCGCCATGTCTCTCCCCTATTCGATAGTTGGTTACGGTGCGGGAAAGTAAAGGAGGGACCGGGGGTCTGCCGATTCCCCCAGAAGGGTGCTAAGGTGGTTATCACGCTGGGTTCGCCTAGAAGATTCAACGCTCCCCAATGCCTGGTCATTACCTCTGACTAACTTTCTGCAGAAATTAGTTTTGAAAAAATATATATAATAGATTTTATTACTATTAGTTTATTTTAAAATTGACTCACTCAGAAACCATGTCACTTAACGTTTTGTCCCTTATTAACATACAGCTGTTTTATTGAATTCACCCACAAATACTGACAAACTACTACACGGCTTACCTCTTGTTAGAAACGTCACTCCCTAAATTTTGTTAAGTAATTATATTATTAAACATAATAAATATACAATGTTGTGGGATGGTTGGCTGTCAGGTCAACCAAATTTGCCACACTGTGTTCGTGTTACACTCCATACTCATAATATTCTTCATTAAACAAATTATATTAATTATAAAATGAAAATAATAAATATTTTTAGGGGTGACGTTTCTTTTGCTGTTATGTATATATTTTAAAACCTTACTCATTGTGCTTTTGATGATTTTGTTAATGGAAAAACATGTCGTGTTTTATTATCTACTGCCACTGAATAGATTGGGAGACGGGGAAATTATAATTACTGCCGCTTAGTGAGATGATTTGGCTTATTACGTGTTAGGAAAAAATACAAGGCTTACTCCTGATTTTGAAGACAAAAAGGCTCAATCCGTGTGATTTTGAAGACTTGGGTTTTAATTAAGAAGTATTTTTAAACTACATTTTGATTTTGATATTAGGGATAAACTAAAAGGATAGGCTACCTCCTTGTGATATTGACGAGAGAGGGAGAAAAAACTAAAAGACTTACCCCTTGTGTATATATATTTTTGTTTTTATCAAAATAACAAGGTGTAAGTTTTGTATTTATATATTTTTGTTTTTGTCTAAATTTACAAGTGGTAAGCCGTGTATTGATATATTTTTGTTTTCATCAAAATCACACAAATATATCATTACAAGGCTTACCCCTTGTGATTTTGATGAAAACAAAAATATACATAACAGCAAAAGAAATGTCACCTCTAAAAATATTTATTATTTTCATTTTATAATTAATATAATTTGTTTAATGAAGAATATTATGAGTATGGAGTGTAACACGAACACAATGTGGCAAATTTGGTTGACCTCAAAATTCGTCATGCATGACGTCCGAGGACACATGAGCTAAACACGTTCTCAGACTTATCAAAATTTAGGGGGTGACGTTTCTTTTGCTGTTATGTATATATCAATACAAGTCTTACCCTAACCCTAACCGTAACCCTAACCCTAACACTAACCCTAACAAAACCCGGACCCGAACCCTAACACGAACCCTAACCCTAACCCTAACCCTAACCCTAACAAAACCCAAACCTGAACCCTAACCCGAACCCTAACCCTAACCCTAACCCTAACCCTAACAAAACCCGAACCCGAAACCTAACCCCACATATGACTAGACAAATTTACGTGCTTTTCCCCAAACATTTTCATCAAAATCACAAGGGATAAGCTTTGTATTGATATATTTTTGTTTTCATCAAATTCACAAGGGTTAAGCCTTGTATTTATATTTTTGTTTTTGTCACAAAAATCACAAAAATATATAATTACAAGGCTTACCCCTTGTAAATTTAGACAAAAACAACAACATAAATACAAGGCTTAACCCTTGTGATTTTGATAAAAACAAAAATATATATACACAAGGGGTAAGTCTTTTAGTATTTTCTCCCTCTCTCAAGGAGGTATACTTTTAGTTTATCCCTAAAGTCAAACCCTAACCCTAACAAAACCCGAACCCTAAACCGAACCCTAACCCTAACCCTAACCCTAACCCGAACAACCCTAACCATAACCCTGACCCTAACAAAACCCGAACCCGAACCTGAACCCTAACCCTAACGCTAACCCGAACAACCCTAACCGTAACCCTAACTCTACACCCTAACCCCTAACCATAAGCCTAACACTAACACTAACCCTAACTCTACACCCTAACCCTAACCCTAAACCTAACCCTAACCCTAACTCTAACCCTAACCCTAATCCAATTTACCTACTGATATCAGAGTTGGTGGGCGCAAAAATATTTTGCTAGTAAATTTACCGACACAACTCTAATATGACCAGACAAATTTACATGGTTTTCCACAAACATTTTCATCAAAATCACAAGGGGTAAGCCTTGTATTTATATATTTTTATTTTCATCAAAATCACAAGGGGTAAGCCTTGTAATGATATATTTTTGTGATTTTGATAAATACAAAAATGTATATACAAAAGGGTTAAGTCTTTTAGTTTTTTCTCCATCTGTCGTCAAAGGAGGTATCCTTTTAGTTTATCTCTAAAGTCAAACCCTAACCCTACCCCTAACCTAACCCTAACCCTAACCCTAACCCTAACCCGAACCCTAACCAGAACCCTAACCCTAACCCAAGCCTAACCCTAACCCTACACCCTAATCCCTAACACTAACCCTAATCCTAACCCTAACCCTAACCCTAACAAAACCCCAACCCTAACCCTAACCCTAACCCTAACAAAACCCCAACCCTAACCCTAACCCTAACACTAACCCTAACCCTAACCCTAACAAAACCCCAACCCTAACCCTAACCCAATTTGCCTACTGATATCAGAGTTGGTGGGCGCAAAAATATTTTGCTAGTAAATTTACTGCCACAACTCTAATATGACCAGACAAATTTACGTGGTTTTCCTCAAACATTTTCATCAGAATCAAAATGGATAAGCTTTGTATTGATATATTTTGTTTTCATCAAAATCACAAGGGGTAAGCCTTGTATTTATATATTTTTGTTTTCATCAAAATCACAAGGGGTAAGCCTTGTATTTAAATATTTTTGTTTTTATCAAACTCACAAGGGGTAGCCTTGTATTTATATATTTTTGTTTTTATCAAAATCATAAGGGTAAGCCTTGTATATATATTTGTGTTTTTGTCACAAAAAATCACAAAAATATATAATACAAGGCTTACCCCTTGTAAATTTATACAAAAACAACAATATAAATACAAGGCTTACCCCTTGTGATTTTGATATAAACAAAAAATATATATATACAGAAGGGGTAAGTCTTTTAGTATTTTCTCCCTCTCTCGTCAATATCACAAGGAGGTATTCTTTTAGTTTATCCCTAAAGTCAAACCCTAACCCTAACCCTAACCCCAACCCTAACCCTAACCCTAACCCTAACCCTAACCCTAACCCTAACCCGAACAACCCTAACCGTAACCCTAACCCTAACAAAACCCGAACCCGAACCTGAACCCTAACCCTAACGCTAACCCGAACAACCCTAACCGTAACCCTAACTCTACACCCTAACCCCTAACCCTAAGCCTAACACTAACACTAACCCTAACTCTACACCCTAACCCTAACCCGAAACCTAACCCTAACCCTAACACTAACCCTAACTCTAACCCTAACCCTAATCCAATTTACCTACTGATATCAGAGTTGGTGGGCGCAAAAATATTTTGCTAGTAAATTTACCGACACAACTCTAATATGACCAGACAAATTTACGTGGTTTTCCCCAAACATTTTCATCAAAATCACAAGGGGTAAGCCTTGTATTTATATATTTTTGTTTTCATCAAAATCACAAGGGGTAAGCCTTGTAATGATATATTTTTGTGATTTTGATAAATACAAAAATGTATATACAAAAGGGTTAAGTCTTTTAGTTTTTTCTCCCTCTGTCGTCAAAGGAGGTATCCTTTTAGTTTATCCCTAGAGTCAAACCCTAACCCTAACCCTAACCCTAACCCTAACCCTAACCCTAAACCTAACCCTAACCCTAACCCGAAGCCTAACCAGAACCCTAACCCTAACCCAAGCCTAACCCTAACCCTAACCCTAACCCTAACCCTACACCCTAATCCATAACACTAACCCTAATCCTAACCCTAACCCTAACCCTACAAAACCCCAACCCTAACCCTAACCCTAACCCTAACAAAACCCCAACCCTAACCCTAACCCTAACCCTAATCCTAACCCTAACCCTAACAAAACCCCAACCCTAACCCTAACCCTAACCCTAACCCAATTTGCCTACTGATATCAGAGTTGGTGGGCGCAAAAATATTTTGCTAGTAAATTTACTGCCAAAACTCTAATATGACCAGACAAATTTATGTGGTTTTCCTCAAACATTTTCATCAGAATCACAATGGATAAGCTTTGTATTGATATATTTTGTTTTCATCAAAATCACAAGGGGTAAGCCTTGTATTTATATATTTTGTTTTTATCAAAATCACAAGGGATGCCGGTAAGCTTTGTATTTATATATTTTTGTTTTCATCAAAATCTGAGGGTAAGCCTTGTATTTAAATATTTTTGTTTTTATCAAAATCACAAGGGGTAAGCCTTGTATTTATATTTTTGTTTTTGTCACAAAAATCACAAAAATATATAATTACAAGGCTTACCCCTTGTAAATTTAGACAAAAACAACAATATAAATACAACGCTTAACCCTTGTATTTTTCATAAAAACAAAAATATATATACACAAGTGGTAAGTCTTTTAGTATTTTCTCCCTCTCTCGTCAATATCACAAGGAGGTATACTTTTAGTTCATCCCTAAAGTCAAACCCTAACCCTAACCCTAACCCTAACCCTAACAACCCGAACCCTAAACCGAACCCTAACCCTCTAACCTAACCCTAACCCTAACCCTAACCCTAACCCTAACCCTAACCCTAACCCTAACAAAACCCCAACCGAACCTGAACCCTAACCCTAACCCTAACCCGAACAACCCTAACCGTAACCCTAACTCTACACCCTAACCCCTAACCCTAAGCCTAACACTAACACTAACCCTAACTCTACACCCTAACCCTAACCCGAAACCTAACCCTAACCCTAACACTAACCCTAACTCTAACCCTAACCCTAATCCAATTTACCTACTGATATCAGAGTTGGTGGGCGCAAAAATATTTTGCTAGTAAATTTACCGACACAACTCTAATATGACCAGACAAATTTACGTGGTTTTCCCCAAACATTTTCATCAAAATCACAAGGGGTAAGCCTTGTATTTATATATTTTTGTTTTCATCAAAATCACAAGGGGTAAGCCTTGTAATGATATATTTTTGTGATTTTGATAAATACAAAAATGTATATACAAAAGGGTTAAGTCTTTTAGTTTTTTCTCCCTCTGTCGTCAAAGGAGGTATCCTTTTAGTTTATCCCTAGAGTCAAACCCTAACCCTAACGCTAACCCTAACCCTAACCCTAACCCGAACCCTAACCAGAACCCTAACCCTAACCCAAGCCTAACCCTAACCCTAACCCTAACCCTACACCCTAATCCCTCACACTAACCCTCATCCTAACCCTAACCTAACCCTACAAAACCACAACCCTAACCCTAACCCTAACAAAACCCCAACCCTAACCCTAACCCTAACCCTAATCCTAACCCTAACCCTAACAAAACCCCAACCCTACCCTAACCCTAACCCTAATCCTAACCCTAACCCTAACAAAACCCCAACCCTAACCCTAACCCTAACCCTAACCCAATTTCCCTACTGATATCAGAGTTGGTGGGCGCAAAAATATTTTGCTAGTAAATTTACTGCCAAAACTCTAATATGACCAGACAAATTTATGTGGTTTTCCTCAAACATTTTCATCAGAATCACAATGGATAAGCTTTGTATTGATATATTTTGTTTTCATCAAAATCACAAGGGGTAAGCCTTGTATTTATATATTTTGTTTTTATCAAAATCACAAGGGATGCCGGTAAGCTTTGTATTTATATATTTTTGTTTTCATCAAAATCACAAGGGGTAAGCCTTGTATTTAAATATTTTTGTTTTTATCAAAATCACAAGGGGTAAGCCTTGTATATATATTTTTGTTTTTGTCACAAAAAATCACAAAAATATATAATACAAGGCTTACCCCTTGTAAATTTATACAAAAACAACAATATAAATACAAGGCTTAACCTGTGATTTGATAAAACAAAAATATATATACACAAGTGGTAAGTCTTTTAGTATTTTCTCCCTCTCTCGTCAATATCACAAGGAGGTATACTTTTAGTTCATCCCTAAAGTCAAACCCTAACCCTAACCCTAACCCTAACCCTAACAAAACCCGAACCCTAAACCGAACCCTAACCCTAACCCTAACCCTAACCCTAACCCTAACCCTAACCCTAACCCTAACCGTAACCCTAACCCTAACAAAACCCGAACCCGAACCTGAACCCTAACCCTAACGCTAACCCGAACAACCCTAACCGTAACCCTAACTCTACACCCTAACCCCTAACCCTAAGCCTAACACTAACACTAACCCTAACTCTACACCCTAACCCTCAGCCGAAACCTAAGCCTAACCCTAACACTAACCCTAACTCTAACCCTAACCCTAATCCAATTTACCTACTGATATCAGAGTTGGTGGGCGCAAAAATATTTTGCTAGTAAATTTACCGACACAACTCTAATATGACCAGACAAATTTACGTGGTTTTCCCCAAACATTTTCATCAAAATCACAAGGGGTAAGCCTTGTATTTACATATTTTTGTTTTCATCAAAATCACAAGGGGTAAGCCTTGTAATGATATATTTTTGTGATTTTGATAAATAAAAAAATGTATATACAAAAGGGTTAAGTCTTTTAGTTTTTTCTCCCTCTGTCGTCAAAGGAGGTATCCTTTTAGTTTATCCCTAGAGTCAAACCCTAACCCTAACCCTAACCCTAACCCTAACCCTAACCCTAAACCTAACCCTAACCCTAACCCTGAACCCTAACCAGAACCCTAACCCTAACCCAAGCCTAACCCTAACCCTAACCCTAACCCTACACCCTAATCCCTAACACTAACCCTAATCCTAACCCTAACCCTAACCCTACAAAACCCCAACCCTAACCCTAACCCTAACCCTAACAAAACCCCAACCATAACCCTAACCCTAACCCTAATCCTAACCCTAACCCTAACAAAACCCCAACCCTAACCCTAACCCAATTTGCCTACTGATATCAGAGTTGGTGGGCGCAAAAATATTTTGCTAGTAAATTTACTGCCAAAACTCTAATATGACCAGACAAATTTATGTGGTTTTCCTCAAACATTTTCATCAGAATCACAATGGATAAGCTTTGTATTGATATATTTTGTTTTCATCAAAATCACAAGGGGTAAGCCTTGTATTTATATATTTTGTTTTTATCAAAATCACAAGGGATGCCGGTAAGCTTTGTATTTATATATTTTTGTTTTCATCAAAATCACAAGGGGTAAGCCTTGTATTTAAATATTTTTGTTTTTATCAAAATCACAAGGGGTAAGCCTTGTATTTATATTTTTGTTTTTGTCACAAAAATCACAAAAATATATAATTACAAGGCTTACCCCTTGTAAATTTAGACAAAAACAACAATATAAATACAAGACTTAACCCTTGTGATTTTCATAAAAACAAAAATATATATACACAAGTGGTAAGTCTTTTAGTATTTTCTCCCTCTCTCGTCAATATCACAAGGAGGTATACTTTTAGTTCATCCCTAAAGTCAAACCCTAACCCTAACCCTAACCCTAACCCTAACAAAACCCGAACCCTAAAACCGAACCCTAACCCTAACCCTAACCCTAACCCTAACCCTAACCCTAACCCTAACCCTAACCCTAACCGTAACCCGAACCTGAACCCTAACCCTAACGCTAACCCGAACAACCCTAACCGTAACCCTAACTCTACACCCTAACCCCTAACCCTAAGCCTAACACTAACACTAACCCTAACTCTACACCCTAACCCTAACCCGAAATCTAAGCCTAACCCTAACACTAACCCTAACTCTAACCCTAACCCTAATCCAATTTACCTACTGATATCAGAGTTGGTGGGCGCAAAAATATTTTGCTAGTAAATTTACCGACACAACTCTAATATGACCAGACAAATTTACGTGGTTTTCCCCAAACATTTTCATCAAAATCACAAGGGGTAAGCCTTGTAATGATATATTTTTGTGATTTTGATAAATACAAAAAGGTATATACAAAAGGGTTAAGTCTTTTAGTTTTTTCTCCCTCTCTCGTCAAAGGAGGTATCCTTTTAGTTTATCCCTAAAGTCAAACCCTAACCCTAACCCTAACCCTAACCCGAACCCTAGCCAGAACCCTAACCCTAACCCAAGCCTAACCCTAACCCTAACCCTAACCCTAACCCGAATAACTCTAACTATAACCCTAACCCTACACCCTAATCCCTAACACTAACCCTAATCCTAACCCTAACCATAACCCCAACCCTAACCCTAACCCTAACCATAACCCTAACAAAACCCCAACCCTAACCCTAACCCTAACCCTAACCCTAACCCTAACCCTAACAAAACTCCAACCCTAACCCTAACCCTAACCCTATTTGCCTACTGATATCAGAGTTGGTGGGCGCAAAAATATTTTGCTAGTAAATTTACTGACACAACTCTAATATGACCAGACAAATTTACGTGGTTTTTCTCAAACATTTTCATCAGAATCACAATGGATAAGCTTTGTATTGATATATTTTGTTTTCATCAAAATCACAAGGGGTAACCCTTGTATTTATATATTTTTGTTTTTATCAAAATCACAAGGGATGCCGGTAAGCTTTGTATTTATATATATTTTTTTTCATCAAAATCACAAGGGGTAAGCCTTGTATTTAAATATTTTTGTTTTTATCAAACTCACAAGGGGTAGCCTTGTATTTATATATTTTTGGTTTTATCAAAATCATAAGGGGTAAGCCTTGTATATATATTTGTGTTTTTGTCACAAAAAATCACAAAAATATATAATACAAGGCTTACCCCTTGTAAATTTATACAAAAACAACAATATAAATACAAGGCTTAACCCTTGTGATTTTGATAAAAACAAAAATATATATACACAAGTGGTAAGTCTTTTAGTATTTTCTCCCTCTCTCGTCAATATCACAAGGAGGTATACTTTTAGTTTATCCCTAAAGTCAAACCCTAACCCTAACCCTAACAAAACCCGAACCCTAAACCGAACCCGAACCCTAACCCTAACCCTAACCCTAACCCTAACCCGAACAAACCTAACCCTAACCCTAACCCTAACAAAACCCGAACCCGAACCTGAACCCTAACCCTAACGCTAACCCGAACAACCCTAACCGTAACCCTAACTCTACACCCTAACCCCTAACCCTAAGCCTAACACTAACACTAACCCTAACTCTACACCCTAACCCTAACCCGAAACCTAACCCTAACCCTAACACTAACCCTAACTCTAACCCTAACCCTAATCCAATTTACCTACTGATATCAGAGTTGGTGGGCGCAAAAATATTTTGCTAGTAAATTTACCGACACAACTCTAATATGACCAGACAAATTTACGTGGTTTTCCCCAAACATTTTCATCAAAATCACAAGGGGTAAGCCTTGTATTTATATATTTTTGTTTTCATCAAAATCACAAGGGGTAAGCCTTGTAATGATATATTTTTGTGATTTTGATAAATACAAAAATGTATATACAAAAGGGTTAAGTCTTTTAGTTTTTTCTCCCTCTGTTGTCAAAGGAGGTATCCTTTTAGTTTATCCCTAGAGTCAAACCCTAACCCTAACCCTAACCCTAACCCTAACCCTAACCCTAAACCTAACCCTAACCCCTAACCCGAAGCCTAACCAGAACCCTAACCCTAACCCAAGCCTAACCCTAACCCTAACCCTAACCCTAACCCTACACCCTAATCCCTAACACTAACCCTAATCCTAACCCTAACCCTAACCCTACAAAACCCCAACCCTAACCCTAACAAAACCCCAACCCTAACCCTAACCCTAACCCTAATCCTAACCCTAACCCTAACAAAACCCCAACCCTAACCCTAACCCTAACCCTAACCCAATTTGCCTACTGATATCAGAGTTGGTGGGCGCAAAAATATTTTGCTAGTAAATTTACTGCCAAAACTCTAATATGACCAGACAAATTTATGTGGTTTTCCTCAAACATTTTCATCAGAATCACAATGGATAAGCTTTGTATTGATATATTTTGTTTTCATCAAAATCACAAGGGGTAAGCCTTGTATTTATATATTTTTGTTTTTATCAAAATCACAAGGGATGCCGGTAAGCTTTGTATTTATATATTTTTGTTTTCATCAAAATCACAAGGGGTAAGCCTTGTATTTAAATATTTTTGTTTTTATCAAAATCACAAGGGGTAAGCCTTGTATTTATATTTTTGTTTTTGTCACAAAAATCACAAAAATATATAATTACAAGGCTTACCTCTTGTAAACTGAACAAAACAACAATATAAATACAACGCTTAACCCTTGTGATTTTCATAAAAACAAAAATATATATACACAAGTGGTAAGTCTTTTAGTATTTTCTCCCTCTCTCGTCAATATCACAAGGAGGTATTCTTTTAGTTTATCCCTAAAGTCAAACCCTAACCCTAACCCTAACCCTAACCCTAACAAAACCCGAACCCTAAACCGAACCCTAACCCTAACCCTAACCCTAACCCTAACCCTAACCCTAACCCTAACCCTAACCCTAACCCTAACCCTAACCAAACCCGAACCCGAACCTGAACCCTAACCCTAACGCTAACCCGAACAACCCTAACCGTAACCCTAACTCTACACCCTAACCCCTAACCCTAAGCCTAACACTAACACTAACCCTAACTCTACACCCTAACCCTAACCCGAAACCTAACCCTAACCCTAACACTAACCCTAACTCTAACCCTAACCCTAATCCAATTTACCTACTGACATCAGAGTTGGTGGGCGCAAAAATATTTTGCTAGTAAATTTACCGACACAACTCTAATATGACCAGACAAATTTACGTGGTTTTCCCCAAACATTTTCATCAAAATCACAAGGGGTAAGCCTTGTATTTATATATTTTTGTTTTCATCAAAATCACAAGGGGTAAGCCTTGTAATGATATATTTTTGTGATTTTGATAAATACAAAAATGTATATACAAAAGGGTTAAGTCTTTTAGTTTTTTCTCCCTCTGTCGTCAAAGGAGGTATCCTTTTAGTTTATCCCTAGAGTCAAACCCTAACCCTAACGCTAACCCTAACCCTAACCCTAACCCGAACCCTAACCAGAACCCTAACCCTAACCCAAGCCTAACCCTAACCCTAACCCTAACCCTACACCCTAATCCCTAACACTAACCCTAATCCTAACCCTAACCCTAACCCTACAAAACCCCAACCCTAACCCTAACCCTAACCCTAACAAAACCCCAACCCTAACCCTAACCCTAACCCTAATCCTAACCCTAACCCTAACAAAACCCCAACCCTACCCTAACCCTAACCCTAATCCTAACCCTAACCCTAACAAAACCCCAACCCTAACCCTAAACCTAACCCTAACCCAATTTGCCTACTGATATCAGAGTTGGTGGGCGCAAAAATATTTTGCTAGTAAATTTACTGCCAAAACTCTAATATGACCAGACAAATTTATGTGGTTTTCCTCAAACATTTTCATCAGAATCACAATGGATAAGCTTTGTATTGATATATTTTGTTTTCATCAAAATCACAAGGGGTAAGCCTTGTATTTATATATTTTGTTTTTATCAAAATCACAAGGGATGCCGGTAAGCTTTGTATTTATATATTTTTGTTTTCATCAAAATCACAAGGGGTAAGCCTTGTATTTAAATATTTTTGTTTTTATCAAAATCACAAGGGGTAAGCCTTGTATATATATTTTTGTTTTTGTCACAAAAAATCACAAAAATATATATACACAAGTGGTAAGTCTTTTAGTATTTTCTCCCTCTCTCGTCAATATCACAAGGAGGTATACTTTTAGTTCATCCCTAAAGTCAAACCCTAACCCTAACCCTAACCCTAACCCTAACAAAACCCGAACCCTAAACCGAACCCTAACCCTAACCCTAACCCTAACCCTAACCCTAACCCTAACCCTAACCCTAACCGTAACCCTAACCCTAACAAAACCCGAACCCGAACCTGAACCCTAACCCTAACGCTAACCCGAACAACCCTAACCGTAACCCTAACTCTACACCCTAACCCCTAACCCTAAGCCTAACACTAACACTAACCCTAACTCTACACCCTAACCCTAACCGAAATCTAAGCCTAACCCTAACACTAACCCTAACTCTAACCCTAACCCTAATCCAATTTACCTACTGATATCAGAGTTGGTGGGCGCAAAAATATTTTGCTAGTAAATTTACCGACACAACTCTAATATGACCAGACAAATTTACGTGGTTTTCCCCAAACATTTTCATCAAAATCACAAGGGGTAAGCCTTGTATTTACATATTTTTGTTTTCATCAAAATCACAAGGGGTAAGCCTTATAATGATATATTTTTGTGATTTTGATAAATAAAAAAATGTATATACAAAAGGGTTAAGTCTTTTAGTTTTTTCTCCCTCTGTCGTCAAAGGAGGTATCCTTTTAGTTTATCCCTAGAGTCAAACCCTAACCCTAACCCTAACCCTAACCCTAACCCTAAACCTAACCCTAACCCTAACCCGAACCCTAACCAGAACCCTAACCCTAACCCAAGCCTAACCCTAACCCTAACCCTAACCCTACACCCTAATCCCTAACACTAACCCTAATCCTAACCCTAACCCTAACCCTACAAAACCCCAACCCTAACCCTAACCCTAACCCTAACAAAACCCCAACCATAACCCTAACCCTAACCCTAATCCTAACCCTAACCCTAACAAAACCCCAACCCTAACCCTAACCCAATTTGCCTACTGATATCAGAGTTGGTGGGTGCAAAAATATTTTGCTAGTAAATTTACTGCCAAAACTCTAATATGACCAGACAAATTTATGTGGTTTTCCTCAAACATTTTCATCAGAATCACAATGGATAAGCTTTGTATTGATATATTTTGTTTTCATCAAAATCACAAGGGGTAAGCCTTGTATTTATATATTTTGTTTTTATCAAAATCACAAGGGATGCCGGTAAGCTTTGTATTTATATATTTTTGTTTTCATCAAAATCACAAGGGGTAAGCCTTGTATTTAAATATTTTTGTTTTTATCAAAATCACAAGGGGTAAGCCTTGTATTTATATTTTTGTTTTTGTCACAAAAATCACAAAAATATATAATTACAAGGCTTACCCCTTGTAAATTTAGACAAAAACAACAATATAAATACAACGCTTAACCCTTGTATTTTTCATAAAAACAAAAATATATATACACAAGTGCTAAGTCTTTTAGTATTTTCTCCCTCTCTCGTCAATATCACAAGGAGGTATACTTTTAGTTCATCCCTAAAGTCAAACCCTAACCCTAACCCTAACCCTAACCCTAACAAAACCCGAACCCTAAAACCGAACCCTAACCCTAACCCTAACCCTAACCCTAACCCTAACCCTAACCCTAACCCTAACCCTAACCCTAACCCTAACCCTAACCCTAACCTAACCGTAACCCGAACCTGAACCCTAACCCTAACGCTAACCCGAACAACCCTAACCGTAACCCTAACTCTACACCCTAACCCCTAACCCTAAGCCTAACACTAACACTAACCCTAACTCTACACCCTAACCCTACACCCTAATCCCTAACACTAACCCTAATCCTAACCCTAACCATAACCCCAACCCTAACCCTAACCATAACCATAACCCTAACAAAACCCCAACCATAACCCTAACCCTAACCCTAACCCTAACCCTAACCCTAACCCTAACAAAACTCCAACCCTAACCCTAACCCTAACCCTATTTGCCTACTGATATCAGAGTTGGTGGGCGCAAAAATATTTTGCTAGTAAATTTACTGACACAACTCTAATATGACCAGACAAATTTACGTGGTTTTTCTCAAACATTTTCATCAGAATCACAATGGATAAGCTTTGTATTGATATATTTTGTTTTCATCAAAATCACAAGGGGTAACCCTTGTATTTATATATTTTTGTTTTTATCAAAATCACAAGGGATGCCGGTAAGCTTTGTATTTATATATATTTTTTTTCATCAAAATCACAAGGGGTAAGCCTTGTATTTAAATATTTTTGTTTTTATCAAACTCACAAGGGGTAGCCTTGTATTTATATATTTTTGTTTTTATCAAAATCACAAGGGGTAGCCTTGTATTTATATATTTTTGTTTTCATCAAAATCACAAGGGGTAAGCCTTGTAATGATATATTTTTGTGCATACCCAAGGGGTAAGTCGTTTAAGTTTTTTCTCTCTCTCTAGTCAATTCTCTAAATCGTTTCATATCAACAAAACCAGAGATAAATACCGGCCCGATGTGCCAATGTGGCTCAAGACAGACTTTACTTTTACTTATATATATATTATACAAATAATGAAAGACTCGAAGTGCAATGGTAAATTTATATCATGAGGTGAAATCTGCACTGTTCCATTTCTAGATCCGAAGCCAAGTGAAATGGGACAGCTGAAAACAGTAAAGACAAACAGCAGAGGTGCAGATGGTAAAACAGAATATTTTGGATGACACTTGATGTTTGTGTTCCACCAATCAAATGATATTTTAATCCGTGTGTAAATATTTTTTGGTACTGAAATTAACGGTTCCTCAAAATTGTCTTGAGCATCGGAGCTCACTCATTTGCTCCCTCATTTCAGTGGAATCATTGTGTCAGTGAATGTCAGTGATGTCATAGTGGGATCAATATCATGGTTGTATAGTGCATAAAGTTGACCTCATCATTTCAAAAGAAAATTCTCTATTAATGTTGTCTTGATGAATGAGTGTTTAGTTACCAATCAATAAACTTTATGAGGTAACCATAGTTTTCTTGAGCAAGGGTCGAGGTTTTGATTTTGTGCACGGTCAGTGATGTTAGTAACCCTTAGTTCCTGTTGTGCTCTAACGAAACAGCGCCCTCATGTGTCAAGGATAAGCATGAACATTTTTCAAAATTTCAAATGGACTCAATCTTCACTCAACATCAAAAGTAGACTTTCCATTTTGTTTGAACTGATCAGAAGCACTGACATAGAAGTTAACCTGTGGTATATTTCCCTCGAATTAGCAGATCTTCAAAATGAAGCCAAAAATATGCATACTCTCCTATTTTAT
This sequence comes from Zoroaster sp. YZ-2022, assembly GCA_029582265.1. Taxonomy (NCBI): domain Eukaryota; kingdom Metazoa; phylum Echinodermata; class Asteroidea; order Forcipulatida; family Zoroasteridae; genus Zoroaster; species Zoroaster sp. YZ-2022. The sequence goes on along the minus strand of CM055825.1, from coordinate 17,653,149 downwards.
TTATTAGCAAAGTTGTTTTTAATTGGTAGACATCTACATGTAAATATTATTTCCTTGAAAAAGTGAAGTGAATCACTTTCAAAAGGGATGTATGTATCACAAAGAAATTGACATGAATTGGCAACAAGAAAATCGATGCTTAATTACTCTTTATCAATACCCAGCGAATAAGTTTGTGAAATAAAAGTTAATTTGAAAGTTTCTTTTTACTTTATTGCATCTTTTATGGTCAATGATTTCGCCAGATGCACCATCTCAATTTAGCTTCCACCTCGAGCGGTTTAGTTTTTTTTTCTACTCAAGACTTAACAATTGAGCAAATTATTAAATGTGTAAAAAAAAATGTGAACATGAAATCAAATATTTGTACATAATCTAGCCAGTTGTTGCCATGTACTGAACAAATAAATGATTACAGTACCAATTGAACCAATGTATTAAATCGTATGTTCAGAGTACTCAATATAATTAATAATAATAATAATAATAATAATAATGTTGACTTATATAGCGCACGTATCCACCAAACTGGTGCTCAAGGCACATTATATTATTACCCCTGCTCATCAGGCTCATAAATCATTCCTGAAACCATCTCAGCTCCCTGGGGAGTATACAGCTCAATTTCTGCCATTACAGCGCATATGGAGCTAAATCAAACACAACAACCAACTCTGCCCTCACAGGTACCCATTTACCCCTGGGTGGACAGAAGCAATTATGGTAAAGTGTCTTGCTCAAGGACACAAGCACCACGGTCACGGTTGGGATTCGAACCCACATTCTGACGACTCGGTCATCAGAACACAAATCCGATGCACTAAACCGCTCAACCATGGCACTCCATATAGGATGTATATGCATTTGGTATCTGTCTACATAGATATGAAGAAACAGACTGATCATCTAAAAGTTTACTCTATGGTCAGAGGGTTAGATTAGATGTGCCTATTGTGATTACGTGTATTAGCAGTGTACAGTTTAAGTTTATGAAGAAGCATCAGATAACATCTTTAAAAACCTTTAAAAAACTATAGCTGATTTTTTGTGGCAAGTACATGTAGCTATAGCAGTCATAAATCACTGGTTTTGACTTTCATTTTGACCACCCTCAACAATACAAGATAATGCTTTTACCAGTCAGAAACGGTCAACCCATTTTGGCCTGTAAATGTACTTATTACATTTAAGATTTGACAGTGTTCGACTTTTATGTGCATTAGATGTACCCTGGCAAGGCAAGAAAGATCTACATTTTGACTGATTTTGACCCTTGTAGTAAGTTGTTTGAAATGCACCCATACTTTATAAGAATCAAAAGAGTTGATGAACAAAAACTAAGATGTGTTTGGGTTTGAGAGAACCCATTGTCTAAACAGTTATTAACATAAATATTTAAATGTTTTTTTTAAATACTGTACATTGATTCCCATGTAGCTATTATTTCCTTGTTCTGATCTGGTTACAGACACCTTAATTAGCATATTGGTCTATTTTTTTCTTAAAAATATTTTCATGCCAATAAACACCCTAGTAATAAAGTGCGCCTTTTCAAAAAAGGGTAATACAAATTGAGAAATTTCAGAAGTAATATGGGGATAGGGTTATCGATCATGGGGATAGGGTTATCGATCATGGGGATAGGGTTATCGATCATGGGGACAGGGTTATCGATCATGGGGGTGGGTCTTGTGCTCAAACACCGATAGTGTATAGCACTAAACGTATCTGTCTGTCTGTCTGTCTGTCTGTCTGTCTGTCTGTCGGTCTGTCTGTCTGTCTGGTGTACGGACACTTTATTTCATTAACACAGATGATAAATGTCTTAATTATAATAAATTCTCTTTGAACTCAGCGAAGCAGTCAAATAAATACAAAGCAATTACCATTATAGGAGTGCCATGGTCGAGCGGTTTAGTGGTTCGGATTTGTGTTCTGATGGCTGAGTCGTCAAAATGTGGGTTCGAATCCCAACCCCGACAATGGTGCTTGTGTCCTTGAGCAAGACACTTTACCATAATTGCTTCTCTCCACCCAGGGGTTAAATGGGTACCTGTGAGGGCAGAATTGGTTGTTGTGTTTGATTAGCCCTATATGTACTGTAATGACAGCAATTGAGCTGTATACTCCCCAGGGAGCTGAGATGGTTTCAGGAATGATTTATGAGCCTGATGAGCAGGGGTAATAATATAATGTGTCGTCGTCGCCGTCGCCGTCGCTGTTAAAGAAGCTAATAATAATAATAATAATAATAATAATAATAATAATAATAATAATAATAATAATAATAATAATAATAATAATAATAATAATAATAATAATAATAATAATAATAATAATAATAATAATAATAATAATAATAATAATAATAATAATAATAATAATAATAATAATAATAATAATAATAATAATAATAATAATAATAATAATAATAATAATAATAATAATAATAATAATATCGTTTCGGTTTGCGGTAACACCATGTGTTTATCTCAACTAACGTGAAGCTGAGGTACAGGTTCTGAAAAGAACCGTATCGTACAACTCGTATCTCAACCTTCGTTAAGTGAGAAAGGTTCAAGGGAGAACCAATTTCGGGCAACTCGTTTTACTCTACTGTCGGTAAGTGAGAAATAATGGTTCAGGGAAAACCATGGGGACTTCACGGGTTAATATGGTTCAGGGAGAACCATGGGGACTTCACGGGTTATTCTCAACGTTTCGATTAGCCTGCTCTAATCTTCTTCAGGAGAATGAGTTGTACGATACGGTTCTTTTCAGAACCTGTACCTCAGCTTCACGTTAGTTGAGATAAACACATGGTGTTACCGCAAACCGAAACGATATCGATATTCCACCATGCAAAACCTCAAAACTTATAATAATAATAATAATAATAATAATAATAATAATAATAATAATAATAATAATAATAATAATAATCAAAGGGAACAGCGCCAAAACAAACAACAGTGGAGACAGAGAATCACCCTGGAAAATACCTCGTCTGATGTTTACCTTACCAAGACATTCATCACTAGCCGTCAGATTTGTTCTCCATGTCTTCATGCTCTCACCCAGAAGACATTTCACCGCATCAGCTGCCTCTATCATATCCAAACATTCCATAATCCACGAGTGTGATACCATGTCGTATGCCTTCTTGTAATCTATCCATGCCATGGCCAGATTAGTTTTCCTGTTCCTACAGTCCTTTAGCACCGTCTTATCAATGATGAGTTGGTCTTTCGTTCCTCTTGACCGCTTCTTGCAACTTTTCTGCTCATCTGGAAATAACTGCTGATCTTCTATGTGGCTATACAGATCTTCTGCAATGATACCGGTCAGAAGTTTATACATCATGGGTAGACATGTAATAGGTCGGTACGAGATGGCGAAGGACGGATGACGAAGGATGGATGCAAGATTAATCATCTTCTCTTCATGGACGACCTGAAGTTGTTTGCGAAGAACGAGAAAGAGATTGATTCCTTGGTGCAGATTGTACGGATCTTCAGCGATGACATCGGCATGAAGTTTGGTCTGGAGAAATGTGCTGCGATGACCATGAAGAGGGGTAAAAGGGTACATTCGGATGGAATTGCTTTACCAGATGGCACACAATTGAGGGCGTTGGGTGAAGAAGAAAGTTATAAGTATCTTGGAGTGCTTGAAGCAGATCATGTACTGCACGAGGAATCGAAAGAGAGACTTAAGAAAGAGTATATAAGACGAGTGAAGAAGTGTTTGAAGTCCAAGCTGAATGGAGGGAATATGATAAAGGCGATCAACACTTGGGCTGTGTCACTAATGAGATACAGTGCGGGAATTGTCGAGTGGACTAAGGCAGATCTAAATGTTGCTGACAGGAAAACGAGGAAAGTAATGACGATGTACGGTATGTTACATCCACGGTCGAATGTCAGCAGACTCTATCTACCAAGGTCAGAGGGCGGAAGAGGGTTACTTAGTGTATCAGACAGCGTTAACATCGAGAGAAGGAGCTTGCAGTGTCATGTAAGAAGTACTCGGGAAAAGTTGTTGAAGGTTGCGCAGAAATACATGAAGGCGGACGAATTAGGTCCAAAGGAGTATAAGAATCAAAGAAGAGAAGAAAGAACACGAGATTGGCAGGAAAAACCACTTCACGGCCGATTCCTGAGATGTACCGAAGAAGTGGCAAGCAGCAAGACTTGGGAATGGTTGAAGAGAGGAGAACTAAAGAAAGAAACTGAGGGTCTGATTACTGCAGTGCAAGACCAGTCTCTGCCGACGAATGTGATGAAGGCAAGGATCGAGAAGTCAGATGTCTCTCCTATGTGCAGAATGTGCAATGCGGCGGAGGAGACTGTATTTCACATTGCCAGCGAATGCAGAGTGCATGCTCAGACAGAGTACAAAGGCAGACACGACAAGTTGGCCAAGGTGATCCATTGGGATCTGTGTAAGAAGTACGGTATCAAGGTGCAATCGAAGTGGTACGACCATGTGCCGGAAAAGGTTGAAGAAACGGATCACGTCAAGATTCTCTGGGACTTCAACATCCAGACAGATCATGTTATAGAACATAGACGGCCGGATGTTGTTGTCTTGGATAAGCATGCAAAGATGTGTCATCTTATTGATATAGCTGTGCCGGGTGATAGTAGAGTAGCTTCGAAGGAGAAGGAGAAGGTACAGAAATATCAGGATTTAGCGAGAGAACTTCGCAAGCTGTGGCAAGTCAAGGTGAAGGTTATTCCTGTGGTAGTGGGAGCACTGGGTACAATCCCGAAGGCGTTGGAGAAACATCTCAAGGAGATAGGAACATCTGTTAGAGTAGAATTACTACAGAAGGCGGCGCTCTTAGGGACAGCAAGGATTCTGCGAAAGACACTCGAGATCTAAGGCTACGGGACGTAGCTTGACTCGAGGTGTAACCGGCAGAAAGGAAAACAAGATCTTTCTTTTCATGTTGTGCTAACGCGAAATAATAATAATAATAATAATAATAATAATAATAATAATAATAATAATAATAATAATAATAATAATAATAATAATAATAATAATAATAATAATAATAATAATAATAATAATAATAATAATAATAATAATAATATGGACGCATTATATTATTACCCCTGCTCATCAGCATCATAAGACGTGGTGGTGTACGACTTAATACCATCGTTGCATACGTTGTGCTAATACAACCTTGACCACAGTCAGTTACTACGTGTTATTTGCGTGAACGTACAAAGGCCACGCGACCATTGTTTACTAATGATTCGTTCGGTCATAAACGCGGGCCTGTTCGAACACGTTCCTACAGCTAGACAGCAGACGACAACGAACCATGCGACACTGTTCGGTCTATGGACTCGTACATTATTGAACCAGGGGAAATAGTTGACAATATTTTGCCGACTTGTAATCTCCGTTCACCTATAATATTTACAACCCACCCTGATCGCTATAATCGATCCACCCAGCCTTTCGGTTACATGTAGTTAACTCCTCCCCTATCGAGGACCAGGGTGATCCACATCGATAATCCACATGTGGATCATGATCCACCTGCCAAAACGGAGGTCATACGCCTTCTATACTACTGTTGCATTCCCCACTTTTGTGGGTCAACAAATAATAGTCGGACACAAACTTTGTTGTGACAATCTCAATCAATGGGGTTGGTTTATTATTAATATCACTATTTAACAATGGCACTAGTAACATGTATGACAGGAGTGGTAGCGTATAGGTACATGTCAATAGTTAAACTTATTATACTTGTGCTAAGTTCCGAATAGGGTGTACGAATACCAACTATTGGGTACAGTCAGTGGGGACCATCGTTCGTTCATGCGGCTTGTCACTCGGCACACAGTACGGGCACTGCTATACCGAGAGACGGGCGGCTGGTCGTTCTCTACGACGGGGACCACCGGGGCTTGACTACACTGGGTGTCTGGACGGGGCCAGAGTGTGTACCATACCGCATTAGCTACATGTAGGCGAACCAATGGCCATATCGACGCCCTGCACCATTGGTTCAACGAACGAGGCTCTGGACCGTAATAGTTCGGTATATCGCACTGTCATGGATCGAATCGAGTTGCACAGATCTTATTCGGAATCGCACCACCGCTGAGATCAGGAAATCTTGGGGATTATATAGAAATCTGGGGCCTAGGAATGAATAAAACATAAGCCTAATTTAGCGTCTTAGTCAATGAGAAGCTTGGCTTCCGCGTCTAAGGGTAGAAACGTGTGCAAAATCATGACATACAACAGGTCTTTGTTCCATATAAGGAAAGGTATTTGACGAAAGTGAAGCGATCGACAACTTAGAAAGGAGGGCGTGTTCAAGGGGAAAATGCTTACTGGGGTGCTAAGCTATTTGCTTGGATGCTAAGCTATTACTGCATGAGGGGAACAGCGGCTGTGCTTGGGTAGGGAGCACTATACACGCGGGCCACGGCTCATGACTGAGCGGGTCAGTCACGGTGACTGTTTGGCCGTGGTTCACCCACGAACCGTGTTCGGTGTGAAGGGGTGGACTCCGAGGAAAGTATTCGGAAAATAGACATAAGTCCAAAGGACGGCTCCAAGCCACGTGGCGGGAGGGTGTGGCACGCACGCAAGGCTCTCGCTGGTGTTGCATTATGCATTGCGTTAGCGCTGGATATGCATGAGGAAAAGTAGCGTCCTTGTATGGATTGCATATTCATAGACTTAGACTGCTTGAAATTGCATCGTCAGCAAAATATTGGAAGTGGAAGAAGTGAACTATAAGGGGTGCTAATATTTATCAAAATCAAAGGATAAGATTCGTAACACTACTAATACAATACGCCTTGAGCGCCCAGCAGGGTGGCTATGTGCGCGCTACAAATCTTTGTTATTATTATTATTAGTTAATAATAGGCTTATTATTTGAAACTTATAGCTTGTTGGAAATTTGTTTATTATGTTTATACAGCTTTAAATAGCAACTTAGCTCACTCCTAGTCCTGTGTAACCGAAATATTCATGCAAAATGGCTTACAAGACAGAAAAACATAACATTTACCATAGAGTTAAAACTTACAAGACCTGTTGCACTCATTCGCTCGATAAAAAAGAATTTTACATAAAGACCATTTAAGTTATACAAGAAAAGACACTGTATGGAAAATATTAATATATCAGCACCAAACATGTACGAAGGCCTACACAACTTTGTTTTTACTTGATTTATAAAACAAGTATTTGGGCAATTGCCAAATTAATGGTAAAATTCGATGGTTGAGAATCATGATCACTGAAATGTCTGAACACGGAAAGCAATAACACGTGTAGGGGGTTAAATTGTTATGGTTTGTTCAGTCCGTGCTGATTTGTAACTATTATTGTATTTAATTCGGACTAGGTTATGAAAATGAATCGGGGTGCTTTTGTTACAATGAGAATCTGTTATAGGGCGCAAAACACGGTGACCCGATCGATGGGAAGGTCTTATATTCCATGTATACAGTGTATGCGGAATCTAACTTTCCTATAAATGGCAGAAAAATGACGAAACTTTCACACACGGTTTTCTTGAAACACAATTTTGCACAATACTTTCTTACGACATTTTGCCGGTCACGACGATATGCTTTTAATACATACATATGACACAGTTTTACATCAATATGCACAATGCGGACCATACATAGAGCACAGACCGAGTCTTATATCCCGATAACGAAAGGGTCAATATTTGATAACATGACGTTACATGTCCAAAAACGTTGTGTTGACCTCATTAATCGGTATGCAATCTTAGAGTTTGGACTCACAGATCGAGTAACGAGTCCATGCATATACTCAGGACCTTTTCTATGATGCAATGATGTACTACGAGGGGAAGTCCCTAATTTCTTTAACTTGTCCCAACATGCCCCTACTGAAAGGGCGGGGGGGGGGGGGGAGGGCTATAGGTTAACGCCAGACGTCACGTAACAACAACATTGGCTGTCCAAAATCATCAACAACTCGTCTGACTTGTACAAGGTTTTGAGTATACTTTATTTGATCTATACAAATGCTTGCTTGAATTAATTTACTCACAAACATCTTTATAACTATAAAGATATATTGTAAAGATGACTTATTCAGTCGAGCCATACTAATAAGCATAATTTAATATTCCTTTCATGCATACCAAACGTGTTGTGTAAAGCCATTTAAAGTCATTTGATGATGGAATATATAATGCACAGGGCTTTTACATAGCCATTCTCAAACAATTGACTCTGTTTTAACGCTTTTGTTTATAACTAAGGGATATATAATAATAACAGGGTATTTCTTTTCACATTTCTAGTTAATACGGGTAGACGGGAAATTACATTACTCGACATTACGTTTTGTCAAAAAGTACGATAGAAAAAAGAAACAGATGATCAACGCCAATAAATTTACGTTGCGGTGTGAAATGTGCTTTTCTGGTTTCTGATCTAGATTAAGAACCAAAATACAGATAATTATTTTTATATTTGGCATAATGATAAACAAATATACACACGACAATAACCACGCACGAACGATTCTTTATGAGGTTAAACCACAGCTCGAAGCTATTTATTCAGCCATACATTAATAGCATATTTAATACAATATATTTATCAATTCAATGATTTTTATTATAATTTCAATAATCTAACGTAACAGGTAAGGTTACACTTTCGATCCGAAGCATTGCTGAAAATTATAAATAAATAAAAAATCAGTTTTCAAACTAAGACGAAAATTAAATATATATATAATTATATATATATATATATATATATATATATATATATATATATATATATATATATATATATATATATATATAGATAGATAGCTCCCTCACCCAGTATATATATGTATATATATATATTTATATATATATATATATATATATATATATATATATATATATATATATATATATATATATATATATATATATACATACATACAAAGGTCCGACGAAATGAAAATGGTTCTCAAAGATATTTTCCACAAATATCAATGCTTATAAACCATGCAAGCATGAAAGTATTCCATTTTGGGACTTGCAATAAAGATTAAGTGTTCTAATCACAAATATTTAAGCTATTTCCTGACATGTGGGGCACTGTCGCTATGATGTCACTGAAGACACTCACTATACAGTTCAAGTCCTTACAGTAGACTATTAAGTTTAAAAAAAACACTGATTGCAGCAGTTACACTGTAAAACCATGTGTTTATTTATTTATTTATTTATTTAAACTTATTTATACACGGTAACCCATTCAACCAAGGTTGTTTTTCAAGGGGCCGTGTTGCATAAAAACTTCTGGTAAAATTTGAACATTATATAAAGTAGAATAAATAATTTAAGTAATCAAGTTAAAAAAATAATCTTAAAACAAACAAAAACATTAAGTCAGTGTCCAAACAGCAAGAATAGGTTTTAAGTAAAATAAATTATAAGTAAACAAAATTATAAGCCAGGCGGATAAAACGGAACTACAAGCACAAGAATACAGTAAAAATCAATAGAATTAAAAACCAAACAAGAGGATAAGTAAGTTATATTTAAGTAATTACTGTGAAATTAATATGATTTAACTATACACAGAAAACATAAAATTAAAAGTTAAATAAATTAAAGAATGAGATATATATATATATATACATATATACACACACATACATTATATACATACATACATATACATACACATATACATATACACACACATATATACATACATACATACATACATATATACATACATACATTCACATACATATACATATACACACATACACATACACACACAGTCTTGTATATGGTGTAAACCGAGGACACCGTTTAACTTCTAAACACATAGTTAAACGCAAATCTGTCACACTTTTAAACACTTGAACGCGTTTGTTCTGAAATCTGTTGTCAGCAATATGTTTACGGTGGTCATTAGTGGGGAGAAAAAATTAAACAAAACCCCAAAACTCATTAAAATTGGCCAGTACGTGTTTTAAATGCACTAACACACCCATGGTATAAATATGTTTCCTGTACAGCCTGGAATTCGGCAACTAAATGTAGACCAATAATGATTACCAGTTGAACACGTGTTTATCATAGTGATCATCAATACATAATGTTTAAGCTATAAACTCTTTATGTGTTTATGCGTTCAACAATATGTAATTATAAACACGTCATGCTTTCACTGGTTTTACAGTGTAGCCTAAATTAATAATTGTTCTCCCCTTGTATGATATCACCGTGTTTACGGATGTGTAAATTCACTTGAGCATGCATTCCAAAAGATTTTGTAAAGATGAACATAATGGAAAGCCAAAGGCTGAAGATGCTGGTAAATTGCATGTACAGTTCTATGGTGTGACTTTAATTATTTAAAATTTCACTCCGAGGGATGTTTAAGTGAGAGACCTGGTAAAAATCAATGGCGCTTTGGTCCAATTTGAAGGGGCCGTGCAATGTTTTTTGGGAACATTTAAGACAGAAGGTATAATATTCCCAACGATAATATACTACTCAAAACAATTTAGGGAACAAAACAATTTAGGGAACACCACATTTACTGCAAGAGGTGGTCACACCCGTTATTGAAATGTTCCATGAACCGGGATTTTCATTTGTAACCCCCTCTCTCTTTCAGTAGTCATGTCATGAAATGTGTAATCACTACATGCATCCTTTATCATCTGTTTCATTGTGGAGTTGTTTCTCATCAGTTCTGTGAAACATTGTGTTTATCTGAAATAAATGATCTTGCTTTAACTGAGATTATTCCGGTGTTCCCTAAATTGTTTTGTTCCCTAAATTGTTTTGAGTAGTATACATGTATTATAATAGGCTGAAATTCTTTGAAAAATATTATCGGCGAAACTGTCTCCGACATATTACAGCGAATGTTTTCTTTAGCTAAAAGACTAATTTATGCAAACTCGACATTATACTGCAAAAGCATTGGTTAAACACATGTATAGCTTTATTTGATCTATTCCAAAAAAATAAAATATTACAGTATAAAAGACATGGAAATGAGTGGTTATCACCTATAGAGTAAATTTACAGGGACAGTATTTAGAAGGATTAGTTTCCTACGTTGCCAATACCGAATGGTACGGTGTTAATAATTTTGCAGTGATGAAGTCCACACTTCAAAAATGCAACTGGTTGACAGGTTTTCCTGACAAAATAAATAGCAGCAAATAAATTAATAAACTAATGTGGAAACACTAATTTCTAATAATTTGCTCTGTGTTTAGAATTCAATACAATACAGATTTGCGTACCTTCATGATCAAGACTAATTGAATCCACGAATTTATTCATAATTAGGCCTATGCCAGAATTCCACGTTTTGTCATTTCTAGTCTCGTGCGTGTGTACGTGTGCGCGCTGATGTTGGTACACAATGTACCGTGGTTGTCGTTAAAGGGACACATTGCCATGGAGGCCGCCCTATTGGACTACAAAAATATGTTCTTCCTAAAATTGCTACGGTAGGAAAGATCATTCAAATATCTAATTATAATAATGTACACGACCAATGAAAATGCGCCGTTTGTCTGTCGGACTGTTAGAATTCAGCGTGGTACCCTTGGAGTTTTTTGTTGCGTACAGGCTGCACTGTGTGCGGGTCCAGTCTGAATGTCTGGATGTCAATGCTTCGGTTTTTCCTCAGTTCTGCGTAAATACACTGTATTTGCACATTATATAATTTGTACACTCCGACCTTGGAAATAGGTTAGGTAACTAACCAAAGAGATTAATTTTTTGGTGGGGATTTCAGGGCAATGTGTGCCTTTAACTGTTTGTTTTCGCTTAGTATGCATAAGTTCCTCATTATGTACTTCTTCTAAACCCTTAGCAATGCAAAACAAAGGCTTACAATGATGAAATATTCACAAATAAGAATCACAAATAACAAATCTAAGTACAGTGTTTGCTGATTACTGTTTGTTTTGTGTTTACCGTGTTGTTGGTGTTTTCACTATTGTTTGAAAGTCATGTGTGTTTAGGCAAATTTACAAACAAAATGTTTAGCTTCGTGTCGTTTAAAAACAAAGGAATGAAGCCATTTTTGTTATCTTTTATTTTTAGATCAAAGGACAGCATTGTTTTCAAATGTTCCAAAAATAATTCAATTTTTCCCAAAAAATAATTCAATTTTTCCCTCAAAAATGTGAAATAGAAAATAACACAAAAATAAAACATTTCCTTAAAGAAATTCCCCGATGAATTTTCATTCTAAAAAAACCCCTGTATTTATTTATTTCTAACTATTTCAAGGTCCTTAAATTTAGCATGGGGGATTTAAAATTAGAAATTTTGAATTATTCCGTAGTTCTTTTTTTATTTTATTAGGTTGATAAGGTTGATTAGGTTGATACAAATTGTATGTGTAATTTTTTCCGTTGATAAACGTTGCTTAAAAATACAATGGCGACAAAAGCGCAATGGCGCGCGACGTAGATATTAAACGTTGCTTAACAGAACAGTGGCGACAAAGGAACACTCGTTATGTTAATTTATTTATTATCTATTATAATTCGTCCAAATGTCATCAACTTGTTTATTGGGTTTTGTCAAAACAAGACGGATTGCTTTTTACCCCATTATAACAGGTCATAATTTGTTATGAGGCCGCGAAAGGCCTTACTTTGGAGATCGTATTATTTATTACCATTCTATTTCATTTTCGCTTTTTTTTAAATCCATCCCTGCCACATTATCATTATGATAATAAAAATGTCCCTTCTTTGTCTTAATGTCCCTTTGCCCGTCTGATTGTCCTAGTTTCTGTAATATAGTTTTGTTTGTCCTCGTTTTCTTTGTTTTGTCAAGTCTCCTGTCCATTGTATACTCGATGATATTATTACAGGCATTTCTACATAAGTCCTAGGTCTTTTGACTATGACTCCATAGCTTTTGTAATTTTCTGATCCTTTTGTCGTTCTTGCATTGATTTTTCTTTAAATCTCGCCCAATATTGTACACTGATTAACATTTTGGTTGTATTTTGGAAATAAATATCGATTTGAATTGAATTGAACTGAAAAATAATTACTTGTATACTGCAAACTGTAAAACAAGAAGAGATGATTAAACATGGTGTTAAATGTATTAAAACTTAATTGTCTTATCCTATCCATCATGCAAAGCTTCATATCACATGTACATTCAAACTGCATGTCTGCTCTTTACAAAAACCGGGCTATTACAGTAACACCAATTTCGTCAGCATGGTATTCATATTAGACGAGTTGTGACTGCTTTTCAATAGACCTAAAATGCATTAAAGGGACAGTATCGTCACGATCAGAGCAGACTTTCAACAGGGCATGGAATCGGTGTCCTAGTTTAGGATGAACACAGTGAATGGAAATTACTGGCTCATCTATGCAACAGCAACGGTTATCACGTGGGGGTATTATTTGCAGTCACTGAAGTAATCTAAAACTTGCACTCCGATTCAGTGCCCTGTTGATCGTAACGACATTGTTCCTTTAATAAAACGTCTTTGTATACGACATTTCTTCTACCCTTTTTTCATGTCGCGACCATTTTTGTTAAAATCCCTGCACGTGAGGATGATTACAGCGCTGGTAATTCTCAGATAGAGGGGCCAGACTCATTATTTTCTAGCCTCCGTTTGGTTCCGTTGTATTGTATGAAAGAAGAAAAAAAACAAGATGGCGGTACAGTGATAAAAATATCATTTCATTGGGTGCATAAAGAGTGTACACAAAAATGGTCTGTACCATCTGCAGGTGTGTAATTCCTGTTTTAGGACAGCTTGCGGAGAGTAATCTATACTATTCTGGCTCTCGTGCGTGGGGTACGGTAGGGGACTAGATAAAATGCATATACTCAGGACCTTTTCTATGATGCAATGATGTACTATGAACAACTCGTCTGACTTGTACAAGGTTTTGAGTATGCTTTATTTGATCTATACAAATGCTTGCTTGAATTAATTTACTCACAAAGATCTTTATAACTATAAAGATATATTGTAAAGATGACTTATTCAGTCGAGCCATACTAATAAGCATAATTTAATATTCCTTTCATGCATACCAAACGTGTTGTGTAAAGCCATTTAAAGTCATTTGATGATGGAATATATAATGCACAGGGCTTTTACATAGCCATTCTCAAACAATTGACTCTGTTTAAACGCTTTTGTTTATAACTAAGGGATATATAATAATAACAGGGTCTTTCTTTTCACATTTCTAAGTAATACGGGTAGACGGGAAATTACATTACTCGACATTACGTTTTGTCAAAAATACGATAGAAAAAAGAAACAGATGATCAACGCCAATAAATTTACGTTGCGGTGTGAAATGTGCTTTTCTGGTTTCTGATCTAGAATAAGAACCAAAATACAGATAATTATTTTTATATTTGGCATAATGATAAACAAATATACACACGACAATAACCACGCACGAACGATTCTTTATGAGGTTAAACCACAGCTCGAAGCTATTTATTCAGCCATTACATTAATAGCATATTTAATACAATATATTTATCAATTCAATGATTTTTATTATAATTTCAATAATCTAACGTAACAGGTAAGGTTACACTTTCGATCCGAAGCATTGCTGAAAATTATAAATTAAAAAAAAAATCAGTTTTCAAACTAAGACGAAAATTATATATATATATATATATATATATATATATATATATATATATATATATATATATATATAGATAGCTCCTCACCCAGTATATATATATATATATATATATATATATATATATATATATATATATATATATATATATATATATATATATATATATATATATATATATATATATATACTTAAATGCAGCGGTCTATCTTGAAGTAGAGTGCTCAATGCCACATAGACAGAGCGTAATATACTTGTAGTAAAAACTAGTGGAACGCTGGTAGTTGTAACTCCGAGTTTCACGCGTTATGCGATCATCAGACAACTGTCTGATGATCGCATAACGCGTGTTGTCTGATGATCGCATAACGCGTGAAACTCGGAGTTACAACTACCAGCGTTCCACTAGTTTTACTACAAGTATATATATATATATATATATATATATATATATATATATATATATATATATATATATATATATATATATATATATATATATATATATATATACAAAGGTCCGATGAAATGAAAATGGTTCTCAAAGATATTTTCCACAAATATCAATGCTTATAAACCATGCAAGCATGAAAGTATTCCATTTTGTGACTTGCAATAAAGATTAAGTGTTCTAATCACAAATATTTAAGCTATTTCCTGACATGTGGGGCACTGTCGCTATGATGTTACTGAAGACACTCACTATACAGTTCAAGTCCTTACAGTAGACTATTAAGTTAAAAAAAAACACTGATTGCAGCAGTTACACTGTAAAACCATGTGTTTAACTTCTAAACACATAGTTAAACGCAAATCTGTCACACTTTTAAACACTTGAACGCGTTTGTTCTGAAATCTGTTGTCAGCATTATGTTTACGGTGGTCATTAGTGGGGAGAAAAAATAAAACAAAACCCCAAAACTCATTAAAATTGGCCAGTATGTGTTTTAAATGCACTAACACACCCATGGTATAAACATGTTTCCTGTACAGCCTGGAATTCGGCAACTAAATGTAGACCAATAATGATTACCAGTTGAACACGTGTTTATCATAGTGATCATCAATACATAATGTTTAAGTTATAAACTCTTTATGTGTTTATGCGTTCAACAATATGTAATTATAAACACATCATGCTTTCACTGGTTTTACAGTGTAGCCTAAATTAATAATTGTTCTCTGAATGGCTACAAATTCATAAATCAACTATGACACCGAAGATACTCCCCTTGTATGATATCACCGTGTTTACGGATGTGTAAATTCACTTGAGCATGAATTCCAAAAGATTTTGCTAAGATGGACATAATGGAAAGCCAAAGGCTGAAGATGCTGGTAAATTGCATGTACAGTTCCATGGTGTGACTTTAATTATTTAAAATTCCACTCCGAGGGATGTTTAAGTGAGAGACCTGGTAAAAATCAATGGTGCTTTGGTCCAATTTGAAGGGGCCGTGCAATATTTTTTGGGAACATTTAAGACAGAAGGTATAATATTCCCAACGATAATATACTACTCAAAA
This sequence comes from Zoroaster sp. YZ-2022, assembly GCA_029582265.1. Classification (NCBI taxonomy): domain Eukaryota; kingdom Metazoa; phylum Echinodermata; class Asteroidea; order Forcipulatida; family Zoroasteridae; genus Zoroaster; species Zoroaster sp. YZ-2022. The sequence continues at coordinate 17,636,947 of CM055825.1, read as the reverse complement.
CAATTTAGGGAACAAAACAATTTAGGGAACACCACATTTACTGCAAGACGTGGTCACACCCGTTATTGAAATTTCCATGAACCGGGATTTTCATTTGTAACCCCCTCTCTCTTTCAGTAGTCATGTCATGAAATGTGTAATCACTACATGCATCCTTTATGATCTGTTTCATTGTGCAGTTGTTTCTCATCAATTCTGTGAAACATTGTGTTTATCTGAAATAAATGATCTTGCTTTAACTGAGATTATTCCGGTGTTCCCTAAATTGTTTTGTTCCCTAAATTGTTTTGAGTAGTATACATGTATTATAATAGGCTGAAATTCTTTGAAAAATATTATCGGCGAAACTGTCTCCGACATATTACAGCGAATGTTTTCTTTAGCTAAAAGACTAATTTATGCAAACTCGACATTATACTGCAAAAGCATTGGTTAAACACATGTATAGCTTTATTTGATCTATTCCAGAAAAATAAAATGCTTATATTACAGTATAAAAGACATGGAAATGAGTGGTTATCACCTATAGAGTAAATTTACAGGGACAGTATTTTGAAGGATTAGTTTCCTACGTTGCCAATACCGAATGGTACGGTGTTAATAATTTTGCAGTGATGAAGTCCACACTTCAAAAATGCAACTGGTTGACAGGTTTTCCTGACAAAATAAATAGCTGCAAATAAATTAATAAACTAATGTGGAAACACTAATTTCTAATAATTTGCTCAGTGTTTAGAATTCAATACAATACAGATTTGCATACCTTCATGATCAAGACTAATTGAATCCACGAATTTATTCATAATTAGGCCTATGCCAGAATTCCACGTTTTGTCATTTCTAGTCTCGTGCGTGTGTACGTGTGCGCGCTAATGTTGGTTCACAATGTACCGTGGTTGTCGTTAAAGGGACACATTGCCATGGAGGCCGCCCTATTGGACTACAAAAATATGTTCTTCCTAAAATTGCTACGGTAGGAAAGATCATTCAAATATCTAATATAATAATGTACACGACCAATGAAAATGCGCCGTTTGTCTGTCGGACTGTTAGAATTCAGCGTGGTACCCTTGGAGTTTTTTGTTGCGTACAGGCTGCACTGTGTGCGGGTCCAGTCTGAATGTCCGGATGTCAATGCTTCGGTTTTTCCTCAGTTCTGCGTAAATACACTGTATTTGCACATTATAAAATTTGTACACTCCGACGTTGGAAATAGGTTAGGTAACTAACCAAAGAGATTAATTTTTTGGTGGGGATTTCAGGGCAATGTGTGCCTTTAACTGTTTGTTTTCGCTTAGTATGCATAAGTTCCTCATTATGTACTTCTTCTAAACCCTTAGCAGTGCAAAACAAAGGCTTACAATGATGAAATATTCACAAGTAAGAATCACAAATAACAAATCTAAGTACAGTGTTTGCTGATTACTGTTTGTTTTGGGTTTACCGTGTTGTTGGTGTTTTCACTATTGTTTGAAAGTCATGTGTGTTTAGGCAAATTTACAAACAAAATGTTTAGCCTCGTGTCGTTTAAAAACAAAGGAATGAAGCCATTTTTGTTATCTTTTATTTTTAGATCACGTCAGGAAATGTTTTCAAGATGTTTTTGTTTTTTCTAAGATGAATTTTGCTGACATTGCAGGTCTCAATTCCATTCAAAACATACAATAGTTCGGCTGAATCCCCAAAGTTTCCGTCAATAAACGTTTTATTAGATTTTACTTTTTACCCTGACACCAATGTGTGATTAGCACTGTATACTCGGTGCTTTCCTGAGTTCTGCGGGGAAAAAAATTCACCACGACCCCCGCGTTCTAGAGCAGATGTCTTAACCCTCTAAGAACCGGGCTTTTTTGGACTTACGGGGACCGTATTTTCCAAAGTTCTCAACCGATTGTTATGAAACTTGCCACAAATATTTATTTCACCAAGATCTACATGATGACGTAAAAAATCAAAATTTTGCCACTAGAGGGTGGTTTTGGTTGTTTCTTGCCCATTTTGGTAAAAAATCGTATTTTCCTCATAATTTCCGTATTTTTTTTCTTCAAAATGCCATAAAACTTGGCAAACTTGTTTATTTTGACATAATCAATAACATGACATTATATTTTATTACGGGGGTCACCGTTGGGGGACTATAATGGTTAATTTATCTCATTTGCCACTAGAGTGTGGTTTTGGTAGTTTTTTGCCCATTTTGGTAAAAAATCGTATTTTCCCCATAATTTCCGTATTTTTTTCCAAATGCCATAAAACTTGGCAAACTGTTTTTTTTTTTTGACATGACATTATATTTTATTACTGGGGTCACCGTTGGGGGACTATAATGGTTAATTTATCCCATTTTTGGGAAAACATGTATTTTACGTTTTTCCTCTTAACAGACCCAGCCGAAGATAATTATTGAATTTGAAAGGCTGTGCGTATGTATAGTTACATGTTAAATTCTGGATTTCCCCAAAGGTATATATTTTAAGAGGGAATTCCCTGATTAACATTTTACCCGTTGCGTGGTATGCACTGAAGTAAACGGTACATGTAAATACAGTTTATTTTCAAGCGTCTTCTTAAGTTGATATAATGAGTTTCTTGATAGGAATTATGACTATTATTTATTTGTAAATTTCAACTCTGTCTTATTATGATGAATTTCCGGGTCTATGCCTGTATTGAATGTACACAAATTAACAAGATGGCGAAGGTGATGAAGGTGTACGAGTCATATGAACAATCGTGATGGTTCATTCTTCCTTGGGTCTTAATCACTGTCACGATCATGACGAGACAGAGTCCGTGTTCTTCTGATATGAAATATCGGATATAGTTGATGATATGTGGATGTTCGGGGAGTTGAGTTAGCGCCTTGATTTCAGCCCTGGCTGATCTTTCCATGGCTGATGTACTGAGGGGTAGAACCTTTATAGCACGGGTCATTCCAGAGGAGTTATCTCGCCCGCAGTAAACCTTACCGAACGCCCCTTCACCCAGAAATGTTAAATTTGAGAATTCAGAAAGCTGTATGTGGGCCATTATTTCCCGAAACAATGTTTTCCAGTCTCTGGGTCAGTTCTCTGGTGATGGCCTTTACGACAGCAAAGTAAAACACTACAACTCGTCCTCAGTGCCGAGTCAGTGTGAATTGAACATGCCCTGATAATATGCTTCCCCGTTGTTATTTCTCTTATATTAGCGCAATTCTGGGTATTTTCAAAACAAGCACGTATACTCATAAACAGGCTAGACTTGTTCCAATGCTCTTCGCTATTCCCAGCGCTCTTTTGCTATAAATTTTGCGTGCTTTATTACCGAAAAGAAATATGATCAAACTAAAACGAGTGAGTTATTAGATCAGATCGTTCAATGGCGGATTAAGGCGGAGGGGCGGGGGATAAGTTCCCCCTTTTATAATTACGTATTTTGTTTAACATCCGTGTTTATGTGTTATACTGATAGACTATCTATTCAGACAATCGATGCAACAAACAACGATTGCACTGGTCAACCCCTAAAATGATTGGGGTAGTCCCCATCCCCCAGGATTTGAGCCTCTTGCCAAAATTAAACATATAGGCTATCCCATAAAAAGGTTATGTTGAAATAATCGTGGACATTATTCATTGAACAAAAATGCTCAAAACATATCTGGATAATCGTCTGTTATACTTTTTGGCATCAGTGTATTATAAGTCATGATTTTTTTGCCAAACATTTCGAAGCGGGGGAGCTGGATTGTGGGGGGTGAGGAAAATTCGTGATTTTATTAAGGGGTCCTTAGTCAGAAATGTTGCCTTCGTATACAATCCGTCAATTGACAAACCTAATTTATGTAACTTTCAAGTGTCTCTCGTACTATATGTATAAAGCGTCTTACAAGAGCGATGAATAACGAGCGAATAAAAGTACTTGTTGAATCTCTAGGTAAGTAAGACTAATTGCGGTGACACGATGTGAAATTCTCTATTGAGTAGTACTTAGTTCTGAAAAGAATTGAAGGTTACAACTCGACGTTTCGATCAGTATGCTCTGATCGTCTTCATTCTCCTGACTACAAAATCCATGAATACGATCTATCAACTCTCACAACCACAAACACGTTACGGGCGGTGGTAGCAAAGGACGAGTCTATATTAGACCCAAATAGACTAGAGAATCCATGAATGAATCAACTCTCAATAAGCATACATAGGACAAGTCTATATGATTGAGAGATGTAGATTATTTACCCTAAGATGGATATGGAACATTTTCCAGATAGATATAAGACTATATCAAAAAACCTTTACCAACCTAGGAGAAAAGAATTGCACCCACCCATTAAGAGCCGAGTCTAGTATGCTATGTATCGATACAATGATTGTTAGCATTGCCTAGCAACGGCCTGGCTCCCTGGTAACGCTTTTCCAAATGCAGTAGCACAATAATACAAAAGCAGTGATCGCTTCATAGCCTTACATTAATTTACTGTATAGCAATGGTAGCCCACATAATGGGCGGATCCGGTGTCTCGAAAAAGGGGGCATATTGCAAAAAGGGGGCGGGGCGGGGAAAAAACCTACGGTATATATTTACATTGCACGGAGATAAAAACAGAAAAAGGAGGAGGCAAATGTCCTTTCCCCAGAGGCTTGATCCGCCAATGGTGCAGGTTATGGAGACAACATTCGTCTCATTTTGAAAACCTCGTCTCTACCTCATTCTCATTAACAAGGCTTGGGGTTCGATGCCCGCCCATGTGCCCTACTTGCTATGTGATACAATCAGAGACAATTATGCATCATAGAGTTTATTTAGTCTATCTATTCAGAGAATCCATGCAACAACAAAATGCAAATATTATAACTTGTGGGAAACGATTGCACTGGTTTAACCCCTACAATTATTGGGGGTTCTTCCATCCCCCAGGATGTGAGCCTCTTGCCAAGGCTATCCCTTAAAAGGTTCTGTTGAGACTGAATTACAAACACGTGACTTTTTGGCATTAATGTATTATAAATTCCAAACATTTCTAATCGGTAAAATAAATAAAAACTAAACAGAGACTGTGTTGGTAAATGGCATATACAAATGAGTGGGTAATAGGGCCATGGAAATGTGTAAACTTGGCGTGTGGTTGTGTGTGTTTGTGGGGGGGGGGGGGGTTGAGGAAAATTCATGATTTTTATAAATGGGTCCGCAGTCAGAAATATTGCTTTCGTACACAATCCGTCAATCGACACATCTAATTTATATAACTTAAGGTATTTCTCTTGTATAATATGTATAAAGCGTCTTACAAGAGCGATGAATAACGAGCGAATGAAGGTACTTGTATAAACAGCACCCAGTACCTCACACTTCATTTAAATGTTTTCGCTTACAATACAATGTTTATCGTGTTTTACAGCTATTCAAAGTACTCGTACTCTCGTGACTGAAGGCTATATTAAAAACATTTAACCCCATGTATTTGCAGGTAAATATAATTATATCCGTTGATGTGTGAGATACTTGGCATTGTGCCAGCTCCAAACAATGGATCCAGAGACACCATAAGGATATGTTGATACCCACCAACCCCACGGAGACCCACCAATGTGTACCGATAATGCCGCAGGTGGTGCTCGTGCATCATCTTTCGTGTTCGGTGTTGTGTTCGTTTTGATCATGCGCAACGAGGACTGGTAATCAACTAATAATCGATTCTTTTTACAGATACATATTGCCTAATCGATAGATGACTTGATTTAAGTAACAAATTTCTTGAAAAACAAAAACAGACAAAATTAAAAACAGATTGGGCCGACATATAACGATACTTTTATTGCATATAATTTTGTATTAAATATAAATGTAATATAACGTTTGTATTAAGAGCTGTATATGATATCTATGCAGTATAACAGAATGGTTTTTAGCATAACTAATTTTAAAAGCAAAATTAAGAATCCTGTGTCTATAATATTATTATATATTCTTGGTAAAATGCATACAACTTGGCCAATCGACGTCATGCCCTCTGGGCAAACTAACTAAAGGTAGCTAGTATGTACATGTCAAAGCTCGTATGTGCGTAATTTACGCGCATCTCACACAATGCCGCTCAACAGCCGTCGATTGGCCAATTTTAATTAGGCGAAAAAAAGACAGTAATAAAATTAACATAATGACTAATGCATGATATAAACACCGTAAAATGATATTGTTAATGTTTGTGTATTTGTTTTAAATTAACAAATATATCACGTGACTCAAACGCTGAAGCTGAAAGGTCCATAGTACAGTAAGGACTCTGTATATAACAAGAATGAATTGTACAAGGCATACTAAAGGAAAAGACAAATAACAGCTAAATTGGTGATATTATTATTTTTAACGAGCAACTTTTTTATAATTTCATTGCCACAGGAACTACACACGCTTGAGATTAAACGGAATGTACAACATTAGTAAAAATGGCAGTAAAACTGCTTCTATGAATGTGCTTACAGTAAGGACTCTGTGTAAAACAAGAATGAATTGTACATGGCATACAAAAGGAAAAGACAAATAAACAACTAAATTGGTGATATTATTATTTTTAACGAGCAACTTTTTTATAATTTCATTGCCACAGGATCTACACACGCTTGAGATTAAACGGAATGTACAACATTAGTAAAAATGGCAGTAAAACTGCTTCTATGAATGTGCTTACAGTAAGGACTCTGTGTATAAAAAGAATGAATTGTACATGGCATACAAGAGGAACAGACAAATTATTACATTATCAATTTATCACATCTTAACACAGGAATGAAATGAACCAAAAAATGAATGTTTGGTATCATCAGAAAGCCCATTAAATTATCTTTAAGTTGATATCCATATCTCAAAATGTGAAATTTGGGGGTCATTCCTCATTTCGATGAAGCGGGTCACATAATTATGTACATTATTGTGTTCATGTCTTCTTTGATACTAGTGAATTTCAGGCAGAATAATTTCCGAGGATAAGTGGAACCTTTATTTACAAACTTCGATTTGTCTTTCAGATAATAATTTGGTCATTTTGTAATTAAGTAATTACCAATGTTGGTAGGATTAAACTCCCCTCTAAAAGGCTCTGCGTGTGTGTACCTTTAAAGTATCATTCTGGATTTCCCCAGAAAATAATACTCAGAAAATTTCCTCAGAAAATGTGTGAAATCCCTCATTATCATTTAACCATGACGTGCAAAGTTCTGTCAGATCTCCAACACCGTGAAAATAACATTCATGTTTCTGTAAATTTGTTTAACAATTATATCACAGTTTCAAATTATGAATATGAATAATCCGCGTTTACTCTTTATGCAGTAGCCTACTTAATCATAATGAATTGTTTTTTAAACCATTATGCATGAAGGGAACAAGACAAGTACAATATTCACTTGGTAGAAAAAGTTATTGTCTTTGAACAAACCTTTAAAGGGACAGTATCATCACAATCAGAGAATTTATGCATTAATCTAAAACTAGCACTCCGATTCCATGCCCTGTTGATCGTGACGATATACTGTCCCTTTAAGCTGAACATAATTGAAAGGCTGTGTGTAGGTATATTTACATGTCATATTCTGGATTTCGCTAAAGGTATATTTTAAGCGGGAATTCCCTAACATTTTAACTGCTGCGTGGAGCAACTATTGTAAATTCATTGCCAAAACAACTCCAGACAATTAAAGAGACAAAAGGGAAGGTACAACATTGGTAATGTTGGCATAACTGCTTCTATGAATATGCTTACTGTCTTTGAATCAAGATATACATTGAAGGGAAGGTACAACATTGATCATGTTGGCAAAACTGCTTCTATGAGTATGCTTACTCTCTTTGAATCAAGATATACATTGAAGGGAAGGTACATCATTGGTAATGTTGGCAAAAATGCTTCTTTAGTATGATTACTTATATGATTGACACGAACCCATGACAATTCTTACTTACAATGATCCTGCAGTCATGTCAAAAAAGAAACACATACTTTTCTCTTTCCCCCAAACACTCTCAGCCGAACAAATTGAAAGGCTGTACATGTACGTAGAGTTACATGTTATATTCTGGATTTCCCCAAAGGTATATTTTAAGTGGGACTTCCCTGATCAACTTTTTTACCGCTGCGTGGTATGCACTGAAGTAACATAATTACATGTACACTGTACATGTAAATCCCGTCCCCTGTCTTCTTTAATGGACACAGTTGCCTATCAGTTTCTTGGCAGACACAGGAATTATGACTTTAGTTTATTTGTAAATTTCCAATATGTCGTTTTATCTGTCGTTTGATTTCCAGGTATATGCCTATATTGAATGTGCTTCCGTTTTGGCGCCGAACTGTACAAAACAGGACAAAGCGAAAGCATTTTTTGTCTAATTATATGATTTAGTTTTTGTAACGTTAGGCCTTATGCTACTGTTGAGACACTTTAATGTTTGAAGGTTGAAAATAAGAAAATATACATGAAAAAAAGTTTTCAATGTATATTCTATTTTTTCCTTGGAACCAACAAATCCCCACCCCAAACCTCCCTATAATGAATAGTTGGTAGTTTCTTACCGTCAGAGTTCCAACTAAACCTACCCATGCAACCCGACAACCGCGGCAAATACAACCACGGCCGCTAAGATCATCAGGAGAACTAGTAGTGATACTGTGTCAACCCATGCGTTCTGGATATTGCCCATACATATCTCTACTTCCCTTGCAGTTCGACGATTATGATGATTATTGTCAAGCATGCTTTCAATCAAATAACGAAGACTTTGACTGACTTCAAGGTCTTCACTAAGGCAGTACCGCTTAAGGTTACGGGTGTGCAAGGCTTCTCCGATGGCTTGTACGCCTCCTCCCTGGTGATAGGCATAAACCGCTACTTTGCGTTGCCAGACTGTTCGTTGTAAAATGCTGGCAAAAATAATACCCATAGAGAAAACATCTGACTTCTCTGTGTATATTTCATCATATACTTCTGGTGCTACAAAAAGCGGGGTGCCGCACTGTGTGTCCATGTAGTACTTGTACAGACGTCCATCATGTTGTGAATCGGAAGCAAGTTTGGCATTGCCGAAATCAGCAACTTTCAAAGTGTCATTAGAAGTAAGCAAAATGTTGTCTGGTTTCAAGTCACGGTGTACGACGCCGTGGCGATGCAGAAAGGCAACGGCTGAGGCGATTTCTGTCATGAAGCGCAGGTCACGACTCGAATTCGGCTGATGAGACAAGAGATAGTCATTGAGATTACCCCCACTGCAGTACTCCATGACGAGACAGAGTTCGTAACCTGATATGAAATATTCGATATAGTCGACTATGTGTGGATGATCGGGAAGGCGATGTAGTACCACAATTTCAGTTATGGCTGATCTACACAAGCGACGTGCCTTTATAGTACGGGTTCTTTCAGAGGACTTCTCTCGCCCGCGATAAACATTACCAAATGCGCTTGAACGCACGCCTATTACATCTGAAAATCCAGAAAATTGTTGACCCATATTGACTGCCCTATTTTGATGATGTATTCACAAAGTGATGTAAGCCTACTCATATAATTGAACGATTACGATGATTTTTGTCAAGCATGATTTCAATCCCGTTCAGTCTCTGGATCAGTTCTCTGGTGATGGCCTTTACGACAGGAAAGTAAAACACTACAATGTCCAACTCGAGCTCACTTCTGAGTCAATGTGAATTAAACACGCCCTGATACTGGCATGTTTCACACACAATAGCTCAGCTCACTCTCATACTAGACTTGTTCCAATATCCTTCCATATGTCGTTTCCCAAGTATTCAGTTTGTTTTTGCTATAAATCCTGTAATGACCAGTAGTGCATTATCACCACCAGCAGTGCATTTTATAATATAACACCCGCAGTGCATTTTATAATAGAACACCCGCAAGTGCATTGTGGGTAAAAGCACATGGATAGTAGGACCATATAGCACCATCTAGCAGTACTCATCTTCACTTGAGTCTACCTGTTGTTATTTATTCATTTATTTTTAAAGCCCCCTTGTCATTTCAGGTATTTCAATATGTAAAGTACATCTTTAGTAAAATAAAAAAAATTCCCAAAAACGAATTCAATTTTTCCCAAAAAATATGTTTTGCTTATTGTTATCTGTATACCAGCGCGTGTGATAAGAAATCAATACGTCACGTCCGATTCAGTTTTGTTTGTATAAAGCCTCGAGTCGTTAGTGTAAAGTCCTTGATGTAGAAGTAATCCTAGACGTCCGTATTCCTTTCGATTGACGACCTTTTGAGCCATTTATTATAGTCGCTAGTACAATGTTTGGACAGTTAATTATCAATAGTATACAGGGGGATGAGATTTACTTTACCAAACACATGTACATGTACAATATATATATATATGCCTCACACAATGTAGGATATATTTCCCCTGGTCATCAACCAGGAGAGTCTCATGGGTGCAGACCTAAGAAGGATTATTCTGGGTCCATTTGACTTAAATACAATTATGTATAAAATTCTGTTATGACTTTTATTCATGTATACACCAATGTGTTATTTATTCATTTTTTTTTAAAGCCCCTTGTCATTTCAGGTATTTCCAACATGTAAAGTACATCTTTAGTAAAACAAAAATAATAATAAAAAAATAAGTAAAAAAATAATGAATGAAAATCATTTATTTTTGATTACCCACTATACATCAAGGAATTGTATGTTTGCTGATCTTATCAAAACAAATGATCACTTTGAGTTTTTTAATGGCTAAGAAAGACTTAATTTTTTTATGAAATCTTCAGATCAAGTTATTATTAATTGCGTTGTATTTACTTGTTAAATAAAAGGAAAATGAATGCATTCTTGTAGACATGAATGCATTCTGTAGGCCCCTTGGTAACATTTTAAAGGTTACAAATTATTTAAGGACAGCATTGTTTTCAAATGTTCCAAAATAATTTAATTTTTCCCCAAAAATAATTCAATTTCCCAAAAATATGTTTTGCCTATTGTTATCTGTATACCAGCGCGTGATAAGAAGCCACGTCACGTCCGATTCAGTTTTGTTTGTATGAAGCCTCGAGTCATTAGTGTAAAGTCCTTGATGTAGAAGTAATCCTAGACGTCCGTATTCCTTTCGATTGACGAACTTTGAGCCTATTTATTATAGTCGCTAGTACAATGTTTGGATGACAGTTAATTATCAATAGTATACAGGGGGATGATATTTACTATACCAAACACATGTACATGTACAATATATATATATGCCCCACACAATGTAGGATATTTTCCCATGGTCATCAACCAGAGAGTCTCATCGGCGCAGACTACAGGATTATTCTGGGTCCATTTGACTTAAATACAATTTATGTATAAAATTCTGTTTTGACTTTTTATTCATGTATACACCAATGTGTTATTTATTCATTTATTTTAAAGCCCCTTGTCATTTCAGGAATTTCAACATCTAAAGTACATCTTTAGTAAAAAAAAAAATAATAAAAAAGGTAAAAAAAAAAATGAATGAAAATCATTTTATTTTTTGATTACCCACATACATCAAGGAATTGTATGTTTGCTGATCTTATCAAAACAAATGATCACTTTAAGTTTTTTAATGGCTAAGAAAGACTTTTTTTATGAAATCTTCAGATCAAGTTACCATTAATTGCGTTGCCATTTACTTTGTTAACAAATAAAATGAATGCATCTCTGTAGACATGAATGCATTCTGTAGGCCCTTGGTAACACTTTATATAAAGGTTACAAATTATTTAAGGACAGTATTATTTTCAAATGTTCCAAAACAATTCATTCTTTCCCCCAAAAAAATTTCTGCAAAATGTGAAATAGAAAATAACACAAAATAAACATTTCCTTAAAGAAATTCCCCGATGAATTTTCATTCTAAAAAAAACACCCTGTATTTATTTATTTCTAACTATTTCAAGGTCCTTAAATTTAGCATGGGGGATTTAAAATTAGAAATGTTGAATCATTCCGTAGTTCTTGTTTTTTATTGTTTTAGGTTGATAAGGTTGATTAGGTTTATACAAATTGTATGTGTCATTTTCCCCCGTTGATAAACGTTGCTTAACAGAACAGTGGCGACAAAGGAACACTCGTTATGTTAATTTATTTATTATCTATTATAATCAGTACAAATGTCATCAACTTGTTTATTGGGTTTTGTCAAAACAAGACTGATTGCTTTTTACCCCATTATAACAGGTCATCATTTTTTATGAGGCCGCGAAAGGCCTTACTTTGGAGATGGTATTATTTATTACCATTCTATTTCATTTTCGCTTTTTTTAAATGTCCCTTCGTTGTCTTAATGTCCCTTTGCCCGTCTGATTGTCCTAGTTTCTGTAATATAGTTTTGTTTGTCCTCGTTTTCTTTGTTTTGTCAAGTCTCCTGTCCATTGTATACTCGATTATATTATTACAGGCATTTCTACATAAGTCCTAGGTCTTTAGTAGTATAGGAGGAGCATCCTGCACCCCTTTGCGGAGTGCGGATGCAGGCGGAGGTTCACCTCCGCACCTACTCCTCCCAAATATTGCCTCAACTTCCCAGACCCTCCTCCGGCTGTGAGAGGTGAAATTGACCGACAGAGGGCGCTATAATAGGGTTGGATAGCCAGCGCAATACGGACAATGGTGTTTACGGCTGAGTGATCACCACGGGACAGGTCTGCGTACTCGGGTCAACGTACGATGAATAGAAATGCAAACACAAAGTGGAGCAGTTTGGTGCCTGTACGCGTGAAATCGTACAAATGAATAGAAATACACGAAAGTGGTATGGGAGTAACAGTGGTCAATACGTTGATTTAAAAACAAGTTAAAACAAGTGATTTTACTTATCGCGAAAGTAACAAAAACTGGAGTGAAGCTGTATAGAAATACAAACACTAAAGGGTATGGGAGCAACAGTGGTCATCATGTTGATAATAATTTCAAGTTAAAAACAAGTGATTTACCTATCGCGAAAAGTAACAAAAACTGGAGTGAAGCCGTTATTGCTGACGAGACGGTTTTCTAAGGCGAACGATCTGCAGGACAGCTCTCGACAGTCACCGCGACAGAATGCATTACCACGCAACGGTGCGCGCTGCTGCTGTGGGGAAAAACATATTTATATAATAGTTTTAATCTATTTATATTCAGTGATTATATTTTAATTAATAATTAACCTTGGTGTAATGATGAGTATGTTTGTGTGAACAGGGTCCTAGATATTGTGTATTAGTGTTTCGTCACCGGACACATGTATGGGGAGCTAAGAAGCGTTGGACCTCGTGATGAATGAGTTGCTCGTGTGACGTCCCCCGG